>CATKUP010000029.1:3600000-4210000 GCA_949786385.1 Onychomys leucogaster
TCCATTTCTCAAGTGAAACACACAGCAGAGTTCTATCCATTGATCACACTCTGCTTTAGAGCAAGAAGCACGCTCTTGCTTTCTAGACTCTCTAAGAGAGCAGGAATCATGAGTGTGCTGAGAACAAAAGAACGGTGTTTCCTACACATACCGACCATATCTATTGCAACTCTGCTTCTGAAGCTGACACAAAGCACTGGTCCCCTACCATCCGATGCTTCTCAGTTAAGATGAGAAATGTGTGAGCATCGTGAACAATGTAGTTCGTTTGAGCTGAAAAGTGACTGCCCTTACTTGAAAGGAATTTTTGCTTGTAGGAAGACACAGAGCCTGGAATTTAACTCCATTTCTGAAGGGAAACACACAACAGAGTTCTCATATAAAGTTCACACTCTGCTTTAGAGCAAGAAGCATGCTCTTGCTTTCTAGACCCTCTAAGACAGCAAGAATCATGAGTGTGCTGAGAAAAAAAGAACGGTGTTTCCTACACATACGGACCATATCTAGTCCAACTCTACTTGTGAAACTGAAACAAACCTCAAGTCCACTAACATCCAATGCTTGTCAGTTAAGATGAGAAACGTGTGAGCATCGTGAACGATGTAGTTCGTTTGAGCTGTAACATAACTGCCCTTACCTGAAACGAATTCTTGTTTGTAGGAAGACTCAGCGCTTGGGATTTAACTCCATTTCTGAAGTGAAACACATAGCAGAGTTCTCATCCATTGATCACACTCTGCTTTAGAGCAAGAAGCACGCTCTAGCTTTCTAGAGTCTCTAAGACAGCAGGAAACCTGAGTGTGCTGAGAACAAAAGAATGGTGTTTCCTACACATACGGACCATATCTATTCCAACTCTGCTGCTGAAAGTGATACAAAGCACTGGTCCTCTAACATCCAATGCTTGTCAGTTAAGATGAGAACCGTGTTAGCTTCGTGAAGGATGTAGTTCGTTTCAGCTGAAAAGTGACGGCACTTACCTGAAACGAAGTCTTGCATGTTGGAAGACACAGAGCCTGGGATTTAACATCATTTCTGAAGGGAAACACACAGCATAGTTCTCAACCATGGATCATACTCTGCTTCAGAGCAAGAAGCATGCTCTTGCTTTTTAAATTCCCTAATACAACAGGAAACATTGTTGTGCTCAAAACAAAAGAACTATGTTTCCTACACATATGGACCATATCTAGTCCAACTCTGCTTGTGAAACTGAAACAAATCACAGGTCCACTAACATCCAATACTTGTCAGTTAAGATGAGAAATGTGTGAGCTTCGAGAACATTGTAGTTCTTTTGAGCTGTAAAGAGACTGCCCTTACTTGAAACGAATTCTTGTTTGTTAGAAGACTCAGAGCCTGGTATTTAACTCCATTTCTGAAGTGAAACACACAGCAGAGTTCTCATCAATTGATCACACTCTGCTTTAGAGCTAGAAGCACGCTCTAGCTTTCTAGATTCTCTAATACAGCAGGAAACCTGAGTGTGCTGAGAACAAAAGAACGGTGTTTCTTACACATATGGACCATATCTAGTCCAACTCTGCTTCTGAAACTGATACAAAGCACTGGTCCTCTAACATCCAATGCCAGTCAGTTAAGATGAGAAACGTGTGAGCTTCGTGACCGATGTAATTCGTTGGAGCTGAAAAGTGACTGCCCTTACCTGAAAAGAAGTCATGCTTGTAAGAAGACACAGAGCCTGGGATTTAACTCCATTTCTGAAGGGAAACACACAACACAGTTCTCATCCATTGTTCACAATCTGCTTTAGAGCAAGAAGCACGCTCTTGATTTCTAGAGTCTCTAATACAGCAGGAAATGTGAGTGTGCTCAGAAGAAAAGAACCGTGTTTCCTATACATACGGACCATATCTAGTTCAACTCTGCTTGAAATTGATACAAAGCAAAGGTCCTCTAACATACAATATTCTAAGTAAAGATGAGAAACTTGTGAGCTTCGTGAACGATATAGTTCGTTTGAGCTGTAAAGTAAATGCCCTTACCTGAAACGAAGTCTTGCTTGTAGGAAGACTCAGCGCCTGGGATTTATCTCCATATCTGAGGTGAAACACACAACAGAGTTCTCATCCATTGATCACACTCTCCTGTAGAGCAAGAATCATGCTCCAACTTTCTAGAGTCTCTAAGACAGCAGGAACGTTGAGTGTGCTGAGAACAAATGAACGGTGTTTCCTACACATACGGATCATATCTAGTCCAACTCTCCTTCTGAAACTGATACAAAGCACTGGTCCTCTAACATCCAATGCTTGTCAGTTAATATGAGAAACGTGTGAGCTGCGTGACCGATGTAATTCGTTTGAGCTGAAAAGTGACTGCCCTTACGTGAAACGAAGTCTTACTCGTAGGAAGACTCAGAGCCTGGGATTTAACTCCATTTCTGAAGGGAAACACACAACAGAGTTCTCATCCATTGATCACACTCTGCTTTACAGCAAGAAACACGTTCTTGCTTTCTAGAGTGTCTAAGACAGCAGGAAATATGTGTGTGATGAGAACAAAAGAACGGTGTTTCCTACACATACGGACCATATCTTGTCCAACTCTGCTTCTTAATCTGAAACAAACCACAGGTCATCTAACTTCCAATGATTGTCAGTTAAGATGAGAAACGTGTGAGCTTCGTGAACGATGTCGTTTGTTTGAGCTGTAAAGTAACTTCCCTTACCTGAAACGAAGTCTTGCTTGTAGGAAGACTCAGAGCCTGGGATTTAACTCCATTTCTGAAGGGAAACACACAACACAGTTCTCATCCATGGATCACACACTGCTTTAGAGCAAGAAGCACGCTCTTGCTTTCTACAGTCTCTAATACAGCAGGAAACGTGAGTGTGCTGAGAAAAAAGAATGGTGTTTCTTACACATACGGACCGTATCTATTCCAAATCTGCTTCTGAAACTGATACCAAGCACTGGTCGTCTAACATCCGATGCTTTTCAGTTAAGATGAGTAACGTGTGAGCTTCCTGAACGATGTAGTTCGTTTGAGCTGAAAAGTGACTGCCCTTACCTGAAACGAACTCTTGCTTGTAGGAAGACACAGAGCCTGGGATTTAACTCCATTTCTGAAGGGAAACACACAACACAGTTCTCATCCATTGTTCACAATCTGCTTTAGAGCAAGAAGCACGCTCTTGATTTCTAGAGTCTCTAATACAGCAGGAAATGTGAGTGTGCTCAGAAGAAAAGAACCGTGTTTCCTATACATACGGACCATATCTAGTTCAACTCTGCTTGAAATTGATACAAAGCAAAGGTCCTCTATCATCCAATATTCTCAGTAAAGATGAGAAACCTGCGAGCTTCGTGAACGATATAGTTCGTTTGAGCTGTAAAGTTAATGACCTTACCTGAAACGAAGTCTTGCTTGTAGGAAGACTCAGAGCCTGGGATTTAACTCCATATCTGAAGTGAAACACACAACAGAGTTCTCATCCATTGATCACACTCTCCTGTAGAGCAAGAATCATGCTCCAACTTTCTAGAGTCTCTAAGAAAGCAGGAACGTTGAGTGTGCTGAGAACAAATGAACGGTGTTTCCTACACATACGGATCATATCTAGTCCAACTCTCCTTCGGAAACTGATACAAAGCACTGGTCCTCTAACATCCAATGCTTGTCAGTTAATATGAGAAACGTGTGAGCTGCGTGACCAATGTAATTCGTTTGAGCTGAAAAGTGACTGCCCTTACCTGAAACGAAGTCTTACTTGTAGGAAGACTCAGAGCCTGGTATTTAACTCCATTTCTGAAGTGAAACACACAACAGAGTTCTCATCCATTGATCACACTATGCTGTAGAGCAAGAATCACGCTCCAACTTTCTAGAGTCTCTAAGACAGCAGGAAACATGAGTGTGCTGAGAACAAAAGAACTGTGTTTCCTACACATACGGACCATATCTAGTCCAACTCTGCTTCTGAAACTGAAACAAACCAAAGGTCCTCTAACATCCAATGCTTGTCAGTTAAGATGAGAAACGTGTTTGCTTCGTGAACGATGTAGTTCGTTTGAGTTGTAAAGCAACTTCCCTTACCTGAAACGAAGTCTTTCTTGTAGCAAGACTCAGGGCATGGGATTTAACTCCATTTCTCAAGTTAAACACACAGCCGAGTTCTCATCCATTGTTCACACTCTGCTTTACAGCAAGGAACACTTTCTTGCTTTCTAGAGTCTCTAATATAGCAGGAAACCTGAGTGTGCTGAGAACAAATGAACGGTGATTCCTACACATACGGATCATATCTAGTCCAACTCTCCTTCGGAAACTGATACAAAGCACTGGTCCTCTAACATCCAATGCTTGTCAGTTAAGATGAGAAACGTGTGAGCTTCGTGACCGATGTAATTCGTTTGAGCTGAAAAGTGACTGCCATTACCTGAAACGAAGTCTTGCTTGTAAGAAGACTCAGAGCCTGGTATTTAACTCCATTTCTGAAGTGAAACACACAACAGAGTTCTCATCCATTGTTCACACTCTGCTTTACAGCAAGGAACACTTTCTTGCTTTCTAGAGTCTCTAAGACAGCAGGAAACAGGAGTGTGCTGAGAACAAAAGAACGGTGTTTCCTACACATACCGACCATATCTATTGCAACTCTGCTTCTGAAGCTGACACAAAGCACTGGTCCCCTACCATCCGATGCTTCTCAGTTAAGATGAGAAATGTGTGAGCATCGTGAACAATGTAGTTCGTTTGAGCTGAAAAGTGACTGCCCTTACTTGAAAGGAATTTTTGCTTGTAGGAAGACACAGAGCCTGGAATTTAACTCCATTTCTGAAGGGAAACACACAACAGAGTTCTCATATAAAGTTCACACTCTGCTTTAGAGCAAGAAGCACGCTCTTGCTTTCTAGACCCTCTAAGACAGCAAGAATCATGAGTGTGCTGAGAAAAAAAGAACGGTGTTTCCTACACATACGGACCATATCTAGTCCAACTCTACTTGTGAAACTGAAACAAACCTCAAGTCCACTAACATCCAATGCTTGTCAGTTAAGATGAGAAACGTGTGAGCTTCGTGAACGATGTAGTTCGTTTGAGCTGTAACATAACTGCCCTTACCTGAAACGAATTCTTGTTTGTAGGAAGACTCAGCGCTTGGGATTTAACTCCATTTCTGAAGTGAAACACATAGCAGAGTTCTCATCCATTGATCACACTCTGCTTTAGAGCAAGAAGCACGCTCTAGCTTTCTAGAGTCTCTAAGACAGCAGGAAACCTGAGTGTGCTGAGAACAAAAGAACGGTGTTTCCTACACATACGGACCATATCTATTCCAACTCTGCTGCTGAAAGTGATACAAAGCACTGGTCCTCTAACATCCAATGCTTGTCAGTTAAGATGAGAACCATGTTAGCTTCGTGAAGGATGTAGTTCGTTTCAGCTGAAAAGTGACGGCACTTACCTGAAACGAAGTCTTGCATGTTGGAAGACACAGAGCCTGGGATTTAACATCATTTCTGAAGGGAAACACACAGCATAGTTCTCAACCATGGATCATACTCTGCTTCAGAGCAAGAAGCATGCTCTTGCTTTTTAAATTCCCTAATACAACAGGAAACATTGTTGTGCTCAAAACAAAAGAACTATGTTTCCTACACATATGGACCATATCTAGTCCAACTCTGCTTGTGAAACTGAAACAAATCACAGGTCCACTAACATCCAATACTTGTCAGTTAAGATGAGAAACGTGTGAGCTTCGAGAACATTGTAGTTCTTTTGAGCTGTAAAGTGACTGCCCTTACTTGAAACGAATTCTTGTTTGTTAGAAGACTCAGAGCCTGGTATTTAACTCCATTTCTGAAGTGAAACACACAGCAGAGTTCTCATCCATTGATCACACTCTGCTTTAGAGCTAGAAGCACGCTCTAGCTTTCTAGATTCTCTAATACAGCAGGAAACCTGAGTGTGCTGAGAACAAAAGAACGGTGTTTCTTACACATATGGACCATATCTAGTCCAACTCTGCTTCTGAAACTGATACCAAGCACTGGTCGTCTAACATCCGATGCTTTTCAGTTAAGATGAGTAACGTGTGAGCTTCCTGAACGATGTAGTTCGTTTGAGCTGAAAAGTGACTGCCCTTACCTGAAACGAACTCTTGCTTGTAGGAAGACACAGAGCCTGGGATTTAACTCCATTTCTGAAGGGAAACACACAACAGAGTTCTCATCCATGGATCACACTCTGCTTTAGAGGAAGAAGCACGCTCTTGCTTTCTAGAGTCTCTAATACAGCAGGAAATGTGAGTGTGCTCAGAAGAAAAGAACCGTGTTTCCTATACATACGGACCATATCTAGTTCAACTCTGCTTGAAATTGATACAAAGCAAAGGTCCTCTAACATACAATATTCTAAGTAAAGATGAGAAACTTGTGAGCTTCGTGAACGATATAGTTCGTTTGAGCTGTAAAGTAAATGCCCTTACCTGAAACGAAGTCTTGCTTGTAGGAAGACTCAGCGCCTGGGATTTATCTCCATATCTGAGGTGAAACACACAACAGAGTTCTCATCCATTGATCACACTCTCCTGTAGAGCAAGAATCATGCTCCAACTTTCTAGAGTCTCTAAGACAGCAGGAACGTTGAGTGTGCTGAGAACAAATGAACGGTGTTTCCTACACATACGGATCATATCTAGTCCAACTCTCCTTCTGAAACTGATACAAAGCACTGGTCCTCTAACATCCAATGCTTGTCAGTTAATATGAGAAACGTGTGAGCTGCGTGACCGATGTAATTCGTTTGAGCTGAAAAGTGACTGCCCTTACGTGAAACGAAGTCTTACTCGTAGGAAGACTCAGAGCCTGGGATTTAACTCCATTTCTGAAGGGAAACACACAACAGAGTTCTCATCCATTGATCACACTCTGCTTTACAGCAAGAAACACGTTCTTGCTTTCTAGAGTGTCTAAGACAGCAGGAAATATGTGTGTGATGAGAACAAAAGAACGGTGTTTCCTACACATACGGACCATATCTTGTCCAACTCTGCTTCTTAATCTGAAACAAACCACAGGTCATCTAACTTCCAATGATTGTCAGTTAAGATGAGAAACGTGTGAGCTTCGTGAACGATGTCGTTCGTTTGAGCTGTAAAGTAACTTCCCTTACCTGAAACGAAGTCTTGCTTGTAGGAAGACTCAGAGCCTGGGATTTAACTCCATTTCTGAAGGGAAACACACAACACAGTTCTCATCCATGGATCACACACTGCTTTAGAGCAAGAAGCACGCTCTTGCTTTCTACAGTCTCTAATACAGCAGGAAACGTGAGTGTGCTGAGAAAAAAGAATGGTGTTTCTTACACATACGGACCGTATCTATTCCAAATCTGCTTCTGAAACTGATACCAAGCACTGGTCGTCTAACATCCGATGCTTTTCAGTTAAGATGAGTAACGTGTGAGCTTCCTGAACGATGTAGTTCGTTTGAGCTGAAAAGTGACTGCCCTTACCTGAAACGAACTCTTGCTTGTAGGAAGACACAGAGCCTGGGATTTAACTCCATTTCTGAAGGGAAACACACAACACAGTTCTCATCCATTGTTCACAATCTGCTTTAGAGCAAGAAGCACGCTCTTGATTTCTAGAGTCTCTAATACAGCAGGAAATGTGAGTGTGCTCAGAAGAAAAGAACCGTGTTTCCTATACATACGGACCATATCTAGTTCAACTCTGCTTGAAATTGATACAAAGCAAAGGTCCTCTATCATCCAATATTCTCAGTAAAGATGAGAAACCTGCGAGCTTCGTGAACGATATAGTTCGTTTGAGCTGTAAAGTTAATGACCTTACCTGAAACGAAGTCTTGCTTGTAGGAAGACTCAGAGCCTGGGATTTAACTCCATATCTGAAGTGAAACACACAACAGAGTTCTCATCCATTGATCACACTCTCCTGTAGAGCAAGAATCATGCTCCAACTTTCTAGAGTCTCTAAGAAAGCAGGAACGTTGAGTGTGCTGAGAACAAATGAACGGTGTTTCCTACACATACGGATCATATCTAGTCCAACTCTCCTTCGGAAACTGATACAAAGCACTGGTCCTCTAACATCCAATGCTTGTCAGTTAATATGAGAAACGTGTGAGCTGCGTGACCAATGTAATTCGTTTGAGCTGAAAAGTGACTGCCCTTACCTGAAACGAAGTCTTACTTGTAGGAAGACTCAGAGCCTGGTATTTAACTCCATTTCTGAAGTGAAACACACAACAGAGTTCTCATCCATTGATCACACTATGCTGTAGAGCAAGAATCACGCTCCAACTTTCTAGAGTCTCTAAGACAGCAGGAAACATGAGTGTGCTGAGAACAAAAGAACGGTGTTTCCTACACATACGGACCATATCTAGTCCAACTCTGCTTCTGAAACTGAAACAAACCAAAGGTCCTCTAACATCCAATGCTTGTCAGTTAAGATGAGAAACGTGTTTGCTTCGTGAACGATGTAGTTCGTTTGAGTTGTAAAGCAACTTCCCTTACCTGAAACGAAGTCTTTCTTGTAGCAAGACTCAGGGCATGGGATTTAACTCCATTTCTCAAGTTAAACACACAGCCGAGTTCTCATCCATTGTTCACACTCTGCTTTACAGCAAGGAACACTTTCTTGCTTTCTAGAGTCTCTAATATAGCAGGAAACATGAGTGTGCTGAGAACAAATGAACGGTGATTCCTACACATACGGATCATATCTAGTCCAACTCTCCTTCGGAAACTGATACAAAGCACTGGTCCTCTAACATCCAATGCTTGTCAGTTAAGATGAGAAACGTGTGAGCTTCGTGACCGATGTAATTCGTTTGAGCTGAAAAGTGACTGCCATTACCTGAAACGAAGTCTTGCTTGTAAGAAGACTCAGAGCCTGGTATTTAACTCCATTTCTGAAGTGAAACACACAACAGAGTTCTCATCCATTGTTCACACACTGCTTTACAGCAAGGAACACTTTCTTGCTTTCTAGAGTCTCTAAGACAGCAGGAAACAGGAGTGTGCTGAGAACAAAAGAACGGTGTTTCCTACACATACCGACCATATCTATTGCAACTCTGCTTCTGAAGCTGACACAAAGCACTGGTCCCCTACCATCCGATGCTTCTCAGTTAAGATGAGAAATGTGTGAGCATCGTGAACAATGTAGTTCGTTTGAGCTGAAAAGTGACTGCCCTTACTTGAAAGGAATTTTTGCTTGTAGGAAGACACAGAGCCTGGAATTTAACTCCATTTCTGAAGGGAAACACACAACAGAGTTCTCATATAAAGTTCACACTCTGCTTTAGAGCAAGAAGCACGCTCTTGCTTTCTAGACCCTCTAAGACAGCAAGAATCATGAGTGTGCTGAGAAAAAAAGAACGGTGTTTCCTACACATACGGACCATATCTAGTCCAACTCTACTTGTGAAACTGAAACAAACCTCAAGTCCACTAACATCCAATGCTTGTCAGTTAAGATGAGAAACGTGTGAGCTTCGTGAACGATGTAGTTCGTTTGAGCTGTAACATAACTGCCCTTACCTGAAACGAATTCTTGTTTGTAGGAAGACTCAGCGCTTGGGATTTAACTCCATTTCTGAAGTGAAACACATAGCAGAGTTCTCATCCATTGATCACACTCTGCTTTAGAGCAAGAAGCACGCTCTAGCTTTCTAGAGTCTCTAAGACAGCAGGAAACCTGAGTGTGCTGAGAACAAAAGAACGGTGTTTCCTACACATACGGACCATATCTATTCCAACTCTGCTGCTGAAAGTGATACAAAGCACTGGTCCTCTAACATCCAATGCTTGTCAGTTAAGATGAGAACCATGTTAGCTTCGTGAAGGATGTAGTTCGTTTCAGCTGAGAAGTGACGGCACTTACCTGAAACGAAGTCTTGCATGTTGGAAGACACAGAGCCTGGGATTTAACATCATTTCTGAAGGGAAACACACAGCATAGTTCTCAACCATGGATCATACTCTGCTTCAGAGCAAGAAGCATGCTCTTGCTTTTTAAATTCCCTAATACAACAGGAAACATTGTTGTGCTCAAAACAAAAGAACTATGTTTCCTACACATATGGACCATATCTAGTCCAACTCTGCTTGTGAAACTGAAACAAATCACAGGTCCACTAACATCCAATACTTGTCAGTTAAGATGAGAAACGTGTGAGCTTCGAGAACATTGTAGTTCTTTTGAGCTGTAAAGTGACTGCCCTTACTTGAAACGAATTCTTGTTTGTTAGAAGACTCAGAGCCTGGTATTTAACTCCATTTCTGAAGTGAAACACACAGCAGAGTTCTCATCCATTGATCACACTCTGCTTTAGAGCTAGAAGTACGCTCTAGCTTTCTAGATTCTCTAATACAGCAGGAAACCTCAGTGTGCTGAGAACAAAAGAACGGTGTTTCTTACACATATGGACCATATCTAGTCCAACTCTGCTTCTGAAACTGATACCAAGCACTGGTCGTCTAACATCCGATGCTTTTCAGTTAAGATGAGTAACGTGTGAGCTTCCTGAACGATGTAGTTCGTTTGAGCTGAAAAGTGACTGCCCTTACCTGAAACGAACTCTTGCTTGTAGGAAGACACAGAGCCTGGGATTTAACTCCATTTCTGAAGGGAAACACACAACAGAGTTCTCATCCATGGATCACACTCTGCTTTAGAAGAAGAAGCACGCTCTTGCTTTCTAGAGTCTCTAATACAGCAGGAAATGTGAGTGTGCTCAGAAGAAAAGAACCGTGTTTCCTATACATACGGACCATATCTAGTTCAACTCTGCTTGAAATTGATACAAAGCAAAGGTCCTCTAACATACAATATTCTAAGTAAAGATGAGAAACTTGTGAGCTTCGTGAACGATATAGTTCGTTTGAGCTGTAAAGTAAATGCCCTTACCTGAAACGAAGTCTTGCTTGTAGGAAGACTCAGCGCCTGGGATTTATCTCCATATCTGAGGTGAAACACACAACAGAGTTCTCATCCATTGATCACACTCTCCTGTAGAGCAAGAATCATGCTCCAACTTTCTAGAGTCTCTAAGACAGCAGGAACGTTGAGTGTGCTGAGAACAAATGAACGGTGTTTCCTACACATACGGATCATATCTAGTCCAACTCTCCTTCTGAAACTGATACAAAGCACTGGTCCTCTAACATCCAATGCTTGTCAGTTAATATGAGAAACGTGTGAGCTGCGTGACCGATGTAATTCGTTTGAGCTGAAAAGTGACTGCCCTTACGTGAAACGAAGTCTTACTTGTAGGAAGACTCAGAGCCTGGGATTTAACTCCATTTCTGAAGGGAAACACACAACAGAGTTCTCATCCATTGATCACACTCTGCTTTACAGCAAGAAACACGTTCTTGCTTTCTAGAGTGTCTAAGACAGCAGGAAATATGTGTGTGATGAGAACAAAAGAACGGTGTTTCCTACACATACGGACCATATCTTGTCCAACTCTGCTTCTTAATCTGAAACAAACCACAGGTCATCTAACTTCCAATGATTGTCAGTTAAGATGAGAAACGTGTGAGCTTCGTGAACGATGTCGTTCGTTTGAGCTGTAAAGTAACTTCCCTTACCTGAAACGAAGTCTTGCTTGTAGGAAGACTCAGAGCCTGGGATTTAACTCCATTTCTGAAGGGAAACACACAACACAGTTCTCATCCATGGATCACACACTGCTTTAGAGCAAGAAGCACGCTCTTGCTTTCTACAGTCTCTAATACAGCAGGAAACGTGAGTGTGCTGAGAAAAAAGAATGGTGTTTCTTACACATACGGACCGTATCTATTCCAAATCTGCTTCTGAAACTGATACCAAGCACTGGTCGTCTAACATCCGATGCTTTTCAGTTAAGATGAGTAACGTGTGAGCTTCCTGAACGATGTAGTTCGTTTGAGCTGAAAAGTGACTGCCCTTACCTGAAACGAACTCTTGCTTGTAGGAAGACACAGAGCCTGGGATTTAACTCCATTTCTGAAGGGAAACACACAACACAGTTCTCATCCATTGTTCACAATCTGCTTTAGAGCAAGAAGCACGCTCTTGATTTCTAGAGTCTCTAATACAGCAGGAAATGTGAGTGTGCTCAGAAGAAAAGAACCGTGTTTCCTATACATACGGACCATATCTAGTTCAACTCTGCTTGAAATTGATACAAAGCAAAGGTCCTCTATCATCCAATATTCTCAGTAAAGATGAGAAACCTGCGAGCTTCGTGAACGATATAGTTCGTTTGAGCTGTAAAGTTAATGACCTTACCTGAAACGAAGTCTTGCTTGTAGGAAGACTCAGAGCCTGGGATTTAACTCCATATCTGAAGTGAAACACACAACAGAGTTCTCATCCATTGATCACACTCTCCTGTAGAGCAAGAATCATGCTCCAACTTTCTAGAGTCTCTAAGAAAGCAGGAACGTTGAGTGTGCTGAGAACAAATGAACGGTGTTTCCTACACATACGGATCATATCTAGTCCAACTCTCCTTCGGAAACTGATACAAAGCACTGGTCCTCTAACATCCAATGCTTGTCAGTTAATATGAGAAACGTGTGAGCTGCGTGACCAATGTAATTCGTTTGAGCTGAAAAGTGACTGCCCTTACCTGAAACGAAGTCTTACTTGTAGGAAGACTCAGAGCCTGGTATTTAACTCCATTTCTGAAGTGAAACACACAACAGAGTTCTCATCCATTGATCACACTATGCTGTAGAGCAAGAATCACGCTCCAACTTTCTAGAGTCTCTAAGACAGCAGGAAACATGAGTGTGCTGAGAACAAAAGAACGGTGTTTCCTACACATACGGACCATATCTAGTCCAACTCTGCTTCTGAAACTGAAACAAACCAAAGGTCCTCTAACATCCAATGCTTGTCAGTTAAGATGAGAAACGTGTTTGCTTCGTGAACGATGTAGTTCGTTTGAGTTGTAAAGCAACTTCCCTTACCTGAAACGAAGTCTTTCTTGTAGCAAGACTCAGGGCATGGGATTTAACTCCATTTCTCAAGTTAAACACACAGCCGAGTTCTCATCCATTGTTCACACTCTGCTTTACAGCAAGGAACACTTTCTTGCTTTCTAGAGTCTCTAATATAGCAGGAAACCTGAGTGTGCTGAGAACAAATGAACGGTGATTCCTACACATACGGATCATATCTAGTCCAACTCTCCTTCGGAAACTGATACAAAGCACTGGTCCTCTAACATCCAATGCTTGTCAGTTAAGATGAGAAACGTGTGAGCTTCGTGACCGATGTAATTCGTTTGAGCTGAAAAGTGACTGCCATTACCTGAAACGAAGTCTTGCTTGTAAGAAGACTCAGAGCCTGGTATTTAACTCCATTTCTGAAGTGAAACACACAACAGAGTTCTCATCCATTGTTCACACTCTGCTTTACAGCAAGGAACACTTTCTTGCTTTCTAGAGTCTCTAAGACAGCAGGAAACAGGAGTGTGCTGAGAACAAAAGAACGGTGTTTCCTACACATACCGACCATATCTATTGCAACTCTGCTTCTGAAGCTGACACAAAGCACTGGTCCCCTACCATCCGATGCTTCTCAGTTAAGATGAGAAATATGTGAGCATCGTGAACAATGTAGTTCGTTTGAGCTGAAAAGTGACTGCCCTTACTTGAAAGGAATTTTTGCTTGTAGGAAGACACAGAGCCTGGAATTTAACTCCATTTCTGAAGGGAAACACACAACAGAGTTCTCATATAAAGTTCACACTCTGCTTTAGAGCAAGAAGCACGCTCTTGCTTTCTAGACCCTCTAAGACAGCAAGAATCATGAGTGTGCTGAGAAAAAAAGAACAGTGTTTCCTACACATACGGACCATATCTAGTCCAACTCTACTTGTGAAACTGAAACAAACCTCAAGTCCACTAACATCCAATGCTTGTCAGTTAAGATGAGAAACGTGTGAGCTTCGTGAACGATGTAGTTCGTTTGAGCTGTAACATAACTGCCCTTACCTGAAACGAATTCTTGTTTGTAGGAAGACTCAGCGCTTGGGATTTAACTCCATTTCTGAAGTGAAACACATAGCAGAGTTCTCATCCATTGATCACACTCTGCTTTAGAGCAAGAAGCACGCTCTAGCTTTCTAGAGTCTCTAAGACAGCAGGAAACCTGAGTGTGCTGAGAACAAAAGAAAGGTGTTTCCTACACATACGGACCATATCTATTCCAACTCTGCTGCTGAAAGTGATACAAAGCACTGGTCCTCTAACATCCAATGCTTGTCAGTTAAGATGAGAACCGTGTTAGCTTCGTGAAGGATGTAGTTCGTTTCAGCTGAAAAGTGACGGCACTTACCTGAAACGAAGTCTTGCATGTTGGAAGACACAGAGCCTGGGATTTAACATCATTTCTGAAGGGAAACACACAGCATAGTTCTCAACCATGGATCATACTCTGCTTCAGAGCAAGAAGCATGCTCTTGCTTTTTAAATTCCCTAATACAACAGGAAACATTGTTGTGCTCAAAACAAAAGAACTATGTTTCCTACACATATGGACCATATCTAGTCCAACTCTGCGTGTGAAACTGAAACAAATCACAGGTCCACTAACATCCAATACTTGTCAGTTAAGATGAGAAACGTGTGAGCTTCGAGAACATTGTAGTTCTTTTGAGCTGTAAAGTGACTGCCCTTACTTGAAACGAATTCTTGTTTGTTAGAAGGCTCAGAGCCTGGTATTTAACTCCATTTCTGAAGTGAAACACACAGCAGAGTTCTCATCCATTGATCACACTCTGCTTTAGAGCTAGAAGCACGCTCTAGCTTTCTAGATTCTCTAATACAGCAGGAAACCTGAGTGTGCTGAGAACAAAAGAACGGTGTTTCTTACACATATGGACCATATCTAGTCCAACTCTGCTTCTGAAACTGATACCAAGCACTCGTCGTCTAACATCCGATGCTTTTCAGTTAAGATGAGTAACGTGTGAGCTTCCTGAACGATGTAGTTCGTTTGAGCTGAAAAGTGACTGCCCTTACCTGAAACGAACTCTTGCTTGTAGGAAGACACAGAGCCTGGGATTTAACTCCATTTCTGAAGGGAAACACACAACACAGTTCTCATCCATTGTTCACAATCTGCTTTAGAGCAAGAAGCACGCTCTTGATTTCTAGAGTCTCTAATACAGCAGGAAATGTGAGTGTGCTCAGAAGAAAAGAACCGTGTTTCCTATACATACGGACCATATCTAGTTCAACTCTGCTTGAAATTGATACAAAGCAAAGGTCCTCTATCATCCAATATTCTCAGTAAAGATGAGAAACCTGCGAGCTTCGTGAACGATATAGTTCGTTTGAGCTGTAAAGTTAATGACCTTACCTGAAACGAAGTCTTGCTTGTAGGAAGACTCAGAGCCTGGGATTTAACTCCATATCTGAAGTGAAACACACAACAGAGTTCTCATCCATTGATCACACTCTCCTGTAGAGCAAGAATCATGCTCCAACTTTCTAGAGTCTCTAAGAAAGCAGGAACATTGAGTGTGCTGAGAACAAATGAACGGTGTTTCCTACACATACGGATCATATCTAGTCCAACTCTCCTTCGGAAACTGATACAAAGCACTGGTCCTCTAACATCCAATGCTTGTCAGTTAATATGAGAAACGTGTGAGCTGCGTGACCAATGTAATTCGTTTGAGCTGAAAAGTGACTGCCCTTACCTGAAACGAAGTCTTACTTGTAGGAAGACTCAGAGCCTGGTATTTAACTCCATTTCTGAAGTGAAACACACAACAGAGTTCTCATCCATTGATCACACTATGCTGTAGAGCAAGAATCACGCTCCAACTTTCTAGAGTCTCTAAGACAGCAGGAAACATGAGTGTGCTGAGAACAAAAGAACGGTGTTTCCTACACATACGGACCATATCTAGTCCAACTCTGCTTCTGAAACTGAAACAAACCAAAGGTCCTCTAACATCCAATGCTTGTCAGTTAAGATGAGAAACCTGTTTGCTTCGTGAACGATGTAGTTCGTTTGAGTTGTAAAGTAACATCCCTTACCTGAAACGAAGTCTTGCTTGTAGGAAGACACAGAGCCTGGGATTTAACTCCATTTTTGAAGTGAAACACAGAACAGAGTTCTCATCCATTGATCACACTCTGCTTTAGAGCAAGAAGCACGCTCTTGCGTTCTAGATTCTCTAATACAGCAGGAAACGTGAGTGTGCTGAGAACAAAAGAACGGTGTTTCTTACACATATGGACCATATCTAGTCCAACTCTGCTTCTGAAACTGATACAAAGCACTGGTCCTCTAACATCCAATGCCAGTCAGTTAAGATGAGAAACTTGTGAGCTTCGTGACCGATGTAATTCGTTGGAGCTGAAAAGTGACTGCCCTTACCTGAAAAGAAGTCATGCTTGTAAGAAGACACAGAGCCTGGGATTTAACTCCATTTCTGAAGGGAAACACACAACAGAGTTCTCATCCATGGATCACACTCTGCTTTAGAGTAAGAAGCACGCTCTTGCTTTCTAGAGTCTCTAATACAGCAGGAAATGTGAGTGTGCTCAGAAGAAAAGAACCGTGTTTCCTATACATACGGACCATATCTAGTTCAACTCTGCTTGAAATTGATACAAAGCAAAGGTCCTCTAACATACAATATTCTAAGTAAAGATGAGAAACTTGTGAGCTTCGTGAACGATATAGTTCTTTTGAGCTGTAAAGTAAATGCCCTTACCTGAAACGAAGTCTTGCTTGTAGGAAGACTCAGCGCCTGGGATTTAACTCCATTTCTGAAGGGAAACACACAACACAGTTCTCATCCATGGATCACACACTGCTTTAGAGCAAGAAGCACGCTCTTGCTTTCTACAGTCTCTAATACAGCAGGAAACTTGAGTGTGCTGAGAAAAAAGAATGGTGTTTCTTACACATACGGACCATATCTATTCCAACTCTGCTTCTGAAACTGATACCAAGCACCTGTCGTCTAACATCCGATGCTTGTCAGTTCAGATGAGAAACGTGTGAGCTTCCTGAACGATGTAGTTCGTTTGAGCTGAAAAGTGACTGCCCTTACTGAAACGAACTCTTGCTTGTAGGAAGACACAGAGCCAGGGATTTAACTCCATTTCTGAAGGGAAACACACAACACAGTTCTCATCCATTGTTCACAATCTGCTTTAGAGGAAGAAGCACGCTCTTAATTTCTAGAGTCTCTAATACAGCAGGAAATGTGAGTGTGATCAGAAGAAAAGAACCGTGTTTCCTATACATACGGACCATATCTAGTTCAACTCTGCTTGAAATTGATACAAAGCAAAGGTCCTCTATCATCCAATATTCTCAGTAAAGATGAGAAACTTGTGAGCTTCGTGAACGATATAGTTCGTTTGAGCTGTAAATTAAATGACCTTACCTGAAACGAAGTCTTGCTTGTAGGAAGACTCAGAGCCTGGGATTTAACTCCATATCTGAAGTGAAACACACAACAGAGTTCTCATCCATTGATCACACTCTGCTGTAGAGCAAGAATCACGCTCCAACTTTCTAGAGTCTCTAAGACAGCAGGAACGTTGAGTGTGCTGAGAACAAATGAACGGTGTTTCCTACACATACAGATCATATCTAGTCCAACTCTCCTTCGGAAACTGATACAAAGCACTGGTCCCCTAACATCCAATGCTTGTCAGTTAAGATGAGAAACGTGTGAGCTGCGTGACCAATGTAATTCGTTTGAGCTGAAAAGTGACTGCCCTTACCTGAAACGAAGTCTTACTTGTAGGAAGACCCAGAGCCTGGTATTTAACTCCATTTCTGAAGTGAAACACACAACAGAGTTCTCATCCATTGATCACACTCTGCTGTAGAGCAAGAATCACGCTCCAACTTTCTAGAGTCTCTAAGACAGCAGGAAACATGAGTGTGCTGAGAACAAAAGAACGGTGTTTCCTACACATACGGACCATATCTAGTCCAACTCTGCTTCTGAAACTGAAACAAACCAAAGGTCCTCTAACATCCAATGCTTGTCAGTTAAGATGAGAAACGTGTGAGCTTCGTGAACGATGTAGTTCGTTTGAGTTGTAAAGCAACTCCCCTTACCTGAAACGAAGTCTTGCTTGTAGCAAGACTCAGAGCATGGGATTTAACTCCATTTCTCAAGTTAAACACACAGCCGAGTTCTCATCCATTGTTCACACTCTGCTTTACAGCAAGGAACACTTTCTTGCTTTCTAGAGTCTCTAATATAGCAGGAAACCTGAGTGTGCTGAGAACAAATGAACGGTGATTCCTACACATACGGATCATATCTAGTCCAACTCTCCTTCGGAAACTGATACAAAGCACTGGTCCTCTAACATCCAATGCTTGTCAGTTAATATGAGAAACGTGTGAGCTGCGTGACCAATGTAATTCGTTTGAGCTGAAAAGTGACTGCCCTTACCTGAAACGAAGTCTTACTTGTAGGAAGACTCAGAGCCTGGTATTTAACTCCATTTCTGAAGTGAAACACACAACAGAGTTCTCATCCATTGATCACACTATGCTGTAGAGCAAGAATCACGCTCCAACTTTCTAGAGTCTCTAAGACAGCAGGAAACATGAGTGTGCTGAGAACAAAAGAACGGTGTTTCCTACACATACGGACCATATCTAGTCCAACTCTGCTTCTGAAACTGAAACAAACCAAAGGTCCTCTAACATCCAATGCTTGTCAGTTAAGATGAGAAACCTGTTTGCTTCGTGAACGATGTAGTTCGTTTGAGTTGTAAAGTAACATCCCTTACCTGAAACGAAGTCTTGCTTGTAGGAAGACACAGAGCCTGGGATTTAACTCCATTTTTGAAGTGAAACACAGAACAGAGTTCTCATCCATTGATCACACTCTGCTTTAGAGCAAGAAGCACGCTCTTGCGTTCTAGATTCTCTAATACAGCAGGAAACGTGAGTGTGCTGAGAACAAAAGAACGGTGTTTCTTACACATATGGACCATATCTAGTCCAACTCTGCTTCTGAAACTGATACAAAGCACTGGTCCTCTAACATCCAATGCCAGTCAGTTAAGATGAGAAACTTGTGAGCTTCGTGACCGATGTAATTCGTTGGAGCTGAAAAGTGACTGCCCTTACCTGAAAAGAAGTCATGCTTGTAAGAAGACACAGAGCCTGGGATTTAACTCCATTTCTGAAGGGAAACACACAACAGAGTTCTCATCCATGGATCACACTCTGCTTTAGAGTAAGAAGCACGCTCTTGCTTTCTAGAGTCTCTAATACAGCAGGAAATGTGAGTGTGCTCAGAAGAAAAGAACCGTGTTTCCTATACATACGGACCATATCTAGTTCAACTCTGCTTGAAATTGATACAAAGCAAAGGTCCTCTAACATACAATATTCTAAGTAAAGATGAGAAACTTGTGAGCTTCGTGAACGATATAGTTCTTTTGAGCTGTAAAGTAAATGCCCTTACCTGAAACGAAGTCTTGCTTGTAGGAAGACTCAGCGCCTGGGATTTAACTCCATTTCTGAAGGGAAACACACAACACAGTTCTCATCCATGGATCACACACTGCTTTAGAGCAAGAAGCACGCTCTTGCTTTCTACAGTCTCTAATACAGCAGGAAACTTGAGTGTGCTGAGAAAAAAGAATGGTGT
Organism: Onychomys leucogaster; assembly: GCA_949786385.1. Classification (NCBI taxonomy): domain Eukaryota; kingdom Metazoa; phylum Chordata; class Mammalia; order Rodentia; family Cricetidae; genus Onychomys; species Onychomys leucogaster. The sequence continues at coordinate 3,619,654 of CATKUP010000029.1, forward strand.
TTCTTACACATACGGACCATATCTATTCCAACTCTGCTTCTGAAACTGATACCAAGCACCTGTCGTCTAACATCCGATGCTTGTCAGTTCAGATGAGAAACGTGTGAGCTTCCTGAACGATGTAGTTCGTTTGAGCTGAAAAGTGACTGCCCTTACTGAAACGAACTCTTGCTTGTAGGAAGACACAGAGCCAGGGATTTAACTCCATTTCTGAAGGGAAACACACAACACAGTTCTCATCCATTGTTCACAATCTGCTTTAGAGGAAGAAGCACGCTCTTAATTTCTAGAGTCTCTAATACAGCAGGAAATGTGAGTGTGATCAGAAGAAAAGAACCGTGTTTCCTATACATACGGACCATATCTAGTTCAACTCTGCTTGAAATTGATACAAAGCAAAGGTCCTCTATCATCCAATATTCTCAGTAAAGATGAGAAACTTGTGAGCTTCGTGAACGATATAGTTCGTTTGAGCTGTAAATTAAATGACCTTACCTGAAACGAAGTCTTGCTTGTAGGAAGACTCAGAGCCTGGGATTTAACTCCATATCTGAAGTGAAACACACAACAGAGTTCTCATCCATTGATCACACTCTGCTGTAGAGCAAGAATCACGCTCCAACTTTCTAGAGTCTCTAAGACAGCAGGAACGTTGAGTGTGCTGAGAACAAATGAACGGTGTTTCCTACACATACAGATCATATCTAGTCCAACTCTCCTTCGGAAACTGATACAAAGCACTGGTCCCCTAACATCCAATGCTTGTCAGTTAAGATGAGAAACGTGTGAGCTGCGTGACCAATGTAATTCGTTTGAGCTGAAAAGTGACTGCCCTTACCTGAAACGAAGTCTTACTTGTAGGAAGACCCAGAGCCTGGTATTTAACTCCATTTCTGAAGTGAAACACACAACAGAGTTCTCATCCATTGATCACACTCTGCTGTAGAGCAAGAATCACGCTCCAACTTTCTAGAGTCTCTAAGACAGCAGGAAACATGAGTGTGCTGAGAACAAAAGAACGGTGTTTCCTACACATACGGACCATATCTAGTCCAACTCTGCTTCTGAAACTGAAACAAACCAAAGGTCCTCTAACATCCAATGCTTGTCAGTTAAGATGAGAAACGTGTGAGCTTCGTGACCGATGTAATTCGTTTGAGCTGAAAAGTGACTGCCATTACCTGAAACGAAGTCTTGCTTGTAAGAAGACTCAGAGCCTGGTATTTAACTCCATTTCTGAAGTGAAACACACAACAGAGTTCTCATCCATTGTTCACACTCTGCTTTACAGCAAGGAACACTTTCTTGCTTTCTAGAGTCTCTAATATAGCAGGAAACCTGAGTGTGCTGAGAACAAATGAACGGTGATTCCTACACATACGGATCATATCTAGTCCAACTCTCCTTCGGAAACTGATACAAAGCCCTGGTCCTCTAACATCCAATGCTTGTCAGTTAAGATGAGAAACGTGTGAGCTTCGTGACCGATGTAATTCGTTTGAGCTGAAAAGTGACTGCCATTACCTGAAACGAAGTCTTGCTTGTAAGAAGACTCAGAGCCTGGTATTTAACTCCATTTCTGAAGTGAAACACACAACAGAGTTCTCATCCATTGTTCACACTCTGCTTTACAGCAAGGAACACTTTCTTGCTTTCTAGAGTCTCTAAGACAGCAGGAAACATGAGTGTGCTGAGAACAAAAGAATGGTGTTTCCTACACATACGGACCATATCTAGTCCAACTCTGCTTCTGAAACTGAAACAAACCAAAGGTCCTCTAACATCCAATGCTTGTCAGTTAAGATGAGAATCGTGTGACCTTCGTGAACGATGTAGTTCGTTTGAGTTGTAAAGCAACTTCCCTTACCTGAAACGAAGTCTTTCTTGTAGCAAGACTCAGAGAATGGGATTTAACTCCATTTCTCAAGTTAAACACACAGCCGAGTTCTCATCCATTGTTCACACTCTGCTTTACAGCAAGGAACACTTTCTTGCTTTCTAGAGTCTCTAAGGCAGCAGGAAACATGTGTGTGATGAGAACAAAAGAAAGGTGTTTCCTACACATACGGACCATATCTTGTCCAACTCTGCTTCTGAAACTGAAACAAACCACAGGTCGTCTAACATCCAATGATTGTCAGTTAAGATGAGAAACGTGTGAGCTTCGTGAACAATGTAATTCGTTTGAGTTGTAAAGTAACATCCCTTACCTGAAACGAAGTCTTGCTTGTAGGAAGACACAGAGCCTGGGATTTAACTCCATTTTTGAAGTGAAACACAGAACAGAGTTCTCATCCATTGATCACACTCTGCTTTAGAGCAAGAAGCACGCTCTTGCGTTCTAGATTCTCTAATACAGCAGGAAACGTGAGTGTGCTGAGAACAAAAGAACGGTGTTTCTTACACATATGGACCATATCTAGTCCAACTCTGCTTCTGAAACTGATACAAAGCACTGGTCCTCTAACATCCAATGCCAGTCAGTTAAGATGAGAAACTTGTGAGCTTCGTGACCGATGTAATTCGTTGGAGCTGAAAAGTGACTGCCCTTACCTGAAAAGAAGTCATGCTTGTAAGAAGACACAGAGCCTGGGATTTAACTCCATTTCTGAAGGGAAACACACAACAGAGTTCTCATCCATGGATCACACTCTGCTTTAGAGTAAGAAGCACGCTCTTGCTTTCTAGAGTCTCTAATACAGCAGGAAATGTGAGTGTGCTCAGAAGAAAAGAACCGTGTTTCCTATACATACGGACCATATCTAGTTCAACTCTGCTTGAAATTGATACAAAGCAAAGGTCCTCTAACATACAATATTCTAAGTAAAGATGAGAAACTTGTGAGCTTCGTGAACGATATAGTTCTTTTGAGCTGTAAAGTAAATGCCCTTACCTGAAACGAAGTCTTGCTTGTAGGAAGACTCAGCGCCTGGGATTTAACTCCATTTCTGAAGGGAAACACACAACACAGTTCTCATCCATGGATCACACACTGCTTTAGAGCAAGAAGCACGCTCTTGCTTTCTACAGTCTCTAATACAGCAGGAAACTTGAGTGTGCTGAGAAAAAAGAATGGTGTTTCTTACACATACGGACCATATCTATTCCAACTCTGCTTCTGAAACTGATACCAAGCACCTGTCGTCTAACATCCGATGCTTGTCAGTTCAGATGAGAAACGTGTGAGCTTCCTGAACGATGTAGTTCGTTTGAGCTGAAAAGTGACTGCCCTTACTGAAACGAACTCTTGCTTGTAGGAAGACACAGAGCCAGGGATTTAACTCCATTTCTGAAGGGAAACACACAACACAGTTCTCATCCATTGTTCACAATCTGCTTTAGAGGAAGAAGCACGCTCTTAATTTCTAGAGTCTCTAATACAGCAGGAAATGTGAGTGTGATCAGAAGAAAAGAACCGTGTTTCCTATACATACGGACCATATCTAGTTCAACTCTGCTTGAAATTGATACAAAGCAAAGGTCCTCTATCATCCAATATTCTCAGTAAAGATGAGAAACTTGTGAGCTTCGTGAACGATATAGTTCGTTTGAGCTGTAAATTAAATGACCTTACCTGAAACGAAGTCTTGCTTGTAGGAAGACTCAGAGCCTGGGATTTAACTCCATATCTGAAGTGAAACACACAACAGAGTTCTCATCCATTGATCACACTCTGCTGTAGAGCAAGAATCACGCTCCAACTTTCTAGAGTCTCTAAGACAGCAGGAACGTTGAGTGTGCTGAGAACAAATGAACGGTGTTTCCTACACATACAGATCATATCTAGTCCAACTCTCCTTCGGAAACTGATACAAAGCACTGGTCCCCTAACATCCAATGCTTGTCAGTTAAGATGAGAAACGTGTGAGCTGCGTGACCAATGTAATTCGTTTGAGCTGAAAAGTGACTGCCCTTACCTGAAACGAAGTCTTACTTGTAGGAAGACCCAGAGCCTGGTATTTAACTCCATTTCTGAAGTGAAACACACAACAGAGTTCTCATCCATTGATCACACTCTGCTGTAGAGCAAGAATCACGCTCCAACTTTCTAGAGTCTCTAAGACAGCAGGAAACATGAGTGTGCTGAGAAAAAAAGAACGGTGTTTCCTACACATACGGACCATATCTAGTCCAACTCTGCTTCTGAAACTGAAACAAACCAAAGGTCCTCTAACATCCAATGCTTGTCAGTTAAGATGAGAAACGTGTGAGCTTCGTGAACGATGTAGTTCGTTTGAGTTGTAAAGCAACTCCCCTTACCTGAAACGAAGTCTTGCTTGTAGCAAGACTCAGAGCATGGGATTTAACTCCATTTCTCAAGTTAAACACACAGCCGAGTTCTCATCCATTGTTCACACTCTGCTTTACAGCAAGGAACACTTTCTTGCTTTCTAGAGTCTGTAATATAGCAGGAAAAGTTGTGTGCTGAGAACAAATGAACGGTGATTCCTACACATACGGATCATATCTAGTCCAACTCTCCTTCGGAAACTGATACAAAGCACTGGTCCTCTAACATCCAATGCTTGTCAGTTAAGATGAGAAACGTGTGAGCTTCGTGACCGATGTAATTCGTTTGAGCTGAAAAGTGACTGCCATTACCTGAAACGAAGTCTTGCTTGTAGGAAGACTCAGAGCCTGGTATTTAACTCCATTTCTGAAGTGAAACACACAACAGAGTTCTCATCCATTGTTCACACTCTGCTTTACAGCAAGGAACACTTTCTTGCTTTCTAGAGTCTCTAAGACAGCAGGAAACATGTGTGTGATGAGAACAAAAGAACGGTGTTTCCTACACATACGGACCATATCTTGTCCAACTCTGCTTCTGAAACTGAAACAAACCACAGGTCGTCTAACATCCAATGATTGTCAGTTAAGATGAGAAACGTGTGAGCTTCCTGAACGATGTAATTCGTTTGAGTTGTAAAGTAACATCCCTTACCTGAAAAGAAGTCTTGCTTGTAGGAAGACTTAGAGCCTGGGATTTAACTCCATTTTTGAAGTGAAACACACACCAGAGTTCTCATCCATTCATCACACTCTGCTTTAGAGCAAGAAGCACGCTCTTGCGTTCTAGAATCTCTAATACAGCAGGAAACCTGAGTGTGCTGAGAACAAAAGAACGGTGTTTCTTACACATATGCACCATATCTAGTCCAACTCTGCTTCTGAAACTGATACAAAGCACTGGTCCTCTAACATCCAATGCCAGTCAGTTAAGATGAGAAACGTGTGAGCTTCGTGACCGATGTAATTCGTTTGAGCTGAAAAGTGACTGCCCTTACCTGAAACGAACTCTTGCTTGTAGGAAGACACAGAGCCTGGGATTTAACTCCATTTCGGAAGGGAAACACACAACACAGTTCTCATCCATGGATCACACTCTGCTTTAGAGGAAGAAGCACGCTCTTGCTTTCTAGAGTCTCTAATACAGAAGGAAATGTGAGTGTGCTCAGAAGAAAAGAACCTTGTTTCCTATACATACGGACGATATCTAGTTCAACTCTGCTTGAAATTGATACAAAGCAAAGGTCCTCTATCATCCAATATTCTCAGTAAAGATGAGAAACTTGTGAGCTTCGTGAACGATATAGTTCGTTTGAGCTGTAAAGTAAATGACCTTACCTGAAACAAAGTCTTGCTTGTAGGAAGACTCAGAACCTGGGATTTAACTCCATATCTGAAGTGAAACACACAACAGAGTTCTCATCCATTGATCACACTCTGCTGTAGAGCAAGAATCACGCTCCAACTTTCTAGATTCTCTAAGACAGCAGGAATGTTGAGTGTGCTGAGAACAAATGAACGGTGTTTCCTACACATACAGATCGTATCTAGTCCAACGCTCCTTCTGAAACTGATACAAAGCACTGGTCCTCTAACATCCAATGCTTGTCAGTTAAGATGAGAAACGTGTGAGCTTTGTGACCGATGTAATTCGTTTGAGATGAAAAGTGACTGCCCTTACCTGAAACGAAGTCTTGCTTGTAGGAAGACACAGAGCCTGGGATTTAACTCCATATCTGAAGTGAAGCACACAACAGAGTTCTCATCCATTGATCACACTATGCTGTAGAGCAAGAATCACGCTCCAACTTTCTAGAGTCTCTAAGACAGCAGGAAACATGAGTGTGCTGAGAACAAAAGAATGGTGTTTCCTACACATACGGACCATATCTAGTCCAACTCTGCTTCTGAAACTGAAACAAACCAAAGGTCCTCTAACATCCAATGCTTGTCAGTTAAGATGAGAAACGTGTGAGCTTCGTGAACGATGTAGTTCGTTTGAGTTGTAAAGCAACTTCCCTTACCTGAAACGAAGTCTTTCTTGTAGCAAGACTCAGAGAATGGGATTTAACTCCATTTCTCAAGATAAACACACAGCCGAGTTCTCATCCATTGTTCACACTCTGCTTTACAGCAAGGAACACTTTCTTGCTTTCTAGAGTCTCTAAGGCAGCAGGAAACATGAGTGTGCTGAGAACAAAAGAATGGTGTTTCCTACACATACGGACCATATCTAGTCCAACTCTGCTTCTGAAACTGAAACAAACCAAAGGTCCTCTAACATCCAATGCTTGTCAGTTAAGATGAGAAACGTGTGAGCTGCGTGACCGATGTCGTTCGTTTGAGCTGAAAAGAGACGGCCCTTACCTGAAATAAACTCTTGCTTGTAGGAAGACACAGAGCCTGGGATCTAACTCCATTTCTGAAGGGAAACACACAACACAGTTCTCATCCATTGTTCACAATCTGCTTTAGAGCAAGAAGCACGCTCTTGATTTCTAGAGTCTCTAATACAGCAGGAAATGTGAGTGTGCTCAGTAGAAAAGAACCGTGTTTCCTATACATACGGACCATATCTAGTTCAACTCTGCTTGAAATTGATACAAAGCAAAGGTCCTCTATCATCCAATATTCTCAGTAAAGATGAGAAACCTGTGAGCTTCGTGAACGATATAGATCGTTTGAGCTGTAAAGTAAATGACCTTACCTGAAACGAAGTCTTGCTTGTAGGAAGACTCAGAGCCTGGGATTTAACTCCATATCTGAAGTGAAACACACAACAGAGTTCTCATCCATTGATCACACTCTGCTGTAGAGCAAGAATCACGCTCCAACTTTCTAGAGTCTCTAAGACAGCAGGAACGTTGAGTGTGCTGAGAGCAAATGAACGGTGTTTCCTACACATACGGATCATATCTAGTCCAACTCTCCTTCGGAAACTGATACAAAGCACTGGTCCTCTAACATCCAATGCTTGTCAGTTAAGATGAGAAACGTGTGAGCTTCGTGACCGATGTAATTCGTTTGAGCTGAAAAGTGACTGCCCTTACCTGAAACGAAGTCTTACTTGTAGGAAGACTCAGAGCCTGGTATTTAACTCCATTTCTGAAGTGAAACACACAACAGAGTTCTCATCCATTGATCACACTCTGCTGTAGAGCAAGAATCACGCTCCAACTTTCTAGAGTCTCTAAGAGAGCAGGAAACATGAGTGTGCTGAGAACAAAAGAACGGTGTTTCCTACACATACGGACCCTATCTAGTCCAACTCTGCTTCTGAAACTGAAACAAACTAAAGGTCCTCTAACATCCAATGCTTGTCAGTTAAGATGAGAAACGTGTGAGCTTCGTGAACGATGTAGTTCGTTTGAGTTGTAATGCAACTTCCCTTACCTTAAACGAAGTCTTTCTTGTAGCAATATTCAGAGCATGGGATTTAACTCCATTTCTCAAGTTAAACACACAGCCGAGTTCTCATCCATTGTTCACACTCTGCTTTACAGCAATGAACACTTTCTTGCTTTCTAGAGTCTCTAATATAGCAGGAAACCTGAGTGTGCTGAGAACAAATGAACGGTGATTCCTACACATACGGATCATATCTCGTCCAACTCTCCTTCGGAAACTGATACAAAGCACTGGTCCTCTAAAATCCAATGCTTGTCAGTTAATATGAGAAACGTGTGAGCTGCGTGACCGATGTAATTCGTTTGAGCTGAAAAGTGACTGCCCTTACCTGAAACGAAGTCTTACTCGTAGGAAGACTCAGAGCCTGGGATTTAACTCCATTTCTGAAGGGAAACACACAACAGAGTTCTCATCCATTGATCACACTCTGCTTTAGAGCAAGAAGCACGCTCTTGCTTTCTAGAGTCTCTAATACAGCAGGAAACATGAGTGTACTTAGAACAAAAGAACGGTGTTTCCTACACATATGGACCATATCTAGTCCAACTCTGCTTCTGAAACTGAAACAAACCAAAGGTCCTCTAACATCCAATGCTTTTCACTTAAGATGAGAAACGTGTGAGCTTTGTGAACGATGTAGTTCATTTGGGTTGTAAAGCAACTTACCTTATCTGAAAAGAAGTCTTTCTTTTAGGAAGACTCAGAGCATGGGATTTAACTCCATTTCTGAAGTGAAACACACAGCCGAGTTCTCATCCATTGTTCACACTCTGCTTTACAGCAAGAAACACGTTCTTGCTTTCTAGAGTGTCTAAGACAGCAGGAAATATGTGTGTGATGAGAACAAAAGAACGGTGTTTCCTACACATACGGACCATACCTTGTCCAACTCTGCTTCTGAATCTGAAACAAACCACAGGTCGTCTAAGTTCCAATGATTGTCAGTTAAGATGAGAAACGTGTGAGCTTCGTGACCGATGTAATTCGTTTGAGCTGAAAAGTGACTGCCATTACCTGAAACGAAGTCTTGCTTGTAAGAAGACTCAGAGCCTGGTATTTAACTCCATTTCTGAAGTGAAACACACAACACAGTTCTCATCCATTGTTCACACTCTGCTTTACAGCAAGGAACACTTTCTTGCTTTCTAGAGTCTCTAAGACAACAAGGAAACATGAGTGTGCTGAGAACAAAAGAATGGTGTTTCCTACACATACGGACTATATCTCGTCCAAATCTGCTTCTGAAACTGAAACAAACCAAAGGTCCTCTAACATCCAATGCTTGTCAGTTAAGATGAGAAACGTGTGAGCTTCGTGAACGATGTAGTTCGTTTGAGTTGTAAAGCAACTTCCCTTACCTGAAACGAAGTCTTTCTTGTAGCAAGACTCAGAGAATGGGATTTAACTCCATTTCTCAAGTTAAACACACAGCCGAGTTCTCATCCATTGTTCACACTCTGCTTTACAGCAAGGAACATTTTCTTGCTTTCTAGAGTCTCTAAGGCAGCAGGAAACATGTGTGTGATGAGAACAAAAGAACGGTGTTTCCTACACATACGGACCATATCTTGTCCAACTCTGCTTCTGAAACTGAAACAAACCACAGGTCGTCTAACATCCAATGATTGTCAGTTAAGATGAGAAACGTGTGAGCTTCGTGAACGATGTAATTCGTTTGAGTTGTAAAGTAACATCCCTTACCTGAAACGAAGTCTTGCTTGTAGGAAGACACAGAGCCTGGGATTTAACTCCATTTTTGAAGTGAAACACACAACAGAGTTCTCATCCATTCATCACACTCTGCTTTAGAGCAAGAAGCATGCTCTTGCGTTCTAGATTCTCTAATGCAGCAGGAAACCTGAGTGTGCTGAGAACAAAAGAACGGTGTTTCTTACACATATGGACCATATCTAGTCCAACTCTGCTTCTGAAACTGATACAAAGCACTGGTCCTCTAACATCCAATGCCAGTCAGTTAAGATGAGAAACGTGTGAGCTTCGTGACCGATGTAATTCGTTGGAGCTGAAAAGTGACTGCCCTTACCTGAAAAGAAGTCATGCTTGTAAGAAGACACAGAGCCTGAGATTTAACTCCATTTCTGAAGGGAAACACACAACAGAGTTCTCATCCATGGATCACACTCTGCTTTAGAGGAAGAAGCATGCTCTTGCTTTCTAGAGTCTCTAATACAGCAGGAAATGTGAGTGTGCTCAGAAGAAAAGAACCGTGTTTCCTATACATACAGGCCATATCTAGTTCAACTCTGCTTGAAATTGATACAAAGCAAAGGTCCTCTAACATACAATATTCTCAGTAAAGATGAGAAACTTGTGAGCTTCGTGAACGATATAGTTCGTTTGAGCTGTAAAGTAAATACCCTTACCTGAAACGAAGTCTTGCTTGTAGGAAGACTCAGCGCCTGGGATTTAACTCCATATCTGAGGTGAAACACACAACAGAGTTCTCATCCATTGATCACACTCTCCTGTAGAGCAAGAATCATGCTCCAACTTTCTAGAGTCTCTAAGACAGCAGGAACGTTGAGTGTGCTGAGAACAAATGAACGGTGTTTCCTACACATACGGATCATATCTAGTCCAACTCTCCTTCTGAAACTGATACAAAGCACTGGTCCTCTAACATCCAATGCTTGTCAGTTAATATGAGAAACGTGTGAGCTGCGTGACCGATGTAATTCGTTTGAGCTGAAAAGTGACTGCCCTTACCTGAAACGAAGTCTTACTTGTAGGAAGACTCAGAGCCTGGGATTTAACTCCATTTCTGAAGGGAAACACACAACAGAGTTCTCATCCATTGATCACACTCTGCTTTAGAGCAAGAAGCACGCTCTTGCTTTCTAGAGTCTCTAATACAGCAGGAAACATGAGTGTACTTAGAACAAAAGAACGGTGTTTCCTACACATATGGACCATATCTAGTCCAAATCTGCTTCTGAAACTGAAACAAACCAAAGGTCCTCTAACATCCAATGCTTTTCACTTAAGATGAGAAACGTGTGAGCTTTGTGAACGATGTAGTTCATTTAGGTTGTAAAGCAACTTACCTTGCCTGAAAAGAAGTCTTTCTTTTAGAAAGTCTCAGAGCATGGGATTTAACTCCATTTCTGAAGTGAAACACACAGCCGAGTTCTCATCCATTGTTCACACTCTGCTTTACAGCAAGAAACACGTTCTTGCTTTCTAGAGTGTCTAAGACAGCAGGAAATATGTGTGTGATGAGAACAAAAGAACGGTGTTTCCTACACATACGGACCATATCTTGTCCAACTCTGCTTCTGAATCTGAAACAAACCACAGGTCGTCTAACTTCCAATGATTGTCAGTTAAGATGAGAAACGTGTGAGCTTCGTGAACGATGTCGTTCGTTTGAGCTGAAAAGTGACTGCCCTTACCTGAAACGAACTCTTGCTTGTAGGAAGACACAGAGGCTGGGATTTAACTCCATTTCTGAAGGGAAACACACAACACAGTTCTCATCCATTGTTCACAATCTGCTTTAGAGCAAGAAGCACGCTCTTGATTTCTAGAGTCTCTAATACAGCAGGAAATGTGAGTGTGCTCAGAAGAAAAGAACCGTGTTTCCTATACATACGGACCATATCTAGTTCAACTCTGCTTGAAATTGATACAAAGCAAAGGTCCTCTATCATCCAATATTCTCAGTAAAGATGAGAAACCTGTGAGCTTCGTGAACGATATAGTTCGTTTGAGCTGTAAAGTAAATGACCTTACCTGAAACGAAGTTTTGCTTGTAGGAAGACTCAGAGCCTGGGATTTAACTCCATATCTGAAGTGAAACACACAACAGAGTTCTCATCCATTGATCACACTCTGCTGTAGAGCAAGAATCACGCTCCAACTTTCTAGAGTCTCTAAGACAGCAGGAACGTTGAGTGTGCTGAGAACAAATGAACGGTGTTTCCTACACATACGGATCATATCTAGTCCAACTCTCCTTCGGAAACTGATACAAAGCAATGGTCCTCTAACATCCAATGCTTGTCAGTTAATATGAGAAACGTGTGAGCTTCGTGACCGATGTAATTCGTTTGAGCTGAAATGTGACTGCCCTTACCTGAAACGAAGTCTTACTTGTAGGAAGACTCAGAGCCTGGTATTTAACTCCATTTCTGAAGTGAAACACACAACAGAGTTCTCATCCATTGATCACACTCTTCTGTAGAGCAAGAATCACGCTCCAACTTTCTAGAGTCTCTAAGACAGCAGGAAACATGAGTGTGCTGAGAACAAAAGAATGGTGTTTCCTACACATACGGACCATATCTAGTCCAACTCTGCTTCTGAAACTGAAACAAACCAAAGGTCCTCTAACATCCAATGCTTGTTAGTTAAGATGAGAAACGTGTGAGCTTCGTGAACGATGTAGTTCGTTTGAGTTGTAAAGCAACTTCCCTTACATGAAACGAAGTCTTTCTTGTAGCAAGACTCAGAGAATGGGATTTAACTCCATTTCTCAAGTTAAAAACACAGCCGAGTTCTCATCCATTGTTCACACTCTGCTTTACAACATGAACACTTTCTTGCTTTCTAGAGTCTCTAAGGCAGCAGGAAACATGTGTGTGATGAGAACAAAAGAACGGTGTTTCCTACACATACGGACCATATCTTGTCCAACTCTGCTTCTGAAACTGAAACAAACCACAGGTCGTCTAACATCCAATGATTGTCAGTTAAGATGAGAAACGTGTGAGCTTCGTGACCGATGTAATTCGTTGGAGCTGAAAAGTGACTGCCCTTACCTGAAAAGAAGTCATGCTTGTAAGAAGACACTTAGCCTGGGATTTAACTCCATTTCTGAAGGGAAACACACAACAGAGTTCTCATCCATGGATCACACTCTGCTTTAGAGGAAGAAGCACGCTCTTGCTTTCTAGAGTCCCTAATACAGCAGGAAATGTGAGTGTGCTCAGAAGAAACAACCGTGTTTCCTATACATACGGACCATATCTAGTTCAACTCTGCTTGAAATTGATACAAAGCAAAGGTCCTCTAACATACAATATTCTCAGTAAAGATGAGAAACTTGTGAGCTTCGTGAACGATATAGTTCGTTTGAGCTGTAAAGTAAATGCCCTTACCTGAAACGAAGTCTTGCTTGTAGGAAGACTCAGCGCCTGGGATTTAACTCCATATCTGAGGTGAAACAAACAACAGAGTTCTCATCCATTGATCACACTCTGCTTTAGAGCAAGCAGCACGCTCTTGCTTTCTAGAGTCTCTAATACAGCAGGAAACATGAGTGTACTTAGAACATAAGAACGGTGTTTCCTACACATATGGACCATATCTAGTCCAACTCTGCTTCTGAAACTGAAACAAACCAAAGGTCCTCTAACATCCAATGCTTTTCACTTAAGATGAGAAACGTGTGAGCTTTGTGAACGATGTAGTTCATTTGGGTTGTAAAGCAACTTACCTTACCTGAAAAGAAGTCTTTCTTTAGGAAGACTCAGTGCATGGGATTTAACTCCATTTCTGAAGTGAAACACACAGCCGAGTTCTCATCCATTGTTCACACTCTGCTTTACAGCAAGAAACACGTTCTTGCTTTCTAGAGTGTCTAAGACAGCAGGAAATATGTGTGTGATGAGAACAAAAGAACGGTGTTTCCTACACATACGGACCATGTCTTGTCCAACTCTGCTTCTGAATCTGAAACAAACCACAGGTCGTCTAACTTCCAATGATTGTCAGTTAAGATGAGGAACGTGTGAGCTTCGTGAACGATGTCTTTCGTTTGAGCTGTAAAGTAACTTCCCTTACCTGAAACGAAGTCTTGCTTGTAGGAAGACTCAGAGCCTGGGATTTAACTCCATTTCTGAAGGGAAACACACAACACAGTTCTCATCCATGGATCACACACTGCTTTAGAGCAAGAAGCACGCTCTTGCTTTCTACAGTCTCTAATACAGCAGGAAACGTGAGTGTGCTGAGAAAAAAGAATGGTGTTTCTTACACATACGGACCATATCTATTCCAACTCTGCTTCTGAAACTGATACCAAGCACTGGTCGTCTAACATCCGATGCTTGTCAGTTAAGATGAGAAACGTGTGAGCTTCCTGAATGATGTAGTTCCTTTGAGCTGAAAAGTGACTGCCCTTACCTGAAACGAACTCTTGCTTGTAGGAAGACACAGAGCCTGGGATTTAACTCCATTTCTGAAGGGAAACACACAACACAGTTCTCATCCATTGTTCACAATCTGCTTTAGAGCAAGAAGCACGCTCTTGATTTCTAGAGTCTCTAATACAGCAGGAAATGTGAGTGTGCTCAGAAGAAAAGAACCGTGTTTCCTATACATACGGACCATATCTAGTTCAACTCTGCTTGAAATTGATACAAAGCAAAGGTCCTCTATCATCCAATATTCTCAGTAAAGATGAGAAACCTGTGAGCTTCGTGAACGATATAGTTCGTTTGAGCTGTAAAGTTAATGACCTTACCTGAAACGAAGTCTTACTTGTAGGAAGACTCAGAGCCTGGTATTTAACTCCATTTCTGAAGTGAAACACACAACAGAGTTCTCATCCATTGTTCACACTCTGCTTTACAGCAAGGAACACTTTCTTGCTTTCTAGAGTCTCTAAGACAGCAGGAAACATGTGTGTGATGAGAACAAAAGAACGGTGTTTCCGAAATATACGGACCATATCTTGTCCAACTCTGCTTCTGAAAATGATACAAAGCACTGGTCCTCTAACATCCAATGCCAGTCAGATAAGATGAGAAACGTGTGAGCTTCGTGACCGATGTAGATCGTTTGAGCTGAAAAGTTACTGCCCTTGCCTGAAACGATTTCTTGCTTGTAGGAAGATTCAGAGCCTGGGATTTAACTCCATTTCTGAAGGGAAACACACAACACAGTTCTCATCCATGGATCACACACTGCTTTAGAGCAAGAAGCACGCTCTTTCTTTCTACAGTCTCTAATACAGCAGGAAACGTGAGTGTGCTGAGAAAAAAGAATGGTGTTTCTTACACATACGGACCATATCTATTCCAACTCTGCTTCTGAAACTGATACAAAGCACTGGTCCTCTAACATCCAATGCTTGTCAGTTAAGATGAGAAACGTGTGAGCTTCGTGACCGATGTAATTTCTTTTGAGCTGAAAAGTGACTGCCCTTACCTGAAACGAATTCTTGCTTGTAGGAAGACAAAGAGCCTGGGATTTAACTCCATTTCTGAAGGGAAACACACAACACAGTTCTCATCCATTGTTCACAATCTGCTTTAGAGCAAGAAGCATGCTCTTGCTTTCTAGAGTCTCTAATAGAGCAGGAAACATGAGTGTGCTCAGAAGAATAGAACCGTGTTTCCTATACATACGGACCATATCTAGTTCAACTCTGCTTGAAATTGATACAAAGCAAAGGTCCTCTATCATCCAATATTCTCAGTAAAGATGAGAAACGTGTGAGCTTCGTGACCGATGTAATTCGTTTGAGCTGAAAAGTGACTGCCATTACCTGAAACGAAGTCTTGCTTGTAGGAAGACTCACAGCCTGGTATTTAACTCCATTTCTGAAGTGAAACACACAACAGAGTTCTCATCCATTGTTCACACTCTGCTTTACAGCAAGGAACACTTTCTTGCTTTCTAGAGTCTCTAAGACAGCAGGAACGTTGAGTGTGCTGAGAACAAATGAACGGTGTTTGCTACACATACGGATCATATCTAGTCCAATTCTCCCTCTGAAACTGATACAAAGCACAGGTCCTCTAACATCCAATGCTTGTCAGTTAAGATGAGAAACGAGTGAGGTTCGTGACCGATGTAGTTCGTTTGAGCTGAAAAGTGACTGCCCTTATCTGAAACGAAGTCTTGCTTGTAGGAAGACTCAGAGCCTGGGATTTAACTCCATTTCTGAAGGGAAACACACAACACAGTTCTCATCCATGGATCACACACTGCTTTAGAGCAAGAAGCACTCTCTTGCTTTCTACAGTCTGTAATACAGCAGGAAACGTGAGTGTGCTGAGAAAAAAGAATGGTGTTTCTTACACATACGGACCATATCTATTCCAACTCTGCTTCTGAAACTGATACCAAGCACTGGTCGTCTAACATCCGATGCTTGTCAGTTAAGATGAGAAACGTGTGAGCTTCCTGAACGATGTAGTTCGTTTGAGCTGAAAAGTGACTGCCCTTACCTGAAACGAAGTCTTGCTTGTAGGAAGACACAGAGCCTGGGATTTAACTCCATTTCTGAATGGAAACACACAACACAGTTCTCATCCATTGTTCACAATCTGCTTTAGAGCAAGAAGCACGCTCTTGCTTTCTAGTGTCTCTAATACAGCAGGAAATGTGAGTGTGCTCAGAAGAAAAGAACCGTGTTTCCTATACATACGGACCATATCTAGTTCAACTCTGCTTGAAATTGATACAAAGCAAAGGTCCTCTATCATCCAATATTCTCAGTAAAGATGAGAAACGTGTGAGCTTCGTGACCGATGTAATTCGTTTGAACTGAAAAGTGACTGCCATTACCTGAAACGAAGTCTTGCTTGTAGGAAGACTCAGAGCCTGGTATTTAACTCCATTTCTGAAGTGAAACACACAACAGAGTTCTCATCCATTGTTCACACTCTGCTTTACAGCAAGGAACACTTTCTTGCTTTCTAGAGTCTCTAAGACAGCAGGAACGTTGAGTGTGCTGAGAACAAATGAACGGTGTTTGCTACACATACGGATCATATCTAGTCCAATTCTCCTTCTGAAACTGATACAAAGCACAGGTCCTCTAACATCCAATGCTTGTGAGTTAAGATGAGAAACGAGTGAGGTTCGTGACCGATGTAATTCGTTTGAGCTGAAAAGTGACTGCCCTTATCTGAAACGAAGTCTTGCTTGTAGGAAGACTCAGAGCCTGGGATTTAACTCCATTTCTGAAGGGAAACACACAACACAGTTCTCATCCATGGATCACACACTGCTTTAGAGCAAGAAGCACGCTCTTTCTTTCTACAGTCTCTAATACAGCAGGAAACGTGAGTGTGCTGATAAAAAAGAATGGTGTTTCTTACACATACAGACCATATCTATTCCAAATCTGCTTCTGAAACTGATACCAAGCGCTGGTCGTCTAACATCCGATGCTTGTCAGTTAAGATGAGAAACGTGTGAGCTTCGTGACCGATGTAATTCGTTGGAGCTGAAAAGTGACTGCCCTTACCTGAAAAGAAGTCATGCTTGTAAGAAGACACAGAGCCTGGGATTTAACTCCATTTCAGAAGGGAAACATACAACACAGTTCTCATCCATTGCTCACAATCTGCTTTAGAGCAAGAAGCACGCTCTTGCTTTCTAGAGTCTCTAATACAGCAGGAAATGTGAGTGTGCTCAGAAGAAAAGAACCGTGATTCCTATACATACGGACCATATCTAGTTCAACTCTGCTTGAAATTGATACAAAGTAAAGGTCCTCTAACATACAATATTCTCAGTAAAGATGAGAAACTTGTGAGCCTCGTGAACGATATAGTTCCTTTGAGCTGTAAAGTAAATGCCCTTACCTGAAACGAAGTCTTACTTGTAGGAAGACTCAGAGCCTGGGATTTAACTCCATTTCTGAAGTGAAACACACAACAGAGTTCTCATCCATTGATCACACTCTGCTTTAGGGCAAGAAGCACACTCTTTCTTTCTAGAGTCTCTAATACAGCAGGAAACATGAGTGTACTGGGAACAAAAGAACGGTGTTTCCTACACATATGGACCATATCTAGTCCAACTCTGCTTCTGAAACTGAAACAAACCAAAGGTCCTCTAACATCCAATGCTTTTCAGTTAAGATGAGAAACGTGTGTGCTTCGTGAACGATGTAGTTTGTTTGACTTGTAAAGCAACTTCCCTTACCTGAAAAGAAGTCTTTCTTGTAGAAAGACTCAGAGCATGGGATTTAACTCCATTTCTGAAGTGAAACACACAGCCGAGTTCTCATCCATTGTTCACACTCTGCTTTACAGCAAGAAACACGTTCTTGCTTTCTAGAGTAGCTAAGACAGCAGGAAATATGTGTGTGATGAGAACAAAAGAACGGTGTTTCCTACACATACGGACCATATCTTGTCCAACTCTGCTTCTGAAACTGATACAAACCACAGGTCGTCTAACTTCCAATGATTGACAGTTAAGATGAGAAACGTGTGAGCTTTATGAACAATGTCGTTCGTTTGAGCTGTAAAGTAACTTCCCTTACCTGAAACGAAGTCTTGCTTGTAGGAAGACTCAGAGCCTGGGATTTAACTCCATTTCTGAAGGGAAACACACAACACAGTTCTCATCCATGGATCACACACTGCTTTAGAGCAAGAAGCACGCTCTTGCTTTCTACAGTCTCTAATACAGCAGGAAACGTGAGTGTGCAGAGAAAAAAGAATGGTGTTTCTTACACCTACGGACCATATCTATTCCAACTCTGCTTCTGAAACTGATACCAAGCACTGGTCGTCTAACATCTGATGCTTGTCAGTTAAGATGAGAAACGTGTGAGCTTCCTGAACGATGTAGTTCGTTTGAGCTGAAAAGAGACTGCCCTTACCTGAAAAGAAGTCTTGCATGTAGGAAGACACAGAGCCTGGGATTTAACTCCATTTCTGAAGGGAAACACACAACACAGTTCTCATCCATTATTCACAATCTGCTTTACAGCAAGAAGCATGCTCTTGCTTTCTAGAGTCTCTAATACAGCAGGAAACATGAGTGTGCTCAGAAGAATAGAACCGTGTTTCCTATACATACGGACCATATCTAGTTCAACTCTGCTTGAAATTGATACAAAGCAAAGGTCCTCTATCATCCAATATTCTCAGTAAAGATGAGAAACGTGTGAGCTTCGTGACCGATGTAATTCGTTTGAGCTGAAAAGTGACTGCCATTATCTGAAACGAAGTCTTGCTTGTAGGAAGACTCAGAGCCTGGTATTTAACTCCGTTTCTGAAGTGAAACACACAACAGAGTTCTCATCCATTGTTCACACTCTGCTTTACAGCAAGGAACACTTTCTTGCTTTCTAGAGTCTCTAAGACAGCAGGAAACATGTGTGTGATGAGAACAAAAGAACGGTGTTTCCTACACATATGGACCATATCTTGTCCAACTCTGCTTCGGAAACTGAAACAAACCACAGGTCGTCTAACATCCAATGATTGTCAGTTAAGATGAGAAACGTGTGAGCTTCGTGAACGATGTAGTTCGTTTGAGCTGTAAAGTAACTTCCCTTACCTGAAATGAAGTCTTGCTTGTAGGAAGACTCAGAGCCTGGGATTTAACTCCATTTTTGAAGTGAAACACACAACAGAGTTCTCATCCATTGATCACCCTCTGCTTTAGAGCAAGAAGCAAGCTCTAGCGTTCTAGAGTCTCTAATACAGCAGGAAACCTGAGTGTGCTGAGAACAAAAGAACGGTGTTTCTTACACATATGGACCATATCTAGTCCAACTCTGCTTCTGAAACTGATACAAACCACAGGTCATCTAACTTCCAATGATTGTCAGTTAAGATGAACAACGTGTGTGCTTCGTGACCGATGTAATTCGTTGGAGCTGAAAAGTGACTGCCCTTACCTGAAAAGAAGTCATGCTTGTAAGAAGACACAGAGCCTGGGATTTAACTCCATTTCAGAAGGGAAACATACAACACAGTTCTCATCCATTGTTCACAATCTGCTTTAGAGCAAGAAGCACGCTCTTGCTTTCTAGAGTCTCTAATACAGCAGGAAATGTGAGTGTGCTCAGAAGAAAAGAACCGTGTTTCCTATACATACGGACCATATCTAGTTCAACACTGCTTGAAATTGATGCAAAGTAAAGGTCCTCAAACATACAATATTCTCAGTAAAGATGAGAAACTTGTGAGCCTCGTGAACGATATAGTTCCTTTGAGCTGTAAAGTAAATGCCCTTACCTGAAACGAAGTCTTACTTGTAGGAAGACTCAGAGCCTGGTATTTAACTCCATTTCTGAAGTGAAACACACAACAGAGTTCTCATCCATTGATCACACTCTGCTTTAGGGCAAGAAGCACACTCTTGCTTTCTAGAGTCTCTAATACAGCAGGAAACATGAGTGTACTGGGAACAAAAGAACGGTGTTTCCTACACATATGGACCATATCTAGTCCAACACTGCTTCTGAAACTGAAACAAACCAAAGGTCCTCTAACATCCAATGCTTTTCAGTAAAGATGAGAAACGTGTGTGCTTCGTGAACGATGTAGTTTGTTTGACTTGTAAAGCAACTTCCCTTATCTGAAAAGAAGTTTTTCTTGTAGAAAGACTCAGAGCATGGGATTTAACTCCATTTCTGAACTGAAACACACAGCCGAGTTCTCATCCATTGTTCAGACTCTGCTTTACAGCAAGAAACACGTTCTTGCTTTCTAGAGTGGCTAAGACAGCAGGAAATATGTGTGTGATGAGAACAAAAGAACGGTGTTTCCTACACATACGGACCATATCTTGTCCAACTCTGCTTCTGAAAGTGATACAAACCACAGGTCGTCTAACTTCCAATGATTGACAGTTAAGATGAGAAACGTGTGAGCTTTATGAACGATGTCGTTCGTTTGAGCTGTAAAGTAACTTCCCTTACCTGAAACGAAGTCTTGCTTGTAGGAAGACTCAGAGCCTGGGATTTAACTCCATTTCTGAAGGGAAAAACACAACACAGTTCTCATCCATGGATCACACACTGCTTTAGAGCAAGAAGCACGCTCTTGCTTTCTACAGTCTCTTAAGAGCAGGAAAGTGAGTGTGCAGAGAAAAAAGAATGGTGTTTCTTACACATACGGACCATATCTATTCCAACTCTGCTTCTGAAACTGATACCAAGCACTGGTCGTCTAACATCTGATGCTTGTCAGTTAAGATGAGAAACGTGTGAGCTTCCTGAACGATGTAGTTCGTTTGAGCTGAAAAGTGACTGCACTTACCTGAAACGAAGTCTTGCTTGTAGGAAGACACAGAGCCTGGGATTTAACTCCATTTCTGAAGGGAAACACACAACACAGTTCTCATCCATTGTTCACAATCTGCTTTAGAGCAAGAAGCACGCTCTTGCTTTCTAGAGTCTCTAATACAGCAGGAAATGTTAGTGTGCTCAGAAGAAAAGAACCGTGTTTCCTATACATACGGACCATATCTAGTTCAACTCTGCTTGAAATTGATACAAAGCAAAGGTCCTCTATCATCCAATATTCTCAGTAAAGATGAGAAACTTGTGAGCTTCGTGAACGATATAGTTCGTTTGAGCCATAAAGTAAATGACCTTTCCTGAAACGAAGTCTTGCTTGTAGGAAGACTCAGAGCCTGGGATTTATCTCCATATCTGACGTGAAACACACAACAGAGTTCTCATCCATTGATCACACTCTGCTGTAGAGCAAGAATCACGCTCCAACTTTCTAGAGTCTCTAAGACAGCAGGAACGTTGAGTGTGCTGAGAACAAATGAACGGTGTTTCCTACACATACGGATCGTATCTAGTCCAACTCTGAACTGAAACTGAAACAAACCAAAGGTCCTCTAACATCCAATGCTTGTCAGTTAAGATGAGAAACGTGTGAGCTTCGTGAACGATGTAGTTCGTTTGAGTTGTAAAGCAACTTCCCTTACCTGTAACGAAGTCTTGCTTGTAGGAAGACTCAGAGCCTGGGATTTAACTCCATTTCTGAAGGGAAACACACAACACAGTTCTCATCCATGGATCACACACTGCTTTAGAGCAAGAAGCACGCTCTTGCTTTCTACAGTCTGTAATACAGCAGGAAACGTGAGTGTGCTGATAAAAAAGAATGGTGTTTCTTACACATACAGAGCATATCTATTCCAACTCTGCTTCTGAAACTTATACCAAGCACTGGTCGTCTAACATCCGATGCTTGTCAGTTAAGATGAGAAACGTGTGAGCTTCCTGAACGATGTAGTTCGTTTGAGCTGAAAAGAGACTGCCCTTACCTGAAAAGAAGTCTTGCTTGTAGGAAGACACAGAGCCTGGGATTTAACTCCATTTCTGAAGGGAAACACACAACACAGTTCTCATCCATTATTCACAATCTGCTTTACAGCAAGAAGCATGCTCTTGCTTTCTAGAGTCTCTAATACAGCAGGAAACATGAGTGTGCTCAGAAGAATAGAACCGTGTTTCCTATACATACGGACCATATCTAGTTCAACTCTGCTTGAAATTGATATAAAGCAAAGGTCCTCTATCATCCAATATTCTCAGTAAAGATGAGAAACGTGTGAGCTTCGTGACCAATGTAATTCGTTTGAGCTGAAAAGTGACTGCCATTACCTGAAACGAAGTCTTGCTTGTAGGAAAACTCAGAGCCTGGTATTTAACTCCGTTTCTGAAGTGAAACACACAACAGAGTTCTCATCCATTGTTCACACTCTGCTTTACAGCAAGGAACACTTTCTTGCTTTCTAGAGTCTCTAAGACAGCAGGAAACATGTGTGTGATGAGAACAAAAGAACGGTGTTTCCTACACATATGGACCATATCTTGTCCAACTCTGCTTCTGAAACTGAAACAAACCACAGGTCGTCTAACATCCAATGATTGTCAGTTAAGATGAGAAACGTGTGAGCTTCGTGAACGATGTAGTTCGTTTGAGCTGTAAAGTAACTTCCCTTACCTGAAACGAAGTCTTGCTTGTAGGAAGACTCAGAGCCTGGGATTTAACTCCATATCTGAAGGGAAACACACAACACAGTTCTCATCCATTGTTCACAATCTGCTTTTGAGCAAGAAGCACGCTCTTGCTTTCTAGTGTCTCTAATACAGCAGGAAATGTGAGTGTGCTCAGAAGAAAAGAACCGTGTTTCCTATACATACAGACCATATCTAGTTCAACTCTGCTTGAAATTGATACAAAGCAAAGGTCCTCTATCATCCAATATTAACAGTAAAGATGAGAAACTTGTGAGCTTCGTGAACGATATAGTTCGTTTGAGCTGTAAAGTAAATGACCTTACCTGAAACGAAGTCTTGCTTGTAGGAAGACTCAGAGCCTGGGATTTAACTCCATATCTGAAGTGAAACACACAACAGAGTTCTCATCCATTGATCACACTCTGCTGTAGAGCAAGAATCACGCTCCAACTTTCTAGAGTCTCTAAAACAGCAGGAACGTTGAGTGTGCTGAGAACAAATGAACGGTGTTTCCTACACATACGGATCATATCTAGTCCGACTCTCCTTCTGAAACTGATACAAAGCACTGGTCCTCTAACATCCAATGCTTGTCAGTTAAGATGAGAAACGTGTGAGCCTCGTGAACGATGTAGTTCGTTTGAGTTGTAAAGCAACTTCCCTTACCTGTAACGAAGTCTTGCTTGTAGCAAGACTCAGAGCATGGGATTTAACTCCATTTCTCAAGTGAAACACACAGCCGAGTTCTCATCCATTGTTCACACTCTGCTTTACAGCAAGGAACATGTTCTTGCTTCCTAGAGTCTCTAAGACAGCAGGAAACATGTGTGTGATGAGAAAAAAGAACGGTGTTTCCGACACATACGGACCATATCTTGTCCAACTCTGCTTCTGAAACTGATACAAAGCACTGGTCCTCTAACATCCAATGCCAGTCAGTTAAGATGAGAAACGTGTGAGCTTCGTGACAGATGTAGATCGTTTTAGATGAAAAGTTACTGCCCTTGACTGAAACCATTTCTTGCTTGTAGGAAGATTCAGAGCCTGGGATTTAACTCCATATCTGAAGTGAAACACCCAACAGAGTTCTCATCCATTGATCACACTCTGCTGTAGAGCAAGAATCACGCTCCAACTTTCTAGAGTCTCTAAGACAGCAGGAACATTGAGTGGGCTGAGAACAAATGAACGGTGTTTCCTACACATACGGATCATATCTAGTCCAATTCTCCTTCTGAAACTGATACAAAGCACTGGTCCTCTAACATCCAATGCTTGTCAGTTAAGATGAGAAACGAGTGAGCTTCGTGACCGATGTAGTTCATTTGAGGTGTAACGCATCTTCCCTTACCTGAATCGAAGTCTGTCTTGTAGTAAGACTCAGAGCCTGGGATTTAACTCCATTTCTGAAGGGAAACACACAACACAGTTATCATCCATTGTTCACAATCTGCTTTAGAGCAAGAAGCACGCTCTTGCTTTCTAGTGTCTCTAATACAGCAGGAAATGTGAGTGTGCTCAGAAGAAAAGAACCGTGTTTCCTATACATACGGACCATATCTAGTTCAACTCTGCTTGAAATTGATACATAGCAAAGGTCCTCTATCATCCAATATTAACAGTAAAGATGAGAAACTTGTGAGCTTCGTGAACGATATAGTTCGTTTGAGCTGTAAAGTAAATGACCTTACCTGAAACGAAGTCTTGCTTGTAGGAAGACTCAGAGCCTGGGATTTAACTCCATATCTGAAGTGAAACACACAACAGAGTTCCCATGCATTGATCACACTCTGCTGTAGAGCAAGAATCACGCTCCAACTTTCTAGAGTCTCTAAAACAGCAGGAACGTTGAGTGTGCTGAGAACAAATGAACGGTGTTTCCTACACATACGGATCATATCTAGTCCAACTCTCCTTCTGAAACTGATACAAAGCACTGGTCCTCTAACATCCAATGCTTGTCAGTTAAGATGAGAAACGTGTGAGCTTCGTGAACGATGTAGTTCGTTTGAGTTGTAAAGCAACTTCCCTTACCTGTAAAGAAGTCTTGCTTGTAGGAAGACACAGAGCCTGGGATTTAACTCCATTTCTGAAGGGAAACACACAACACAGTTCTCATCCATTGTTCACAATCTGCTTTAGAGCAAGAAGCATGCTCTTGCTTTCTAGAGTCTCTAATACAGCAGGATACATGAGTGTGCTCAGAAGAATAGAACCGTGTTTCCTATACATACGGACCATATCTAGTTCAACTCTGCTTGAAATTGATACAAAGCAAAGGTCCTCTATCATCCAATATTCTCAGTAAAGATGAGATACTTGTGAGCTTCATGAATGATATGTTCGTTTGAGCTGTAAATTAAATGACCTTACCTGAAACGAAGTCTTGCTTGTAGGAAGACTCAGAGCCTGGGATTTAACTCCATATCTGAAGTGAAACACACAACAGAGTTCTCATCCATTGATCACACTCTGCTGTAGAGCAAGAATCATGCTCCAACTTTCTAGAGTCTCTAAGACAGCAGGAATGTTGAGTGTGCTGAGAACAAATGAATGGTGTTTCCTACACATACGGATCATATCTAGTCCAATTTTCCTTCTGAAACTGATACAAAGAACTGGTCCTCTAACATCCAATGCTTGTCAGTTAAGATGAGAAACGAGTGAGCTTCGTGACCGATGTAATTCGTTTGAGCTGAAAAGTGACTGCCCTTACCTGAAACGAAGTCTTGCTTGTAGGAAGACTCAGAGGCTGGTATTTAACTCCATTTCTGAAGTGAAACAAACAACAGAGTTCTCATCCATTGATCACACTCTGCTTTAGAGCAAGAAGCACTCTCTTGCTTTCTAGAGTCTCTAATACAGCAGGAAACATGAGTGTGCTGAGAACAAAAGAACGGTGTTTCCTACACATACAGACCAATCTAGTCCAACTCTGCTTCTGAAACTGAAACAAACCTAGGTCCTCTAACATTCAGTGCTTGTCAGTTAAGATGAGAAACATGTGAGCTTCATGAACAATGTAGTTCGTTTGAGTTGTAACGCATCTTCCCTTACCTGAATCGAAGTCTTGCTTGTAGGAAGACTCAGAGCCTGGGATTTAACTCCATTTCTGAAGGGAAACACACAACACAGTTCTCTTCCATGGATCACACACTGCTTTAGAGCAAGAAGCACGCTCTTGCTTTCTACAGTCTCTAATACAGCATGAAACTTTAGTGTGCTGAGAAAAAAGAATGGTGTTTCTTACACATACGGACCATATCTATTCCAACTCTGCTTCTGAAACTGATACCAAGCACTGGTCGTCTAACATCCGATGCTTGTCAGTTAAGATGAGAAACGTGTGAGCTTCCCGAACGATGTAGTTCGTTTGAGCTGAAAAGTGACTGCCCTTACCTGAAACGAACTCTTGCTTGTAGGAAGACACAGAGCCTGGGATTTAACTCCATTTCTGAAGGGAAACACACAACACAGTTCTCATCCATTGTTCACAATCTGCTTTAGAACAAGAAGCACGTTCTTGCTTTCTACATTCTGTAATACAGCAGGAAACCTGAGAGTGCTCAAAACAAAAGAACAGTGTTTCTTAAACATATTGACCATATCTAGTCCAAATCTGCTTCTGAAACTGAAACAAACCAAAGGTCCTCTAACTTCCAATGCTTGTCAGTTAAGATGAGAAACGTGTGAGCTTCGTGTACGATGTAGTTCCTTTGAATTGTAAAGCAACTTGCCTTACCTGAAACGAAGTCTTTCTTGTAGCAAGACTCAGAGCATGGGATTTAACTATATTTCTCAAGTTAAACACACAGCCGAGTTCTCATCCATTGTTCACACTCTGCTTTACAGCTAGAAACACGTTCTTGCTTTCTAGAGTGGCTAAGACAGCAGGAAATATGTGTGTGATGAGAACAAAAGAACGGTGTTTCCTACACATACGGACCATATCTTGTCCAACTCTGCTTCTGAAACTGAAACAAACCACAGGTCGTCTAACATCCAATGATTGTCATTTAAGATGAGAAACGTGTGAGCTTCGTGACCGATGTAGTTCGTTTGAGCTGAAAAGTGACTGCCCTTACCTGAAACGAAGTCTTGCTTGTAGGAAGACTCAGAGCCTGGGATTTAACTCCATTTCTGAAGTGAAGCACACAACAGAGTTCTCTTCCATTGATCACACTCTGCTTTATAGAGAGAAGCACGCTCTTTCTTTCTAGAGTCTCTAAGACAGCAGGAAACTTGAGTGTGCTCAGAACAAAAGTACGGTGTTTCTTACACATACAGACCATATGTAGTCCAACTCTGCTTCTGAAACTGATACAAAGCACTGGTCCTCTAACATCCAATGCTTGTCAGTTAAGATGAGAAACGTGTGAGCTTCGTGACCGATGTAATTCGTTTGAGCTGAAAAGTGACTGCCCTTACCTGAAACGAAGTCTTGCTTGTAGGAAGACTCAGAGCCTGGGATTTAACTCCATTTCTGAAGGGAAACACACAACACAGTTCTCATCCATGGATCACACACTGCTTTAGAGGAAGAAGCACACTCTTGCTTTCTACAGTCTCTAATACCGCAGGAAACATGAGTGTGCTGAGAAAAAAGAATGGTGTTTCTTACACATACGGACCATATCTATTCCAACTCTGCTTCTGAAACTGATACCAAGCACTGGTCGTCTAACATCCAATGCTTGTCAGTTAAGATGAGAAACGTGTGAGCTTCCTGAATGATGTAGTTCTTTTTCGCTGAAAAGTGACTGCCCTTACCTGAAACGAAGTCTTGGTTGTAGGAAGGCTCAGAGCCTGGTATTTAACTAAATTTCTGAAGTGAAGCACACAACAGAGTTCTCATCCATTGATCACACTCTGCTTTAGAGCAAGAAGCACGCTCTTGCTTTCTAGATTCTCTAATACAGCAGGAAACATGAGTGTGCTGAGAAAAAAAGAACTGTGTTTCCTACACATACGGACCATATCTAGTCCAACTCTGCTTCTGAAACTGAAAGAAACCCAAGGTCCTCTAACATCCAATGCCTGTCAGTTTAGATGAGAACCGTGGGAGCTTCGTGACCGATGTAATTCGTTTGAGCTGAAAAGTTACTGCCCTTACCTAAAAAGAAGTCATGCTTGTAGGAAGACACAGAGCCTGGGATTTAACTCCATTTCTGAAGGGAAACACACAACACAGTTCGCATCCATTGTTCACAATCTGCTTTAGAGCAAGAAGCACGGTCTTGCATTCTAGACTCTCTAATACAGCAGGAAATGTGAGTGTGCTCAGAATAAAAGAACCGTGTTTCCTATACATACGGACCATATCTAGTTCAACTGTGCTTGAAATTTATACAAAACAAAGGTCCTCTAACATCGAATATTCTCAGTAAAGATGAGAAACTTGTGAGCTTTGTGAACGATATAGTTCGTTTGAGCTGTAAAGTAAATGCCCTTACCTGAAACGAAGTCTTGCTTCTAGGAAGACTCAGAGCCTGGGATTTAACTCCATATCTGAAGTGAAACACACAACCTAGTTCTCATCCATGGAACACACTCTGCTGTAGAGCAAGAATCATGCTCCAACTTTCTAGAGTCTCTAGGACAGCAGGAACGTTGAGTGTCCTGAGAATAAATGAATGGTGTTTCCTACACATACGGATCATATCTAGTGCAACTCTCCTTCGGAAACTGATACAAAGCACTGGTCCTCTAACATCCAATGCTTGTCAGTAAAGATGAGAAATGTGTGAGCTTCGTGAACGATGTAGTTCGTTTGAGTTGTAAAGCAACTTCCCTTACCTGAAACGAAGTCTTTCTTGTAGCAAGACTCAGAGCATGGGATTTAACTCCATTTCTCAAGTGAAACACACAGCCGAGCTCTCATCCATTGTTCATACTCTGCTTTACAGCAAGAAACACGTTCTTGCTTTCTAGAGTCTCTAAGACAGCAGGAAACATGTGTGTGATGAGAACAAAAGAACCGTGTTCCCTACACATATGGACCATATCTTGTCCAACTCTGCTTCTGAAACTGAAACAAACCACAGGTCGTCTAACATCCAATGATTGTCAGTTAAGATGAGAAACGTGTGAGCTTCGTGAACGATGTCGTTCGTTTGAGCTGTAAAGTAACTTCCCTTACCTGAAACGAAATCTTGCTTGTAGGAAGACTCAGAGCCTGTGATTTAACTCCATTTTTGAAGTGAAACACACAATAGAGTTCTCATCCATTAATCACACTCTGCTTTAGAGCAAGAAGCACGCTCTTGCATTCTAGAGTCTCTAATACAGCAGGAAACCTGAGTGTGCTGAGAACAAAAGAACGGTGTTTCTTACACATATGGACCATATCCAGTCCAACTCTGCTTCTGAAATTGATACAAAGCACTGGTCCTCTAACATACAATGCCAGTCAGTTAAGATGAGAACCGTGTGAGCTTCGTGACCGATGTAAGTCGTTTGAGCTGAAAAGTGACTGCCCTTACCTGAAAAGAAGTCTTGTTTTTAGTAAGACTCAGAGCCTGGGATTTAACAACATTTCTGAAGTGAAACACACAGTAGAGTTCTCATCCATTGTTCACACTCTACTTTACAGCAAGAAGCATGCTCTTGCTTTCTAGAGTCTCTAAGACTGCAGGAAACATGAGTGTGATGAGAACAAAAGAACGGTTTTTCCTACACATGCGGACCATATCTTGTCCAAATCTGCTTCTGAAATTCAAACAAACCACAGGTCCTCTACATCCAATGCTTGTCAGTTAAGATGAGAAACGCGTGAGCTTCCTGAACGATGTAGAACGTTTGAGCTGAAAAGTTACTGCCCTTGCCTGAAACGATTTCTTGCTTGTAGGAAGATTCAGAGCCTGGGATTTAACTCCATATCTGAAGGGAAACACACAACACAGTTCTCATCCATGGATCACACTCTGCTTTAGAGCAAGAAGCACGCTCGAACTTTCTAGAGTCTCGAAGACAGCAGGAACGTTGAGTGTGCTGAGAACAAATGAACGGTGCTTCCTACCCATACAGATCATATCTAGTCCAACTCTGCTTCTGAAACTGACAGAAAGCACTGGTCCTCTAACATCCAATGCTTGTCACTTAAGATGAGAAACGTGTGAGCTTCGTGACGGATGAAATTCGTTTGAGCTGAAAAGTGACTGCCCTTACCTGAAACGAAGTCTTGCTTGTAGGAAGACTCACAGCCTGGGATTTAACTCCATTTCTGAAGTGAAACACACAACAGAGTTCTCATCCATTGATCACACTCTGCTTTAGAGCAAGAAGCACGCTCTTGCTTTCTGGAGTCTCTAATACAGCAGGAAACATGAGTGTGCTGAGAAAAAAAGAACGGTGTTTCCTACACATACAGACCATATCTAGTCCAACTCTGCTTCTGAAACTGAAACAAACCTAAGGTCCTCTAACATCCAATGGTTGTCAGTTAAGATGTCAAATGTGTGAGCTTCATGAACGATGTAGTTCGTTTGAGTTGTAAAGCAACTTCCCTTACCTGAAATGAAGTCTTTCTTGTAGGAAGACTCAGAGCCTGGGATTTAACTCCATTTCTGAAGTGAAACACACAACAGAGTTCTCTTCCATTGATCACACTCTGCTTTAGAGAAAGAAGCATCCTCTTGCTTTCTAGAATCTCTAAGACAGCAGGAAACTTGAGTGTGCTGAGAACAAAAGAACGGTGTTTCTTACACATACGGACCATATGTAGTCCAACTCTGATTCTGAAACTGATACAAAGCACTGGTCCTCTAACATCCAATGCTTGTCAGTTAAGATGAGAAACGTGTGAGCTTCGTGATCGATGTAGTTCGTTTGAGCTGAAAAGTGACTGCCCTTACCTGAAACGAAGTCTTGCTTGTAGGAAGGATCAGAGCCAGGGATTTAACTAAATTTCTAAAGTGAAACACACAACAGAGTTTTCATCCATTGATCAGACTCTGCCATAGAGCAAGAAGCATGCTCTAGCTTTCTAGAGTCTCTAAGACAGCAGGAAACTTGAGAGTGCTGAGAACAAATGAGCGGTGTTTCCTACCCATACAGATCATATCTAGTCCAACTCTGCTTCTGAAACTGATACAAAGCACTGGTCGTCTAACATCCGATGCTTGTCAGTTAAGATGAGATACGTGTGAGCTTCGTGAACAATGTAGTTTGTTTGCGCTGAAAAGTGACTGCCCTTACCTGTAACGAAGTCTTGCTTGTAGGAAGACTCAGAGCCTGGGATTTAACTCCATTTCTGAAGTGAAACACACAACATAGTTCTCATCCATTGATCACACTCTGCTTTAGAGCAAGAAGCACGCGCTTGCTTTCTAGAGTCTCTAATACAGCAGGAAATCCGAGTGTGATGAGAACAAATGAACGGTGTTCCTTTCACATACGGACCATATCTAGTTCAACTCTGCTGCTGAAACTGATACAAAGCACTGGTCCTCTAACATCCAATGCTTGTCAGTTAAGATGAGAAACGTGTGAGCTTCGTGACAGATGTAATTCGTTTGAGCTGAAAAGTGACTGCCCTTACCTGAAACGAAGTCTTGCTTGTAGGAAGACTCAGAGCCTGGGATTTAACACCATATCTGAAGGGAAACACACAACAGAGTTCTCATCCATTGATCATACTCTGCTTTAGAGCAAGAAGCACGCTCCAACTTTCTAGAGTCTCTAATACAGCAGGAAATGTGAGTGTGCTCAGAAGAAAAGAACCGTGTTTCCTATACATACGGACCATATCTAGTTCAACTCTGCTTGTAATTGATACAAAGCAAAGGTCCTCTATCATCCAATATTCTCAGTAAAGATGAGAAACTTGTGAGCTTCGTGAATGATATAGTTCGTTTGAGCCGTAAAGTAAATGCCCTTACCTGAAACGAAGTCTTGCTTGTAGGAAGACTCAGAGCCTGGGATTTAACACCATATCTGAAGGGAAACACACAACAGAGTTCTCATCCATTGATCACACTCTGCTTTAGAGCAAGAAGCACGCTACAACTTTCTAGAGTCTCTAAGACAGCAGGAAACATGTGTGTGATGAGAACAAAAGAACGGTGTTTCCTACACATACGGACCACATCTAGTTCAACTCCGCTTGAAATTGATACAAAGCAAAGGTCCTCTAACATCCAATATTCTCAGTAAAGATGAGAAACTTGTGAGCTTCTTGAACGATGTAGTTTGTTTGAGCTGAAAAGTGACTGCCTTTACATGTAACGAAGTCTTGCTTGTAGGAAGACTCAGAGCCTGGGATTTAACTCCATTTCTTAAGTGAAACACACAACAGAGTTCTCTTCCATTGATCACACTCTGCTTTAGAGAGAGAAGCACGCTCTTGCTTTCTAGAGTCTCTAAGACAGTAGGAAACTTGAGTGTGCTGAGAACAAAAGTACGGTGTTTCCTACACATACGGACCATATGTAGTCCAACTCTGCTTCTGAAACTGATACAAAGCACTGGTCCTCTAACATCCAATGCTTGTCAGTTAAGATGAGAAACGTGTGAGCTTCGTGAACGATGTAATTCGTTTGAGCTGAAAAGTGACTGCCCTTACCTGAAACGAAGTCTTGCTTGTAGGAAGACTCAGAGCCTGGGATTTAACTCCATTTCTGAAGGGAAACACACAACACAGTTCTCATCCATGGATCACACACTGCTTTAGAGCAAGAAGCACGCTCTTGCTTTCTACAGTCTCTAATACAGCAGGAAACGTGATTGTGCTGAGAAAAAAGAATGGTGTTTCTTACACATACGGACCATATCTATTCCAACTCTGCTTCTGAAACTGATACCAAGCACTGGTCGTCTAACATCCAATGCTTGTCAGTTAAGATGAGAAACGTGTGAACTTCCTGAACGATGTAGTTCGTTTGCGCTGAAAAGTGACTGCCCTTACCTGAAACGAACTCTTGCTTGTAGGAAGACACAGAGCTTGGGATTTAACTCCATTTCTGAAGGGAAACACACAACACAGTTCTCATCCATTGTTCACAATCTGCTTTAGAGCAAGAAGCACGCTCCAACTTTCTAGAGTCTCTAAGACAGCAGGAACGTTGAGTGTGCTGAGATCAAATGAACGGTGTTTCCAACACATACGATTCATATCTAGTCCAACTATCTTTCTGAAACTGATACAAAGCACTGGTACTCTAACATCCAATGCATGTCAGTTAAGATGATTAACGTGTGAGCTTCGTGACCGATGTAATTCGTTTGAGCTGAAAAGTGACTGCCCTTACCTGAAACGAAGTCTTGCTTGTAGGAAGGCTCAGACCCTGGTATTTAACTAAATTTCTGAAGTGAAACACAGAACAGAGTTCTCATCCATTGATCACACTCTGCTTTAGAGCAAGAAGCACGCTCTTGCTTTCTAGAGTCTCTAATACAGCAGGAAACTTGAGTGTGCTGAGAAAAAAAGAACGGTGTTTCCTACACATACGGACCATATCTAGTCCAACTCTGCTTCTGAAACTGAAAGAAACCAAAGTTCCTCTAACATCCAATGCCTGTCAGTTTAGATGAGAACCGTGTGAGCTTCGTGACCGATGTAATTCGTTTGAGCTGAAAAGTTACTGCCCTTACCTGAAAAGAAGTCATGCTTGTAGGAAGACACAGAGCCTGGGATTTAACTCCATTTCTGAAGTGAAACACACAACATAGTTCTCATCCATTGATCACACTCTGCTTTAGAGCAAGAAGCACGCTCTTGCTTTCTAGAGTCTCTAAGACAGCAGGAAATCTGAGTGTGCTGAGAAAAAAAGAACGGTGTTTCCTACACATACGGACCATATCTAGTCCAACTCTGCTTCTGAAACTGATACAAAGCATTGGTCATCTAACATCCGATGCTTGTCAGTTAAGATGAGATACGTGTGAGCTTCGTGAACGATGTAGTTTGTTTGCGCTGAAAAGTGACTGCCCTTACCTGTAACGAAGTCTTGCTTGTAGGAAGACTCAGAGCCTGGGATTTAACTCCACTTCTGAAGTGAAACACACAACATAGTTCTCATCCATTGATCACACTCTGCTTTAGAGCAAGAAGCACGCTCTTGCTTTCTAGAGTCTCTAATACAACAGGAAACCTGAGTGTGATGAGAACAAATGAACGGTGTTCCTTTCACATACGGACCATATCTAGTTCAATTCTGCTGCTGAAACTGATACAAAGCACTGGTCCTCTAACATCCAATGCTTGTCAGTTAAGATGAGAAACGTGTGAGCTTCGTGACCGATGTAATTCGTTTGAGCTGAAAAGTGACTGCCCTTACCTGAAACGAAGTCTTGCTTGTAGGAAGACTCAGAGCCTGGGATTTAACACCATATCTGAAGGGAAACACACAACAGAGTTCTCATCCATTGATCACACTCTGCTTTAGAGCAAGAAGCACGCTACAACTTTCTAGAGTCTCTAATACAGCAGGAAATGTGAGTGTGCTCAGAAGAAAAGAACCGTGTTTCCTATACATACGGACCATATCTAGTTCAACTCTGCTTGTAATTGATACAAAGCAAAGGTCCTCTATCATCCAATATTCTCAGTAAAGATGAGAAACTTGTGAGCTTCGTGAACGATATAGTTCGTTTGAGCCATAAAGTAAATGCCATTACCTGAAACGAAGTCTTGCTTGTAGGAAGACTCAGAGCCTGGGATTTAACACCATATCTGAAGGGAAACACACAACAGAGTTCTCATCCATTGATCACACTCTGCTTTAGAGCAAGAAGCACGCTACAACTTTCTAGAGTCTCTAAGACAGCAGGAAACATGTGTGTGATGAGAACAAAAGAACGGTGTTTCCTACACATACGGACCACATCTAGTTCAACTCCGCTTGAATTTGATACAAAGCAAAGGTCCTCTAACATCCAATATTCTCAGTAAAGATGAGAAACTTGTGAGCTTCTTGAACGATGTAGTTTGTTTGAGCTGAAAAGTGACTGCCTTTACCTGTAACGAAGTCTTGCTTGTAGGAAGACTCAGAGCCTGGGATTTAACTCCATTTCTTAAGTGAAACACACAACAGAGTTCTCTTCCATTGATCACACTCTGCTTTAGAGAGAGAAGCACGCTCTTGCTTTCTAGAGTCTTTAAGACAGCAAGAAACTTGAGTGTGCTGAGAACAAAAGTACGGTGTTTCCTACACATACCGACCATATGTAGTCCAACTCTGCTTCTGAAACTGATACAAAGCACTGGTCCTCTAACATCCAATGCTTGTCAGTTAAGATGAGAAACGTGTGAGCTTCGTGAACGATGTAATTCGTTTGAGCTGAAAAGTGACTGCCCTTACCTGAAACGAAGTCTTGCTTGTAGGAAGACTCAGAGCCTGGGATTTAACTCCATTTCTGAAGGGAAACACACAACACAGTTCTCATCCATGGATCACACACTGCTTTAGAGCAAGAAGCACGCTCTTGCTTTCTACAGTCTCTAATACAGCAGGAAACGTGATTGTGCTGAGAAAAAGAATGGTGTTTCTTACACATACGGACCATATCTATTCCAACTCTGCTTCTGAAACTGATACCAAGCACTGGTCGTCTAACATCCAATGCTTGTCAGTTAAGATGAGAAACGTGTGAACTTCCTGAACGATGTAGTTCGTTTGCGCTGAAAAGTGACTGCCCTTACCTGAAACAAACTCTTGCTTGTAGGAAGACACAGAGCTTGGGATTTAACTCCATTTCTGAAGGGAAACACACAACACAGTTCTCATCCATTGTTCACAATCTGCTTTAGAGCAAGAAGCACGCTCCAACTTTCTAGAGTCTCTAAGACAGCAGGAACGTTGAGTGTGCTGAGATCAAATGAACGGTGTTTCCAACACATAGGATTCATATCTAGTCCAACTATCTTTCTGAAACTGATACAAACCACTGGTACTCTAACATCCAATGCTTGTCAGTTAAGATGATTAACGTGTGAGCTTCGTGACCGATGTAATTCGTTTGGGCTGAAAAGTGACTGCCCTTACCTGAAACGAAGTCTTGCTTGTAGGAAGGCTCAGAGCCTGGTATTTAACTCCATTTCTGAAGTGAAACACACAACAGAGTTCTCATCCATTGATCACACTCTGCTTTAGAGCAAGAAGCACGCTCTTGCTTTCTGGAGTCTCTAATACAGCAGGAAACATGAGTGTGCTGAGAAAAAAGAACGGTGTTTCCTACACATACAGACCATATCTAGTCCAACTCTGCTTCTGAAACTGAAACAAACCTAAGGTCCTCTAACATCCAATGGTTGTCAGTTAAGATGTGAAATGTGTGAGCTTCATGAACCATGTAGTTCGTTTGAGTTGTAAAGCAACTTCCCTTACCTGAAATGAAGTCTTTCTTGTAGGAAGACTCAGAGCCTGGGATTTAACTCCATTTCTGAAGTGAAACACACAACAGAGTTCTCTTCCATTGATCACACTCTGCTTTAGAGAAAGAAGCATCCTCTTGCTTTCTAGAATCTCTAAGACAGCAGGAAACTTGAGTGTGCTGAGAACAAAAGAACGGTGTTTCTTACACATACGGACCATATGTAGTCAAACTCTGATTCTGAAACTGATACAAAGCACTGGTCCTCTAACATCCAATGCTTGTCAGTTAAGATGAGAAACGTGTGAGCTTCGTGATTGATGTAGTTCGTTTGAGCTGAAAAGTTACTGCCCTTACCTGAAACGAAGTCTTGCTTGTAGGAAGGATCAGAGCCAGGGATTTAACTAAATTTCTAAAGTGAAACACACAACAGAGTTTTCATCCATTGATCAGACTCTGCCATAGAGCAAGAAGCATGCTCTAGCTTTCTAGAGTCTCTAATCAGCAGGAAACTTGAGAGTGCTGAGAACAAATGAGCGGTGTTTCCTACTCATACAGATCATATCTAGTCCAACTCTGCTTCTGAAACTGATACAAAGCACTGGTCGTCTAACATCTGATGCTTGTCAGTTAAGATGAGATACATGTGAGCTTCGTGAACAATGTAGTTTGTTTGCGCTGAAAAGTGACTGCCCTTACCTGTAACGAAGTCTTGCTTGTAGGAAGACTCAGAGCCTGGGATTTAACTCCATTTCTGAAGTGAAACACACAACATAGTTCTCATCCATTGATCACACTCTGCTTTAGAGCAAGAAGCACGCTCTTGCTTTCTAGAGTCTCTAATACAGCAGGAAACCTGAGTGTGATGAGAACAAATGAACGGTGTTCCTTTCACATACGGACCATATCTAGTTCAACTCTGCTGCTGAAACTGATACAAAGCACTGGTCCTCTAACATCCAATGCTTGTCAGTTAAGATGAGAAACGTGTGAGCTTCGTGACAGATGTAATTCGTTTGAGCTGAAAAGTGACTGCCCTTACCTGAAACGAAGTCTTGCTTGTAGGAAGACTCAGAGCCTGGGATTTAACACCATATCTGAAGGGAAACACACAACAGAGTTCTCATCCATTGATCACACTCTGCTTTAGAGCAAGAAGCACGCTCCAACTTTCTAGAGTCTCTAATACAGCAGGAAATGTGAGTGTGCTCAGAAGAAAAGAACCGTGTTTCCTATACATACGGACCATATCTAGTTCAACTCTGCTTGTAATTGATACAAAGCAAAGGTCCTCTATCATCCAATATTCTCAGTAAAGATGAGAAACTTGTGAGCTTCGTGAATGATATAGTTCGTTTGAGCCGTAAAGTAAATGCCCTTACCTGAAACGAAGTCTTTCTTGTAGCAAGACTCAGAGCATGGGATTTAACTCCATTTCTTAAGTGAAACACACAGCCGAGGTCTCATCCATTGTTCACACTGTGCTTTACAGCAAGAAGCACGCTCTTGCTTTCTAGAGTCTCTAATACAGCAGGAAACATGAGTGTTCTGAGAAAAAAAGAACGGTGTTTCCTACACATACAGACCATATCTAGTCCAACTCTGCTTCTGAAACTGAAACAAACCTAAGGTCCTCTAACATCCAATGGTTGTCAGTTAAGATGTGAAACGTGTGAGCTTCATGAACGATGTAGTTCGTTTGAGTTGTAAAGCAACTTCCCTTACCTGAAATGAAGTCTTTCTTGTAGGAAGACTCAGAGCCTGGGATTTAACTCCATTTCTGAAGTGAAACACACAACATAGTTCTCATCCATTGATCACACTCTGCTTTAGAGCAAGAAGCACGCTCTTGCTTTCTAGTTCTCTAATACAGCAGGAAACCTGAGTGTGATGAGAACAAATGAACGGTGTTCCTTTCACATACGGACCATATCTAGTTCAACTCTGCTGCTGAAACTGATACAAAGCACTGGTCCTCTAACATCCAATGCTTGTCAGTTAAGATGAGAAACGTGTGAGCTTCGTGACCGATGTAATTCGTTTGAGCTGAAAAGTGACTGCCCTTACCTGAAACAAAGTCTTGCTTGTAGGAAGACTCAGAGCCTGGGATTTAACACCATATCTGAAGGGAAACACACAACAGAGTTCTCATCCATTGATCACACTCTGCTTTAGAGCAAGAAGCACGCTACAACTTTCTAGAGTCTCTAATACAGCAGGAAATGTGAGTGTGCTCAGAAGAAAAGAACCGTGTTTCCTATGCATACAGACCATATCTAGTTCATCTCTGCTTGTAATTGATACAAAGCAAAGGTCCTCTATCATCCAATATTCTCAGTAAAGATGAGAAACTTGTGAGCTTCGTGAACGATATAGTTCGTTTGAGCCGTAAAGTAAATGCCCTTACCTGAAACGAAGTCTTGCTTGTAGGAAGACTCAGAGCCTGGGATTTAACACCATATCTGAAGGGAAACACACAACAGAGTTCTCATCCATTGATCACACTCTGCTTTAGAGCAAGAAGCACGCTACAACTTTCTAGAGTCTCTAATACAGCAGGAAATGTGAGTGTGCTCAGAAGAAAAGAACCGTGTTTCCTATACATACAGACCATATCTAGTTCATCTCTGCTTGTAATTGATACAAAGCAAAGGTCCTCTATCATCCAATATTCTCAGTAAAGATGAGAAACTTGTGAGCTTCGTGAACGATATAGTTCGTTTGAGCCGTAAAGTAAATGCCCTTACCTGAAACGAAGTCTTGCTTGTAGGAAGACTCAGAACCTGGGATTTAACACCATATCTGAAGGGAAACACACAACAGAGTTCTCATCCATTGATCACACTCTGCTTTAGAGCAAGAAGCACGCTACAACTTTCTAGAGTCTCTAAGACAGCAGGAAACATGTGTGTGATAAGAACAAAAGAACGGTGTTTCCTACACATACAGACCACATCTAGTTCAACTCCGCTTGAAATTGATACAAAGCAAAGGTCCTCTAACATCCAATATTCTCAGTAAAGATGAGAAACTTGTGAGCTTCTTGAACGATGTAGTTTGTTTGAGCTGAAAAGTGACTGCCTTTACCTGTAACGAAGTCTTGCTTGTAGGAAGACTCAGAGCCTGGGATTTAACTCCATTTCTTAAGTGAAACACACAACAGAGTTCTCTTCCATTGATCACACTCTGCTTTAGAGAGAGAAGCACGCTCTTGCTTTCTAGAGTCTCTAAGACAGCAGGAAACTTGAGTGTGCTGAGAACAAAAGTACGGTGTTTCCTACACATACGGACCATATGTAGTCCAACTCTGCTTCTGAAACTGATACAAAGCACTGGTCCTCTAACATCCAATGCTTGTCAGTTGAGATGAGAAATGTGTGAGCTTCGTGAACGATGTAATTCGTTTGAGCTGAAAAGTGACTGCCCTTACCTGAAACGAAGTCTTGCTTGTAGGAAGACTCAGAGCCTGGGATTTAACTCCATTTCTGAAGGGAAACACACAACACAGTT
This sequence comes from Onychomys leucogaster, assembly GCA_949786385.1. Lineage (NCBI taxonomy): Eukaryota > Metazoa > Chordata > Mammalia > Rodentia > Cricetidae > Onychomys > Onychomys leucogaster. The sequence goes on from CATKUP010000029.1 coordinate 3,658,880, forward strand.
CTCATCCATGGATCACACACTGCTTTAGAGCAAGAAGCACGCTCTTGCTTTCTACAGTCTCTAATACAGCCGGAAACGTGATTGTGCTGAGAAAAAGAATGGTGTTTCTTACACATACGGACCATATCTATTCCAACTCTGCTTCTGAAACTGATACCAAGCACTGGTCGTCTAACATCCAATGCTTGTCAGTTAAGATGAGAAACGTGTGAACTTCGTGAACGATGTAGTTCGTTTGCGCTGAAAAGTGACTGCCCTTACCTGAAACGAACTCTTGCTTGTAGGAAGACACAGAGCTTGGTTTTTAACTCCATTTCTGAAGGGAAACACACAACACAGTTCTCATCCATTGTTCACAATCTGCTTTAGAGCAAGAAGCACGCTCCAACTTTCTAGAGTCTCTAAGACAGCAGGAACGTTGAGTGTGCTGAGATCAAATGAACGGTGTTTCCAACACATACGATTCATATCTAGTCCAACTATCTTTCTGAAACTGATACAAAGCACTGGTACTCTAACATCCAATGCTTGTCAGTTAAGATGATTAACGTGTGAGCTTCGTGACCGATGTAATTCTTTTGAGCTGAAAAGTGACTGCCCTTACCTGAAACGAAGTCTTGCTTGTAGGAAGGCTCAGAGCCTGGTATTTAACTAAATTTCTGAAGTGAAACACACAACAGAGTTCTCATCCATTGATCACACTCTGCTTTAGAGCAAGAAGCACGCTCTTGCTTTCTAGAGTCTCTAATACAGCAGGAAACTTGAGTGTGCTGAGAAAAAAAGAACGGTGTTTCCTACACATACGGACCATATCTAGTCCAACTCTGCTTCTGAAACTGAAAGAAACCAAAGTTCCTCTAACATCCAATGCCTGTCAGTTTAGATGAGAACCGTGTGAGCTTCGTGACCGATGTAATTCGTTTGAGCTGAAAAGTGACTGCCCTTACCTGAAAAGAAGTCATGCTTGTAGGAAGACACAGAGCCTGGGATTTAACTCCATTTCTGAAGTGAAACACACAACATAGTTCTCATCCATTGATCACACTCTGCTTTAGAGCAAGAAGCACGCTCTTGCTTTCTAGAGTCTCTAAGACAGCAGGAAATCTGAGTGTGCTGAGAAAAAAAGAACGGGGTTTCCTACACATACAGACCATATCTAGTCCAACTCTGCTTCTGAAACTGATACAAAGCACTGGTCGTCTAACATCCGATGCTTGTCAGTTAAGATGAGATACGTGTGAGCTTCGTGAACGATGTAGTTTGTTTGCGCTGAAAAGTGACTGCCCTTACCTGTAACGAAGTCTTGCTTGTAGGAAGACTCAGAGCCTGGGATTTAACTCCATTTCTGAAGTGAAACACACAACATAGTTCTCATCCATTGATCACACTCTGCTTTAGAGCAAGAAGCACGCTCTTGCTTTCTAGAGTCTCTAATACAGCAGGAAACCTGAGTGTGATGAGAACAAATGAACGGCGTTCCTTTCACATACGGACCATATCTAGTTCAACTCTGCTGCTGAAACTGATACAAAGCACTGGTCCTCTAACATCCAATGCTTGTCAGTTAAGATGAGAAACGTGTGAGCTTCGTGACAGATGTAATTCGTTTGAGCTGAAAAGTGACTGCCCTTACCTGAAACGAAGTCTTGCTTGTAGGAAGACTCAGAGCCTGGGATTTAACACCATATCTGAAGGGAAACACACAACAGAGTTCTCATCCATTGATCACACTCTGCTTTAGAGCAAGAAGCACGCTACAACTTTCTAGAGTCTCTAATACAGCAGGAAATGTGAGTGTGCTCAGAAGAAAAGAACCGTGTTTCCTATACATACGGACCATATCTAGTTCAACTCTGCTTGTAATTGATACAAAGCAAAGGTCCTCTATCATCCAATATTCTCAGTAAAGATGAGAAACTTGTGAGCTTCGTGAACGATATAGTTCGTTTGAGCCGTAAAGTAAATGCCCTTACCTGAAAAGAAGTCTTGCTTGTAGGAAGACTCAGAGCCTGGGATTTAACACCATATCTGAAGGGAAACACACAACAGAGTTCTCATCCATTGATCACACTCTGCTTTAGAGCAAGAAGCACGCTACAACTTTCTAGAGTCTCTAAGACAGCAGGAAACATGTGTGTGATGAGAACAAAAGAACGGTGTTTCCTACACATACGGACCACATCTAGTTCAACTCCGCTTGAAATTGATACAAAGCAAAGGTCCTCTAACATCCAATATTCTTAGTAAAGATGAGAAACTTGTGAGCTTCTTGAACGATGTAGTTTGTTTGAGCTGAAAAGTGACTGCCTTTACCTGTAACGAAGTCTTTCTTGTAGGAAGACTCAGAGCCTGGGATTTAACTCCATTTCTTAAGTGAAACACACAACAGAGTTCTCTTCCATTGATCACACTCTGCTTTAGAGAGAGAAGCACGCTCTTGCTTTCTAGAGTCTCTAAGACAGCAGGAAACTTGAGTGTGCTGAGAACAAAAGTACGGTGTTTCCTACACATACGGACCATATGTAGTCCAACTCTGCTTCTGAAACTGATACAAAGCACTGGTCCTCTAACATCCAATGCTTGTCAGTTAAGATGAGAAACGTGTGAGCTTCGTGACCGATGTAATTCGTTTGAGCTGAAAAGTGACTGCCCTTACCTGAAACGAAGTCTTACTTGTAGGAAGACTCAGAGCCTGGGATTTAACTCCATTTCTGAAGGGAAACACACAACACAGTTCTCATCCATGGATCACACACTGCTTTAGAGCAAGAAGCACGCTCTTGCTTTCTACAGTCTCTAATACAGCAGGAAACGTGATTGTGCTGAGAAAAAGAATGGTGTTTCTTACACATACGGACCATATCTATTCCAACTCTGCTTCTGAAACTGATACCAAGCACTGGTCGTCTAACATCCAATGCTTGTCAGTTAAGATGAGAAACGTGTGAACTTCCTGAACGATGTAGTTCGTTTGCGCTGAAAAGTGACTGCCCTTACCTGAAACGAACTCTTGCTTGTAGGAAGACACAGAGCTTGGTTTTTAACTCCATTTCTGAAGGGAAACACACAACACAGTTCTCATCCATTGTTCACAATCTGCTTTAGAGCAAGAAGCACGCTCCAACTTTCTAGAGTCTCTAAGACAGCAGGAACGTTGAGTGTGCTGAGATCAAATGAACGGTGTTTCCAACACATACGATTCATATCTAGTCCAACTATCTTTCTGAAACTGATACAAAGCACTGGTACTCTAACATCCAATGCTTGTCAGTTAAGATGATTAACGTGTGAGCTTCGTGACCGATGTAATTCTTTTGAGCTGAAAAGTGACTGCCCTTACCTGAAACGAAGTCTTGCTTGTAGGAAGGCTCAGAGCCTGGTATTTAACTAAATTTCTGAAGTGAAACACACAACAGAGTTCTCATCCATTGATCACACTCTGCTTTAGAGCAAGAAGCACGCTCTTGCTTTCTAGAGTCTCTAATACAGCAGGAAACTTGAGTGTGCTGAGAAAAAAAGAACGGTGTTTCCTACACATACGGACCATATCTAGTCCAACTCTGCTTCTGAAACTGAAAGAAACCAAAGTTCCTCTAACATCCAATGCCTGTCAGTTTAGATGAGAACCGTGTGAGCTTCGTGACCGATGTAATTCGTTTGAGCTGAAAAGTGACTGCCTTTACCTGTAACGAAGTCTTTCTTGTAGGAAGACTCAGAGCCTGGGATTTAACTCCATTTCTTAAGTGAAACACACAACAGAGTTCTCTTCCATTGATCACACTCTGCTTTAGAGAGAGAAGCACGCTCTTGCTTTCTAGAGTCTCTAAGACAGCAGGAAACTTGAGTGTGCTGAGAACAAAAGTACGGTGTTTCCTACACATACGGACCATATGTAGTCCAACTCTGCTTCTGAAACTGATACAAAGCACTGGTCCTCTAACATCCAATGCTTGTCAGTTAAGATGAGAAACGTGTGAGCTTCGTGACCGATGTAATTCGTTTGAGCTGAAAAGTGACTGCCCTTACCTGAAACGAAGTCTTGCTTGTAGGAAGACACAGAGCCTGGGATTTAACACCATATCTGAAGGGAAACACACAACAGAGTTCTCATCCATTGATCACACTCTGCTTTAGAGCAAGAAGCACGCTACAACTTTCTAGAGTCTCTAATACAGCAGGAAATATGAGTGTGCTCAGAAGAAAAGAACCGTATTTCCTATACATACGGACCATATCTAGTTCAACTCTGCTTGTAATTGATACAAAGCAAAGGTCCTCTATCATCCAATATTCTCAGTAAAGATGAGAAACTTGTGAGCTTCGTGAACGATATAGTTCGTTTGAGCCGTAAAGTAAATGCCCTTACCTGAAACGAAGTCTTGCTTGTAGGAAGACTCAGAGCCTGGGATTTAACACCATATCTGAAGGGAAACACACAACAGAGTTCTCATCCATTGATCACACTCTGCTTATAGCAAGAAGCACGCTACAACTTTCTAGAGTCTCTAAGACAGCAGGAAACATGTGTGTGATGAGAACAAAAGAACGGTGTTTCCTACACATACGGACCACATCTAGTTCAACTCCGCTTGAAATTGATACAAAGCAAAGGTCCTCTAACATCCAATATTCTTAGTAAAGATGAGAAACTTGTGAGCTTCTTGAACGATGTAGTTTGTTTGAGCTGAAAAGTGACTGCCTTTACCTGTAACGAAGTCTTTCTTGTAGGAAGACTCAGAGCCTGGGATTTAACTCCATTTCTTAAGTGAAACACACAACAGAGTTCTCTTCCATTGATCACACTCTGCTTTAGAGAGAGAAGCACGCTCTTGCTTTCTAGAGTCTCTAAGACAGCAGGAAACTTGAGTGTGCTGAGAACAAAAGTACGGTGTTTCCTACACATACGGACCATATGTAGTCCAACTCTGCTTCTGAAACTGATACAAAGCACTGGTCCTCTAACATCCAATGCTTGTCAGTTAAGATGAGAAACGTGTGAGCTTCGTGAATGATGTAATTCGTTTGAGCTGAAAAGTGACTGCCCTTACCTGAAACGAAGTCTTGCTTGTAGGAAGACTCAGAGCCTGGGATTTAACTCCATTTCTGAAGGGAAACACACAACACAGTTCTCATCCATGGATCACACACTGCTTTAGAGCAAGAAGCACGCTCTTGCTTTCTACAGTCTCTAATACAGCAGGAAACGTGATTGTGCTGAGAAAAAAGAATGGTGTTTCTTACACATACGGACCATATCTATTCCAACTCTGCTTCTGAAACTGATACCAAGCACTGGTCGTCTAACATCCAATGCTTGTCAGTTAAGATGAGAAACGTGTGAACTTCCTGAACGATGTAATTCGTTTGCGCTGAAAAGTGACTGCCCTTACCTGAAACGAACTCTTGCTTGTAGGAAGACACAGAGCTTGGGATTTAACTCCATTTCTGAACGGAAACACACAAAACAGTTCTCATCCATTGTTCACAATCTGCTTTAGAGCAAGAAGCACGCTCCAACTTTCTAGAGTCTCTAAGACAGCAGGAACGTTGAGTGTGCTGAGATCAAATGAACGGTGTTTCCAACACATACGATTCATATCTAGTCCACCTATCTTTCTGAAACTGATACAAAGCACTGGTACTCTAACATCCAATGCTTGTCAGTTAAGATGATTAACGTGTGAGCTTCGTGACCGATGTAATTCTTTTGAGCTGAAAAGTGACTGCCCTTACCTGAAACGAAGTCTTGCTTGTAGGAAGGCTCAGAGCCTGGTATTTAACTAAATTTCTGAAGTGAAACACACAACAGAGTTCTCATCCATTGATCACACTCTGCTTTAGAGCAAGAAGCACGCTCTTGCTTTCTAGAGTCTCTAATACAGCAGGAAACTTGAGTGTGCTGAGAAAAAAAGAACGGTGTTTCCTACACATACGGACCATATCTAGTCCAACTCTGCTTCTGAAACTGATACAAAGCACTGGTCGTCTAACATCCGATGCTTGTCAGTTAAGATGAGATACGTGTGAGCTTCGTGAACGATGTAGTTTGTTTGCGCTGAAAAGTGACTGCCCTTACCTGTAACGAAGTCTTGCTTGTAGGAAGACTCAGAGCCTGGGATTTAACTCCATTTCTGAAGTGAAACACACAACATAGTTCTCATCCATTGATCACACTCTGCTTTAGAGCAAGAAGCACGCTCTTGCTTTCTAGAGTCTCTAATACAGCAGGAAACCTGAGTGTGATGAGAACAAATGAACGGTGTTCCTTTCACATACGGACCATATCTAGTTCAACTCTGCTGCTGAAACTGATACAAAGCACTGGTCCTCTAACATCCAATGCTTGTCAGTTAAGATGAGAAACGTGTGAGCTTCGTGACCGATGTAATTCGTTTGAGCTGAAAAGTGACTGCCCTTACCTGAAACGAAGTCTTGCTTGTAGGAAGACTCAGAGCCTGGGATTTAACACCATATCTGAAGGGAAACACACAACAGAGTTCTCATCCATTGATCACACTCTGCTTTAGAGCAAGAAGCACGCTACAACTTTCTAGAGTCTCTAATACAGCAGGAAATGTGAGTGTGCTCAGAAGAAAAGAACCGTGTTTCCTATACATACGGACCATATCTAGTTCAACTCTGCTTGTAATTGATACAAAGCAAAGGTCCTCTATCATCCAATATTCTCAGTAAAGATGAGAAACTTGTGAGCTTCGTGAACGATATAGTTCGTTTGAGCCGTAAAGTAAATGCCCTTACCTGAAACGAAGTCTTGCTTGTAGGAAGACTCAGAGCCTGGGATTTAACACCATATCTGAAGGGAAACACACAACAGAGTTCTCATCCATTGATCACACTCTGCTTTAGAGCAAGAAGCACGCTACAACTTTCTAGAGTCTCTAAGACAGCAGGAAACATGTGTGTGATGAGAACAAAAGAACGGTGTTTCCTACACATATGGACCACATCTAGTTCAACTCCGCTTGAAATTGATACAAAGCAAAGGTCCTCTAACATCCAATATTCTTAGTAAAGATGAGAAACTTGTGAGCTTCTTGAACGATGTAGTTTGTTTGAGCTGAAAAGTGACTGCCTTTACCTGTAACGAAGTCTTTCTTGTAGGAAGACTCAGAGCCTGGGATTTAACTCCATTTCTTAAGTGAAACACACAACAGAGTTCTCTTCCATTGATCACACTCTGCTTTAGAGAGAGAAGCACGCTCTTGCTTTCTAGAGTCTCTAAGACAGCAAGAAACTTGAGTGTGCTGAGAACAAAAGTACGGTGTTTCCTACACATACCGACCATATGTAGTCCAACTCTGCTTCTGAAACTGATACAAAGCACTGGTCCTCTAACATCCAATGCTTGTCAGTTAAGATGAGAAACGTGTGAGCTTCGTGAACGATGTAATTCGTTTGAGCTGAAAAGTGACTGCCCTTACCTGAAACGAAGTCTTGCTTGTAGGAAGACTCAGAGCCTGGGAATTAACTCCATTTCTGAAGGGAAACACACAACACAGTTCTCATCCATGGATCACACACTGCTTTAGAGCAAGAAGCACGCTCTTGCTTTCTACAGTCTCTAATACAGCAGGAAACGTGATTGTGCTGAGAAAAAGAATGGTGTTTCTTACACATACGGACCATATCTATTCCAACTCTGCTTCTGAAACTGATACCAAGCACTGGTCGTCTAACATCCAATGCTTGTCAGTTAAGATGAGAAACGTGTGAACTTCCTGAACGATGTAGTTCGTTTGCGCTGAAAAGTGACTGCCCTTACCTGAAACAAACTCTTGCTTGTAGGAAGACACAGAGCTTGGGATTTAACTCCATTTCTGAAGGGAAACACACAACACAGTTCTCTTCCATTGTTCACAATCTGCTTTAGAGCAAGAAGCACGCTCCAACTTTCTAGAGTCTCTAAGACAGCAGGAACGTTGAGTGTGCTGAGATCAAATGAACGGTGTTTCCAACACATAGGATTCATATCTAGTCCAACTATCTTTCTGAAACTGATACAAAGCACTGGTACTCTAACATCCAATGCTTGTCAGTTAAGATGATTAACGTGTGAGCTTCGTGACCGATGTAATTCGTTTGAGCTGAAAAGTGACTGCCCTTACCTGAAACGAAGTCTTGCTTGTAGGAAGGCTCAGAGCCTGGTATTTAACTCCATTTCTGAAGTGAAACACACAACAGAGTTCTCATCCATTGATCACACTCTGCTTTAGAGCAAGAAGCACGCTCTTGCTTTCTGGGGTCTCTAATACAGCAGGAAACATGAGTGTGCTGAGAAAAAAGAACGGTGTTTCCTACACATACAGACCATATCTAGTCCAACTCTGCTTCTGAAACTGAAACAAACCTAAGGTCCTCTAACATCCAATGGTTGTCAGTTAAGATGTGAAATGTGTGAGCTTCATGAACCATGTAGTTCGTTTGAGTTGTAAAGCAACTTCCCTTACCTGAAATGAAGTCTTTCTTGTAGGAAGACTCAGAGCCTGGGATTTAACTCCATTTCTGAAGTGAAACAAACAACAGAGTTCTCTTCCATTGATCACACTCTGCTTTAGAGAAAGAAGCATCCTCTTGCTTTCTAGAATCTCTAAGACAGCAGGAAACTTGAGTGTGCTGAGAACAAAAGAACGGTGTTTCTTACACATACGGACCATATGTAGTCAAACTCTGATTCTGAAACTGATACAAAGCACTGGTCCTCTAACATCCAATGCTTGTCAGTTAAGATGAGAAACGTGTGAGCTTCGTGATTGATGTAGTTCGTTTGAGCTGAAAAGTTACTGCCCTTACCTGAAACGAAGTCTTGCTTGTAGGAAGGATCAGAGCCAGGGATTTAACTAAATTTCTAAAGTGAAACACACAACAGAGTTTTCATCCATTGATCAGACTCTGCCATAGAGCAAGAAGCATGCTCTAGCTTTCTAGAGTCTCTAAGACAGCAGGAAACTTGAGAGTGCTGAGAACAAATGAGCGGTGTTTCCTACCCATACAGATCATATCTAGTACAACTCTGCTTCTGAAACTGATACAAAGCACTGGTCGTCTAACATCTGATGCTTGTCAGTTAAGATGAGATACGTGTGAGCTTCGTGAACGATGTAGTTTGTTTGCGCTGAAACGTGACTGCCCTTACCTGTAACGAAGTCTTGCTTGTAGGAAGACTCAGAGCCTGGGATTTAACTCCATTTCTGAAGTGAAACACACAACATAGTTCTCATCCATTGATCACACTCTGCTTTAGAGCAAGAAGCACGGTCTTGCTTTCTAGAGTCTCTAATACAGCAGGAAACCTGAGTGTGATGAGAACAAATGAACGATGTTCCTTTCACATACGGACCATATCTAGTTCAACTCTGCTGCTGAAACTGATACAAAGCACTGGTCCTCTAACATCCAATGCTTGTCAGTTAAGATGAGAAACGTGTGAGCTTCGTGACAGATGTAATTCGTTTGAGCTGAAAAGTGACTGCCCTTACCTGAAACGAAGTCTTGCTTGTAGGAAGACTCAGAGCCTGGGATTTAACACCATATCTGAAGGGAAACACACAACAGAGTTCTCATCCATTGATCACACTCTGCTTTAGAGCAAGAAGCACGCTCCAACTTTCTAGAGTCTCTAATACAGCAGGAAATGTGAGTGTGCTCAGAAGAAAAGAACCGTGTTTCCTATACATACGGACCATATCTAGTTCAACTCTGCTTGTAATTGATACAAAGCAAAGGTCCTCTATCATCCAATATTCTCAGTAAAGATGAGAAACTTGTGAGCTTCGTGAATGATATAGTTCGTTTGAGCCGTAAAGTAAATGCCCTTACCTGAAACGAAGTCTTTCTTGTAGCAAGACTCAGAGCATGGGATTTAACTCCATTTCTTAAGTGAAACACACAGCCGAGGTCTCATCCATTGTTCACACTGTGCTTTACAGCAAGAAGCACGCTCTTGCTTTCTAGAGTCTCTTATACAGCAGGAAACATGAGTGTTCTGAGAAAAAAAGAACGGTGTTTCCTACACATACAGACCATATCTAGTCCAACTCTGCTTCTGAAACTGAAACAAACCTAAGGTCCTCTAACATCCAATGGTTGTCAGTTAAGATGTGAAACGTGTGAGCTTCATGAACGATGTAGTTCGTTTGAGTTGTAAAGCAACTTCCCTTACCTGAAATGAAGTCTTTCTTGTAGGAAGACTCAGAGCCTGGGATTTAACTCCATTTCTGAAGTGAAACACACAACATAGTTCTCATCCATTGATCACACTCTGCTTTAGAGCAAGAAGCACGCTCTTGCTTTCTAGTTCTCTAATACAGCAGGAAACCTGAGTGTGATGAGAACAAATGAACGGTGTTCCTTTCACATACGGACCATATCTAGTTCAACTCTGCTGCTGAAACTGATACAAAGCACTGGTCCTCTAACATCCAATGCTTGTCAGTTAAGATGAGAAACGTGTGAGCTTCGTGACCGATGTAATTCGTTTGAGCTGAAAAGTGACTGCCCTTACCTGAAACAAAGTCTTGCTTGTAGGAAGACTCAGAGCCTGGGATTTAACACCATATCTGAAGGGAAACACACAACAGAGTTCTCATCCATTGATCACACTCTGCTTTAGAGCAAGAAGCACGCTACAACTTTCTAGAGTCTCTAATACAGCAGGAAATGTGAGTGTGCTCAGAAGAAAAGAACCGTGTTTCCTATACATACAGACCATATCTAGTTCATCTCTGCTTGTAATTGATACAAAGCAAAGGTCCTCTATCATCCAATATTCTCAGTAAAGATGAGAAACCTGTGAGCTTCGTGAACGATATAGTTCGTTTGAGCCGTAAAGTAAATGCCCTTACCTGAAACGAAGTCTTGCTTGTAGGAAGACTCAGAGCCTGGGATTTAACACCATATCTGAAGGGAAACACACAACAGAGTTCTCATCCATTGATCACACTCTGCTTTAGAGCAAGAAGCACGCTACAACTTTCTAGAGTCTCTAATACAGCAGGAAATGTGAGTGTGCTCAGAAGAAAAGAACCGTGTTTCCTATACATACAGACCATATCTAGTTCATCTCTGCTTGTAATTGATACAAAGCAAAGGTCCTCTATCATCCAATATTCTCAGTAAAGATGAGAAACTTGTGAGCTTCGTGAACGATATAGTTCGTTTGAGCCGTAAAGTAAATGCCCTTACCTGAAACGAAGTCTTGCTTGTAGGAAGACTCAGAGCCTGGGATTTAACACCATATCTGAAGGGAAACACACAACAGAGTTCTCATCCATTGATCACACTCTGCTTTAGAGCAAGAAGCACGCTACAACTTTCTAGAGTCTCTAAGACAGCAGGAAACATGTGTGTGATAAGAACAAAAGAACGGTGTTTCCTACACATACAGACCACATCTAGTTCAACTCCGCTTGAAATTGATACAAAGCAAAGGTCCTCTAACATCCAATATTCTCAGTAAAGATGAGAAACTTGTGAGCTTCTTGAACGATGTAGTTTGTTTGAGCTGAAAAGTGACTGCCTTTACCTGTAACGAAGTCTTGCTTGTAGGAAGACTCAGAGCCTGGGATTTAACTCCATTTCTTAAGTGAAACACACAACAGAGTTCTCTTCCATTGATCACACTCTGCTTTAGAGAGAGAAGCACGCTCTTGCTTTCTAGAGTCTCTAAGACAGCAGGAAACTTGAGTGTGCTGAGAACAAAAGTACGGTGTTTCCTACACATACGGACCATATGTAGTCCAACTCTGCTTCTGAAACTGATACAAAGCACTGGTCCTCTAACATCCAATGCTTGTCAGTTGAGATGAGAAATGTGTGAGCTTCGTGAACGATGTAATTCGTTTGAGCTGAAAAGTGACTGCCCTTACCTGAAACGAAGTCTTGCTTGTAGGAAGACTCAGAGCCTGGGATTTAACTCCATTTCTGAAGGGAAACACACAACACAGTTCTCATCCATGGATCACACACTGCTTTAGAGCAAGAAGCACGCTCTTGCTTTCTACAGTCTCTAATACAGCAGGAAACGTGATTGTGCTGAGAAAAAGAATGGTGTTTCTTACACATACGGACCATATCTATTCCAACTCTGCTTCTGAAACTGATACCAAGCACTGGTCGTCTAACATCCAATGCTTGTCAGTTAAGATGAGAAACGTGTGAACTTCGTGAACGATGTAGTTCGTTTGCGCTGAAAAGTGACTGCCCTTACCTGAAACGAACTCTTGCTTGTAGGAAGACACAGAGCTTGGTTTTTAACTCCATTTCTGAAGGGAAACACACAACACAGTTCTCATCCATTGTTCACAATCTGCTTTAGAGCAAGAAGCACGCTCCAACTTTCTAGAGTCTCTAAGACAGCAGGAACGTTGAGTGTGCTGAGATCAAATGAACGGTGTTTCCAACACATACGATTCATATCTAGTCCAACTATCTTTCTGAAACTGATACAAAGCACTGGTACTCTAACATCCAATGCTTGTCAGTTAAGATGATTAACGTGTGAGCTTCGTGACCGATGTAATTCTTTTGAGCTGAAAAGTGACTGCCCTTACCTGAAAAGAAGTCATGCTTGTAGGAAGACATAGAGCCTGGGATTTAACTCCATTTCTGAAGTGAAACACACAACATAGTTCTCATCCATTGATCACACTCTGCTTTAGAGCAAGAAGCACGCTCTTGCTTTCTAGAGTCTCTAAGACAGCAGGAAATCTGAGTGTGCTGAGAAAAAAAGAACGGGGTTTCCTACACATACGGACCATATCTAGTCCAACTCTGCTTCTGAAACTGATACAAAGCACTGGTCGTCTAACATCCGATGGTTGTCAGTTAAGATGAGATACGTGTGAGCTTCGTGAACGATGTAGTTTGTTTGCGCTGAAAAGTGACTGCCCTTACCTGTAACGAAGTCTTGCTTGTAGGAAGACTCAGAGCCTGGGATTTAACTCCATTTCTGAAGTGAAACACACAACATAGTTCTCATCCATTGATCACACTCTGCTTTAGAGCAAGAAGCACGCTCTTGCTTTCTAGAGTCTCTAATACAGCAGGAAACCTGAGTGTGATGAGAACAAATGAACGGTGTTCCTTTCACATACGGACCATATCTAGTTCAACTCTGCTGCTGAAACTGATACAAAGCACTGGTCCTCTAACATCCAATGCTTGTCAGTTAAGATGAGAAACGTGTGAGCTTCGTGACAGATGTAATTCGTTTGAGCTGAAAAGTGACTGCCCTTACCTGAAACAAAGTCTTGCTTGTAGGAAGACTCAGAGCCTGGGATTTAACACCATATCTGAAGGGAAACACACAACAGAGTTCTCATCCATTGATCACACTCTGCTTTAGAGCAAGAAGCACGCTACAACTTTCTAGAGTCTCTAATACAGCAGGAAATGTGAGTGTGCTCAGAAGAAAAGAACCGTGTTTCCTATACATACGGACCATATCTAGTTCAACTCTGCTTGTAATTGATACAAAGCAAAGGTCCTCTATCATCCAATATTCTCAGTAAAGATGAGAAACTTGTGAGCTTCGTGAACGATATAGTTCGTTTGAGCCGTAAAGTAAATGCCCTTACCTGAAAAGAAGTCTTGCTTGTAGGAAGACTCAGAGCCTGGGATTTAACACCATATCTGAAGGGAAACACACAACAGAGTTCTCATCCATTGATCACACTCTGCTTTAGAGCAAGAAGCACGCTACAACTTTCTAGAGTCTCTAAGACAGCAGGAAACATGTGTGTGATGAGAAAAAAAGAACGGTGTTTCCTACACATACGGACCACATCTAGTTCAACTCCGCTTGAAATTGATACAAAGCAAAGGTCCTCTAACATCCAATATTCTTAGTAAAGATGAGAAACTTGTGAGCTTCTTGAACGATGTAGTTTGTTTGAGCTGAAAAGTGACTGCCTTTACCTGTAACGAAGTCTTTCTTGTAGGAAGACTCAGAGCCTGGGATTTAACTCCATTTCTTAAGTGAAACACACAACAGAGTTCTCTTCCATTGATCACACTCTGCTTTAGAGAGAGAAGCACGCTCTTGCTTTCTAGAGTCTCTAAGACAGCAGGAAACTTGAGTGTGCTGAGAACAAAAGTACGGTGTTTCCTACACATACGGACCATATGTAGTCCAACTCTGCTTCTGAAACTGATACAAAGCACTGGTCCTCTAACATCCAATGCTTGTCAGTTAAGATGAGAAACGTGTGAGCTTCGTGAATGATGTAATTCGTTTGAGCTGAAAAGTGACTGCCCTTACCTGAAACGAAGTCTTGCTTGTAGGAAGACTCAGAGCCTGGGATTTAACTCCATTTCTGAAGGGAAACACACAACACAGTTCTCATCCATGGATCACACACTGCTTTAGAGCAAGAAGCACGCTCTTGCTTTCTACAGTCTCTAATACAGCAGGAAACGTGATTGTGCTGAGAAAAAGAATGGTGTTTCTTACACATACGGACCATATCTATTCCAACTCTGCTTCTGAAACTGATACCAAGCACTGGTCGTCTAACATCCAATGCTTGTCAGTTAAGATGAGAAACGTGTGAACTTCCTGAACGATGTAATTCGTTTGCGCTGAAAAGTGACTGCCCTTACCTGAAACGAACTCTTGCTTGTAGGAAGACACAGAGCTTGGGATTTAACTCCATTTCTGAAGGGAAACACACAAAACAGTTCTCATCCATTGTTCACAATCTGCTTTAGAGCAAGAAGCACGCTCCAACTTTCTAGAGTCTCTAAGACAGCAGGAACGTTGAGTGTGCTGAGATCAAATGAACGGTGTTTCCAACACATACGATTCATATCTAGTCCAACTATCTTTCTGAAACTGATACAAAGCACTGGTACTCTAACATCCAATGCTTGTCAGTTAAGATGATTAACGTGTGAGCTTCGTGACCGATGTAATTCTTTTGAGCTGAAAAGTGACTGCCCTTACCTGAAACGAAGTCTTGCTTGTAGGAAGGCTCAGAGCCTGGTATTTAACTAAATTTCTGAAGTGAAACACACAACAGAGTTCTCATCCATTGATCACACTCTGCTTTAGAGCAAGAAGCACGCTCTTGCTTTCTAGAGTCTCTAATACAGCAGGAAACTTGAGTGTGCTGAGAAAAAAAGAACGGTGTTTCCTACACATACGGACCATATCTAGGCCAACTCTGCTTCTGAAACTGAAAGAAACCAAAGTTCCTCTAACATCCAATGCCTGTCAGTTTAGATGAGAACCGTGTGAGCTTCGTGACCGATGTAATTCGTTTGAGCTGAAAAGTGACTGCCCTTACCTGAAAAGAAGTCATGCTTGTAGGAAGACACAGAGCCTGGGATTTAACTCCATTTCTGAAGTGAAACACACAACATAGTTCTCATCCATTGATCACACTCTGCTTTAGAGCAAGAAGCACGCTCTTGCTTTCTAGAGTCTCTAAGACAGCAGGAAATCTGAGTGTGCTGAGAAAAAAAGAACGGTGTTTCCTACACGTACGGACCATATCTAGTCCAACTCTGCTTCTGAAACTGATACAAAGCACTGGTCGTCTAACATCCGATGCTTGTCAGTTAAGATGAGATACGTGTGAGCTTCGTGAACGATGTAGTTTGTTTGCGCTGAAAAGTGACTGCCCTTACCTGTAACGAAGTCTTGCTTGTAGGAAGACTCAGAGCCTGGGATTTAACTCCATTTCTGAAGTGAAACACACAACATAGTTCTCATCCATTGATCACACTCTGCTTTAGAGCAAGAAGCACGCTCTTGCTTTCTAGAGTCTCTAATACAGCAGGAAACCTGAGTGTGATGAGAACAAATGAACGGTGTTCCTTTCACATACGGACCATATCTAGTTCAACTCTGCTGCTGAAACTGATACAAAGCACTGGTCCTCTAACATCCAATGCTTGTCAGTTAAGATGAGAAACGTGTGAGCTTCGTGACCGATGTAATTCGTTTGAGCTGAAAAGTGACTGCCCTTACCTGAAACGAAGTCTTGCTTGTAGGAAGACTCAGAGCCTGGGATTTAACACCATATCTGAAGGGAAACACACAACAGAGTTCTCATCCATTGGTCACACTCTGCTTTAGAGCAAGAAGCATGCTACAACTTTCTAGAGTCTCTAATACAGCAGGAAATGTGAGTGTGCTCAGAAGAAAAGAACCGTGTTTCCTATACATACGGACCATATCTAGTTCAACTCTGCTTGTAATTGATACAAAGCAAAGGTCCTCTATCATCCAATATTCTCAGTAAAAATGAGAAACTTGTGAGCTTCGTGAACGATATAGTTCGTTTGAGCCGTAAAGTAAATGCCCTTATCAGAAACGAAGTCTTGCTTGTAGGAAGACTCAGAGCCTGGGATTTAACACCATATCTGAAGGGAAACACACAACAGAGTTCTCATCCATTGATCACACTCTGCTTTAGAGCAAGAAGCACGCTACAACTTTCTAGAGTCTCTAAGACAGCAGGAAACATGTGTGTGATGAGAACAAAAGAACGGTGTTTCCTACACATACGGACCACATCTAGTTCAACTCCGCTTGAAATTGATACAAAGCAAAGGTCCTCTAACATCCAATATTCTCAGTAAAGATGAGAAACTTGTGAGCTTCTTGAACGATGTAGTTTGTTTGAGCTGAAAAGTGACTGCCTTTACCTGTAACGAAGTCTTGCTTGTAGGAAGACTCAGAGCCTGGGATTTAACTCCATTTCTGAAGTGAAACACACAACATAGTTCTCATCCATTGATCACACTCTGCTTTAGAGCAAGAAGCACGCTCTTGCTTTCTAGAGTCTCTAATACAGCAGGAAACCTGAGTGTGATGAGAACAAATGAACGGTGTTCCTTTCACATACGGACCATATCTAGTTCAACTCTGCTGCTGAAACTGATACAAAGCACTGGTCCTCTAACATCCAATGCTTGTCAGTTAAGATGAGAAACGTGTGAGCTTCGTGACCGATGTAATTCGTTTGAGCTGAAAAGTGACTGCCCTTACCTGAAACGAAGTCTTGCTTGTAGGAAGACTCAGAGCCTGGGATTTAACACCATATCTGAAGGGAAACACACAACAGAGTTCTCATCCATTGATCACACTCTGCTTTAGAGCAAGAAGCATGCTACAACTTTCTAGAGTCTCTAATACAGCAGGAAATGTGAGTGTGCTCAGAAGAAAAGAACCGTGTTTCCTATACATACGGACCATATCTAGTTCAACTCTGCTTGTAATTGATACAAAGCAAAGGTCCTCTATCATCCAATATTCTCAGTAAAAATGAGAAACTTGTGAGCTTCGTGAACGATATAGTTCGTTTGAGCCGTAAAGTAAATGCCCTTACCTGAAACGAAGTCTTGCTTGTAGGAAGACTCAGAGCCTGGGATTTAACACCATATCTGAAGGGAAACACACAACAGAGTTCTCATCCATTGATCACACTCTGCTTTAGAGCAAGAAGCACGCTACAACTTTCTAGAGTCTCTAATACAGCAGGAAATGTGAGTGTGCTCAGAAGAAAAGAACCGTGTTTCCTATACATACAGACCATATCTAGTTCATCTCTGCTTGTAATTGATACACAGCAAAGGTCCTCTATCATCCAATATTCTCAGTAAAGATGAGAAACTTGTGAGCTTCGTGAACGATATAGTTCGTTTGAGCCGTAAAGTAAATGCCCTTACCTGAAACGAAGTCTTGCTTGTAGGAAGACTCAGAGCCTGGGATTTAACACCATATCTGAAGGGAAACACACAACAGAGTTCTCATCCATTGATCACACTCTGCTTTAGAGCAAGAAGCACGCTACAACTTTCTAGAGTCTCTAAGACAGCAGGAAACATGTGTGTGATAAGAACAAAAGAACGGTGTTTCCTACACATACAGACCACATCTAGTTCAACTCCGCTTGAAATTGATACAAAGCAAAGGTCCTCTAACATCCAATATTCTCAGTAAAGATGAGAAACTTGTGAGCTTCTTGAACGATGTAGTTTGTTTGAGCTGAAAAGTGACTGCCTTTACCTGTAACGAAGTCTTGCTTGTAGGAAGACTCAGAGCCTGGGATTTAACTCCATTTCTTAAGTGAAACACACAACAGAGTTCTCTTCCATTGATCACACTCTGCTTTACAGAGAGAAGCACGCTCTTGCTTTCTAGAGTCTCTAAGACAGCAGGAAACTTGAGTGTGCTGAGAACAAAAGTACGGTGTTTCCTACACATACGGACCATATGTAGTCCAACTCTGCTTCTGAAACTGATACAAAGCACTGGTCCTCTAACATCCAATGCTTGTCAGTTGAGATGAGAAATGTGTGAGCTTCGTGAACGATGTAATTCGTTTGAGCTGAAAAGTGACTGCCCTTACCTGAAACGAAGTCTTGCTTGTAGGAAGACTCAGAGCCTGGGATTTAACACCATATCTGAAGGGAAACACACAACAGAGTTCTCATCCATGGATCACACTCTGCTTTAGAGCAAGAAGCACGCTACAACTTTCTAGAGTCTCTAATACAGCAGGAAATGTGAGTGTGCTCAGAAGAAAAGAACCGTGTTTCCTATACATACAGACCATATCTAGTTCATCTCTGCTTGTAATTGATACAAAGCAAAGGTCCTCTATCATCCAATATTCTCAGTAAAGATGAGAAACTTGTGAGCTTCGTGAACGATATAGTTCGTTTGAGCCGTAAAGTAAATGCCCTTACCTGAAACGAAGTCTTGCTTGTAGGAAGACTCAGAGCCTGGGATTTAACACCATATCTGAAGGGAAACACACAACAGAGTTCTCATCCATTGATCACACTCTGCTTTAGAGCAAGAAGCACGCTACAACTTTCTAGAGTCTCTAAGACAGCAGGAAACATGTGTGTGATAAGAACAAAAGAACGGTGTTTCCTACACATACAGACCACATCTAGTTCAACTCCGCTTGAAATTGATACAAAGCAAAGGTCCTCTAACATCCAATATTCTCAGTAAAGATGAGAAACTTGTGAGCTTCTTGAACGATGTAGTTTGTTTGAGCTGAAAAGTGACTGCCTTTACCTGTAACGAAGTCTTGCTTGTAGGAAGACTCAGAGCCTGGGATTTAACTCCATTTCTTAAGTGAAACACACAACAGAGTTCTCTTCCATTGATCACACTCTGCTTTAGAGAGAGAAGCACGCTCTTGCTTTCTAGAGTCTCTAAGACAGCAGGAAACTTGAGTGTGCTGAGAACAAAAGTACGGTGTTTCCTACACATACAGACCATATGTAGTCCAACTCTGCTTCTGAAACTGATACAAAGCACTGGTCCTCTAACATCCAATGCTTGTCAGTTGAGATGAGAAATGTGTGAGCTTCGTGAACGATGTAATTCGTTTGAGCTGAAAAGTGACTGCCCTTACCTGAAACGAAGTCTTGCTTGTAGGAAGACTCAGAGCCTGGGATTTAACTCCATTTCTGAAGGGAAACACACAACACAGTTCTCATCCATGGATCACACACTGCTTTAGAGCAAGAAGCACGCTCTTGCTTTCTACAGTCTCTAATACAGCAGGAAACGTGATTGTGCTGAGAAAAAGAATGGTGTTTCTTACACATACGGACCATATCTATTCCAACTCTGCTTCTGAAACTGATACCAAGCACTGGTCGTCTAACATCCAATGCTTGTCAGTTAAGATGAGAAACGTGTGAACTTCGTGAACGATGTAGTTCGTTTGCGCTGAAAAGTGACTGCCCTTACCTGAAACGAACTCTTGCTTGTAGGAAGACACAGAGCTTGGTTTTTAACTCCATTTCTGAAGGGAAACACACAACACAGTTCTCATCCATTGTTCACAATCTGCTTTAGAGCAAGAAGCACGCTCCAACTTTCTAGAGTCTCTAAGACAGCAGGAACGTTGAGTGTGCTGAGATCAAATGAACGGTGTTTCCAACACATACGATTCATATCTAGTCCAACTATCTTTCTGAAACTGATACAAAGCACTGGTACTCTAACATCCAATGCTTGTCAGTTAAGATGATTAACGTGTGAGCTTCGTGACCGATGTAATTCTTTTGAGCTGAAAAGTGACTGCCCTTACCTGAAAAGAAGTCATGCTTGTAGGAAGACATAGAGCCTGGGATTTAACTCCATTTCTGAAGTGAAACACACAACATAGTTCTCATCCATTGATCACACTCTGCTTTAGAGCAAGAAGCACGCTCTTGCTTTCTAGAGTCTCTAAGACAGCAGGAAATCTGAGTGTGCTGAGAAAAAAAGAACGGGGTTTCCTACACATACGGACCATATCTAGTCCAACTCTGCTTCTGAAACTGATACAAAGCACTGGTCGTCTAACATCCGATGCTTGTCAGTTAAGATGAGATACGTGTGAGCTTCGTGAACGATGTAGTTTGTTTGCGCTGAAAAGTGACTGCCCTTACCTGTAACGAAGTCTTGCTTGTAGGAAGACTCAGAGCCTGGGATTTAACTCCATTTCTGAAGTGAAACACACAACATAGTTCTCATCCATTGATCACACTCTGCTTTAGAGCAAGAAGCACGCTCTTGCTTTCTAGAGTCTCTAATACAGCAGGAAACCTGAGTGTGATGAGAACAAATGAACGGTGTTCCTTTCACATACGGACCATATCTAGTTCAACTCTGCTGCTGAAACTGATACAAAGCACTGGTCCTCTAACATCCAATGCTTGTCAGTTAAGATGAGAAACGTGTGAGCTTCGTGACAGATGTAATTCGTTTGAGCTGAAAAGTGACTGCCCTTACCTGAAACAAAGTCTTGCTTGTAGGAAGACTCAGAGCCTGGGATTTAACACCATATCTGAAGGGAAACACACAACAGAGTTCTCATCCATTGATCACACTCTGCTTTAGAGCAAGAAGCACGCTACAACTTTCTAGAGTCTCTAATACAGCAGGAAATGTGAGTGTGCTCAGAAGAAAAGAACCGTGTTTCCTATACATACGGACCATATCTAGTTCAACTCTGCTTGTAATTGATACAAAGCAAAGGTCCTCTATCATCCAATATTCTCAGTAAAGATGAGAAACTTGTGAGCTTCGTGAACGATATAGTTCGTTTGAGCCGTAAAGTAAATGCCCTTACCTGAAAAGAAGTCTTGCTTGTAGGAAGACTCAGAGCCTGGGATTTAACACCATATCTGAAGGGAAACACACAACAGAGTTCTCATCCATTGATCACACTCTGCTTTAGAGCAAGAAGCACGCTACAACTTTCTAGAGTCTCTAAGACAGCAGGAAACATGTGTGTGATGAGAAAAAAAGAACGGTGTTTCCTACACATACGGACCACATCTAGTTCAACTCCGCTTGAAATTGATACAAAGCAAAGGTCCTCTAACATCCAATATTCTTAGTAAAGATGAGAAACTTGTGAGCTTCTTGAACGATGTAGTTTGTTTGAGCTGAAAAGTGACTGCCTTTACCTGTAACGAAGTCTTTCTTGTAGGAAGACTCAGAGCCTGGGATTTAACTCCATTTCTTAAGTGAAACACACAACAGAGTTCTCTTCCATTGATCACACTCTGCTTTAGAGAGAGAAGCACGCTCTTGCTTTCTAGAGTCTCTAAGACAGCAGGAAACTTGAGTGTGCTGAGAACAAAAGTACGGTGTTTCCTACACATACGGACCATATGTAGTCCAACTCTGCTTCTGAAACTGATACAAAGCACTGGTCCTCTAACATCCAATGCTTGTCAGTTAAGATGAGAAACGTGTGAGCTTCGTGAATGATGTAATTCGTTTGAGCTGAAAAGTGACTGCCCTTACCTGAAACGAAGTCTTGCTTGTAGGAAGACTCAGAGCCTGGGATTTAACACCATATCTGAAGGGAAACACACAACAGAGTTCTCATCCATTGATCACACTCTGCTTTAGAGCAAGAAGCACGCTACAACTTTCTAGAGTCTCTAATACAGCAGGAAATATGAGTGTGCTCAGAAGAAAAGAACCGTATTTCCTATACATACGGACCATATCTAGTTCAACTCTGCTTGTAATTGATACAAAGCAAAGGTCCTCTATCATCCAATATTCTCAGTAAAGATGAGAAACTTGTGAGCTTCGTGAACGATATAGTTCGTTTGAGCCGTAAAGTAAATGCCCTTACCTGAAACGAAGTGTTGCTTGTAGGAAGACTCAGAGCCTGGGATTTAACACCATATCTGAAGGGAAACACACAACAGAGTTCTCATCCATTGATCACACTCTGCTTTAGAGCAAGAAGCACGCTACAACTTTCTAGAGTCTCTAAGACAGCAGGAAACATGTGTGTGATGAGAACAAAAGAACGGTGTTTCCTACACATACGGACCACATCTAGTTCAACTCCGCTTGAAATTGATACAAAGCAAAGGTCCTCTAACATCCAATATTCTTAGTAAAGATGAGAAACTTGTGAGCTTCTTGAACGATGTAGTTTGTTTGAGCTGAAAAGTGACTGCCTTTACCTGTAACGAAGTCTTTCTTGTAGGAAGACTCAGAGCCTGGGATTTAACTCCATTTCTTAAGTGAAACACACAACAGAGTTCTCTTCCATTGATCACACTCTGCTTTAGAGAGAGAAGCACGCTCTTGCTTTCTAGAGTCTCTAAGACAGCAGGAAACTTGAGTGTGCTGAGAACAAAAGTACGGTGTTTCCTACACATACGGACCATATGTAGTCCAACTCTGCTTCTGAAACTGATACAAAGCACTGGTCCTCTAACATCCAATGCTTGTCAGTTAAGATGAGAAACGTGTGAGCTTCGTGAATGATGTAATTCGTTTGAGCTGAAAAGTGACTGCCCTTACCTGAAACGAAGTCTTGCTTGTAGGAAGACTCAGAGCCTGGGATTTAACTCCATTTCTGAAGGGAAACACACAACACAGTTCTCATCCATGGATCACACACTGCTTTAGAGCAAGAAGCACGCTCTTGCTTTCTACAGTCTCTAATACAGCAGGAAACGTGATTGTGCTGAGAAAAAAGAATGGTGTTTCTTACACATACGGACCATATCTATTCCAACTCTGCTTCTGAAACTGATACCAAGCACTGGTCGTCTAACATCCAATGCTTGTCAGTTAAGATGAGAAACGTGTGAACTTCCTGAACGATGTAATTCGTTTGCGCTGAAAAGTGACTGCCCTTACCTGAAACGAACTCTTGCTTGTAGGAAGACACAGAGCTTGGGATTTAACTCCATTTCTGAAGGGAAACACACAAAACAGTTCTCATCCATTGTTCACAATCTGCTTTAGAGCAAGAAGCACGCTCCAACTTTCTAGAGTCTCTAAGACAGCAGGAACGTTGAGTGTGCTGAGATCAAATGAACGGTGTTTCCAACACATACGATTCATATCTAGTCCAACTATCTTTCTGAAACTGATACAAAGCACTGGTACTCTAACATCCAATGCTTGTCAGTTAAGATGATTAACGTGTGAGCTTCGTGACCGATGTAATTCTTTTGAGCTGAAAAGTGACTGCCCTTACCTGAAACGAAGTCTTGCTTGTAGGAAGGCTCAGAGCCTGGTATTTAACTAAATTTCTGAAGTGAAACACACAACAGAGTTCTCATCCATTGATCACACTCTGCTTTAGAGCAAGAAGCACGCTCTTGCTTTCTAGAGTCTCTAATACAGCAGGAAACTTGAGTGTGCTGAGAAAAAAAGAACGGTGTTTCCTACACATACGGACCATATCTAGGCCAACTCTGCTTCTGAAACTGAAAGAAACCAAAGTTCCTCTAACATCCAATGCCTGTCAGTTTTGATGAGAACCGTGTGAGCTTCGTGACCGATGTAATTCGTTTGAGCTGAAAAGTGACTGCCCTTACCTGAAAAGAAGTCATGCTTGTAGGAAGACACAGAGCCTGGGATTTAACTCCATTTCTGAAGTGAAACACACAACATAGTTCTCATCCATTGATCACACTCTGCTTTAGAGCAAGAAGCACGCTCTTGCTTTCTAGAGTCTCTAAGACAGCAGGAAATCTGAGTGTGCTGAGAAAAAAAGAACGGTGTTTCCTACACATACGGACCATATCTAGTCCAACTCTGCTTCTGAAACTGATACAAAGCACTGGTCGTCTAACATCCGATGCTTGTCAGTTAAGATGAGATACGTGTGAGCTTCGTGAACGATGTAGTTTGTTTGCGCTGAAAAGTGACTGCCCTTACCTGTAACGAAGTCTTGCTTGTAGGAAGACTCAGAGCCTGGGATTTAACTCCATTTCTGAAGTGAAACACACAACATAGTTCTCATCCATTGATCACACTCTGCTTTAGAGCAAGAAGCACGCTCTTGCTTTCTAGAGTCTCTAATACAGCAGGAAACCTGAGTGTGATGAGAACAAATGAACGGTGTTCCTTTCACATACGGACCATATCTAGTTCAACTCTGCTGCTGAAACTGATACAAAGCACTGGTCCTCTAACATCCAATGCTTGTCAGTTAAGATGAGAAACGTGTGAGCTTCGTGACCGATGTAATTCGTTTGAGCTGAAAAGTGACTGCCCTTACCTGAAACGAAGTCTTGCTTGTAGGAAGACTCAGAGCCTGGGATTTAACACCATATCTGAAGGGAAACACACAACAGAGTTCTCATCCATTGATCACACTCTGCTTTAGAGCAAGAAGCATGCTACAACTTTCTAGAGTCTCTAATACAGCAGGAAATGTGAGTGTGCTCAGAAGAAAAGAACCGTGTTTCCTATACATACGGACCATATCTAGTTCAACTCTGCTTGTAATTGATACAAAGCAAAGGTCCTCTATCATCCAATATTCTCAGTAAAAATGAGAAACTTGTGAGCTTCGTGAACGATATAGTTCGTTTGAGCCGTAAAGTAAATGCCCTTATCAGAAACGAAGTCTTGCTTGTAGGAAGACTCAGAGCCTGGGATTTAACACCATATCTGAAGGGAAACACACAACAGAGTTCTCATCCATTGATCACACTCTGCTTTAGAGCAAGAAGCACGCTACAACTTTCTAGAGTCTCTAAGACAGCAGGAAACATGTGTGTGATGAGAACAAAAGAACGGTGTTTCCTACACATACGGACCACATCTAGTTCAACTCCGCTTGAAATTGATACAAAGCAAAGGTCCTCTAACATCCAATATTCTCAGTAAAGATGAGAAACTTGTGAGCTTCTTGAACGATGTAGTTTGTTTGAGCTGAAAAGTGACTGCCTTTACCTGTAACGAAGTCTTGCTTGTAGGAAGACTCAGAGCCTGGGATTTAACTCCATTTCTGAAGGGAAACACACAACACAGTTCTCATCCATGGATCACACACTGCTTTAGAGCAAGAAGCACGCTCGAACTTTCTAGAGTCTCTAATACAGCAGGAAACATGAGTGTGATGAGAACAAATGAACGGTGTTCCTTTCACATACGGACCATTTCTAGTTCAACTCTGCTGCTGAAACTGATACAAAGCACTGGTCCTCTAACATCCAATGCTTGTCAGTTAAGATGAGAAACGTGTGAGCTTCGTGACCGATGTAATTCGTTTGAGCTGAAAAGTGACTGCCCTTACCTGAAACGAAGTCTTGCTTGTAGGAAGACTCAGAGCCTGGGATTTAACACCATATCTGAAGGGAAACACACAACAGAGTTCTCATCCATTGATCACACTCTGCTTTAGAGCAAGAAGCATGCTACAACTTTCTAGAGTCTCTAATACAGCAGGAAATGTGAGTGTGCTCAGAAGAAAAGAACCGTGTTTCCTATACATACGGACCATATCTAGTTCAACTCTGCTTGTAATTGATACAAAGCAAAGGTCCTCTATCATCCAATATTCTCAGTAAAAATGAGAAACTTGTGAGCTTCGTGAACGATATAGTTCGTTTGAGCCGTAAAGTAAATGCCCTTATCAGAAACGAATTCTTGCTTGTAGGAAGACTCAGAGCCTGGGATTTAACACCATATCTGAAGGGAAACACACAACAGAGTTCTCATCCATTGATCACACTCTGCTTTAGAGCAAGAAGCATGCTACAACTTTCTAGAGTCTCTAAGACAGCAGGAAACATGTGTGTGATGAGAACAAAAGAACGGTGTTTCCTACACATACGGACCACATCTAGTTCAACTCCGCTTGAAATTGATACAAAGCAAAGGTCCTCTAACATCCAATATTCTCAGTAAAGATGAGAAACTTGTGAGCTTCTTGAACGATGTAGTTTGTTTGAGCTGAAAAGTGACTGCCTTTACCTGTAACGAAGTCTTGCTTGTAGGAAGACTCAGAGCCTGGGATTTAACTCCATTTCTGAAGTGAAACACACAACATAGTTCTCATCCATTGATCACACTCTGCTTTAGAGCAAGAAGCACGCTCTTGCTTTCTAGAGTCTCTAATACAGCAGGAAACCTGAGTGTGATGAGAACAAATGAACGGTGTTCCTTTCACATACGGACCATATCTAGTTCAACTCTGCTGCTGAAACTGATACAAAGCACTGGTCCTCTAACATCCAATGCTTGTCAGTTAAGATGAGAAACGTGTGAGCTTCGTGACCGATGTAATTCTTTTGAGCTGAAAAGTGACTGCCCTTACCTGAAACGAAGTCTTGCTTGTAGGAAGACTCAGAGCCTGGGATTTAACACCATATCTGAAGGGAAACACACAACAGAGTTCTCATCCATTGATCACACTCTGCTTTAGAGCAAGAAGCATGCTACAACTTTCTAGAGTCTCTAATACAGCAGGAAATGTGAGTGTGCTCAGAAGAAAAGAACCGTGTTTCCTATACATACGGACCATATCTAGTTCAACTCTGCTTGTAATTGATACAAAGCAAAGGTCCTCTATCATCCAATATTCTCAGTAAAAATGAGAAACTTGTGAGCTTCGTGAACGATATAGTTCGTTTGAGCCGTAAAGTAAATGCCCTTATCAGAAACGAATTCTTGCTTGTAGGAAGACTCAGAGCCTGGGATTTAACACCATATCTGAAGGGAAACACACAACAGAGTTCTCATCCATTGATCACACTCTGCTTTAGAGCAAGAAGCATGCTACAACTTTCTAGAGTCTCTAAGACAGCAGGAAACATGTGTGTGATGAGAACAAAAGAACGGTGTTTCCTACACATACGGACCACATCTAGTTCAACTCCGCTTGAAATTGATACAAAGCAAAGGTCCTCTAACATCCAATATTCTCAGTAAAGATGAGAAACTTGTGAGCTTCTTGAACGATGTAGTTTGTTTGAGCTGAAAAGTGACTGCCTTTACCTGTAACGAAGTCTTGCTTGTAGGAAGACTCAGAGCCTGGGATTTAACTCCATTTCTGAAGGGAAACACACAACACAGTTCTCATCCATGGATCACACACTGCTTTAGAGCAAGAAGCACGCTCGAACTTTCTAGAGTCTCTAATACAGCAGGAAACATGAGTGTGATGAGAACAAATGAACGGTGTTCCTTTCACATACGGACCATTTCTAGTTCAACTCTGCTGCTGAAACTGATACAAAGCACTGGTCCTCTAACATCCAATGCTTGTCAGTTAAGATGAGAAACGTGTGAGCTTCGTGACAGATGTAATTCGTTTGAGCTGAAAAGTGACTGCCCTTACCTGAAACGAAGTCTTGCTTGTAGGAAGACTCAGAGCCTGGGATTTAACACCATATCTGAAGGGAAACACACAACAGAGTTCTCATCCATTGATCACACTCTGCTTTAGAGCAAGAAGCATGCTACAACTTTCTAGAGTCTCTAATACAGCAGGAAATGAGAGTGTGCTCAGAAGAAAAGAACCGTGTTTCCTATACATACGGAACATATCTAGTTCAACTCTGCTTGTAATTGATACAAAGCAAAGGTCCTCTATCATCCAATATTCTCAGTAAAGATGAGAAACTTGTGAGCTTCGTGAACGATATAGTTCGTTTGAGCCGTAAAGTAAATGCCCTTATCAGAAACGAATTCTTGCTTGTAGGAAGACTCAGAGCCTGGGATTTAACACCATATCTGAAGGGAAACACACAACAGAGTTCTCATCCATTGATCACACTCTGCTTTAGAGCAAGAAGCACGCTACAACTTTCTAGAGTCTCTAAGACAGCAGGAAACATGTGTGTGATGAGAAAAAAAGAACGGTGTTTCCTACACATACGGACCACATCTAGTTCAACTCCGCTTGAAATTGATACAAAGCAAAGGTCCTCTAACATCCAATATTCTTAGTAAAGATGAGAAACTTGTGAGCTTCTTGAACGATGTAGTTTGTTTGAGCTGAAAAGTGACTGCCTTTACCTGTAACGAAGTCTTTCTTGTAGGAAGACTCAGAGCCTGGGATTTAACTCCATTTCTTAAGTGAAACACACAACAGAGTTCTCTTCCATTGATCACACTCTGCTTTAGAGCAAGAAGCACGCTCTTGCTTTCTAGAGTCTCTAAGACAGCAGGAAACTTGAGTGTGCTGAGAACAAAAGTACGGTGTTTCCTACACATACGGACCATATGTAGTCCAACTCTGCTTCTGAAACTGATACAAAGCACTGGTCCTCTAACATCCAATGCTTGTCAGTTAAGATGAGAAACGTGTGAGCTTCGTGACCGATGTAATTCGTTTGAGCTGAAAAGTGACTGCCCTTACCTGAAACGAAGTCTTGCTTGTAGGAAGACTCAGAGCCTGGGATTTAACACCATATCTGAAGGGAAACACACAACAGAGTTCTCATCCATTGATCACACTCTGCTTTAGAGCAAGAAGCATGCTACAACTTTCTAGAGTCTCTAATACAGCAGGAAATGTGAGTGTGCTCAGAAGAAAAGAACCGTGTTTCCTATACATACGGACCATATCTAGTTCAACTCTGCTTGTAATTGATACAAAGCAAAGGTCCTCTATCATCCAATATTCTCAGTAAAAATGAGAAACTTGTGAGCTTCGTGAACGATATAGTTCGTTTGAGCCGTAAAGTAAATGCCCTTATCAGAAACGAATTCTTGCTTGTAGGAAGACTCAGAGCCTGGGATTTAACACCATATCTGAAGGGAAACACACAACAGAGTTCTCATCCATTGATCACACTCTGCTTTAGAGCAAGAAGCATGCTACAACTTTCTAGAGTCTCTAAGACAGCAGGAAACATGTGTGTGATGAGAACAAAAGAACGGTGTTTCCTACACATACGGACCACATCTAGTTCAACTCCGCTTGAAATTGATACAAAGCAAAGGTCCTCTAACATCCAATATTCTCAGTAAAGATGAGAAACTTGTGAGCTTCTTGAACGATGTAGTTTGTTTGAGCTGAAAAGTGACTGCCTTTACCTGTAACGAAGTCTTGCTTGTAGGAAGACTCAGAGCCTGGGATTTAACTCCATTTCTGAAGTGAAACACACAACATAGTTCTCATCCATTGATCACACTCTGCTTTAGAGCAAGAAGCACGCTCTTGCTTTCTAGAGTCTCTAATACAGCAGGAAACCTGAGTGTGATGAGAACAAATGAACGGTGTTCCTTTCACATACGGACCATATCTAGTTCAACTCTGCTGCTGAAACTGATACAAAGCACTGGTCCTCTAACATCCAATGCTTGTCAGTTAAGATGAGAAACGTGTGAGCTTCGTGACCGATGTAATTCTTTTGAGCTGAAAAGTGACTGCCCTTACCTGAAACGAAGTCTTGCTTGTAGGAAGACTCAGAGCCTGGGATTTAACACCATATCTGAAGGGAAACACACAACAGAGTTCTCATCCATTGATCACACTCTGCTTTAGAGCAAGAAGCATGCTACAACTTTCTAGAGTCTCTAATACAGCAGGAAATGTGAGTGTGCTCAGAAGAAAAGAACCGTGTTTCCTATACATACGGACCATATCTAGTTCAACTCTGCTTGTAATTGATACAAAGCAAAGGTCCTCTATCATCCAATATTCTCAGTAAAAATGAGAAACTTGTGAGCTTCGTGAACGATATAGTTCGTTTGAGCCGTAAAGTAAATGCCCTTATCAGAAACGAATTCTTGCTTGTAGGAAGACTCAGAGCCTGGGATTTAACACCATATCTGAAGGGAAACACACAACAGAGTTCTCATCCATTGATCACACTCTGCTTTAGAGCAAGAAGCATGCTACAACTTTCTAGAGTCTCTAAGACAGCAGGAAACATGTGTGTGATGAGAACAAAAGAACGGTGTTTCCTACACATACGGACCACATCTAGTTCAACTCCGCTTGAAATTGATACAAAGCAAAGGTCCTCTAACATCCAATATTCTCAGTAAAGATGAGAAACTTGTGAGCTTCTTGAACGATGTAGTTTGTTTGAGCTGAAAAGTGACTGCCTTTACCTGTAACGAAGTCTTGCTTGTAGGAAGACTCAGAGCCTGGGATTTAACTCCATTTCTGAAGGGAAACACACAACACAGTTCTCATCCATGGATCACACACTGCTTTAGAGCAAGAAGCACGCTCGAACTTTCTAGAGTCTCTAATACAGCAGGAAACATGAGTGTGATGAGAACAAATGAACGGTGTTCCTTTCACATACGGACCATTTCTAGTTCAACTCTGCTGCTGAAACTGATACAAAGCACTGGTCCTCTAACATCCAATGCTTGTCAGTTAAGATGAGAAACGTGTGAGCTTCGTGACAGATGTAATTCGTTTGAGCTGAAAAGTGACTGCCCTTACCTGAAACGAAGTCTTGCTTGTAGGAAGACTCAGAGCCTGGGATTTAACACCATATCTGAAGGGAAACACACAACAGAGTTCTCATCCATTGATCACACTCTGCTTTAGAGCAAGAAGCATGCTACAACTTTCTAGAGTCTCTAATACAGCAGGAAATGAGAGTGTGCTCAGAAGAAAAGAACCGTGTTTCCTATACATACGGAACATATCTAGTTCAACTCTGCTTGTAATTGATACAAAGCAAAGGTCCTCTATCATCCAATATTCTCAGTAAAGATGAGAAACTTGTGAGCTTCGTGAACGATATAGTTCGTTTGAGCCGTAAAGTAAATGCCCTTATCAGAAACGAATTCTTGCTTGTAGGAAGACTCAGAGCCTGGGATTTAACACCATATCTGAAGGGAAACACACAACAGAGTTCTCATCCATTGATCACACTCTGCTTTAGAGCAAGAAGCACGCTACAACTTTCTAGAGTCTCTAAGACAGCAGGAAACATGTGTGTGATGAGAAAAAAAGAACGGTGATTCCTACACATACGGACCACATCTAGTTCAACTCCGCTTGAAATTGATACAAAGCAAAGGTCCTCTAACATCCAATATTCTTAGTAAAGATGAGAAACTTGTGAGCTTCTTGAACGATGTAGTTTGTTTGAGCTGAAAAGTGACTGCCTTTACCTGTAACGAAGTCTTTCTTGTAGGAAGACTCAGAGCCTGGGATTTAACTCCATTTCTTAAGTGAAACACACAACAGAGTTCTCTTCCATTGATCACACTCTGCTTTAGAGCAAGAAGCACGCTCTTGCTTTCTAGAGTCTCTAAGACAGCAGGAAACTTGAGTGTGCTGAGAACAAAAGTACGGTGTTTCCTACACATACGGACCATATGTAGTCCAACTCTGCTTCTGAAACTGATACAAAGCACTGGTCCTCTAACATCCAATGCTTGTCAGTTAAGATGAGAAACGTGTGAGCTTCGTGACCGATGTAATTCGTTTGAGCTGAAAAGTGACTGCCCTTACCTGAAACGAAGTCTTGCTTGTAGGAAGACTCAGAGCCTGGGATTTAACACCATATCTGAAGGGAAACACACAACAGAGTTCTCATCCATTGATCACACTCTGCTTTAGAGCAAGAAGCACGCTACAACTTTCTAGAGTCTCTAATACAGCAGGAAATATGAGTGTGCTCAGAAGAAAAGAACCGTATTTCCTATACATACGGACCATATCTAGTTCAACTCTGCTTGTAATTGATACAAAGCAAAGGTCCTCTATCATCCAATATTCTCAGTAAAGATGAGAAACTTGTGAGCTTCGTGAACGATATAGTTCGTTTGAGCCGTAAAGTAAATGCCCTTACCTGAAACGAAGTGTTGCTTTTAGGAAGACTCAGAGCCTGGGATTTAACACCATATCTGAAGGGAAACACACAACAGAGTTCTCATCCATTGATCACACTCTGCTTTAGAGCAAGAAGCACGCTACAACTTTCTAGAGTCTCTAAGACAGCAGGAAACATGTGTGTGATGAGAACAAAAGAACGGTGTTTCCTACACATACGGACCACATCTAGTTCAACTCCGCTTGAAATTGATACAAAGCAAAGGTCCTCTAACATCCAATATTCTTAGTAAAGATGAGAAACTTGTGAGCTTCTTGAACGATGTAGTTTGTTTGAGCTGAAAAGTGACTGCCTTTACCTGTAACGAAGTCTTTCTTGTAGGAAGACTCAGAGCCTGGGATTTAACTCCATTTCTTAAGTGAAACACACAACAGAGTTCTCTTCCATTGATCACACTCTGCTTTAGAGAGAGAAGCACGCTCTTGCTTTCTAGAGTCTCTAAGACAGCAGGAAACTTGAGTGTGCTGAGAACAAAAGTACGGTGTTTCCTACACATACGGACCATATGTAGTCCAACTCTGCTTCTGAAACTGATACAAAGCACTGGTCCTCTAACATCCAATGCTTGTCAGTTAAGATGAGAAACGTGTGAGCTTCGTGAATGATGTAATTCGTTTGAGCTGAAAAGTGACTGCCCTTACCTGAAACGAAGTCTTGCTTGTAGGAAGACTCAGAGCCTGGGATTTAACTCCATTTCTGAAGGGAAACACACAACACAGTTCTCATCCATGGATCACACACTGCTTTAGAGCAAGAAGCACGCTCTTGCTTTCTACAGTCTCTAATACAGCAGGAAACGTGATTGTGCTGAGAAAAAAGAATGGTGTTTCTTACACATACGGACCATATCTATTCCAACTCTGCTTCTGAAACTGATACCAAGCACTGGTCGTCTAACATCCAATGCTTGTCAGTTAAGATGAGAAACGTGTGAACTTCCTGAACGATGTAATTCGTTTGCGCTGAAAAGTGACTGCCCTTACCTGAAACAAACTCTTGCTTGTAGGAAGACACAGAGCTTGGGATTTAACTCCATTTCTGAAGGGAAACACACAAAACAGTTCTCATCCATTGTTCACAATCTGCTTTAGAGCAAGAAGCACGCTCCAACTTTCTAGAGTCTCTAAGACAGCAGGAACGTTGAGTGTGCTGAGATCAAATGAACGGTGTTTCCAACACATACGATTCATATCTAGTCCAACTATCTTTCTGAAACTGATACAAAGCACTGGTACTCTAACATCCAATGCTTGTCAGTTAAGATGATTAACGTGTGAGCTTCGTGACCGATGTAATTCTTTTGAGCTGAAAAGTGACTGCCCTTACCTGAAACGAAGTCTTGCTTGTAGGAAGGCTCAGAGCCTGGTATTTAACTAAATTTCTGAAGTGAAACACACAACTGAGTTCTCATCCATTGATCACACTCTGCTTTAGAGCAAGAAGCACGCTCTTGCTTTCTAGAGTCTCTAATACAGCAGGAAACTTGAGTGTGCTGAGAAAAAAAGAACGGTGTTTCCTACACATACGGACCATATCTAGGCCAACTCTGCTTCTGAAACTGAAAGAAACCAAAGTTCCTCTAACATCCAATGCCTGTCAGTTTAGATGAGAACCGTGTGAGCTTCGTGACCGATGTAATTCGTTTGAGCTGAAAAGTGACTGCCCTTACCTGAAAAGAAGTCATGCTTGTAGGAAGACACAGAGCCTGGGATTTAACTCCATTTCTGAAGTGAAACACACAACAGAGTTCTCATCCATTGATCACACTCTGCTTTAGAGCAAGAAGCACGCTCTTGCTTTCTAGAGTCTCTAAGACAGCAGGAAATCTGAGTGTGCTGAGAAAAAAAGAACGGTGTTTCCTACACATACGGACCATATCTAGTCCAACTCTGCTTCTGAAACTGATACAAAGCACTGGTCGTCTAACATCCGATGCTTGTCAGTTAAGATGAGATACGTGTGAGCTTCGTGAACGATGTAGTTTGTTTGCGCTGAAAAGTGACTGCCCTTACCTGTAACGAAGTCTTGCTTGTAGGAAGACTCAGAGCCTGGGATTTAACTCCATTTCTGAAGTGAAACACACAACATAGTTCTCATCCATTGATCACACTCTGCTTTAGAGCAAGAAGCACGCTCTTGCTTTCTAGAGTCTCTAATACAGCAGGAAACCTGAGTGTGATGAGAACAAATGAACGGTGTTCCTTTCACATACGGACCATATCTAGTTCAACTCTGCTGCTGAAACTGATACAAAGCACTGGTCCTCTAACATCCAATGCTTGTCAGTTAAGATGAGAAACGTGTGAGCTTCGTGACCGATGTAATTCGTTTGAGCTGAAAAGTGACTGCCCTTACCTGAAACGAAGTCTTGCTTGTAGGAAGACTCAGAGCCTGGGATTTAACACCATATCTGAAGGGAAACACACAACAGAGTTCTCATCCATTGATCACACTCTGCTTTAGAGCAAGAAGCATGCTACAACTTTCTAGAGTCTCTAATACAGCAGGAAATGTGAGTGTGCTCAGAAGAAAAGAACCGTGTTTCCTATACATACGGACCATATCTAGTTCAACTCTGCTTGTAATTGATACAAAGCAAAGGTCCTCTATCATCCAATATTCTCAGTAAAAATGAGAAACTTGTGAGCTTCGTGAACGATATAGTTCGTTTGAGCCGTAAAGTAAATGCCCTTATCAGAAACGAAGTCTTGCTTGTAGGAAGACTCAGAGCCTGGGATTTAACACCATATCTGAAGGGAAACACACAACAGAGTTCTCATCCATTGATCACACTCTGCTTTAGAGCAAGAAGCACGCTACAACTTTCTAGAGTCTCTAAGACAGCAGGAAACATGTGTGTGATGAGAACAAAAGAACGGTGTTTCCTACACATACGGACCACATCTAGTTCAACTCCGCTTGAAATTGATACAAAGCAAAGGTCCTCTAACATCCAATATTCTCAGTAAAGATGAGAAACTTGTGAGCTTCTTGAACGATGTAGTTTGTTTGAGCTGAAAAGTGACTGCCTTTACCTGTAACGAAGTCTTGCTTGTAGGAAGACTCAGAGCCTGGGATTTAACTCCATTTCTGAAGGGAAACACACAACACAGTTCTCATCCATGGATCACACACTGCTTTAGAGCAAGAAGCACGCTCGAACTTTCTAGAGTCTCTAATACAGCAGGAAACATGAGTGTGATGAGAACAAATGAACGGTGTTCCTTTCACATACGGACCATTTCTAGTTCAACTCTGCTGCTGAAACTGATACAAAGCACTGGTCCTCTAACATCCAATGCTTGTCAGTTAAGATGAGAAACGTGTGAGCTTCGTGACCGATGTTATTCGTTTGAGCTGAAAAGTGACTGCCCTTACCTGAAACGAAGTCTTGCTTGTAGGAAGACTCAGAGCCTGGGATTTAACACCATATCTGAAGGGAAACACACAACAGAGTTCTCATCCATTGATCACACTCTGCTTTAGAGCAAGAAGCATGCTACAACTTTCTAGAGTCTCTAATACAGCAGGAAATGTGAGTGTGCTCAGAAGAAAAGAACCGTGTTTCCTATACATACGGACCATATCTAGTTCAACTCTGCTTGTAATTGATACAAAGCAAAGGTCCTCTATCATCCAATATTCTCAGTAAAAATGAGAAACTTGTGAGCTTCGTGAACGATATAGTTCGTTTGAGCCGTAAAGTAAATGCCCTTATCAGAAACGAAGTCTTGCTTGTAGGAAGACTCAGAGCCTGGGATTTAACACCATATCTGAAGGGAAACACACAACAGAGTTCTCATCCATTGATCACACTCTGCTTTAGAGCAAGAAGCATGCTACAACTTTCTAGAGTCTCTAAGACAGCAGGAAACATGTGTGTGATGAGAACAAAAGAACGGTGTTTCCTACACATACGGACCACATCTAGTTCAACTCCGCTTGAAATTGATACAAAGCAAAGGTCCTCTAACATCCAATATTCTCAGTAAAGATGAGAAACTTGTGAGCTTCTTGAACGATGTAGTTTGTTTGAGCTGAAAAGTGACTGCCTTTACCTGTAACGAAGTCTTGCTTGTAGGAAGACTCAGAGCCTGGGATTTAACTCCATTTCTGAAGGGAAACACACAACACAGTTCTCATCCATGGATCACACACTGCTTTAGAGCAAGAAGCACGCTCGAACTTTCTAGAGTCTCTAATACAGCAGGAAACATGAGTGTGATGAGAACAAATGAACGGTGTTCCTTTCACATACGGACCATTTCTAGTTCAACTCTGCTGCTGAAACTGATACAAAGCACTGGTCCTCTAACATCCAATGCTTGTCAGTTAAGATGAGAAACGTGTGAGCTTCGTGACCGATGTAATTCTTTTGAGCTGAAAAGTGACTGCCCTTACCTGAAACGAAGTCTTGCTTGTAGGAAGACTCAGAGCCTGGGATTTAACACCATATCTGAAGGGAAACACACAACAGAGTTCTCATCCATTGATCACACTCTGCTTTAGAGCAAGAAGCATGCTACAACTTTCTAGAGTCTCTAATACAGCAGGAAATGTGAGTGTGCTCAGAAGAAAAGAACCGTGTTTCCTATACATACGGACCATATCTAGTTCAACTCTGCTTGTAATTGATACAAAGCAAAGGTCCTCTATCATCCAATATTCTCAGTAAAAATGAGAAACTTGTGAGCTTCGTGAACGATATAGTTCGTTTGAGCCGTAAAGTAAATGCCCTTATCAGAAACGAATTCTTGCTTGTAGGAAGACTCAGAGCCTGGGATTTAACACCATATCTGAAGGGAAACACACAACAGAGTTCTCATCCATTGATCACACTCTGCTTTAGAGCAAGAAGCACGCTACAACTTTCTAGAGTCTCTAAGACAGCAGGAAACATGTGTGTGATGAGAACAAAAGAACGGTGTTTCCTACACATACGGACCACATCTAGTTCAACTCCGCTTGAAATTGATACAAAGCAAAGGTCCTCTAACATCCAATATTCTCAGTAAAGATGAGAAACTTGTGAGCTTCTTGAACGATGTAGTTTGTTTGAGCTGAAAAGTGACTGCCTTTACCTGTAACGAAGTCTTGCTTGTAGGAAGACTCAGAGCCTGGGATTTAACTCCATTTCTGAAGGGAAACACACAACACAGTTCTCATCCATGGATCACACACTGCTTTAGAGCAAGAAGCACGCTCGAACTTTCTAGAGTCTCTAATACAGCAGGAAACATGAGTGTGCTGAGAACAAATGAACGGTGTTCCTTTCACAGACGGACCATTTCTAGTTCAACTCTGCTGCTGAAACTGATACAAAGCACTGGTCCTCTAACATCCAATGCTTGTCAGTTAAGATGAGAAACGTGTGAGCTTCATGACCGATGTAATTCGTTTGAGCTGAAAAGTGACTGCCCTTACCTGAAACGAAGTCTTGCTTGTAGGAAGACTCAGAGCCTGGGATTTAACACCATATCTGAAGGGAAACACACAACAGAGTTCTCATCCATTGATCACACTCTGCTTTAGAGCAAGAAGCACGCTACAAATTTCTAGAGTCTCTAATACAGCAGGAAATGTGAGTGTGCTCAGAAGAAAAGAACCGTGTTTCCTATACATACGGACCACATCTAGTTCAACTCTGCTTGAAATTGATACAAAGCAAAGGTCCTCTAACATCCAATATTCTCAGTAAAGATGAGAAACTTGTGAGCTTCGTGAACGATATAGTTCGTTTGAGCCGTAAAGTAAATGCCCTTACCTGAAACGAAGTCTTGCTTGTAGGAAGACTCAGAGCCTGGGATTTAACTCCATATCTGAAGTGAAACACACAACAGAGTTCTCATCCATTGATCACACTCTGCTGTAGAGCAAGAATCACGCTCCAACTTTCTAGAGTCTCTAAGACAGCAGGAACATTGAGTGTGCTGAGAACAAATGAACGGTGTTTCCTACACATACGGATCATATCTAGTCCAATTCTCCTTCTGAAACTGATACAAAGCACTGGTCCTCTAACATCCAATGCTTGTCAGTTAAGATGAGAAACGTGTGAGCTGCGTGACCGATGTAATTCGTTTGAGCTGAAAAGTGACTGCCCTTACCTGAAACGAATTCTTGCTTGTAGGAAGACTCAGAGCCTGGTATTTAACCCCATTTCTGAAGTGAAAAACACAAGAGAGTTCTCCTCCATTGATCACACTCTGCTTTAGAGCAAGAAGCACGCTCTTGCTTTCTAGAGTCTCTAAGACAGCAGGAAACATGTGTGTGATGAGAACAAAAGAATGGTGTTTCCTACACATACGGACCATATCTAGTCCAACTCTGCTTCTGAAACTGAAACAAACCAAAGGTCCTCTAACATCCAATGCTTGTCACTTAAGATGAGAAACGTGTGAGCTTCATGAAAGATGTAGTTGGTTTGAGTTGTAACGCATCTTCCCTTACCTGAATCGACGTCTTTCTTGTAGGAAGACTCAGAGCCTGGGATTTAACTCCATTTCTGAAGGGAAACACACAGCATAGTTCTCATCCATGGATCACACTCTGCTTTAGAGCAAGAAGCACGCTCTTGCTTTCTAGAGTCTCTAATACAGCAGGAAACCTGAGTGTGCCCAGAACAAAATAACATTGTTTCCTACACATACGGATTATATGTAGTCCAAATCTTCTTCTGAAACTGATACAATGCACTGGTCCTCTAACATCCAATGCTTGTCAGTTAAGATGAGAAACATGTGAGCTTCGTGAACAATGTAGTTCTTTTGAGCAGAAAACTGAATGCCCTTACCTGAAACGAAGTCTTGCATTTAGGAAGACTCAGAGCCTGGGATTTAACTCCATTTCTGAAGTGAAACACACAGCAGTGTTCTCATCCATTGATCACACTCTGCTTTAGTAAAAGAAGCACGCTCTTGCTTTCTAGAGTCTCTAAGACAGCAGGAAACGTGAGTTTGCTGAGAACAAAAGAATGGTGTTTCCTACACATACGGACCATATCTAGTCCAACTCTGCTACTGAAAATGATACAAAGCACTGGTCCTCTAACATCCAATGCTTGTCTGTTAAGATGAGAACGTGTGAGCTTAGTGAACGATGTAGTTCCTTTAACTGAAAAGTGACTGCCCTTACCTGAAACGAAGTCTTGCCTGTAGGAAGACTCAGAGCCTGGGATTTAACTCCATTTCTGAAGGGAAACACACAGCATAGTTCTCATCCATGGATCACACTCTGCTTTAGAGCGAGAAGCACTCTCTTGCTTTCTAAAGTCTCTAAGATAGCAGGAAACGTGAGTGTGCTGAGAACAAAACAACGGTGTTTCCTACACATATGGACCATATCTAGTCCAACTCTGCTTCTGAAACAGATACAAAGCACTGGTCCTCTAACATCCAATGCTTGTCAGTTAAGATGAGAAACATGTGAGCTTCGTGAACTATGTAGTTCTTTTGAGCAGAAAACTGACTGCCCTTACCTGAAACGAAGTCTTGCATTTAGGAAGACTCAGAGCCTGGGATTTAACTCCATTTCTGAAGTGAAACGCACAGCAGTGTTCTCATCAATTGATCACACTCTGCTTTAGTAAAAGAAGCACGCTCTGGCTTTCTAGAGTCTCTAAGAGAGCAGGAAACGTGAGTTTGCTGAGAACAAAAGAACGGTGTTTCCTACACATACGGACCATATCTAGTCCAAATCTGCTACTGAAAATGATACAAAGCTCTGGTCCTCTAACTTCCAATGCTTGTCTGTTAAATGAGAACGTGTGAGCTCCGTGAAAGATGTAGTTCCTTTGAGCTGAAAAGTGAATGCCCTTACCTGAAACGAAGTCTTGCTTGTAGTAAGACACAGAGGCTGGGATTTAAGTCCATTTCTGAAGGGAAACACACAGCATAGTATTCATCCATGGATCACACTCTGCTTTAGAGCGAGAAGCACGCTCTTGCTTTCTAGATTCTCTAAGACAGCAGGAAACGTGAGTGTGCCCAGAACAAAATAACATTGTTTCCTACACATACGGATTATATGTAGTCCAAATCTTCTTCTGAAACTGATACAATGCACTGGTCCTCTAACATCCAATGCTTGTCAGTTAAGATGAGAAACGTGTGAGCTTCGTGAACGATGTAGTTCCTTTGAGCAGAAAAGTGACTGACATTACCTGAAACGAAGTCTTGCTTGTAGGGAGACTCAGAGCACGGGATTTAACTCCATTTCTGAAGTGAAACACACAGAATAGTCTCATACATTGATCACACTCTGCTTTAGAACAAGAAGCACGCTCTTGATCTCTAGAGTCTCTAAGACAGCAGGAAACATGAGTGGGCTGAGAACAAAAGAACTGTGTTTCCTACACATACGGACCATATCTAGTCCAAC
This sequence comes from Onychomys leucogaster, assembly GCA_949786385.1. Classification (NCBI taxonomy): domain Eukaryota; kingdom Metazoa; phylum Chordata; class Mammalia; order Rodentia; family Cricetidae; genus Onychomys; species Onychomys leucogaster. Next base: position 3,699,332 of record CATKUP010000029.1, read on the forward strand.
TCTGCTTCTTAAACTGATACAAAGCACTGGTCCTCTAACATCCAATGCTTCTCTCTTAAGATGAGAAATGTGTGAGCTCAGTGAACAATGTAGTTCGTTTGAGCTGAAAAGTGACTGCCCTTACCTGAAACGAAGTCTTGCTTGTAGGAAGACACAGACCCTGAGATTTAACTCCATTTCTGAAGTGAAACACACAGCATTGTCTCATCCATAGATCACACTCTGCTTAAGAGCGAGAAGCACGCTCTTGCTTTCTAGAGTCTCTAAGACAACAGGCAACGTGAGTGTGCTGAGAACAAAAGAACGGTGTTTCCTACACATAACGATATTATATAGTCCAACTCTTCTTCTGAATCTAATACAAAGCACTGGACCTCTAAAATCTAATGCTTGTCTGTTAAGATGAGAAACGTGTGAGCTTCGTGAATGATGTAGTTCTTTTGAGCTGAAAAGTGACTGCCCTTACCTGAAACGAAGTCTTGCCTGTAGGAAGACACAGAGCCTGGAATTTAACTCCATTTCTGAAGGGAAACACACAGCATTGTCTCTTCCATTTATCACACTCTGCTTTAGAACAAGAAGCACGCTCTTACTTTCTAGAGTCTCTAAGACAGCAGGAAACCTGATTGTGCTGAGAACAAAAGAACGGTGTTTCCTACACATACGGACCATATCTAGTCCAACTCTGGTTCTTAAAGTGATAAAGAGCACTTTTCCTCTAACATCCAATGCTTGTCTGTTAAGATGAGAAGCGTGTGACCTCCGTGAAAGATGTAGTTCGTTTAGGCTGAAAAGTGACTGCCCTTACCTGAAAAGAAGTCTTGCTTGTAGGAAGACATAGAGCCTGGGATTTAACGCCTTTTCTGAAGGGAAGCACAAAGCATAGTATTCATCCATGGATCACAATCTGCTTTAGAGCGAGAAGCACGCCCTTGCTTTCTAGATTCTCTAAGACAGGAGGAAACGTGAGTGTGCTGAGAACAAAAGAACGGTGTTTGATACACATACGGACCATATCTAGTCAAACTCTTCTTCTGAAACTGATACAAAGCACTGGTCCTCTAACATCCAATGCTTGTCTGTTAAGATGAGAAACGTATGAGCTTCGTGAACGATGTAGTTCGTTTGAGCTGAAAAGTGACTGCCCTTGCCTGAAACGAAGTCTTGCTTGTAGGGAGACTCAGAGCATGGGTTAATTCCATTTCTGAAGTGAAACACACAGCATTGTCTCATCCATTGATCACACTCTGCTTTAGAACAAGAAGCAAGCTCTTGCTTTCTAGAATCTCTAAGACAGCAGGAAACGTGAGTGTGCTGAAAACAAAAGAACGGTGTTTCCTACACATACGGACCATATCTAGTCCAACTCTGCTTCTTAAACTGATAAAAAGCACTGGTTCTCTAACATCCAATGCTTTTAAGATGAGAAACGTGTGAGCTTCGTGAACGATGTAGTTCATTTGAGCAAAAAATGACTGACCTTACCTGAAACGAAGTCTTGCTTGTAGGAAGACGCACAGCCTGGGATTTATCTCCATTTCTGAAGTGAAACACACAGTAGTGTTCTCATCCATTGATCACACTCTGCTTTAGAACAAGAAGCACGATCTTGCTTTCTAGAGTCTCTAAGACAGAAGGAAACGTGAGTGTGCTGAGAACAAAAGAACGGTGTTTCCTACACATAAGGACATTATATTGTCCAACTCTGCTTCTGAATCTGATACAAAGCACTGGTCCTCTAAAATCCAATGCTTGTCTGTTACGATGAGAAACGTGTGAGCTTCATGAACGATGTAGTTCCTTTGAGCTGAAAAGTGACTGCCCTTACCTGAAACGAAGTCTTGCCTGTAGGAAGACACAGAGTCTGGGTTTTAACTCCATTTCTGAAGGGAAACACACAGCATAGTTCTCATCCATGGATCACACTCTGCTTTAGAGCAAGAAGCACGCTCTTGCTTTCTAGAGTCTCTAATACAGCAGGAAATCTGAGTGTGCCCAGAACAAAAGAACGATGTTTCCTACACATACGGTCTATATGTAGTCCAAATCTTCTTCTGAAACTGATACAATGCACTGGTCCTCTAACATCCAATGCTTGTCAGTTAAGATGAGAAACGTGTGAGCTTTGTGAATGATGTAGTTCCTTTGAACTGAAAAGTGACTGCCCTTACCTTAAACGAAATCTTGCTTGTAGTAAGACACAGAGGCTGGGATTTAAGTCCATTTCTGAAGGGAAACACACAGCATAGTATTCATCCATGGATCACACTCTGCTTTAGAGCGAGAAGCACGCTCTTGCTTTCTAGAGTCTCTAAGACAGCAGGAAACGTGAGTGTGCTGAAAACAAAAGAACGGTGCTTCCTACACATACGGACCATATCTAGTCCAACTCTGCTTCTTAAACTGATAAAAAGCACTGGTCCTCTAACATCCAATGCTTTTAAGATGAGAAACGTGTGAGCTTCGTGAACGATGTAGTTCGTTTGAGCAAAAAATGACTGACCTTACCTGAAACGAAGTCTTGCTTGTAGGAAGACGCACAGCCTGGGATTTATCTCCATTTCTGAAGTGAAACACACAGTAGTGTTCTCATCCATTGATCACACTCTGCTTTAGAACAAGAAGCACGATCTTGCTTTCTAGAGTCTCTAAGACAGAAGGAAACGTGAGTGTGCTGAGAACAAAAGAACGGTGTTTCCTACACATAAGGACATTATATTGTCCAACTCTGCTTCTGAATCTGATACAAAGCACTGGTCCTCTAAAATCCAATGCTTGTCTGTTAAGATGAGAAACGTGTGAGCTTCATGAACGATGTAGTTCCTTTGAGCTGAAAAGTGACTGCCCTTACCTGAAACGAAGTCTTGCCTGTAGGAAGACACAGAGTCTGGGTTTTAACTCCATTTCTGAAGGGAAACACACAGCATAGTTCTCATCCATGGATCACACTCTGCTTTAGAGCAAGAAGCACGCTCTTGCTTTCTAGAGTCTCTAATACAGCAGGAAATCTGAGTGTGCCCAGAACAAAAGAACGATGTTTCCTACACATACGGTCTATATGTAGTCCAAATCTTCTTCTGAAACTGATACAATGCACTGGTCCTCTAACATCCAATGCTTGTCAGTTAAGATGAGAAACGTGTGAGCTTTGTGAATGATGTAGTTCCTTTGAACTGAAAAGTGACTGCCCTTACCTTAAACGAAATCTTGCTTGTAGTAAGACACAGAGGCTGGGATTTAAGTCCATTTCTGAAGGGAAACACACAGCATAGTATTCATCCATGGATCACACTCTGCTTTAGAGCGAGAAGCACGCTCTTGCTTTCTAGAGTCTCTAAGACAGCAGGAAACATGAGTGTGCTGAAAACAAAAGAACGGTGTTTCCTACACATACGGACCATATCTAGTCCAACTCTTCTTCTGAAACTGATACAAAGCACTGGTCCTCTAACATCCAATGCTTCTCTGTTAAGATGAGAAACGTGTGAGCTCCGTGGAAGATGTAGTTCGTTTGAGCTGAAAAGTGACTGCCCTTACCTGAAACGAAGTCTTGCTTGTAGGAAGACATAGAGCCTGGGATTTAACTCCTTTTCTGAAGGGAAACACACAGCATAGTTTTCATCCCTGGATCACACTGTGCTTTAGAGCGAGAAGCACGCTCTTGCTTTCTAGATTCTCTAAGACAGCAGGAAACGTGAGCGTGCTGAGAACAAAAGAACGGTGTTTCCTACACATACGGACCATATCTAGTATAACTCTTCTTCTGAAACTGATACAAAGCACTGGTCCTCTACATCGAATGCTTGTCAGTTAAGATGAGAAACGTTTGAGCTTCTTGAACGATGTAGTTCATTTGACAAAAAACAGACTGCCCTTACCTGAAACGAAGTCTTGCTTGTAGGAAGACTCAGAGCCTGAGATTTAACTCCTGTTCTGAAGGGAAACACACAGAAGTGTTCTCATCCATTGATCATACCCTGCTTTAGAACAAGAAGCACGCTCTTGCTTTCTAGTGTCTCTAAGACAGCAGGAAACATGAGTGGGCTGAGAACAAAAGAATGGTGTTTCCTACACATACGGACATTATATAGTCCAACTCTGCTTCTGAAACTGATACAAAGCACTGGTCCTCTAATATCCAATGCTTGTCGGGTAAGATGAGAAACGTGTGAGCTTTGTGAACGATGTAGTTTGTTTGAGCTGAAAAGTTACTGCCATTACCTGAAACAAAGTCTTGCCTGTAGGAAGACACAGAGCCTGGGATTTAACTCCATTTCTGAAGGGAAACACACAGCATAGTTCTCATCCATGGATCACACTCTGCTTTAGAGCAAGAAGCACGCTCTTGCTTTCTAGAGTCTCTAATACAGCAGGAAATCTGAGTGTGCCCAGAACAAAATAACATTGTTTCCTACACATACAGATTATATGTAGTCCAAATCTTCTTCTGAAACTGATACAATGCACTGGTCCTCTAACATCCAATGCTTGTCAGTTGAGATGAGAAACGTGTGAGCTTCGTGAACGATGTAGTTCCTTTGAGCAGAAAAGTGACTGCCCTTACCTGAAACGAGGTCTTGCTTGTAGGGAGACTCAGAGCACGGGATTTAACTCCATTTCTGAAGTGAAACACACAGCAGTGTTCTCATCCATTGATCACACTCTGCTTTAGTAAAAGAAGCACGCTCTTGCTTTCTAGATTCTCTAAGACAGCAGGAAACGTGAGTTTGCTGAGAAGAAAAGAACGGTGTTTCCTACACATACAGACCATATCTAGTCCAACTCTGCTACTGAAAATGATACAAAGCACTGTTCCTCTAACATCCAATGCTTGTCTGTTAAGATGAGAACGTGTGAGCTCCGTGAAAGATGTAGTTCGTTTGACTGAAAAGTGAATGCCCTTACCTGAAACGAAGTCTTGCTTGTAGGAAAACATAGAGCCTGGGATTTAACTCCTTTTATGAAGGGAAACACACAGCATAGTTTTCATCCATGGATCACACGCTGCTTTAGAGCGAGAAGCACGCTCTTGCTTTCTAAAGTCTCTACGACAGCAGGAAACCTGAGTGTGCTGAGAAGAAAAGAACGGTGTTTCCTGCACATAAGGACCATATCTGGTCCAAATCTGCTTCTGAAACAGATACAAAGCACTGGTCCTCTAACATCCAATGCTTGTCAGTTAAGATGAGAAACGTGTGAGCTTTGTGAATGATGTAGTTCCTTTGAACTGAAAAGTGACTGCCCTTACCTTAAACGAAGTCTTCCTTGTAGTAAGACACAGAGGCTGGGATTTAAGTCCATTTCTGAACTGAAACACACAGCATAGTATTCATCCATGGATCACACTCTGCTTTAGAGCGAGAAGCACGCTCTTGCTTTCTAGATTCTCTAAGACAGCAGGAAACGTGAGTGTGCTGAGAACAAAAGAACGGTGTTTCCTACACATACGGACCATATCTAGTCCAACTCTTCTTCTGAAACTGATACAAAGCACTGGTCCTCTAACATCCAATGCTTCTCTGTTAAGATGAGAAACGTGTGAGCTCCGTGGAAGATGTAGTTCGTTTGAGCTGAAAAGTGACTGCCCTTACCTGAAACGAAGTCTTGCTTGTAGGAAGACATAGAGCCTGGGATTTAACTCCTTTTCTGAAGGGAAACACACAGCATAGTTTTCATCCCTGGATCACACTGTGCTTTAGAGCGAGAAGCACGCTCTTGCTTTCTAGATTCTCTAAGACAGCAGGAAACGTGAGCGTGCTGAGAACAAAAGAACGGTGTTTCCTACACATACGGACCATATCTAGTATAACTCTTCTTCTGAAACTGATACAAAGCACTGGTCCTCTACATCGAATGCTTGTCAGTTAAGATGAGAAACGTTTGAGCTTCTTGAACGATGTAGTTCATTTGACAAAAAACAGACTGCCCTTACCTGAAACGAAGTCTTGCTTGTAGGAAGACTCAGAGCCTGAGATTTAACTCCTGTTCTGAAGGGAAACACACAGAAGTGTTCTCATCCATTGATCATACCCTGCTTTAGAACAAGAAGCACGCTCTTGCTTTCTAGTGTCTCTAAGACAGCAGGAAACATGAGTGGGCTGAGAACAAAAGAATGGTGTTTCCTACACATACGGACATTATATAGTCCAACTCTGCTTCTGAAACTGATACAAAGCACTGGTCCTCTAATATCCAATGCTTGTCGGGTAAGATGAGAAACGTGTGAGCTTTGTGAACGATGTAGTTTGTTTGAGCTGAAAAGTTACTGCCATTACCTGAAACAAAGTCTTGCCTGTAGGAAGACACAGAGCCTGGGATTTAACTCCATTTCTGAAGGGAAACACACAGCATAGTTCTCATCCATGGATCACACTCTGCTTTAGAGCAAGAAGCACGCTCTTGCTTTCTAGAGTCTCTAATACAGCAGGAAATCTGAGTGTGCCCAGAACAAAATAACATTGTTTCCTACACATACAGATTATATGTAGTCCAAATCTTCTTCTGAAACTGATACAATGCACTGGTCCTCTAACATCCAATGCTTGTCAGTTGAGATGAGAAACGTGTGAGCTTCGTGAACGATGTAGTTCCTTTGAGCAGAAAAGTGACTGCCCTTACCTGAAACGAGGTCTTGCTTGTAGGGAGACTCAGAGCACGGGATTTAACTCCATTTCTGAAGTGAAACACACAGCAGTGTTCTCATCCATTGATCACACTCTGCTTTAGTAAAAGAAGCACGCTCTTGCTTTCTAGATTCTCTAAGACAGCAGGAAACGTGAGTTTGCTGAGAAGAAAAGAACGGTGTTTCCTACACATACAGACCATATCTAGTCCAACTCTGCTACTGAAAATGATACAAAGCACTGTTCCTCTAACATCCAATGCTTGTCTGTTAAGATGAGAACGTGTGAGCTCCGTGAAAGATGTAGTTCGTTTGACTGAAAAGTGAATGCCCTTACCTGAAACGAAGTCTTGCTTGTAGGAAAACATAGAGCCTGGGATTTAACTCCTTTTATGAAGGGAAACACACAGCATAGTTTTCATCCATGGATCACACGCTGCTTTAGAGCGAGAAGCACGCTCTTGCTTTCTAAAGTCTCTACGACAGCAGGAAACCTGAGTGTGCTGAGAAGAAAAGAACGGTGTTTCCTGCACATAAGGACCATATCTGGTCCAAATCTGCTTCTGAAACAGATACAAAGCACTGGTCCTCTAACATCCAATGCTTGTCAGTTAAGATGAGAAACGTGTGAGCTTTGTGAATGATGTAGTTCCTTTGAACTGAAAAGTGACTGCCCTTACCTTAAACGAAGTCTTCCTTGTAGTAAGACACAGAGGCTGGGATTTAAGTCCATTTCTGAACTGAAACACACAGCATAGTATTCATCCATGGATCACACTCTGCTTTAGAGCGAGAAGCACGCTCTTGCTTTCTAGATTCTCTAAGACAGCAGGAAACGTGAGTGTGCTGAGAACAAAAGAACGGTGTTTCCTACACATACGGACCATATCTAGTCCAACTCTTCTTCTGAAACTGATACAAAGCACTGGTCCTCTAACATCCAATGCTTGTGTGTTAAGATGAGAAACGTGTGAGCTCCGTGAAAGATGTAGTTCGTTTGAGCTGAAAAGTGACTGCCCTTACCTGAAACGAAGTCTTGCTTGTAGGAAGACATGGAGCCTGGGATTTAACTCCTTTTCTGAAGGGAAACACACAGCATAGTTTTCATCCCTGGATCACACTCTGCTTTAGAGCGAGAAGCACGCTCTTGCTTTCAAGATTCTCTAAGACAGCAGGAAACGTGAGCGTGCTGAGAACAAAAGAACGGTGTTTCCTACACATACGGACCATATCTAGTCCAACTCTTCTTCTGAAACTGATACAAAGCACTGGTCCTCTACATCGAATGCTTGTCAGTTAAGATGAGAAACGTTTGAGCTTCTTGAACGACGTAGTTCATTTGACAGAAAACTGACTGCCCTTACCTGAAACGAAGTCTTGCTTGTAGGAAGACTCAGAGCCTGGGATTTAACTCCTTTTCTGAAGGGAAACACACAGCAGTGTTCTCATCCATTGATCACACCCTGCTTTAGAACAAGAAGCACCCTCTTGCTTTCTAGAGTCTCTAAGACAGCAGGAAACGTGAGTGGGCTGAGAACAAAAGAACGGTGTTTCCTACACATACGGACATTATATAGTCCAACTCTGCTTCTGAAACTGATACAAAGCACTGATCCTCTAAAATCCAATGCTTGTCGGGTAAGATGAGAAACGTGTGAGCTTTGTGAATGATGTAGTTCCCTTGAACTGAAAAGTGACTGCCCTTACCTTAAACGAAATCTTGCTTGTAGTAAGACACAGAGGCTGGGATTTAAGTCCATTTCTGAAGGGAAACACACAGCATAGTATTCATCCATGGATCACACTCTGCTTTAGAGCGAGAAGCACGCTCTTGCTTTCTAAAGTCTCTAAGAGAGGAGGAAACGTGAGTGTGCTGAGAACAAAAGAACGGTGTTTCCTACACATACGGACCATATCTAGTCCAACTCTGCTTCTGAAACAGATACAAAGCACTGGTCCTCTAACATCCAATGCTTGTCTGTTAAGATGAGAAACGTGTGAGCTTCGTGAATGATGTAGTTCGTTTGAGCTGAAAAGTGACTGCCCTTATCTGAAACGAAGTCTTGCCTGTAGGAAGACACAGAGCCTGGACTTTAACTCCATTTCTGAAGGGAAACACACAGCATAGTTCTCATCCATGGATCACACTCTGCTTTAGAGCAAGAAGCACGCTCTTGCTTTCTAGAGTCTCTACTACAGCAGGAAATCTGAGTGTGCCCAGAACAAAAGAACGGTGTTTCCTACACATAAGGACCATATCTAGTCCAACTCTTCTTCTGAAACTGATACAAAGCACTGGTCCTCTAACATCCAATGCTTGTCTGTTAAGATGAGAAACGTGTGAGCTTCGTGAACGATGTAGTTCGTTTGAGCTGAAAAGTGACTGCCCTTATCTGAAACGAAGTCTTGCCTGTAGAATGACGCAGAGGCTGGGATTTAACTCCATTTTTGAAGGGAAACCCACAGCATAGTTCTCATCCATGGATCACACTCTGCTTTAGAGCAAGAAGCACGCTCTTGCTTTCTAGAGTCTCTAATACAGCAGGAAATCTGAGTGTGCCCAGAACAAAAGAACGGTGATTCCTACACATATGGACCATATGTATTCCAAATCTGCTTCTGAATCTGATACAAAGCACTGACCCTCTAACATCCAAAGCTTGTCAGGTAAGATGAGAAACGTGTGAGCTCAGTGAACGATGTAGTTCGTTTGAGCTAAAAAGTGACTGCCCTTACCTGAAACGAAGTCTTGCTTGTAGGAAGACTCAGAGCCGGGGATTTAACTCCATTTCTGAAGTGAAACACACAGCATAGTTCTCATCCATGGATCACACTCTGCTTTAGAGCGAGAAGCACGATCTTGCTTTCTAGAATCTAAGACAGCAGGAAACGTGAGTGTGCTGAGAACAAAAGAACGGTGTTTCCTACACATACAGACATTATATAGTCCAACTCTTCTTCTGAAACTGGTACAAAGGACTGCTCCTCTAACATCCAATGCTTGTCAGTTAAGATGAGAAACGTGTGAGCTTCGTGAAAGATGTAGTTCGTTTGAGCAGAAAAGTGACTGCCCTTTCCTGAAACGATGTCTTGCTTGTAGGAAGACACAGAGCCTGGGATTTAACTCCATTTCTGAAGGGAAACACACAGCATAGTTCTCATCCATGGATCACACTCTGCTTTAGAGCGAGAAGCACACTCTTGCTTTCTAGAGTCTCTAAGACAGCAGGAAACGTGAGTGTGCTTAGAACAAAGAACGGTGTTTCCTACACATACGGACCATATCTAGTGCAACTCTTCCTCTGAAACTAATACAAAGCACTGGTCCTCTAACATCCAATGCTTGTCAGTTAAGATGAGAAACGTGTGAGCTTCGTGAACGATGTAGTTCATTTGAGCAGAACAATGACTGACCTTACTTGAAATGAAGTCTTGCTTGTAGGAAGATTCAGAGGCTGGGATTTAACTCCTTTTCTGAAGGGAAACACACAGCATAGTTTTCATCCATGGATCACACTGTGCTTTAGAGTGAGAAGCACGCTCTTGCTTTCTAAAGTCTCTAAGAGAGGAGGAAACGTGAGTGTGCTGAGAACAAAAGAACGGTGTTTCCTACACATACGGACCATATCTAGTCCAACTCTGCTTCTGAAACAGATACAAAGCACTGGTCCTCTAACATCCAATGCTTGTCTGTTAAGATGAGAAACGTGTGAGCTTCGTGAACGATGTAGTTCGTTTGAGCTGAAAATTGACTGCCCTTATCTGAAACGAAGTCTTGCCTGTAGGAAGACACAGAGCCTGGACTTTAACTCCATTTCTGAAGGGAAACACACAGCATAGTTCTCATCCATGGATCACACTCTGCTTTTGAGCGATAAGCCCGCTCTTGCTTTCTAAAGTCTCTAAGACAGCAGGACACATGAGTGTGCTGAGAACAAAAGAACGGTGTTTCCTACACATAAGGACCATATCTAGTCCAACTCTTCTTCTGAAACTGATACAAAGCACTGGTCCTCTAACATCCAATGCTTGTCTGTTAATATGAGAAACGTGTGAGCTCAGGGAACGATGTAGTTCATTTGAGCTGAAAAGTGACTGCCCTTTCCTGAAACAAAGTCTTGATTGTAGGAAGACAAAGAGCCTGGGATTTAACTCCTTTTCTGAAGGGAAACACACAGCATAGTTCTCATCCATGGATCACACTCTGCTTTAGAGCAAGAAGCACGCTCTTGCTTTCTAGAGTCTCTACTACAGCAGGAAATCTGAGTGTGCCCAGAACAAAAGAACGGTGTTTCCTACACATAAGGACCATATCTAGTCCAACTCTTCTTCTGAAACTGATACAAAGCACTGGTCCTCTAACATCCAATGCTTGTCTGTTAAGATGAGAAACGTGTGAGCTTCATGAACGATGTAGTTCGTTTGAGCTGAAAAGTGACTGCCCTTATCTGAAACGAAGTCTTGCCTGTAGAATGACGCAGAGGCTGGGATTTAACTCCATTTTTGAAGGGAAACCCACAGCATAGTTCTCATCCATGGATCACACTCTGCTTTAGAGCAAGAAGCACGCTCTTGCTTTCTAGAGTCTCTAATACAGCAGGAAATCTGAGTGTGCCCAGAACAAAAGAACGGTGATTCCTACACATATGGACCATATGTATTCCAAATCTGCTTCTGAATCTGATACAAAGCACTGACCCTCTAACATCCAAAGCTTGTCAGGTAAGATGAGAAACGTGTGAGCTCAGTGAACGATGTAGTTCGTTTGAGCTAAAAAGTGACTGCCCTTACCTGAAACGAAGTCTTGCTTGTAGGAAGACTCAGAGCCGGGGATTTAACTCCATTTCTGAAGTGAAACACACAGCATAGTTCTCATCCATGGATCACACTCTGCTTTAGAGCGAGAAGCACGATCTTGCTTTCTAGAATCTAAGACAGCAGGAAACGTGAGTGTGCTGAGAACAAAAGAACGGTGTTTCCTACACATACAGACATTATATAGTCCAACTCTTCTTCTGAAACTGGTACAAAGGACTGCTCCTCTAACATCCAATGCTTGTCAGTTAAGATGAGAAACGTGTGAGCTTCGGGAAAGATGTAGTTCGTTTGAGCAGAAAAGTGACTGCCCTTTCCTGAAACGATGTCTTGCATGTAGGAAGACATAGAGCCTGGGATTTAACTCCATTTCTGAAGGGAAACACACAGCATAGTTCTCATCCATGGATCACACTCTGCTTTAGAGCGAGAAGCACACTCTTGCTTTCTAGAGTCTCTAAGACAGCAGGAAACGTGAGTGTGCTTAGAACAAAGAACGGTGTTTCCTACACATACGGACCATATCTAGTGCAACTCTTCCTCTGAAACTAATACAAAGCACTGGTCCTCTAACATCCAATGCTTGTCAGTTAAGATGAGAAACGTGTGAGCTTCGTGAACGATGTAGTTCATTTGAGCAGAACAATGACTGACCTTACTTGAAATGAAGTCTTGCTTGTAGGAAAATTCAGAGGCTGGGATTTAACTCCTTTTCTGAAGAGAAACACACAGCATAGTTTTCATCCATGGATCACACTGTGCTTTAGAGTGAGAAGCACGCTCTTGCTTTCTAAAGTCTCTAAGACAGCAGGAAACGTGAGTGTGCTGAGAACAAAAGAACGGTGTTTCCTACACATACAGACATTATATAGTCCAACTCTTCTTCTGAAACTGGTACAAAGCACTGCTCCTCTAACATCCAATACTTGTCAGTTAAGATGAGAAACGTGTGAGCTTCGTGAAAGATGTAGTTCGTTTGAGCAGAAAAGTGACTGCCCTTTCCTGAAACGAAGTCTTGCTTGTAGGAAGACACAGAGCCTGGGATTTAACTCCATTTCTGAAGGGAAACACACAGCATAGTTCTCATCCATGGATCACACTCTGCTTTAGAGCGAGAAGCACGCTCTTGCTTTCTAGAGTCTCTAAGACAGCAGGAAACGTGAGTGTGCTTAGAACAAAGAACGGTGTTTCCTACACATACGGACCATATCTAGTCCAACTCTGCTTCTGAAACAGATACAAAGCACTGGTCCTCTAACATCCAATGCTTGTCTGTTAAGATGAGAAACGTGTGAGCTTCGTGAACGATGTAGTTCGTTTGAGCTGAAAAGTGACTGCCCTTATCTGAAACGAAGTCTTGCCTGTAGGAAGACACAGAGCCTGGACTTTAACTCCATTTCTGAAGGGAAACACACAGCATAGTTCTCATCCATGGATCACACTCTGCTTTTGAGCGATAAGCCTGCTCTTGCTTTCTAAAGTCTCTAAGACAGCAGGACACATGAGTGTGCTGAGAACAAAAGAACGGTGTTTCCTACACATACGGACCATATCTAGTCCAACTCTTCTTCTGAAACTGATACAAAGCACTGGTCCTCTAACATCCAATGCTTGTCTGTTAATATGAGAAACGTGTGAGCTCAGGGAACGATGTAGTTCGTTTGAGCTGAAAAGTGACTGCCCTTACCTGAAACAAAGTCTTGCTTGTAGGAAGACAAAGAGCCTGGGATTTAACTCCTTTTCTGAAGGGAAACACACAGCATAGTTCTCATGCATGGATCACACTCTGCTTTAGAGCAAGAAGCACGCTCTTGCTTTCTAGAGTCTCTACTACAGCAGGAAATCTGAGTGGGCCCAGAACAAAAGAACGGTGATTCCTACACATATGGACCATATGTATTCCAAATCTGCTTCTGAATCTGATACAAAGCACTGACCCTCTAACATCCAAAGCTTGTCAGGTAAGATGAGAAACGTGTGAGCTCAGTGAACGATGTAGTTCGTTTGAGCTAAAAAGTGACTGCCCTTACCTGAAACGAAGTCTTGCTTGTAGGAAGACTCAGAGCCTGGGATTTAACTCCATTTCTGAAGTGAAACACACAGCATAGTTCTCATCCATGGATCACACTCTGCTTTAGAGCGAGAAGCATGATCTTGCTTTCTAGAATCTAAGACAGCAGGAAACGTGAGTGTGCTGAGAACAAAAGAACGGTGTTTCCTACACATACAGACATTATATAGTCCAACTCTTCTTCTGAAACTGGTACAAAGGACTGCTCCTCTAACATCCAATGCTTGTCAGTTAAGATGAGAAACGTGTGAGCTTCGTGAAAGATGTAGTTCGTTTGAGCAGAAAAGTGACTGCCCTTTCCTGAAACGATGTCTTGCTTGTAGGAAGACACAGAGCCTGGGATTTAACTCCATTTCTGAAGGGAAACACACAGCATAGTTCTCATCCATGGATCACACTCTGCTTTAGAGCGAGAAGCACACTCTTGCTTTCTAGAGTCTCTAAGACAGCAGGAAACGTGAGTGTGCTTAGAACAAAGAACGGTGTTTCCTACACATACGGACCATATCTAGTGCAACTCTTCCTCTGAAACTAATACAAAGCACTGGTCCTCTAACATCCAATGCTTGTCAGTTAAGATGAGAAACGTGTGAGCTTCGTGAATGATGTAGTTCGTTTGAGCAGAAAAATGACTGACCTTACTTGAAATGAAGTCTTGCTTGTAGGAAGATTCAGAGCTGGGATTTAACTCCTTTTCTGAAGGGAAACACACAGCATAGTTTTCATCCATGGATCACACTGTGCTTTAGAGTGAGAAGCACGCTCTTGCTTTCTAAAGTCTCTAAGACAGGAGGAAACGTGAGTGTGCTGAGAACAAAAGAATGGTGTTTCCTCAACATAAGGACCATATCTAGTCCAACTCTGCTTCTGAAACAGATACAAAGCACTGGTCCTCTAACATCCAATGATTGTCAGTTAAGATGAGAAACGCATGAGCTTTGTGAATGATGTAGTTCCTTTGAACTGAAAAGTGACTGCCCTTACATGAAACGAAGTCTTGCTTTTAGTAAGACACAGAGCCAGGGATTTAAGTCCTTTTCTGAAGTGAAACACACAGCATAGTATTCATCCATGGATCACACTCTGCTTTAGAGCGAGAAGCACGCTCTTGCTTTCTAGATTCTCTAAGACAGCAGGAAACGTGAGTGTGCTGAGAACAAAAGAACGGTGTTTCCTACACATACGGACCATATCTAGTCCAACTCTTCTTCTTGAACTGATACAAAGCACTGGTCCTCTAACATCCAATGCTTGTCTGTTAAGATGAGAAACGTGTGAGCTTCCTGATCGATGTAGTTCGTTTGAGCTGAAAAGTGACTGCCCTTATCTGAAACGAAGTCTTGCCTGTAGGAAGACACAGAGCCTGGAGTTTAACTCCATTTCTGAAGGGAAACACACAGCATAGTTCTCATCCATTGATCACACTCTGCTTTTGAGCGATAAGCCCGCTCTTGCTTTCTATTGTCTCTAAGACAGCAGGAAACATGAGTGTGCTGAGAACAAAAGAACGGTGTTTCCTACACATAAGGACCATATCTAGTCCAACTCTTCTTCTGAAACTGATACAAAGCACTGGTCCGCTAACATCCAATGCTTGTCTGTTAAGATGAGAAACGTGTGAGCTCAGTGAACGATGTAGTTCGTTTGAGCTGAAAAGTGACTGCCCTTACCTGAAACAAAGTCTTGCTTGTAGGAAGACGAAGAGCCTGGGATTTAACTCCTTTTCTGAAGGGAAACACACAGCATAGTTCTCATGCATGGATCACACTCTGCTTTAGAGCAATAAGCACGCTCTTCCTTTCTAGGGTCTCTACTACAGCAGGAAATCTGAGTGTGCCCAGAACAAAAGAACGGTGTTTCCTACACATACGGACCATATCTAGTCCAACTCTTCTTCTGAAACTGATACAAAGCACTGGTCCTCTAACATCCAATGCTTGTCTGTTAAGATGAGAAACGTGTGAGCTTCGTGAACGATGTAGTTCGTTTGAGCTGAAAAGTGACTGCCCTTATCTGAAATGAAGTCTTGCCTGTAGGAAGACACAGAGCCTGGGGTTTAACTCCATTTCTGAAGGGAAACACACAGCATAGTTCTCATCCATGGATCACACTCTGCTTTAGAGCAAGAAGCACGCTCTTGCTTTCTAGAGTCTCTACTACAGCAGGAAATCTGAGTGTGCCCAGAACAAAAGAACGGTGATTCCTACACATATGGACCATATGTAGTCCAAATCTGCTTCTGAAACTGATACAAAGCACTGACCCTCTAACATCCAAAGCTTGTCAGGTAAGATGAGAAACGTGTGAGCTCAGTGAACAATGTAGTTCGTTTGAGCTAAAAAGTGACTGCCCTTACATGAAACGAAGTCTTGCTTGTAGGAAGACTCAGAGCCTGGGATTTAACTCCATTTCTGAAGTGAAACACACAGCATAGTTCTCATCCATGGATCACACTCTGCTTTAGAGCGAGAAGCACGATCTTGCTTTCTGGAATCTAAGACAGCAGGAAACGTGAGTGTGCTGAGAACAAAAGAACGGTGTTTCCTACACATACAGACATTATATAGTCCAACTCTTCTTCTGAAACTGGTACAAAGCACTGCTCCTCTAACATCCAATGCTTGTCAGTTAAGATGAGAAACATGTGAGCTTCATGAAAGATGTAGTTCGTTTGAGCAGAAAAGTGACTGACCTTACTTGAAATGAAGTCTTGCTTGTAGGAAGATTCAGAGGCTGGGATTTAACTCCTTTTCTGAAGGGAAACACACAGCATAGTTTTCATCCATGGATCACACTGTGCTTTAGAGTGAGAAGCACGCTCTTGCTTTCTAAAGTCTCTAAGACAGGAGGAAACGTGAGTGTGCTGAGAACAAAAGAACGGTGTTTCCTACACATACGGACCATATCTAGTCCAACTCTGCTTCTGAAACAGATACAAAGCACTGGTACTCTAACATCAAATGCTTGTCAGTTAAGATGAGAAACGTGTGAGCTTCGGGAACGATGTAGTTCCTTTGAGCTGAAAAGTGACTGCCCTTACCTGAAATGAAGTCTTGCTTGTAGGGAGACACAGAGCATGGGATTTAACTCCATTTCTGAAGTGAAACACACAGCATAGTCACATCCATGGATCACACTCTGTTTTAGAGCGAGAAGCACGCTCTTGCTTTTTAGAGTCTCGAAGCCAGCAGGAAACGTGAGTGTGCTGAGAACAAAAGAATGGTGTTTCTTACACATACGGACATTATATAGTCCAACTCTGCTTCTGAAACTGATACAAAGCACTGGTCCTCTAAAATGCAACGCTTGTCTGTTAAGATGAGAAACGTGTGAGCTTCGTGAACGATGTAGTTCATTTGAGCTGAAAAGTACTGCCCTTACCTGAAATGAAGTCTTGCCTGTAGGAAGATTCAGAGGCTGGGATTTAACTCCTTTTCTGAAGGGAAACACACAGCATAGTTTTCATCCATGGATCACACTGTGCTTTAGAGTGAGAAGCACGCTCTTGCTTTCTAAACTCTCTAAGAGAGGAGGAAACGTGAGTGTGCTGAGAACAAAAGAACGGTGTTTCCTACACATACGGACCATATCTAGTCCAACTCTGCTTCTGAAACAGATACAAAGCACTGGTCCTCTAACATCCAATGCTTGTCTGTTAAGATGAGAAACGTGTGAGCTTCGTGAACGATGTAGTTCGTTTGAGCTGAAAAGTGACTGCCCTTATCTGAAACGAAGTCTTGCCTGTAGGAAGACACAGAGCCTGGACTTTAACTCCATTTCTGAAGGGAAACACACAGCATAGTTCTCATCCATGGATCACACTCTGCTTTTGAGCGATAAGCCCGCTCTTGCTTTCTAAAGTCTCTAAGACAGCAGGACACATGAGTGTGCTGAGAACAAAAGAACGGTGTTTCCTACACATACGGACCATATCTAGTCCAACTCTTCTTCTGAAACTGATACAAAGCACTGGTCCTCTAACATCCAATGCTTGTCTGTTAAGATGAGAAACGTGTGAGCTTCGTGAACGATGAAGTTCGTTTGAGCTGAAAAGTGACTGCCCTTATCTGAAACGAAGTCTTGCCTGTAGAATGACGCAGAGGCTGGGATTTAACTCCATTTTTGAAGGGAAACCCACAGCATAGTTCTCATCCATGGATCACACTCTGCTTTAGAGCAAGAAGCACGCTCTTGCTTTCTAGAGTCTCTACTACAGCAGGAAATCTGAGTGGGCCCAGAACAAAAGAACGGTGATTCCTACACATATGGACCATATGTATTCCAAATCTGCTTCTGAATCTGATACAAAGCACTGACCCTCTAACATCCAAAGCTTGTCAGGTAAGATGAGAAACGTGTGAGCTCAGTGAACGATGTAGTTCGTTTGAGCTAAAAAGTGACTGCCCTTACCTGAAACGAAGTCTTGCTTGTAGGAAGACTCAGAGCCTGGGATTTAACTCCATTTCTGAAGGGAAACACACAGCATAGTTCTCATCCATGGATCACACTCTGCTTTAGAGCGAGAAGCACACTCTTGCTTTCTGGAGTCTATAAGACAGCAGGAAACGTGAGTGTGCTTAGAACAAAGAACGGTGTTTCCTACACATACGGACTATATCTAGTGCAACTCTTCCTCTGAAACTAATACAAAGCACTGGTCCTCTAACATCCAATGCTTGTCAGTTAAGATGAGAAACGTGTGAGCTTCGTGAACGATGTAGTTCATTTGAGCAGAACAATGACTGACCTTACTTGAAATGAAGTCTTGCTTGTAGGAAGATTCAGAGGCTGGGATTTAACTCCTTTTCTGAAGAGAAACACACAGCATAGTTTTCATCCATGGATCACACTGTGCTTTAGAGTGAGAAGCACGCTCTTGCTTTCTAAAGTCTCTAAGACAGCAGGAAACGTGAGTGTGCTGAGAACAAAAGAACGGTGTTTCCTACACATACAGACATTATATAGTCCAACTCTTCTTCTGAAACTGGTACAAAGCACTGCTCCTCTAACATCCAATACTTGTCAGTTAAGATGAGAAACGTGTGAGCTTCGTGAAAGATGTAGTTCGTTTGAGCAGAAAAGTGACTGCCCTTTCCTGAAACGAAGTCTTGCTTGTAGGAAGACACAGAGCCTGGGATTTAACTCCATTTCTGAAGGGAAACACACAGCATAGTTCTCATCCATGGATCACACTCTGCTTTAGAGCGAGAAGCACGCTCTTGCTTTCTAGAGTCTCTAAGACAGCAGGAAACGTGAGTGTGCTTAGAACAAAGAACGGTGTTTCCTACACATACGGACCATATCTAGTCCAACTCTTCTTCTGAAACTAATACAAAGCACTGGTCCTCTAACATCCAATGCTTCTCTCTTAAGATGAGAAACGTGTGAGCTTCATGAACGATGTAGTTCGTTTGAGCTGAAAAGTACTGCCCTTACCTGAAATGAAGTCTTGCCTGTAGGAAGATTCAGAGGCTGGGATTTAACTCCTTTTCTGAAGGGAAACACACAGCATAGTTTTCATCCATGGATCACACTGTGCTTTAGAGTGAGAAGCACGCTCTTGCTTTCTAAAGTCTCTAAGAGAGGAGGAAACGTGAGTGTGCTGAGAACAAAAGAACGGTGTTTCCTACACATACGGACCATATCTAGTCCAACTCTGCTTCTGAAACAGATACAAAGCACTGGTCCTCTAACATCCAATGCTTGTCTGTTAAGATGAGAAACGTGTGAGCTTCGTGAACGATGTAGTTCGTTTGAGCTGAAAAGTGACTGCCCTTATCTGAAACGAAGTCTTGCCTGTAGGAAGACACAGAGCCTGGACTTTAACTCCATTTCTGAAGGGAAACACACAGCATAGTTCTCATCCATGGATCACACTCTGCATTTGAGCGATAAGCCCGCTCTTGCTTTCTAAAGTCTCTAAGACAGCAGGACACAGGAGTGTGCTGAGAACAAAAGAACGGTGTTTCCTACACATACGGACCATATCTAGTCCAACTCTTCTTCTGAAACTGATACAAAGCACTGGTCCTCTAACATCCAATGCTTGTCTGTTAATATGAGAAACGTGTGAGCTCAGGGAACGATGTAGTTCATTTGAGCTGAAAAGTGACTGCCCTTACCTGAAACAAAGTCTTGCTTGTAGGAAGACAAAGAGCCTGGGATTTAACTCCTTTTCTGAAGGGAAACACACAGCATAGTTCTCATCCATGGATCACACTCTGCTTTAGAGCAAGAAGCACGCTCTTGCTTTCTAGAGTCTCTACTACAGCAGGAAATCTGAGTGTGCCCAGAACAAAAGAACGGTGTTTCCTACACATAAGGACCATATCTAGTCCAACTCTTCTTCTGAAACTGATACAAAGCACTGGTCCTCTAACATCCAATGCTTCTCTGTTAAGATGAGAAACGTGTGAGCTTCGTGAACGATGAAGTTCGTTTGAGCTGAAAAGTGACTGCCCTTATCTGAAACGAAGTCTTGCCTGTAGAATGACGCAGAGGCTGGGATTTAACTCCATTTTTGAAGGGAAACCCACAGCATAGTTCTCATCCATGGATCACACTCTGCTTTAGAGCAAGAAGCACGCTCTTGCTTTCTAGAGTCTCTACTACAGCAGGAAATCTGAGTGTGCCCAGAACAAAAGAACGGTGATTCCTACACATATGGACTATATGTATTCCAAATCTGCTTCTGAATCTGATACAAAGCACTGACCCTCTAACATCCAAAGCTTGTCAGGTAAGATGAGAAACGTGTGAGCTCAGTGAACGATGTAGTTCGTTTGAGCTAAAAAGTGACTGCCCTTACCTGAAACAAAGTCTTGCTTGTAGGAAGACTCAGAGCCTGGGATTTAACTCCATTTCTGAAGTGAAACACACAGCATAGTTCTCATCCATGGATCACACTCTGCTTTAGAGCGAGAAGCATGATCTTGCTTTCTAGAATCTAAGACAGCAGGAAACGTGAGTGTGCTGAGTACAAAAGAACGGTGTTTCCTACACATACAGACATTATATAGTCCAACTCTTCTTCTGAAACTGGTACAAAGCACTGCTCCTCTAACATCCAATGCTTGTCAGTTAAGATGAGAAACGTGTGAGCTTCGTGAAAGATGTAGTTCGTTTGAGAAGAAAAGTGACTGCCCTTTCCTGAAACGAAGTCTTGCTTGTAGGAAGACACAGAGCCTGGGATTTAACTCCATTTCTGAAGGGAAACACACAGCATAGTTCTCATCCATGGATCACACTCTGCTTTAGAGCGAGAAGCACACTCTTGCTTTCTAGAGTCTCTAAGACAGCAGGAAACGTGAGTGTGCTGAGAACAAAGAACGGTGTTTCCTACACATATGGACCATATCTAGTCCAACTCTTCTTCTGAAACTAATACAAAGCACTGGTCCTCTAACATCCAATGCTTCTCAGTTAAGATGAGAAACGTGTGAGCTTCGTGAACGATGTAGTTCGTTTGAGCAGAAAAATGACTGACCTTACTTGAAATGAAGTCTTGCTTGTAGGAAGATTCAGAGCTGGGATTTAACTCCTTTTCTGAAGGGAAACACACAGCATAGTTTTCATCCATGGATCACACTGTGCTTTAGAGTGAGAAGCACGCTCTTGCTTTCTAAAGTCTCTAAGACAGGAGGAAACGTGAGTGTGCTGAGAACAAAAGAATGGTGTTTCCTCAACATAAGGACCATATCTAGTCCAACTCTGCTTCTGAAACAGATACAAAGCACTGGTCCTCTAACATCCAATGATTGTCAGTTAAGATGAGAAACGCATGAGCTTTGTGAATGATGTAGTTCCTTTGAACTGAAAAGTGACTGCCCTTACATGAAACGAAGTCTTGCTTTTAGTAAGACACAGAGCCAGGGATTTAAGTCCTTTTCTGAAGGGAAACACACAGCATAGTATTCATCCATGGATCACACTCTGCTTTAGAGCGAGAAGCACGCTCTTGCTTTCTAGATTCTCTAAGACAGCAGGAAACGTGAGTGTGCTGAGAACAAAAGAACGGTGTTTCCTACACATACGGACCATATCTAGTCCAACTCTGCTTCTTGAACTGATACAAAGCACTGGTCCTCTAACATCCAATGCTTGTCTGTTAAGATGAGAAACGTGTGAGCTTCCTGATCGATGTAGTTCGTTTGAGCTGAAAAGTGACTGCCCTTATCTGAAACGAAGTCTTGCCTGTAGGAAGACACAGAGCCTGGAGTTTAACTCCATTTCTGAAGGGAAACACACAGCATAGTTCTCATCCATTGATCACACTCTGCTTTTGAGCGATAAGCCCGCTCTTGCTTTCTATTGTCTCTAAGACAGCAGGAAACATGAGTGTGCTGAGAACAAAAGAACGGTGTTTCCTACACACAAGGACCATATCTAGTCCAACTCTTCTTCTGAAACTGATACAAAGCACTGGTCCGCTAACATCCAATGCTTGTCTGTTAAGATGAGAAACGTGTGAGCTCAGTGAACGATGTAGTTCGTTTGAGCTGAAAAGTGACTGCCCTTACCTGAAACAAAGTCTTGCTTGTAGGAGGACGAAGAGCCTGGGATTTAACTCCTTTTCTGAAGGGAAACACACAGCATAGTTCTCATCCATGGATCACACTCTGCTTTAGAGCAATAAGCACGCTCTTCCTTTCTAGGGTCTCTACTACAGCAGGAAATCTGAGTGTGCCCAGAACAAAAGAACGGTGTTTCCTACACATACGGACCATATCTAGTCCAACTCTTCTTCTGAAACTGATACAAAGCACTGGTCCTCTAACATCCAATGCTTGTCTGTTAAGATGAGAAACGTGTGAGCTTCGTGAACGATGTAGTTCGTTTGAGCTGAAAAGTGACTGCCCTTATCTGAAATGAAGTCTTGCCTGTAGGAAGACACAGAGCCTGGGGTTTAACTCCATTTCTGAAGGGAAACACACAGCATAGTTCTCATCCATGGATCACACTCTGCTTTAGAGCAAGAAGCACGCTCTTGCTTTCTAGAGTCTCTACTACAGCAGGAAATCTGAGTGTGCCCAGAACAAAAGAACGGTGATTCCTACACATATGGACCATATGTAGTCCAAATCTGCTTCTGAAACTGATACAAAGCACTGACCCTCTAACATCCAAAGCTTGTCAGGTAAGAAAAGAAACGTGTGAGCTCAGTGAACAATGTAGTTCGTTTGAGCTAAAAAGTGACTGCCCTTACATGAAACGAAGTCTTGCTTGTAGGAAGACTCAGAGCCTGGGATTTAACTCCATTTCTGAAGTGAAACACACAGCATAGTTCTCATCCATGGATCACACTCTGCTTTAGAGCGAGAAGCACGATCTTGCTTTCTAGAATCTAAGACAGCAGGAAACGTGAGTGTGCTGAGAACAAAAGAACGGTGTTTCCTACACATACAGACATTATATAGTCCAACTCTTCTTCTGAAACTGGTACAAAGCACTGCTCCTCTAACATCCAATGCTTGTCAGTTAAGATGAGAAACATGTGAGCTTCATGAAAGATGTAGTTCGTTTGAGCAGAAAAGTGACTGACCTTACTTGAAATGAAGTCTTGCTTGTAGGAAGATTCAGAGGCTGGGATTTAACTCCTTTTCTGAAGGGAAACACACAGCATAGTTTTCATCCATGGATCACACTGTGCTTTAGAGTGAGAAGCACGCTCTTGCTTTCTAAAGTCTCTAAGACAGGAGTAAACGTGAGTGTGCTGAGAACAAAAGAACGGTGTTTCCTACACATACGGACCATATCTAGTCCAACTCTGCTTCTGAAACAGATACAAAGCACTGGTACTCTAACATCCAATGCTTGTCAGTTAAGATGAGAAACGTGTGAGCTTCGGGAACGATGTAGTTCCTTTGAGCAGAAAAGTGACTGCCCTTTCCTGAAACGAAGTCTTGCTTGTAGGAAGACACAGAGCCTGGGATTTAACTCCATTTCTGAAGGGAAACACACAGCATAGTTCTCATCCATGGATCACACTCTGCTTTAGAGCGAGAAGCACGCTCTTGCTTTCTAGAGTCTCTAAGACAGCAGGAAACGTGAGTGTGCTTAGAACAAAGAACGGTGTTTCCTACACATACGGACCATATCTAGTCCAACTCTGCTTCTGAAACAGATACAAAGCACTGGTCCTCTAACATCCAATGCTTGTCTGTTAAGATGAGAAACGTGTGAGCTTCGTGAACGATGTAGTTCGTTTGAGCTGAAAAGTGACTGCCCTTATCTGAAACGAAGTCTTGCCTGTAGGAAGACACAGAGCCTGGACTTTAACTCCATTTCTGAAGGGAAACACACAGCATAGTTCCCATCCATGGATCACACTCTGCTTTTGAGCGATAAGCCTGCTCTTGCTTTCTAAAGTCTCTAAGACAGCAGGACACATGAGTGTGCTGAGAACAAAAGAACGGTGTTTCCTACACATACGGACCATATCTAGTCCAACTCTTCTTCTGAAACTGATACAAAGCACTGGTCCTCTAACATCCAATGCTTGTCTGTTAATATGAGAAACGTGTGAGCTCAGGGAACGATGTAGTTCGTTTGAGCTGAAAAGTGACTGCCCTTACCTGAAACAAAGTCTTGCTTGTAGGAAGACAAAGAGCCTGGGATTTAACTCCTTTTCTGAAGGGAAACACACAGCATAGTTCTCATGCATGGATCACACTCTGCTTTAGAGCAAGAAGCACGCTCTTGCTTTCTAGAGTCTCTACTACAGCAGGAAATCTGAGTGGGCCCAGAACAAAAGAACGGTGATTCCTACACATATGGACCATATGTATTCCAAATCTGCTTCTGAATCTGATACAAAGCACTGACCCTCTAACATCCAAAGCTTGTCAGGTAAGATGAGAAACGTGTGAGCTCAGTGAACGATGTAGTTCGTTTGAGCTAAAAAGTGACTGCCCTTACCTGAAACGAAGTTGCTTGTAGGAAGACTCAGAGCCTGGGATTTAACTCCATTTCTGAAGTGAAACACACAGCATAGTTCTCATCCATGGATCACACTCTGCTTTAGAGCGAGAAGCATGATCTTGCTTTCATGAATCTAAGACAGCAGGAAACGTGAGTGTGCTGAGAACAAAAGAACGGTGTTTCCTACACATACAGACATAATATAGTCCAACTCTTCTTCTGAAACTGGTACAAAGGACTGCTCCTCTAACATCCAATGCTTGTCAGTTAAGATGAGAAACGTGTGAGCTTCGTGAAAGATGTAGTTCGTTTGAGCAGAAAAGTGACTGCCCTTTCCTGAAACGATGTCTTGCTTGTAGGAAGACACAGAGCCTGGGATTTAACTCCATTTCTGAAGGGAAACACACAGCATAGTTCTCATCCATGGATCACACTCTGCTTTAGAGCGAGAAGCACACTCTTGCTTTCTAGAGTCTCTAAGACAGCAGGAAACGTGAGTGTGCTTAGAACAAAGAACGGTGTTTCCTACACATACGGACCATATCTAGTGCAACTCTTCCTCTGAAACTAATACAAAGCACTGGTCCTCTAACATCCAATGCTTGTCAGTTAAGATGAGAAACGTGTGAGCTTCGTGAATGATGTAGTTCGTTTGAGCAGAAAAATGACTGACCTTACTTGAAATGAAGTCTTGCTTGTAGGAAGATTCAGAGCTGGGATTTAACTACTTTTCTGAAGGGAAACACACAGCATAGTTTTCATCCATGGATCACACTGTGCTTTAGAGTGAGAAGCACGCTCTTGCTTTCTAAAGTCTCTAAGACAGGAGGAAACGTGAGTGTGCTGAGAACAAAAGAATGGTGTTTCCTCAACATAAGGACCATATCTAGTCCAACTCTGCTTCTGAAACAGATACAAAGCACTGGTCCTCTAACATCCAATGATTGTCAGTTAAGATGAGAAACGCATGAGCTTTGTGAATGATGTAGTTCCTTTGAACTGAAAAGTGACTGCCCTTACATGAAACGAAGTCTTGCTTTTAGTAAGACACAGAGCCAGGGATTTAAGTCCTTTTCTGAAGGGAAACACACAGCATAGTATTCATCCATGGATCACACTCTGCTTTAGAGCGAGAAGCACGCTCTTGCTTTCTAGATTCTCTAAGACAGCAGGAAACGTGAGTGTGCTGAGAACAAAAGAACGGTGTTTCCTACACATACGGACCATATCTAGTCCAACTCTGCTTCTTGAACTGATACAAAGCACTGGTCCTCTAACATCCAATGCTTGTCTGTTAAGATGAGAAACGTGTGAGCTTCCTGATCGATGTAGTTCGTTTGAGCTGAAAAGTGACTGCCCTTATCTGAAACGAAGTCTTGCCTGTAGGAAGACACAGAGCCTGGAGTTTAACTCCATTTCTGAAGGGAAACACACAGCATAGTTCTCATCCATTGATCACACTCTGCTTTTGAGCGATAAGCCCGCTCTTGCTTTCTATTGTCTCTAAGACAGCAGGAAACATGAGTGTGCTGAGAACAAAAGAACGGTGTTTCCTACACATAAGGACCATATCTAGTCCAACTCTTCTTCTGAAACTGATACAAAGCACTGGTCCGCTAACATCCAATGCTTGTCTGTTAAGATGAGAAACGTGTGAGCTCAGTGAACGATGTAGTTCGTTTGAGCTGAAAAGTGACTGCCCTTACCTGAAACAAAGTCTTGCTTGTAGGAAGACGAAGAGCCTGGGATTTAACTCCTTTTCTGAAGGGAAACACACAGCATAGTTCTCATGCATGGATCACACTCTGCTTTAGAGCAATAAGCACGCTCTTCCTTTCTAGGGTCTCTACTACAGCAGGAAATCTGAGTGTGCCCAGAACAAAAGAACGGTGTTTCCTACACATACGGACCATATCTAGTCCAACTCTTCTTCTGAAACTGATACAAAGCACTGGTCCTCTAACATCCAATGCTTGTCTGTTAAGATGAGAAACGTGTGAGCTTCGTGAACGATGTAGTTCGTTTGAGCTGAAAAGTGACTGCCCTTATCTGAAATGAAGTCTTGCCGGTAGGAAGACACAGAGCCTGGGGTTTAACTCCATTTCTGAAGGGAAACACACAGCATAGTTCTCATCCATGGATCACACTCTGCTTTAGAGCAAGAAGCACGCTCTTGCTTTCTAGAGTCTCTACTACAGCAGGAAATCTGAGTGTGCCCAGAACAAAAGAACGGTGATTCCTACACATATGGACCATATGTAGTCCAAATCTGCTTCTGAAACTGATAGAAAGCACTGACCCTCTAACATCCAAAGCTTGTCAGGTAAGATGAGAAACGTGTGAGCTCAGTGAACAATGTAGTTCGTTTGAGCTAAAAAGTGACTGCCCTTACATGAAACGAAGTCTTGCTTGTAGGAAGACTCAGAGCCTGGGATTTAACTCCATTTCTGAAGTGAAACACACAGCATAGTTCTCATCCATGGATCACACTCTGCTTTAGAGCGAGAAGCACGATCTTGCTTTCTGGAATCTAAGACAGCAGGAAACGTGAGTGTGCTGAGAACAAAAGAACGGTGTTTCCTACACATACAGACATTATATAGTCCAACTCTTCTTCTGAAACTGGTACAAAGCACTGCTCCTCTAACATCCAATGCTTGTCAGTTAAGATGAGAAACATGTGAGCTTCATGAAAGATGTAGTTCGTTTGAGCAGAAAAGTGACTGACCTTACTTGAAATGAAGTCTTGCTTGTAGGAAGATTCAGAGGCTGGGATTTAACTCCTTTTCTGAAGGGAAACACACAGCATAGTTTTCATCCATGGATCACACTGTGCTTTAGAGTGAGAAGCACGCTCTTGCTTTCTAAAGTCTCTAAGACAGGAGGAAACGTGAGTGTGCTGAGAACAAAAGAACGGTGTTTCCTACACATACGGACCATATCTAGTCCAACTCTGCTTCTGAAACAGATACAAAGCACTGGTACTCTAACATCAAATGCTTGTCAGTTAAGATGAGAAACGTGTGAGCTTCGGGAACGATGTAGTTCCTTTGAGCTGAAAAGTGACTGCCCTTACCTGAAATGAAGTCTTGCTTGTAGGGAGACACAGAGCATGGGATTTAACTCCATTTCTGAAGTGAAACACACAGCATAGTCACATCCATGGATCACACTCTGTTTTAGAGCGAGAAGCACGCTCTTGCTTTTTAGAGTCTCGAAGCCAGCAGGAAACGTGAGTGTGCTGAGAACAAAAGAATGGTGTTTCTTACACATACGGACATTATATAGTCCAACTCTGCTTCTGAAACTGATACAAAGCACTGGTCCTCTAAAATGCAACGCTTGTCTGTTAAGATGAGAAACGTGTGAGCTTCGTGAACGATGTAGTTCATTTGAGCTGAAAAGTACTGCCCTTACCTGAAATGAAGTCTTGCCTGTAGGAAGATTCAGAGGCTGGGATTTAACTCCTTTTCTGAAGGGAAACACACAGCATAGTTTTCATCCATGGATCACACTGTGCTTTAGAGTGAGAAGCACGCTCTTGCTTTCTAAAGTCTCTAAGAGAGGAGGAAACGTGAGTGTGCTGAGAACAAAAGAACGGTGTTTCCTACACATACGGACCATATCTAGTCCAACTCTGCTTCTGAAACAGATACAAAGCACTGGTCCTCTAACATCCAATGCTTGTCTGTTAAGATGAGAAACGTGTGAGCTTCGTGAACGATGTAGTTCGTTTGAGCTGAAAAGTGACTGCCCTTATCTGAAACGAAGTCTTGCCTGTAGGAAGACACAGAGCCTGGACTTTAACTCCATTTCTGAAGGGAAACACACAGCATAGTTCTCATCCATGGATCACACTCTGCTTTTGAGCGATAAGCCCGCTCTTGCTTTCTAAAGTCTCTAAGACAGCAGGACACATGAGTGTGCTGAGAACAAAAGAACGGTGTTTCCTACACATACGGACCATATCTAGTCCAACTCTTCTTCTGAAACTGATACAAAGCACTGGTCCTCTAACATCCAATGCTTGTCTGTTAAGATGAGAAACGTGTGAGCTTCGTGAACGATGAAGTTCGTTTGAGCTGAAAAGTGACTGCCCTTATCTGAAACGAAGTCTTGCCTGTAGAATGACGCAGAGGCTGGGATTTAACTCCATTTTTGAAGGGAAACCCACAGCATAGTTCTCATCCATGGATCACACTCTGCTTTAGAGCAAGAAGCACGCTCTTGCTTTCTAGAGTCTCTACTACAGCAGGAAATCTGAGTGGGCCCAGAACAAAAGAACGGTGATTCCTACACATATGGACCATATGTATTCCAAATCTGCTTCTGAATCTGATACAAAGCACTGACCCTCTAACATCCAAAGCTTGTCAGGTAAGATGAGAAACGTGTGAGCTCAGTGAACGATGTAGTTCGTTTGAGCTAAAAAGTGACTGCCCTTACCTGAAACGAAGTCTTGCTTGTAGGAAGACTCAGAGCCTGGGATTTAACTCCATTTCTGAAGGGAAACACACAGCATAGTTCTCATCCATGGATCACACTCTGCTTTAGAGCGAGAAGCACACTCTTGCTTTCTGGAGTCTATAAGACAGCAGGAAACGTGAGTGTGCTTAGAACAAAGAACGGTGTTTCCTACACATACGGACTATATCTAGTGCAACTCTTCCTCTGAAACTAATACAAAGCACTGGTCCTCTAACATCCAATGCTTGTCAGTTAAGATGAGAAACGTGTGAGCTTCGTGAACGATGTAGTTCATTTGAGCAGAACAATGACTGACCTTACTTGAAATGAAGTCTTGCTTGTAGGAAGATTCAGAGGCTGGGATTTAACTCCTTTTCTGAAGAGAAACACACAGCATAGTTTTCATCCATGGATCACACTGTGCTTTAGAGTGAGAAGCACGCTCTTGCTTTCTAAAGTCTCTAAGACAGCAGGAAACGTGAGTGTGCTGAGAACAAAAGAACGGTGTTTCCTACACATACAGACATTATATAGTCCAACTCTTCTTCTGAAACTGGTACAAAGCACTGCTCCTCTAACATCCAATACTTGTCAGTTAAGATGAGAAACGTGTGAGCTTCGTGAAAGATGTAGTTCGTTTGAGCAGAAAAGTGACTGCCCTTTCCTGAAACGAAGTCTTGCTTGTAGGAAGACACAGAGCCTGGGATTTAACTCCATTTCTGAAGGGAAACACACAGCATAGTTCTCATCCATGGATCACACTCTGCTTTAGAGCGAGAAGCACGCTCTTGCTTTCTAGAGTCTCTAAGACAGCAGGAAACGTGAGTGTGCTTAGAACAAAGAACGGTGTTTCCTACACATATGGACCATATCTAGTCCAACTCTTCTTCTGAAACTAATACAAAGCACTGGTCCTCTAACATCCAATGCTTCTCTCTTAAGATGAGAAACGTGTGAGCTTCATGAACGATGTAGTTCGTTTGAGCTGAAAAGTACTGCCCTTACCTGAAATGAAGTCTTGCCTGTAGGAAGATTCAGAGGCTGGGATTTAACTCCTTTTCTGAAGGGAAACACACAGCATAGTTTTCATCCATGGATCACACTGTGCTTTAGAGTGAGAAGCACGCTCTTGCTTTCTAAAGTCTCTAAGAGAGGAGGAAACGTGAGTGTGCTGAGAACAAAAGAACGGTGTTTCCTACACATACGGACCATATCTAGTCCAACTCTGCTTCTGAAACAGATACAAAGCACTGGTCCTCTAACATCCAATGCTTGTCTGTTAAGATGAGAAACGTGTGAGCTTCGTGAACGATGTAGTTCGTTTGAGCTGAAAAGTGACTGCCCTTATCTGAAACGAAGTCTTGCCTGTAGGAAGACACAGAGCCTGGACTTTAACTCCATTTCTGAAGGGAAACACACAGCATAGTTCTCATCCACGGATCACACTCTGCATTTGAGCGATAAGCCCACTGTTGCTTTCTAAAGTCTCTAAGACAGCAGGACACAGGAGTGTGCTGAGAACAAAAGAACGGTGTTTCCTACACATACGGACCATATCTAGTCCAACTCTTCTTCTGAAACTGATACAAAGCACTGGTCCTCTAACATCCAATGCTTGTCTGTTAATATGAGAAACGTGTGAGCTCAGGGAACGATGTAGTTCATTTGAGCTGAAAAGTGACTGCCCTTACCTGAAACAAAGTCTTCCTTGTAGGAAGACAAAGAGCCTGGGATTTAACTCCTTTTCTGAAGGGAAACACACAGCATAGTTCTCATCCATGGATCACACTCTGCTTTAGAGCAAGAAGCACGCTCTTGCTTTCTAGAGTCTCTACTACAGCAGGAAATCTGAGTGTGCCCAGAACAAAAGAACGGTGTTTCCTACACATAAGGACCATATCTAGTCCAACTCTTCTTCTGAAACTGATACAAAGCACTGGTCCACTAACATCCAATGCTTCTCTGTTAAGATGAGAAACGTGTGAGCTTCGTGAACGATGAAGTTCGTTTGAGCTGAAAAGTGACTGCCCTTATCTGAAACGAAGTCTTGCCTGTAGAATGACGCAGAGGCTGGGATTTAACTCCATTTTTGAAGGGAAACCCACAGCATAGTTCTCATCCATGGATCACACTCTGCTTTAGAGCGAGAAGCACGCTCTTGCTTTCTAGAGTCTCTACTACAGCAGGAAATCTGAGTGTGCCCAGAACAAAAGAACGGTGATTCCTACACATATGGACCATATGTATTCCAAATCTGCTTCTGAATCTGATACAAAGCACTGACCCTCTAACATCCAAAGCTTGTCAGGTAAGATGAGAAACGTGTGAGCTCAGTGAACGATGTAGTTCGTTTGAGCTAAAAAGTGACTGCCCTTACCTGAAACAAAGTCTTGCTTGTAGGAAGACTCAGAGCCTGGGATTTAACTCCATTTCTGAAGTGAAACACACAGCATAGTTCTCATCCATGGATCACACTCTGCTTTAGAGCGAGAAGCATGATCTTGCTTTCTAGAATCTAAGACAGCAGGAAACGTGAGTGTGCTGAGAACAAAAGAACGGTGTTTCCTACACATACAGACATTATATAGTCCAACTCTTCTTCTGAAACTGGTACAAAGCACTGCTCCTCTAACATCCAATGCTTGTCAGTTAAGATGAGAAACGTGTGAGCTTCGTGAAAGATGTAGTTCGTTTGAGAAGAAAAGTGACTGCCCTTTCCTGAAACGAAGTCTTGCTTGTAGGAAGACACAGAGCCTGGGATTTAACTCCATTTCTGAAGGGAAACACACAGCATAGTTCTCATCCATGGATCACACTCTGCTTTAGAGCGAGAAGCACACTCTTGCTTTCTAGAGTCTCTAAGACAGCAGGAAACGTGAGTGTGCTGAGAACAAAGAACGGTGTTTCCTACACATACGGACCATATCTAGTCCAACTCTTCTTCTGAAACTAATACAAAGCACTGGTCCTCTAACATCCAATGCTTCTCTCTTAAGATGAGAAACGTGTGAGCTTCATGAACGATGTAGTTCGTTTGAGCTGAAAAGTACTGCCCTTACCTGAAATGAAGTCTTGCCTGTAGGAAGATTCAGAGGCTGGGATTTAACTCCTTTTCTGAAGGGAAACACACAGCATAGTTTTCATCCATGGATCACACTGTGCTTTAGAGTGAGAAGCACGCTCTTGCTTTCTAAAGTCTCTAAGAGAGGAGGAAACGTGAGTGTGCTGAGAACAAAAGAACGGTGTTTCCTACACATACGGACCATATCTAGTCCAACTCTGCTTCTGAAACAGATACAAAGCACTGGTCCTCTAACATCCAATGCTTGTCTGTTAAGATGAGAAACGTGTGAGCTTCGTGAACGATGTAGTTCGTTTGAGCTGAAAAGTGACTGCCCTTATCTGAAACGAAGTCTTGCCTGTAGGAAGACACAGAGCCTGGACTTTAACTCCATTTCTGAAGGGAAACACACAGCATAGTTCTCATCCACGGATCACACTCTGCATTTGAGCGATAAGCCCGCTCTTGCTTTCTAAAGTCTCTAAGACAGCAGGACACAGGAGTGTGCTGAGAACAAAAGAACGGTGTTTCCTACACATACGGACCATATCTAGTCCAACTCTTCTTCTGAAACTGATACAAAGCACTGGTCCTCTAACATCCAATGCTTGTCTGTTAATATGAGAAACGTGTGAGCTCAGGGAACGATGTAGTTCATTTGAGCTGAAAAGTGACTGCCCTTACCTGAAACAAAGTCTTCCTTGTAGGAAGACAAAGAGCCTGGGATTTAACTCCTTTTCTGAAGGGAAACACACAGCATAGTTCTCATCCATGGATCACACTCTGCTTTAGAGCAAGAAGCACGCTCTTGCTTTCTAGAGTCTCTACTACAGCAGGAAATCTGAGTGTGCCCAGAACAAAAGAACGGTGTTTCCTACACATAAGGACCATATCTAGTCCAACTCTTCTTCTGAAACTGATACAAAGCACTGGTCCACTAACATCCAATGCTTCTCTGTTAAGATGAGAAACGTGTGAGCTTCGTGAACGATGAAGTTCGTTTGAGCTGAAAAGTGACTGCCCTTATCTGAAACGAAGTCTTGCCTGTAGAATGACGCAGAGGCTGGGATTTAACTCCATTTTTGAAGGGAAACCCACAGCATAGTTCTCATCCATGGATCACACTCTGCTTTAGAGCGAGAAGCACGCTCTTGCTTTCTAGAGTCTCTACTACAGCAGGAAATCTGAGTGTGCCCAGAACAAAAGAACGGTGATTCCTACACATATGGACCATATGTATTCCAAATCTGCTTCTGAATCTGATACAAAGCACTGACCCTCTAACATCCAAAGCTTGTCAGGTAAGATGAGAAACGTGTGAGCTCAGTGAACGATGTAGTTCGTTTGAGCTAAAAAGTGACTGCCCTTACCTGAAACAAAGTCTTGCTTGTAGGAAGACTCAGAGCCTGGGATTTAACTCCATTTCTGAAGTGAAACACACAGCATAGTTCTCATCCATGGATCACACTCTGCTTTAGAGCGAGAAGCATGATCTTGCTTTCTAGAATCTAAGACAGCAGGAAACGTGAGTGTGCTGAGAACAAAAGAACGGTGTTTCCTACACATACAGACATTATATAGTCCAACTCTTCTTCTGAAACTGGTACAAAGCACTGCTCCTCTAACATCCAATGCTTGTCAGTTAAGATGAGAAACGTGTGAGCTTCGTGAAAGATGTAGTTCGTTTGAGAAGAAAAGTGACTGCCCTTTCCTGAAACGAAGTCTTGCTTGTAGGAAGACACAGAGCCTGGGATTTAACTCCATTTCTGAAGGGAAACACACAGCATAGTTCTCATCCATGGATCACACTCTGCTTTAGAGCGAGAAGCACACTCTTGCTTTCTAGAGTCTCTAAGACAGCAGGAAACGTGAGTGTGCTGAGAACAAAGAACGGTGTTTCCTACACATATGGACCATATCTAGTCCAACTCTTCTTCTGAAACTAATACAAAGCACTGGTCCTCTAACATCCAATGCTTGTCAGTTAAGATGAGAAACGTGTGAGCTTCGTGAACGATGTAGTTCGTTTGAGCAGAAAAATGACTGACCTTACTTGAAATGAAGTCTTGCTTGTAGGAAGATTCAGAGCTGGGATTTAACTCCTTTTCTGAAGGGAAACACACAGCATAGTTTTCATCCATGGATCACACTGTGCTTTAGAGTGAGAAGCACGCTCTTGCTTTCTAAAGTCTCTAAGACAGGAGGAAACGTGAGTGTGCTGAGAACAAAAGAATGGTGTTTCCTCAACATAAGGACCATATCTAGTCCAACTCTGCTTCTGAAACAGATACAAAGCACTGGTCCTCTAACATCCAATGATTGTCAGTTAAGATGAGAAACGCATGAGCTTTGTGAATGATGTAGTTCCTTTGAACTGAAAAGTGACTGCCCTTACATGAAACGAAGTCTTGGTTTTAGTAAGACACAGAGCCAGGGATTTAAGTCCTTTTCTGAAGGGAAACACACAGCATAGTATTCATCCATGGGTCACACTCTGCTTTAGAGCGAGAAGCACGCTCTTGCTTTCTAGATTCTCTAAGACAGCAGGAAACGTGAGTGTGCTGAGAACAAAAGAACGGTGTTTCCTACACATACGGACCATATCTAGTCCAACTCTGCTTCTTGAACTGATACAAAGCACTGGTCCTCTAACATCCAATGCTTGTCTGTTAAGATGAGAAACGTGTGAGCTTCCTGATCGATGTAGTTCGTTTGAGCTGAAAAGTGACTGCCCTTATCTGAAACGAAGTCTTGCCTGTAGGAAGACACAGAGCCTGGAGTTTAACTCCATTTCTGAAGGGAAACACACAGCATAGTTCTCATCCATTGATCACACTCTGCTTTTGAGCGATAAGCCCGCTCTTGCTTTCTGTTGTCTCTAAGACAGCAGGAAACATGAGTGTGCTGAGAACAAAAGAACGGTGTTTCCTACACACAAGGACCATATCTAGTCCAACTCTTCTTCTGAAACTGATACAAAGCACTGGTCCGCTAACATCCAATGCTTGTCTGTTAAGATGAGAAACGTGTGAGCTCAGTGAACGATGTAGTTCGTTTGAGCTGAAAAGTGACTGCCCTTACCTGAAACAAAGTCTTGCTTGTAGGAGGACGAAGAGCCTGGGATTTAACTCCTTTTCTGAAGGGAAACACACAGCATAGTTCTCATCCATGGATCACACTCTGCTTTAGAGCAATAAGCACGCTCTTCCTTTCTAGGGTCTCTACTACAGCAGGAAATCTGAGTGTGCCCAGAACAAAAGAACGGTGTTTCCTACACATACGGACCATATCTAGTCCAACTCTTCTTCTGAAACTGATACAAAGCACTGGTCCTCTAACATCCAATGCTTGTCTGTTAAGATGAGAAACGTGTGAGCTTCGTGAACGATGTAGTTCGTTTGAGCTGAAAAGTGACTGCCCTTATCTGAAATGAAGTCTTGCCTGTAGGAAGACACAGAGCCTGGGGTTTAACTCCATTTCTGAAGGGAAACACACAGCATAGTTCTCATCCATGGATCACACTCTGCTTTAGAGCAAGAAGCACGCTCTTGCTTTCTAGAGTCTCTACTACAGCAGGAAATCTGAGTGTGCCCAGAACAAAAGAACGGTGATTCCTACACATATGGACCATATGTAGTCCAAATCTGCTTCTGAAACTGATACAAAGCACTGACCCTCTAACATCCAAAGCTTGTCAGGTAAGATGAGAAACGTGTGAGCTCAGTGAACAATGTAGTTCGTTTGAGCTAAAAAGTGACTGCCCTTACATGAAACGAAGTCTTGCTTGTAGGAAGACTCAGAGCCTGGGATTTAACTCCATTTCTGAAGTGAAACACACAGCATAGTTCTCATCCATGGATCACACTCTGCTTTAGAGGGAGAAGCACGATCTTGCTTTCTAGAATCTAAGACAGCAGGAAACGTGAGTGTGCTGAGAACAAAAGAACGGTGTTTCCTACACATACAGACATTATATAGTCCAACTCTTCTTCTGAAACTGGTACAAAGCACTGCTCCTCTAACATCCAATGCTTGTCAGTTAAGATGAGAAACATGTGAGCTTCATGAAAGATGTAGTTCGTTTGAGCAGAAAAGTGACTGACCTTACTTGAAATGAAGTCTTGCTTGTAGGAAGATTCAGAGGCTGGGATTTAACTCCTTTTCTGAAGGGAAACACACAGCATAGTTTTCATCCATGGATCACACTGTGCTTTAGAGTGAGAAGCACGCTCTTGCTTTCTAAAGTCTCTAAGACAGGAGTAAACGTGAGTGTGCTGAGAACAAAAGAACGGTGTTTCCTACACATACGGACCATATCTAGTCCAACTCTGCTTCTGAAACAGATACAAAGCACTGGTACTCTAACATCCAATGCTTGTCAGTTAAGATGAGAAACGTGTGAGCTTCGGGAACGATGTAGTTCCTTTGAGCTGAAAAGTGACTGCCATTACCTGAAATGAAGTCTTGCTTGTAGAGAGACACAGAGCATGGGATTTAACTCCATTTCTGAAGTGAAACACACAGCATAGTCACATCCATGGATCACACTCTGTTTTAGAGCGAGAAGCACGCTCTTGCTTTCTAGAGTCTCAAAGACAGCAGGAAACGTGAGTGTGCTGAGAACAAAAGAATGGTGTTTCTTACACATACGGACATTATATAGTCCAACTCTGCTTCTGAAACTGATACAAAGCACTGGTCCTCTAAAATGCAATGCTTGTCTGTTAAGATGAGAAACGTGTGAGCTTCGTGAACGATGTAGTTCATTTGAGCTGAAAAGTACTGCCCTTACCTGAAACGAAGTCTTGCCTGTAGGATGACGCAGAGGCTGGGATTTAACTCCATTTTTGAAGGGAAACACACAGCATAGTTCTCATCCATGGATAACACTCTGCTTTAGAGCAAGAAGCACGCTCTTGCTTTCTAGAGTCTCTGATACAGCAGGAAATCTGAGTGTGCCCAGAACAAAAGAACGGAATTTCCTACATATATGGACCATATGTAGTCCAAATCTTCTTCTGAAACTGATACAAAGCACTGCTCCTCTAACATCCAAAGCTTGTCAGTTAAGATGAGAAACGTGTGAGCTCAGTGAACGATGTAGATCGTTTGAGCTAAAAAGTGACTGCCCTTACCTGAAATGAAGTCTTGCTTGTAGGAAGACATAGAGCCTGGGATGTAACTCCTTTTCTGAAGGGAAACAGACAACATCGTTTTCATCCATGGATCACACTCTGCCTTAGAGCGAGAAGCACGCTCTTGCTTTCTAAAGTCTCCAAGCCAGCAGGAAATCTGAGTGTGCTGAGAACAAAAGAACGGTGTTTCTACACATACGGACCATATCTAGTCCAACTCTGCTTCTGAAACAGATACAAAGCACTGGTCCTCTAACATCCAATGCTTGTCACTTAAGATGAGAAACGTGTGAGCTCAGGGAACGATGTAGTTCGTTTGAGCTGAAAAGTGACTGCCCTTACCTGAAACAAAGTCTTGCTTGTAGGAAGACGAAGAGCCTGGGATTTAACTCCTTTTCTGAAGGGAAACACACAGCATAGTTCTCATCCATGGATCACACTCTGCTTTAGAGCAAGAACCACGCTCTTGCTTTCTAGAGTCTCTACTACAGCAGGAAATCTGAGTGTGCCCAGAACAAAAGAACGGTTTTTCCTACACATACGGACTATATGTAGTCCAAATCTTCTTCTGAAACTGATACAATCCACTGGTCCTCTAACATCCAATGCTTGTCAGTTAAGATGAGAAACTTGTGAGCTTCGTGAAGGATGTAGTTCCTTTGAGCAGAAAAGTGACTGTCCTTACCTGAAACGAAGTCTTGCTTGTAGGGAGACTCAGAGCATGGGATTTAATTGCATTTCTGAAGTGAAACACACAGCATAGTTCTCACCCATGGATCACACTCTGCTTTAGAGCGAGAAGCACGCTCTTGCTTTCTAGAGTCTCTAAGAAAGCAGGAAACGTGAGTGTGCTGAGAACAAAGAACGGTGTTTCCTACACATACGGACCATATCTAGTCCAACTCTTCTTCTGAAACTAATACAAAGCACTGGTCCTCTAACATCCAATGCTTGTCAGTTAAGATGAGAAACGTGTGAGCTTCGGGAACGATGTAGTTCCTTTGAGCTGAAAAGTGACTGCCATTACCTGAAATGAAGTCTTGCTTGTAGAGAGACACAGAGCATGGGATTTAACTCCATTTCTGAAGTGAAACACACAGCATAGTCACATCCATGGATCACACTCTGTTTTAGAGCGAGAAGCACGCTCTTGCTTTCTAGAGTCTCAAAGACAGCAGGAAACGTGAGTGTGCTGAGAACAAAAGAATGGTGTTTCTTACACATACGGACATTATATAGTCCAACTCTGCTTCTGAAACTGATACAAAGCACTGGTCCTCTAAAATGCAATGCTTGTCTGTTAAGATGAGAAACGTGTGAGCTTCGTGAACGATGTAGTTCATTTGAGCTGAAAAGTACTGCCCTTACCTGAAACGAAGTCTTGCCTGTAGGATGACGCAGAGGCTGGGATTTAACTCCATTTTTGAAGGGAAACACACAGCATAGTTCTCATCCATGGATAACACTCTGCTTTAGAGCAAGAAGCACGCTCTTGCTTTCTAGAGTCTCTGATACAGCAGGAAATCTGAGTGTGCCCAGAACAAAAGAACGGAATTTCCTACATATATGGACCATATGTAGTCCAAATCTTCTTCTGAAACTGATACAAAGCACTGCTCCTCTAACATCCAAAGCTTGTCAGTTAAGATGAGAAACGTGTGAGCTCAGTGAACGATGTAGATCGTTTGAGCTAAAAAGTGACTGCCCTTACCTGAAATGAAGTCTTGCTTGTAGGAAGACATAGAGCCTGGGATGTAACTCCTTTTCTGAAGGGAAACAGACAACATCGTTTTCATCCATGGATCACACTCTGCCTTAGAGCGAGAAGCACGCTCTTGCTTTCTAAAGTCTCCAAGCCAGCAGGAAATCTGAGTGTGCTGAGAACAAAAGAACGGTGTTTCTACACATACGGACCATATCTAGTCCAACTCTGCTTCTGAAACAGATACAAAGCACTGGTCCTCTAACATCCAATGCTTGTCACTTAAGATGAGAAACGTGTGAGCTCAGGGAACGATGTAGTTCGTTTGAGCTGAAAAGTGACTGCCCTTACCTGAAACAAAGTCTTGCTTGTAGGAAGACGAAGAGCCTGGGATTTAACTCCTTTTCTGAAGGGAAACACACAGCATAGTTCTCATCCATGGATCACACTCTGCTTTAGAGCAAGAACCACGCTCTTGCTTTCTAGAGTCTCTACTACAGCAGGAAATCTGAGTGTGCCCAGAACAAAAGAACGGTTTTTCCTACACATACGGACTATATGTAGTCCAAATCTTCTTCTGAAACTGATACAATCCACTGGTCCTCTAACATCCAATGCTTGTCAGTTAAGATGAGAAACTTGTGAGCTTCGTGAAGGATGTAGTTCCTTTGAGCAGAAAAGTGACTGTCCTTACCTGAAACGAAGTCTTGCTTGTAGGGAGACTCAGAGCATGGGATTTAATTGCATTTCTGAAGTGAAACACACAGCATAGTTCTCACCCATGGATCACACTCTGCTTTAGAGCGAGAAGCACGCTCTTGCTTTCTAGAGTCTCTAAGAAAGCAGGAAACGTGAGTGTGCTGAGAACAAAGAACGGTGTTTCCTACACATACGGACCATATCTAGTCCAACTCTTCTTCTGAAACTAATACAAAGCACTGGTCCTCTAACATCCAATGCTTGTCAGTTAAGATGAGAAACGTGTGAGCTTCGTGAACGATGTAGTTCCTTTGAGCTGAAAAGTGACTGCCCTTATCTGAAACAAAGTCTTGCCTGTAGGAAGACACAGAGCCTGGGGTTTAACTCCATTTCTGAAGGGAAACACACAGCATAGTTCTCATCCATGGATCACACTCTGCTTTAGAGCAAGAAGCACGCTCTTGCTTTCTAGAGTCTCTAATACAGCAGGAAATCTGAATGTGCCCAGAACAAAAGAATGGTGATTCCTACACATATGGGCCATATGTATTCCAAATCTGCTTCTGAAACTGATACAAAGCACTGACACTCTAATATCCAAAGCTTGTCAGGTAAGATGAGAAACGTGTGAGCTCAGTGAACGATGTAGTTCGTTTGAGCTAAAAAGTGACTGCCCTTACCTGAAATGAAGTCTTGCTTGTAGGAAGACTCAGAACCTGGGATTTAACTCCATTTCTGAATTGCAACACACAACATAGTTCTCATCCATGGATCACACTCTGCTTTAGAGCGAGAAGCACGATCTTGCTTTCTAGAATCTAAGACAGCAGGAAACGTGAGTGTGCTGAGAACAAAAGAACGGTGTTTCCTACATATACAGACATTATATAGTCCAACTCTTCTTCTGAAACTGGTACAAAGCACTGCTCCTCTAACATCCAATGCTTGTCAGTTAAGATGAGAAACATGAGAGCTTCGTGAAAGATGTAGTTCGTTTGAGCAGAAAAGTGACTGCCCTTTCCTGAAACGAAGTCTTGCTTGTAGGAAGACACAGAGCCTGTGATTTAACTCCATTTCTGAAGGGAAACACACAGCATAGTTCTCATCCATGGATCACACTCTGCTTTAGAGCGAGAAGCACGCTCTTGCTTTCTAGAGTCTCTAAGACAGCAGGAAACGTGAGTGTGCTTAGAACAAAGAACGGTGTTTCCTACACATACGGACCATATCTAGTCCAACTCTTCTTCTGAAACTAATACAAAGCACTGGTCCTCTAACATCCAATGCTTCTCTGTTAAGATGAGAAACGTGTGAGCTTCGTGAACGATGTAGTTCATTTGAGCTGAAAAGTGACTGCCCTTATCTGAAATGAAGTCTTGCCTGTAGGAAGATTCAGAGGCTGGGATTTAACTCCTTTTCTGAAGGGAAACACACAGCATAGTTTTCATCCATGGATCACACTGTGCTTTAGAGTGAGAAGCACGCTCTTGCTTTCTAAAGTCTCTAAGAGAGGAGGAAACGTGAGTGTGCTGAGAACAAAAGAACGGTGTTTCCTACACATACGGACCATATCTAGTCCAACTCTGCTTCTGAAACAGATACAAAGCACTGGTCCACTAACATCCAATGCTTGTCTGTTAAGATGAGAAACGTGTGAGCTTCGTGAACGATGTAGTTCGTTTGAGCTGAAAAGTGACTGCCCTTATCTGAAACGAAGTCTTGCCTGTAGGAAGACACAGAGCCTGGACTTTAACTCCATTTCTGAAGGGAAACACACAGCATAGTTCTCATCCATGGATCACACTCTGCTTTTGAGCGATAAGCCCGCTCTTGCTTTCTAAAGTCTCTAAGACAGCAGGACACATGAGTGTGCTGAGAACAAAAGAACGGTGTTTCCTACACATACGGACCATATCTAGTCCAACTCTTCTTCTGAAACTGATACAAAGCACTGGTCCTCTAACATCCAATGCTTGTCTGTTAATATGAGAAACGTGTGAGCTTTGTGAACGATGTAGTTCGTTTGAGCTGAAAAGTGACTGCCCTTACCTGAAACAAAGTCTTGCTTGTAGGAAGACAAAGAGCCTGGGATTTAACTCCTTTTCTGAAGGGAAACCCACAGCATAGTTCTCATCCATGGATCACACTCTGCTTTAGAGCAAGAAGCACGCTCTTGCTTTCTAGATTCTCTACTACAGCAGGAAATCTGAGTGTGCCCAGAACAAAAGAACGGTGATTCCTACACATATGGACCATATGTATTCCAAATCTGCTTCTGAATCTGATACAAAGCACTGACCCTCTAACATCCAAAGCTTGTCAGGTAAGATGAGAAACGTGTGAGCTCAGTGAACGATGTAGTTCGTTTGAGCTAAAAAGTGACTGCCCTTACCTGAAACGAAGTCTTGCTTGTAGGAAGACTCAGAGCCGGGGATTTAACTCCATTTCTGAAGTGAAACACACAGCATAGTTCTCATCCATGGATCACACTCTGCTTTAGAGCGAGAAGCACGATCTTGCTTTCTAGAATCTAAGACAGCAGGAAACGTGAGTGTGCTGAGAACAAAAGAACGGTGTTTCCTACACATAAGACATTATATAGTCCAACTCTTCTTCTGAAACTGGTACAAAGGACTGCTCCTCTAACATCCAATGCTTGTCAGTTAAGATGAGAAACGTGTGAGCTTCGTGAAAGATGTAGTTCGTTTGAGCAGAAAAGTGACTGCCCTTTCCTGAAACGAAGTCTTGCATGTAGGAAGACACAGAGCCTGGGATTTAACTCCATTTCTGAAGGGAAACACACAGCATAGTTCTCATCCATGGATCACACTCTGCTTTAGAGCGAGAAGCACACTCTTGCTTTCTAGAGTCTCTAAGACAGCAGGAAACGTGAGTGTGCTTAGAACAAAGAACGGTGTTTCCTACACATAAGGACCATATCTAGTCCAACTCTTCTTCTGAAACTAATACAAAGCACTGGTCCTCTAACATCCAATGCTTGTCAGTTAAGATGAGAAACGTGTGAGCTTCGTGAACGATGTAGTTCATTTGAGCAGAAAAATGACTGACCTTACTTGAAATTAAGTCTTGCTTGTAGGAAGATTCAGAGGCTGGGATTTAACTCCTTTTCTGAAGGGAAACACACAGCATAGTTTTCATCCATGGATCACACTGTGCTTTAGAGTGAGAAGCACGCTCTTGCTTTCTAAATTCTCTAAGACAGCAGGAAACGTGAGTGTGCTGAGAACAAAAGAACGGTGTTTCCTACACATACAGACATTATATAGTCCAACTCTTCTTCTGAAACTGGTAAAAAGCACTGCTCCTCTAACATCCAATACTTGTCAGTTAAGATGAGAAACGTGTGAGCTTCGTGAAAGATGTAGTTCGTTTGAGCAGAAAAGTGACTGCCCTTTCCTGAAACGAGGTCTTGCTTGTAGGAAGACACAGAGCCTGGGATTTAACTCCATTTCTGAAGGGAAACCCACAGCATAGTTCTCATCCATGGATCATACTCTGCTTTAGAGTGAGAAGCACGCTCTTGCTTTCTAGATTCTCTAAGACAGCAGGAAATGTGAGTGTGCTGAGAACAAAAGAATGGTGTTTCCTACACATAAGGACCACATCTAGTCCAACTCTTCTTCTGAAACTGATACAAATCACTGGTCCTCTAACATCCAATGCTTCTCTGTTAAGATGAGAAACGTGTGAGCTTCGTGAACGATGTAGTTCGTTTGAGCTGAAAAGTGACTGCCCTTATCTGAAACGAAGTCTTGCCTGTAGGAAGACACAGAGCCTGGGGTTTAACACCATTTCTGAAGGGAAACACACAGCATAGTTCTCATCCATGGATCACACTCTGCTTTAGAGCAAGAAGCACGCTCTTGCTTTCTAGAGTCTCTAATACAGCAGGAAATCTGAGTGTGCCCAGAACAAAAGAACGGTGATTCCTACACATATGGACCATATGTATTCCAAATCTGCTTCTGAAACTGATACAAAGCACTGACCCTCTAACATCCAAAGCTTGTCAGGTAAGATGAGAAACGTGTGAGCTCAGTGAACGATGTAGTTCGTTTGAGCTAAAAAGTGACTGCCCTTACCTGAAACGAAGTCTTGCTTGTAGGAAGACTCAGAGCCGGGGATTTAACTCCATTTCTGAAGTGAAACACACAGCATAGTTCTCATCCATGGATCACACTCTGCTTTAGAGCGAGAAGCACGATCTTGCTTTCTAGAATCTAAGACAGCAGGAAACGTGAGTGTGCTGAGAACAAAAGAACGGTGTTTCCTACACATAAGACATTATATAGTCCAACTCTTCTTCTGAAACTGGTACAAAGGACTGCTCCTCTAACATCCAATGCTTGTCAGTTAAGATGAGAAACGTGTGAGCTTCGTGAAAGATGTAGTTCGTTTGAGCAGAAAAGTGACTGCCCTTTCCTGAAACGAAGTCTTGCATGTAGGAAGACACAGAGCCTGGGATTTAACTCCATTTCTGAAGGGAAACACACAGCATAGTTCTCATCCATGGATCACACTCTGCTTTAGAGCGAGAAGCACACTCTTGCTTTCTAGAGTCTCTAAGACAGCAGGAAACGTGAGTGTGCTTAGAACAAAGAACGGTGTTTCCTACACATAAGGACCATATCTAGTCCAACTCTTCTTCTGAAACTAATACAAAGCACTGGTCCTCTAACATCCAATGCTTGTCAGTTAAGATGAGAAACGTGTGAGCTTCGTGAACGATGTAGTTCATTTGAGCAGAAAAATGACTGACCTTACTTGA
This sequence comes from Onychomys leucogaster, assembly GCA_949786385.1. NCBI lineage: Eukaryota > Metazoa > Chordata > Mammalia > Rodentia > Cricetidae > Onychomys > Onychomys leucogaster. Next base: position 3,743,613 of record CATKUP010000029.1, read on the forward strand.
AATTAAGTCTTGCTTGTAGGAAGATTCAGAGGCTGGGATTTAACTCCTTTTCTGAAGGGAAACACACAGCATAGTTTTCATCCATGGATCACACTGTGCTTTAGAGTGAGAAGCACGCTCTTGCTTTCTAAATTCTCTAAGACAGCAGGAAACGTGAGTGTGCTGAGAACAAAAGAACGGTGTTTCCTACACATACAGACATTATATAGTCCAACTCTTCTTCTGAAACTGGTAAAAAGCACTGCTCCTCTAACATCCAATACTTGTCAGTTAAGATGAGAAACGTGTGAGCTTCGTGAAAGATGTAGTTCGTTTGAGCAGAAAAGTGACTGCCCTTTCCTGAAACGAGGTCTTGCTTGTAGGAAGACACAGAGCCTGGGATTTAACTCCATTTCTGAAGGGAAACCCACAGCATAGTTCTCATCCATGGATCATACTCTGCTTTAGAGTGAGAAGCACGCTCTTGCTTTCTAGATTCTCTAAGACAGCAGGAAATGTGAGTGTGCTGAGAACAAAAGAATGGTGTTTCCTACACATAAGGACCACATCTAGTCCAACTCTTCTTCTGAAACTGATACAAATCACTGGTCCTCTAACATCCAATGCTTCTCTGTTAAGATGAGAAACGTGTGAGCTTCGTGAACGATGTAGTTCGTTTGAGCTGAAAAGTGACTGCCCTTATCTGAAACGAAGTCTTGCCTGTAGGAAGACACAGAGCCTGGGGTTTAACACCATTTCTGAAGGGAAACACACAGCATAGTTCTCATCCATGGATCACACTCTGCTTTAGAGCAAGAAGCACGCTCTTGCTTTCTAGAGTCTCTAATACAGCAGGAAATCTGAGTGTGCCCAGAACAAAAGAACGGTGATTCCTACACATATGGACCATATGTATTCCAAATCTGCTTCTGAAACTGATACAAAGCACTGACCCTCTAACATCCAAAGCTTGTCAGGTAAGATGAGAAACGTGTGAGCTCAGTGAACGATGTAGTTCGTTTGAGCTAAAAAGTGACTGCCCTTACCTGAAACAAAGTCTTGCTTGTAGGAAGACTCAGAGCCTGGGATTTAACTCCATTTCTGAAGTGAAACACACAGCATAGTTCTCATCCATGGATCACACTCTGCTTTAGAGCGAGAAGCATGATCTTGCTTTCTAGAATCTAAGACAGCAGGAAACGTGAGTGTGCTGAGAACAAAAGAACGGTGTTTCCTACACATACAGACATTATATAGTCCAACTCTTCTTCTGAAACTGGTACAAAGCACTGCTCCTCTAACATCCAATGCTTGTCAGTTAAGATGAGAAACGTGTGAGCTTCGTGAAAGATGTAGTTCGTTTGAGAAGAAAAGTGACTGCCCTTTCCTGAAACGAAGTCTTGCTTGTAGGAAGACACAGAGCCTGGGATTTAACTCCATTTCTGAAGGGAAACACACAGCATAGTTCTCATCCATGGATCACACTCTGCTTTAGAGCGAGAAGCACACTCTTGCTTTCTAGAGTCTCTAAGACAGCAGGAAACGTGAGTGTGCTGAGAACAAAGAACGGTGTTTCCTACACATATGGACCATATCTAGTCCAACTCTTCTTCTGAAACTAATACAAAGCACTGGTCCTCTAACATCCAATGCTTGTCAGTTAAGATGAGAAACGTGTGAGCTTCGTGAACGATGTAGTTCGTTTGAGCAGAAAAATGACTGACCTTACTTGAAATGAAGTCTTGCTTGTAGGAAGATTCAGAGCTGGGATTTAACTCCTTTTCTGAAGGGAAACACACAGCATAGTTTTCATCCATGGATCACACTGTGCTTTAGAGTGAGAAGCACGCTCTTGCTTTCTAAAGTCTCTAAGACAGGAGGAAACGTGAGTGTGCTGAGAACAAAAGAATGGTGTTTCCTCAACATAAGGACCATATCTAGTCCAACTCTGCTTCTGAAACAGATACAAAGCACTGGTCCTCTAACATCCAATGATTGTCAGTTAAGATGAGAAACGCATGAGCTTTGTGAATGATGTAGTTCCTTTGAACTGAAAAGTGACTGCCCTTACATGAAACGAAGTCTTGGTTTTAGTAAGACACAGAGCCAGGGATTTAAGTCCTTTTCTGAAGGGAAACACACAGCATAGTATTCATCCATGGATCACACTCTGCTTTAGAGCGAGAAGCACGCTCTTGCTTTCTAGATTCTCTAAGACAGCAGGAAACGTGAGTGTGCTGAGAACAAAAGAACGGTGTTTCCTACACATACGGACCATATCTAGTCCAACTCTGCTTCTTGAACTGATACAAAGCACTGGTCCTCTAACATCCAATGCTTGTCTGTTAAGATGAGAAACGTGTGAGCTTCCTGATCGATGTAGTTCGTTTGAGCTGAAAAGTGACTGCCCTTATCTGAAACGAAGTCTTGCCTGTAGGAAGACACAGAGCCTGGAGTTTAACTCCATTTCTGAAGGGAAACACACAGCATAGTTCTCATCCATTGATCACACTCTGCTTTTGAGCGATAAGCCCGCTCTTGCTTTCTATTGTCTCTAAGACAGCAGGAAACATGAGTGTGCTGAGAACAAAAGAACGGTGTTTCCTACACACAAGGACCATATCTAGTCCAACTCTTCTTCTGAAACTGATACAAAGCACTGGTCCGCTAACATCCAATGCTTGTCTGTTAAGATGAGAAACGTGTGAGCTCAGTGAACGATGTAGTTCGTTTGAGCTGAAAAGTGACTGCCCTTACCTGAAACAAAGTCTTGCTTGTAGGAGGACGAAGAGCCTGGGATTTAACTCCTTTTCTGAAGGGAAACACACAGCATAGTTCTCATCCATGGATCACACTCTGCTTTAGAGCAATAAGCACGCTCTTCCTTTCTAGGGTCTCTACTACAGCAGGAAATCTGAGTGTGCCCAGAACAAAAGAACGGTGTTTCCTACACATACGGACCATATCTAGTCCAACTCTTCTTCTGAAACTGATACAAAGCACTGGTCCTCTAACATCCAATGCTTGTCTGTTAAGATGAGAAACGTGTGAGCTTCGTGAACGATGTAGTTCGTTTGAGCTGAAAAGTGACTGCCCTTATCTGAAATGAAGTCTTGCCTGTAGGAAGACACAGAGCCTGGGGTTTAACTCCATTTCTGAAGGGAAACACACAGCATAGTTCTCATCCATGGATCACACTCTGCTTTAGAGCAAGAAGCACGCTCTTGCTTTCTAGAGTCTCTACTACAGCAGGAAATCTGAGTGTGCCCAGAACAAAAGAACGGTGATTCCTACACATATGGACCATATGTAGTCCAAATCTGCTTCTGAAACTGATACAAAGCACTGACCCTCTAACATCCAAAGCTTGTCAGGTAAGATGAGAAACGTGTGAGCTCAGTGAACAATGTAGTTCGTTTGAGCTAAAAAGTGACTGCCCTTACATGAAACGAAGTCTTGCTTGTAGGAAGACTCAGAGCCTGGGATTTAACTCCATTTCTGAAGTGAAACACACAGCATAGTTCTCATCCATGGATCACACTCTGCTTTAGAGGGAGAAGCACGATCTTGCTTTCTAGAATCTAAGACAGCAGGAAACGTGAGTGTGCTGAGAACAAAAGAACGGTGTTTCCTACACATACAGACATTATATAGTCCAACTCTTCTTCTGAAACTGGTACAAAGCACTGCTCCTCTAACATCCAATGCTTGTCAGTTAAGATGAGAAACATGTGAGCTTCATGAAAGATGTAGTTCGTTTGAGCAGAAAAGTGACTGACCTTACTTGAAATGAAGTCTTGCTTGTAGGAAGATTCAGAGGCTGGGATTTAACTCCTTTTCTGAAGGGAAACACACAGCATAGTTTTCATCCATGGATCACACTGTGCTTTAGAGTGAGAAGCACGCTCTTGCTTTCTAAAGTCTCTAAGACAGGAGTAAACGTGAGTGTGCTGAGAACAAAAGAACGGTGTTTCCTACACATACGGACCATATCTAGTCCAACTCTGCTTCTGAAACAGATACAAAGCACTGGTACTCTAACATCCAATGCTTGTCAGTTAAGATGAGAAACGTGTGAGCTTCGGGAACGATGTAGTTCCTTTGAGCTGAAAAGTGACTGCCATTACCTGAAATGAAGTCTTGCTTGTAGAGAGACACAGAGCATGGGATTTAACTCCATTTCTGAAGTGAAACACACAGCATAGTCACATCCATGGATCACACTCTGTTTTAGAGCGAGAAGCACGCTCTTGCTTTCTAGAGTCTCAAAGACAGCAGGAAACGTGAGTGTGCTGAGAACAAAAGAATGGTGTTTCTTACACATACGGACATTATATAGTCCAACTCTGCTTCTGAAACTGATACAAAGCACTGGTCCTCTAAAATGCAATGCTTGTCTGTTAAGATGAGAAACGTGTGAGCTTCGTGAACGATGTAGTTCATTTGAGCTGAAAAGTACTGCCCTTACCTGAAACGAAGTCTTGCCTGTAGGATGACGCAGAGGCTGGGATTTAACTCCATTTTTGAAGGGAAACACACAGCATAGTTCTCATCCATGGATAACACTCTGCTTTAGAGCAAGAAGCACGCTCTTGCTTTCTAGAGTCTCTGATACAGCAGGAAATCTGAGTGTGCCCAGAACAAAAGAACGGAATTTCCTACATATATGGACCATATGTAGTCCAAATCTTCTTCTGAAACTGATACAAAGCACTGCTCCTCTAACATCCAAAGCTTGTCAGTTAAGATGAGAAACGTGTGAGCTCAGTGAACGATGTAGATCGTTTGAGCTAAAAAGTGACTGCCCTTACCTGAAATGAAGTCTTGCTTGTAGGAAGACATAGAGCCTGGGATGTAACTCCTTTTCTGAAGGGAAACAGACAACATCGTTTTCATCCATGGATCACACTCTGCCTTAGAGCGAGAAGCACGCTCTTGCTTTCTAAAGTCTCCAAGCCAGCAGGAAATCTGAGTGTGCTGAGAACAAAAGAACGGTGTTTCTACACATACGGACCATATCTAGTCCAACTCTGCTTCTGAAACAGATACAAAGCACTGGTCCTCTAACATCCAATGCTTGTCACTTAAGATGAGAAACGTGTGAGCTCAGGGAACGATGTAGTTCGTTTGAGCTGAAAAGTGACTGCCCTTACCTGAAACAAAGTCTTGCTTGTAGGAAGACGAAGAGCCTGGGATTTAACTCCTTTTCTGAAGGGAAACACACAGCATAGTTCTCATCCATGGATCACACTCTGCTTTAGAGCAAGAACCACGCTCTTGCTTTCTAGAGTCTCTACTACAGCAGGAAATCTGAGTGTGCCCAGAACAAAAGAACGGTTTTTCCTACACATACGGACTATATGTAGTCCAAATCTTCTTCTGAAACTGATACAATCCACTGGTCCTCTAACATCCAATGCTTGTCAGTTAAGATGAGAAACTTGTGAGCTTCGTGAAGGATGTAGTTCCTTTGAGCAGAAAAGTGACTGTCCTTACCTGAAACGAAGTCTTGCTTGTAGGGAGACTCAGAGCATGGGATTTAATTGCATTTCTGAAGTGAAACACACAGCATAGTTCTCACCCATGGATCACACTCTGCTTTAGAGCGAGAAGCACGCTCTTGCTTTCTAGAGTCTCTAAGAAAGCAGGAAACGTGAGTGTGCTGAGAACAAAGAACGGTGTTTCCTACACATACGGACCATATCTAGTCCAACTCTTCTTCTGAAACTAATACAAAGCACTGGTCCTCTAACATCCAATGCTTGTCAGTTAAGATGAGAAACGTGTGAGCTTCGTGAACGATGTAGTTCCTTTGAGCTGAAAAGTGACTGCCCTTATCTGAAACAAAGTCTTGCCTGTAGGAAGACACAGAGCCTGGGGTTTAACTCCATTTCTGAAGGGAAACACACAGCATAGTTCTCATCCATGGATCACACTCTGCTTTAGAGCAAGAAGCACGCTCTTGCTTTCTAGAGTCTCTAATACAGCAGGAAATCTGAATGTGCCCAGAACAAAAGAATGGTGATTCCTACACATATGGGCCATATGTATTCCAAATCTGCTTCTGAAACTGATACAAAGCACTGACACTCTAATATCCAAAGCTTGTCAGGTAAGATGAGAAACGTGTGAGCTCAGTGAACGATGTAGTTCGTTTGAGCTAAAAAGTGACTGCCCTTACCTGAAATGAAGTCTTGCTTGTAGGAAGACTCAGAACCTGGGATTTAACTCCATTTCTGAATTGCAACACACAACATAGTTCTCATCCATGGATCACACTCTGCTTTAGAGCGAGAAGCACGATCTTGCTTTCTAGAATCTAAGACAGCAGGAAACGTGAGTGTGCTGAGAACAAAAGAACGGTGTTTCCTACATATACAGACATTATATAGTCCAACTCTTCTTCTGAAACTGGTACAAAGCACTGCTCCTCTAACATCCAATGCTTGTCAGTTAAGATGAGAAACATGAGAGCTTCGTGAAAGATGTAGTTCGTTTGAGCAGAAAAGTGACTGCCCTTTCCTGAAACGAAGTCTTGCTTGTAGGAAGACACAGAGCCTGTGATTTAACTCCATTTCTGAAGGGAAACACACAGCATAGTTCTCATCCATGGATCACACTCTGCTTTAGAGCGAGAAGCACGCTCTTGCTTTCTAGAGTCTCTAAGACAGCAGGAAACGTGAGTGTGCTTAGAACAAAGAACGGTGTTTCCTACACATACGGACCATATCTAGTCCAACTCTTCTTCTGAAACTAATACAAAGCACTGGTCCTCTAACATCCAATGCTTCTCTGTTAAGATGAGAAACGTGTGAGCTTCGTGAACGATGTAGTTCATTTGAGCTGAAAAGTGACTGCCCTTATCTGAAATGAAGTCTTGCCTGTAGGAAGATTCAGAGGCTGGGATTTAACTCCTTTTCTGAAGGGAAACACACAGCATAGTTTTCATCCATGGATCACACTGTGCTTTAGAGTGAGAAGCACGCTCTTGCTTTCTAAAGTCTCTAAGAGAGGAGGAAACGTGAGTGTGCTGAGAACAAAAGAACGGTGTTTCCTACACATACGGACCATATCTAGTCCAACTCTGCTTCTGAAACAGATACAAAGCACTGGTCCACTAACATCCAATGCTTGTCTGTTAAGATGAGAAACGTGTGAGCTTCGTGAACGATGTAGTTCGTTTGAGCTGAAAAGTGACTGCCCTTATCTGAAACGAAGTCTTGCCTGTAGGAAGACACAGAGCCTGGACTTTAACTCCATTTCTGAAGGGAAACACACAGCATAGTTCTCATCCATGGATCACACTCTGCTTTTGAGCGATAAGCCCGCTCTTGCTTTCTAAAGTCTCTAAGACAGCAGGACACATGAGTGTGCTGAGAACAAAAGAACGGTGTTTCCTACACATACGGACCATATCTAGTCCAACTCTTCTTCTGAAACTGATACAAAGCACTGGTCCTCTAACATCCAATGCTTGTCTGTTAATATGAGAAACGTGTGAGCTTTGTGAACGATGTAGTTCGTTTGAGCTGAAAAGTGACTGCCCTTACCTGAAACAAAGTCTTGCTTGTAGGAAGACAAAGAGCCTGGGATTTAACTCCTTTTCTGAAGGGAAACCCACAGCATAGTTCTCATCCATGGATCACACTCTGCTTTAGAGCAAGAAGCACGCTCTTGCTTTCTAGATTCTCTACTACAGCAGGAAATCTGAGTGTGCCCAGAACAAAAGAACGGTGATTCCTACACATATGGACCATATGTATTCCAAATCTGCTTCTGAATCTGATACAAAGCACTGACCCTCTAACATCCAAAGCTTGTCAGGTAAGATGAGAAACGTGTGAGCTCAGTGAACGATGTAGTTCGTTTGAGCTAAAAAGTGACTGCCCTTACCTGAAACGAAGTCTTGCTTGTAGGAAGACTCAGAGCCGGGGATTTAACTCCATTTCTGAAGTGAAACACACAGCATAGTTCTCATCCATGGATCACACTCTGCTTTAGAGCGAGAAGCACGATCTTGCTTTCTAGAATCTAAGACAGCAGGAAACGTGAGTGTGCTGAGAACAAAAGAACGGTGTTTCCTACACATAAGACATTATATAGTCCAACTCTTCTTCTGAAACTGGTACAAAGGACTGCTCCTCTAACATCCAATGCTTGTCAGTTAAGATGAGAAACGTGTGAGCTTCGTGAAAGATGTAGTTCGTTTGAGCAGAAAAGTGACTGCCCTTTCCTGAAACGAAGTCTTGCATGTAGGAAGACACAGAGCCTGGGATTTAACTCCATTTCTGAAGGGAAACACACAGCATAGTTCTCATCCATGGATCACACTCTGCTTTAGAGCGAGAAGCACACTCTTGCTTTCTAGAGTCTCTAAGACAGCAGGAAACGTGAGTGTGCTTAGAACAAAGAACGGTGTTTCCTACACATAAGGACCATATCTAGTCCAACTCTTCTTCTGAAACTAATACAAAGCACTGGTCCTCTAACATCCAATGCTTGTCAGTTAAGATGAGAAACGTGTGAGCTTCGTGAACGATGTAGTTCATTTGAGCAGAAAAATGACTGACCTTACTTGAAATTAAGTCTTGCTTGTAGGAAGATTCAGAGGCTGGGATTTAACTCCTTTTCTGAAGGGAAACACACAGCATAGTTTTCATCCATGGATCACACTGTGCTTTAGAGTGAGAAGCACGCTCTTGCTTTCTAAATTCTCTAAGACAGCAGGAAACGTGAGTGTGCTGAGAACAAAAGAACGGTGTTTCCTACACATACAGACATTATATAGTCCAACTCTTCTTCTGAAACTGGTAAAAAGCACTGCTCCTCTAACATCCAATACTTGTCAGTTAAGATGAGAAACGTGTGAGCTTCGTGAAAGATGTAGTTCGTTTGAGCAGAAAAGTGACTGCCCTTTCCTGAAACGAGGTCTTGCTTGTAGGAAGACACAGAGCCTGGGATTTAACTCCATTTCTGAAGGGAAACCCACAGCATAGTTCTCATCCATGGATCATACTCTGCTTTAGAGTGAGAAGCACGCTCTTGCTTTCTAGATTCTCTAAGACAGCAGGAAATGTGAGTGTGCTGAGAACAAAAGAATGGTGTTTCCTACACATAAGGACCACATCTAGTCCAACTCTTCTTCTGAAACTGATACAAATCACTGGTCCTCTAACATCCAATGCTTCTCTGTTAAGATGAGAAACGTGTGAGCTTCGTGAACGATGTAGTTCGTTTGAGCTGAAAAGTGACTGCCCTTATCTGAAACGAAGTCTTGCCTGTAGGAAGACACAGAGCCTGGGGTTTAACACCATTTCTGAAGGGAAACACACAGCATAGTTCTCATCCATGGATCACACTCTGCTTTAGAGCAAGAAGCACGCTCTTGCTTTCTAGAGTCTCTAATACAGCAGGAAATCTGAGTGTGCCCAGAACAAAAGAACGGTGATTCCTACACATATGGACCATATGTATTCCAAATCTGCTTCTGAAACTGATACAAAGCACTGACCCTCTAACATCCAAAGCTTGTCAGGTAAGATGAGAAACGTGTGAGCTCAGTGAACGATGTAGTTCCTTTGAGCTAAAAAGTGACTGCCCTTACCTGAAATGAAGTCTTGCTTGTAGGAAGACTCAGAGCCTGGGATTTAACTCCATTTCTGAAGTGAAACACACAGCATAGTTCTCATCCATGCATCACACTCTGCTTTAGAGCCAAAAGCACGATCTTGCTTTCTAGAATCTAAGACAGCAGGAAACGTGAGTGTGCTGAGAACAAAAGAACGGTGTTTCCTACACATACGGACCATATCTAGTCCAACTCTGCTTCTTGAACTGATACAAAGCACTGGTCCTCTAACATCCAATGCTTGTCTGTTAAGATGAGAAACGTGTGAGCTTCCTGATCGATGTAGTTCGTTTGAGCTGAAAAGTGACTGCCCTTATCTGAAACAAAGTCTTGCCTGTAGGAAGACACAGAGCCTGGAGTTTAACTCCATTTCTGAAGGGAAACACACAGCATAGTTCTCATCCATTGATCACACTCTGCTTTTGAGCGATAAGCCCGCTCTTGCTTTCTATTGTCTCTAAGACAGCAGGAAACATGAGTGTGCTGAGAACAAAAGAACGGTGTTTCCTACACACAAGGACCATATCTAGTCCAACTCTTCTTCTGAAACTGATACAAAGCACTGGTCCGCTAACATCCAATGCTTGTCTGTTAAGATGAGAAACGTGTGAGCTCAGTGAACGATGTAGTTCGTTTGAGCTGAAAAGTGACTGCCCTTACCTGAAACAAAGTCTTGCTTGTAGGAGGACGAAGAGCCTGGGATTTAACTCCTTTTCTGAAGGGAAACACACAGCATAGTTCTCATCCATGGATCACACTCTGCTTTAGAGCAATAAGCACGCTCTTCCTTTCTAGGGTCTCTACTACAGCAGGAAATCTGAGTGTGCCCAGAACAAAAGAACGGTGTTTCCTACACATACGGACCATATCTAGTCCAACTCTTCTTCTGAAACTGATACAAAGCACTGGTCCTCTAACATCCAATGCTTGTCTGTTAAGATGAGAAACGTGTGAGCTTCGTGAACGATGTAGTTCGTTTGAGCTGAAAAGTGACTGCCCTTATCTGAAATGAAGTCTTGCCTGTAGGAAGACACAGAGCCTGGGGTTTAACTCCATTTCTGAAGGGAAACACACAGCATAGTTCTCATCCATGGATCACACTCTGCTTTAGAGCAAGAAGCACGCTCTTGCTTTCTAGAGTCTCTACTACAGCAGGAAATCTGAGTGTGCCCAGAACAAAAGAACGGTGATTCCTACACATATGGACCATATGTAGTCCAAATCTGCTTCTGAAACTGATACAAAGCACTGACCCTCTAACATCCAAAGCTTGTCAGGTAAGATGAGAAACGTGTGAGCTCAGTGAACAATGTAGTTCGTTTGAGCTAAAAAGTGACTGCCCTTACATGAAACGAAGTCTTGCTTGTAGGAAGACTCAGAGCCTGGGATTTAACTCCATTTCTGAAGTGAAACACACAGCATAGTTCTCATCCATGGATCACACTCTGCTTTAGAGGGAGAAGCACGATCTTGCTTTCTAGAATCTAAGACAGCAGGAAACGTGAGTGTGCTGAGAACAAAAGAACGGTGTTTCCTACACATACAGACATTATATAGTCCAACTCTTCTTCTGAAACTGGTACAAAGCACTGCTCCTCTAACATCCAATGCTTGTCAGTTAAGATGAGAAACATGTGAGCTTCATGAAAGATGTAGTTCGTTTGAGCAGAAAAGTGACTGACCTTACTTGAAATGAAGTCTTGCTTGTAGGAAGATTCAGAGGCTGGGATTTAACTCCTTTTCTGAAGGGAAACACACAGCATAGTTTTCATCCATGGATCACACTGTGCTTTAGAGTGAGAAGCACGCTCTTGCTTTCTAAAGTCTCTAAGACAGGAGTAAACGTGAGTGTGCTGAGAACAAAAGAACGGTGTTTCCTACACATACGGACCATATCTAGTCCAACTCTGCTTCTGAAACAGATACAAAGCACTGGTACTCTAACATCCAATGCTTGTCAGTTAAGATGAGAAACGTGTGAGCTTCGGGAACGATGTAGTTCCTTTGAGCTGAAAAGTGACTGCCATTACCTGAAATGAAGTCTTGCTTGTAGAGAGACACAGAGCATGGGATTTAACTCCATTTCTGAAGTGAAACACACAGCATAGTCACATCCATGGATCACACTCTGTTTTAGAGCGAGAAGCACGCTCTTGCTTTCTAGAGTCTCAAAGACAGCAGGAAACGTGAGTGTGCTGAGAACAAAAGAATGGTGTTTCTTACACATACGGACATTATATAGTCCAACTCTGCTTCTGAAACTGATACAAAGCACTGGTCCTCTAAAATGCAATGCTTGTCTGTTAAGATGAGAAACGTGTGAGCTTCGTGAACGATGTAGTTCATTTGAGCTGAAAAGTACTGCCCTTACCTGAAACGAAGTCTTGCCTGTAGGATGACGCAGAGGCTGGGATTTAACTCCATTTTTGAAGGGAAACACACAGCATAGTTCTCATCCATGGATAACACTCTGCTTTAGAGCAAGAAGCACGCTCTTGCTTTCTAGAGTCTCTGATACAGCAGGAAATCTGAGTGTGCCCAGAACAAAAGAACGGAATTTCCTACATATATGGACCATATGTAGTCCAAATCTTCTTCTGAAACTGATACAAAGCACTGCTCCTCTAACATCCAAAGCTTGTCAGTTAAGATGAGAAACGTGTGAGCTCAGTGAACGATGTAGATCGTTTGAGCTAAAAAGTGACTGCCCTTACCTGAAATGAAGTCTTGCTTGTAGGAAGACATAGAGCCTGGGATGTAACTCCTTTTCTGAAGGGAAACAGACAACATCGTTTTCATCCATGGATCACACTCTGCCTTAGAGCGAGAAGCACGCTCTTGCTTTCTAAAGTCTCCAAGCCAGCAGGAAATCTGAGTGTGCTGAGAACAAAAGAACGGTGTTTCTACACATACGGACCATATCTAGTCCAACTCTGCTTCTGAAACAGATACAAAGCACTGGTCCTCTAACATCCAATGCTTGTCACTTAAGATGAGAAACGTGTGAGCTCAGGGAACGATGTAGTTCGTTTGAGCTGAAAAGTGACTGCCCTTACCTGAAACAAAGTCTTGCTTGTAGGAAGACGAAGAGCCTGGGATTTAACTCCTTTTCTGAAGGGAAACACACAGCATAGTTCTCATCCATGGATCACACTCTGCTTTAGAGCAAGAACCACGCTCTTGCTTTCTAGAGTCTCTACTACAGCAGGAAATCTGAGTGTGCCCAGAACAAAAGAACGGTTTTTCCTACACATACGGACTATATGTAGTCCAAATCTTCTTCTGAAACTGATACAATCCACTGGTCCTCTAACATCCAATGCTTGTCAGTTAAGATGAGAAACTTGTGAGCTTCGTGAAGGATGTAGTTCCTTTGAGCAGAAAAGTGACTGTCCTTACCTGAAACGAAGTCTTGCTTGTAGGGAGACTCAGAGCATGGGATTTAATTGCATTTCTGAAGTGAAACACACAGCATAGTTCTCACCCATGGATCACACTCTGCTTTAGAGCGAGAAGCACGCTCTTGCTTTCTAGAGTCTCTAAGAAAGCAGGAAACGTGAGTGTGCTGAGAACAAAGAACGGTGTTTCCTACACATACGGACCATATCTAGTCCAACTCTTCTTCTGAAACTAATACAAAGCACTGGTCCTCTAACATCCAATGCTTGTCAGTTAAGATGAGAAACGTGTGAGCTTCGTGAACGATGTAGTTCCTTTGAGCTGAAAAGTGACTGCCCTTATCTGAAACAAAGTCTTGCCTGTAGGAAGACACAGAGCCTGGGGTTTAACTCCATTTCTGAAGGGAAACACACAGCATAGTTCTCATCCATGGATCACACTCTGCTTTAGAGCAAGAAGCACGCTCTTGCTTTCTAGAGTCTCTAATACAGCAGGAAATCTGAATGTGCCCAGAACAAAAGAATGGTGATTCCTACACATATGGGCCATATGTATTCCAAATCTGCTTCTGAAACTGATACAAAGCACTGACACTCTAATATCCAAAGCTTGTCAGGTAAGATGAGAAACGTGTGAGCTCAGTGAACGATGTAGTTCGTTTGAGCTAAAAAGTGACTGCCCTTACCTGAAATGAAGTCTTGCTTGTAGGAAGACTCAGAACCTGGGATTTAACTCCATTTCTGAATTGCAACACACAACATAGTTCTCATCCATGGATCACACTCTGCTTTAGAGCGAGAAGCACGATCTTGCTTTCTAGAATCTAAGACAGCAGGAAACGTGAGTGTGCTGAGAACAAAAGAACGGTGTTTCCTACATATACAGACATTATATAGTCCAACTCTTCTTCTGAAACTGGTACAAAGCACTGCTCCTCTAACATCCAATGCTTGTCAGTTAAGATGAGAAACATGAGAGCTTCGTGAAAGATGTAGTTCGTTTGAGCAGAAAAGTGACTGCCCTTTCCTGAAACGAAGTCTTGCTTGTAGGAAGACATAGAGCCTGGGATTTAACTCCTTTTCTGAAGGGAAACACACAGCATAGTTCTCATCCATGGATCACACTCTGCTTTAGAGCGAGAAGCACGCTCTTGCTTTCTAGAGTCTCTAAGACAGCAGGAAACGTGAGTGTGCTTAGAACAAAGAACGGTGTTTCCTACACATACGGACCATATCTAGTCCAACTCTTCTTCTGAAACTAATACAAAGCACTGGTCCTCTAACATCCAATGCTTCTCTGTTAAGATGAGAAACGTGTGAGCTTCGTGAACGATGTAGTTCATTTGAGCTGAAAAGTGACTGCCCTTATCTGAAATGAAGTCTTGCCTGTAGGAAGATTCAGAGGCTGGGATTTAACTCCTTTTCTGAAGGGAAACACACAGCATAGTTTTCATCCATGGATCACACTGTGCTTTAGAGTGAGAAGCACGCTCTTGCTTTCTAAAGTCTCTAAGAGAGGAGGAAACGTGAGTGTGCTGAGAACAAAAGAACGGTGTTTCCTACACATACGGACCATATCTAGTCCAACTCTGCTTCTGAAACAGATACAAAGCACTGGTCCACTAACATCCAATGCTTGTCTGTTAAGATGAGAAACGTGTGAGCTTCGTGAACGATGTAGTTCGTTTGAGCTGAAAAGTGACTGCCCTTATCTGAAACGAAGTCTTGCCTGTAGGAAGACACAGAGCCTGGACTTTAACTCCATTTCTGAAGGGAAACACACAGCATAGTTCTCATCCATGGATCACACTCTGCTTTTGAGCGATAAGCCCGCTCTTGCTTTCTAAAGTCTCTAAGACAGCAGGACACATGAGTGTGCTGAGAACAAAAGAACGGTGTTTCCTACACATACGGACCATATCTAGTCCAACTCTTCTTCTGAAACTGATACAAAGCACTGGTCCTCTAACATCCAATGCTTGTCTGTTAATATGAGAAACGTGTGAGCTTTGTGAACGATGTAGTTCGTTTGAGCTGAAAAGTGACTGCCCTTACCTGAAACAAAGTCTTGCTTGTAGGAAGACAAAGAGCCTGGGATTTAACTCCTTTTCTGAAGGGAAACCCACAGCATAGTTCTCATCCATGGATCACACTCTGCTTTAGAGCAAGAAGCACGCTCTTGCTTTCTAGATTCTCTACTACAGCAGGAAATCTGAGTGTGCCCAGAACAAAAGAACGGTGATTCCTACACATATGGACCATATGTATTCCAAATCTGCTTCTGAATCTGATACAAAGCACTGACCCTCTAACATCCAAAGCTTGTCAGGTAAGATGAGAAACGTGTGAGCTCAGTGAACGATGTAGTTCGTTTGAGCTAAAAAGTGACTGCCCTTACCTGAAACGAAGTCTTGCTTGTAGGAAGACTCAGAGCCGGGGATTTAACTCCATTTCTGAAGTGAAACACACAGCATAGTTCTCATCCATGGATCACACTCTGCTTTAGAGCGAGAAGCACGATCTTGCTTTCTAGAATCTAAGACAGCAGGAAACGTGAGTGTGCTGAGAACAAAAGAACGGTGTTTCCTACACATAAGACATTATATAGTCCAACTCTTCTTCTGAAACTGGTACAAAGGACTGCTCCTCTAACATCCAATGCTTGTCAGTTAAGATGAGAAACGTGTGAGCTTCGTGAAAGATGTAGTTCGTTTGAGCAGAAAAGTGACTGCCCTTTCCTGAAACGAAGTCTTGCATGTAGGAAGACACAGAGCCTGGGATTTAACTCCATTTCTGAAGGGAAACACACAGCATAGTTCTCATCCATGGATCACACTCTGCTTTAGAGCGAGAAGCACACTCTTGCTTTCTAGAGTCTCTAAGACAGCAGGAAACGTGAGTGTGCTTAGAACAAAGAACGGTGTTTCCTACACATAAGGACCATATCTAGTCCAACTCTTCTTCTGAAACTAATACAAAGCACTGGTCCTCTAACATCCAATGCTTGTCAGTTAAGATGAGAAACGTGTGAGCTTCGTGAACGATGTAGTTCATTTGAGCAGAAAAATGACTGACCTTACTTGAAATTAAGTCTTGCTTGTAGGAAGATTCAGAGGCTGGGATTTAACTCCTTTTCTGAAGGGAAACACACAGCATAGTTTTCATCCATGGATCACACTGTGCTTTAGAGTGAGAAGCACGCTCTTGCTTTCTAAATTCTCTAAGACAGCAGGAAACGTGAGTGTGCTGAGAACAAAAGAACGGTGTTTCCTACACATACAGACATTATATAGTCCAACTCTTCTTCTGAAACTGGTAAAAAGCACTGCTCCTCTAACATCCAATACTTGTCAGTTAAGATGAGAAACGTGTGAGCTTCGTGAAAGATGTAGTTCGTTTGAGCAGAAAAGTGACTGCCCTTTCCTGAAACGAGGTCTTGCTTGTAGGAAGACACAGAGCCTGGGATTTAACTCCATTTCTGAAGGGAAACCCAC
Organism: Onychomys leucogaster; assembly: GCA_949786385.1. Classification (NCBI taxonomy): domain Eukaryota; kingdom Metazoa; phylum Chordata; class Mammalia; order Rodentia; family Cricetidae; genus Onychomys; species Onychomys leucogaster. The sequence goes on from CATKUP010000029.1 coordinate 3,760,112, forward strand.
AGCATAGTTCTCATCCATGGATCATACTCTGCTTTAGAGTGAGAAGCACGCTCTTGCTTTCTAGATTCTCTAAGACAGCAGGAAATGTGAGTGTGCTGAGAACAAAAGAATGGTGTTTCCTACACATAAGGACCACATCTAGTCCAACTCTTCTTCTGAAACTGATACAAATCACTGGTCCTCTAACATCCAATGCTTCTCTGTTAAGATGAGAAACGTGTGAGCTTCGTGAACGATGTAGTTCGTTTGAGCTGAAAAGTGACTGCCCTTATCTGAAACGAAGTCTTGCCTGTAGGAAGACACAGAGCCTGGGGTTTAACACCATTTCTGAAGGGAAACACACAGCATAGTTCTCATCCATGGATCACACTCTGCTTTAGAGCAAGAAGCACGCTCTTGCTTTCTAGAGTCTCTAATACAGCAGGAAATCTGAGTGTGCCCAGAACAAAAGAACGGTGATTCCTACACATATGGACCATATGTATTCCAAATCTGCTTCTGAAACTGATACAAAGCACTGACCCTCTAACATCCAAAGCTTGTCAGGTAAGATGAGAAACGTGTGAGCTCAGTGAACGATGTAGTTCCTTTGAGCTAAAAAGTGACTGCCCTTACCTGAAATGAAGTCTTGCTTGTAGGAAGACTCAGAGCCTGGGATTTAACTCCATTTCTGAAGTGAAACACACAGCATAGTTCTCATCCATGCATCACACTCTGCTTTAGAGCCAAAAGCACGATCTTGCTTTCTAGAATCTAAGACAGCAGGAAACGTGAGTGTGCTGATAACAAAAGAACGGTGTTTCCTACACATACAGACATTATATAGTCCAACTCTTCTTCTGAAACTGGTACAAAGCACTGCTCCTCTAACATCCAATGCTTGTCAGTTAAGATGAGAAACATGTGAGCTTCGTGAAAGATGTAGTTCGTTTGAGCAGAAAAGTGACTGCCCTTTCCTGAAACGATGTCTTGCTTGTAGGAAGACACAGAGCCTGGGATTTAACTCCATTTCTGAAGGGAAACACACAGCATAGTTCTCATCCATGGATCACACTCTGCATTAGAGCGAGAAGCACGCTCTTGCTTTCTAGAGTCTCTAAGACAGCAGGAAACGTGAGTGTGCTGAGAACAAAGAACGGTGTTTCCTACACATACGGATCATATCTAGTCCAACTCTTCTTCTGAAACTAATACAAAGCACTAGTCCTCTAACATCCAATGCTTGTCAGTTAAGATGAGAAACGTGTGAGCTTCGTGAACGATGTAGTTCGTTTGAGCTGAAAAATGACTGACCTTACTTGAAATGAATTCTTGCTTGTAGGAAGATTCAGAGGCTGGGATTTAACTCCTTTTCTGAAGGGAAACACACAGCATAGTTTTCATCCATGGATCACAATGTGCTTTAGAGTGAGAAGCACGCTCTTGCTTTCTAAAGTCTCTAAGAGAGTAGGAAACGTGAGTGTGCTGAGAACAAAAGAACGGTGTTTCCTACACATACGGACCATATCTAGTCCAACTCTGCTTCTTGAACTGATACAAAGCACTGGTCCTCTAACATCCAATGCTTGTCTGTTAAGATGAGAAACGTGTGAGCTTCGTGAACGATGTAGTTCGTTTGAGCTGAAAAGTGACTGCCCTTATCTGAAACGAAGTCTTGCCTGTAGGAAGACACAGAGCCTGGACTTTAACTCCATTTCTGAAGGGAAACACACAGCATAGTTCTCATCCCTGGATCACACTATGCTTTAGAGCAAGAAGCACGCTCTTGCTTTCTAGAGTCTCTACTACAGCAGGAAATCTGAGTGTGCCCAGAACAAAAGAACGGTGTTTCCTACACATAAGGACCATATCTAGTCCAACTCTTCTTCTGAAACTGATACAAAGCACTGGTCCTCTAACATCCAATGCTTGTCTGTTAAGATGAGAAACGTGTGAGCTTCGTGAACGATGAAGTTCGTTTGAGCTGAAAAGTGACTGCCCTTATCTGAAACGAAGTCTTGCCTGTAGAATGACGCAGAGGCTGGGATTTAACTCCATTTTTGAAGGGAAACCCACAGCATAGTTCTCATCCATGGATCACACTCTGCTTTAGAGCAAGAAGCACGCTCTTGCTTTCTAGAGTCTCTACTACAGCAGGAAATCTGAGTGTGCCCAGAACAAAAGAACGGTGATTCCTACACATATGGACCATATGTATTCCAAATCTGCTTCTGAATCCGATACAAAGCACTGACCCTCTAACATCCAAAGCTTGTCAGGTAAGATGAGAAACGTGTGAGCTCAGTGAACGATGTAGTTCGTTTGAGCTAAAAAGTGACTGCCCTTACCTGAAACGAAGTCTTGCTTGTAGGAAGACTCAGAGCCTGGGATTTCACTCCATTTCTGAAGTGAAACACACAGCATAGTTCTCATCCATGGATCACACTCTGCTTTAGAGCGAGAAGCATGATCTTGCTTTCTAGATTCTCTAAGACAGCAGGAAACGTGAGTGTGCTGAGAACAAAAGAACGGTGTTTCCTACACATACGGACCATATCTAGTCCAACTCAGCTTCTTGAACTGATACAAAGCACTGGTCCTCTAACATCCAATGCTTGTCTGTTAAGATGAGAAACGTGTGAGCTTCCTGATCGATGTAGTTCGTTTGAGCTGAAAAGTGACTGCCCTTATCTGAAACGAAGTCTTGCCTGTAGGAAGACACAGAGCCTGGAGTTTAACTCCATTTCTGAAGGGAAACACACAGCATAGTTCTCATCCATTGATCACACTCTGCTTTTGAGCGATAAGCCCGCTCTTGCTTTCTATTGTCTCTAAGACAGCAGGAAACATGAGTGTGCTGAGAACAAAAGAACGGTGTTTCCTACACATAAGGACCATATCTAGTCCAACTCTTCTTCTGAAACTGATACAAAGCACTGGTCCGCTAACATCCAATGCTTGTCTGTTAAGATGAGAAACGTGTGAGCTCAGTGAACGATGTAGTTCGTTTGAGCTGAAAAGTGACTGCCCTTACCTGAAACAAAGTCTTGCTTGTAGGAAGACGAAGAGCCTGGGATTTAACTCCTTTTCTGAAGGAAAACACACAGCATAGTTCTCATCCATGGATCACACTCTGCTTTAGAGCAATAAGCACGCTCTTCCTTTCTAGGGTCTCTACTATAGCAGGAAATCTGAGTGTGCCCAGAACAAAAGAACGGTGTTTCCTACACATACGGACCATATCTAGTCCAACTCTTCTTCTGAAACTGATACAAAGCACTGGTCCTCTAACATCCAATGCTTGTCTGTTAAGATGAGAAACGTGTGAGCTTCGTGAACGATGTAGTTCGTTTGAGCTGAAAAGTGACTGCCCTTATCTGAAATGAAGTCTTGCCTGTAGGAAGACACAGAGCCTGGGGTTTAACTCCATTTCTGAAGGGAAACACACAGCATAGTTCTCATCCATGGATCACACTCTGCTTTAGAGCAAGAAGCACGCTCTTGCTTTCTAGAGTCTCTACTACAGCAGGAAATCTGAGTGTGCCCAGAACAAAAGAACGGTGATTCCTACACATATGGACCATATGTAGTCCAAATCTGCTTCTGAAACTGATACAAAGCACTGACCCTCTAACATCCAAAGCTTGTCAGGTAAGATGAGAAACGTGTGAGCTCAGTGAACAATGTAGTTCGTTTGAGCTAAAAAGTGACTGCCCTTACATGAAACGAAGTCTTGCTTGTAGGAAGACTCTGAGCCTGGGATTTAACTCCATTTCTGAAGTGAAACACACAGCATAGTTCTCATCCATGGATCACACTCTGCTTTAGAGCGAGAAGCACGATCTTGCTTTCTAGAATCTAAGACAGCAGGAAACGTGAGTGTGCTGAGAACAAAAGAACGGTGTTTCCTACACATACAGACATTATATAGTCCAACTCTTCTTCTGAAACTGGTACAAAGCACTGCTCCTCTAACGTCCAATGCTTGTCAGTTAAGATGAGAAACATGTGAGCTTCATGAAAGATGTAGTTCGTTTGAGCAGAAAAGTGACTGACCTTACTTGAAATGAAGTCTTGCTTGTAGGAAGATTCAGAGCTGGGATTTAACTCCTTTTCTGAAGGGAAACACACAGCATAGTTTTCATCCATGGATCACACTGTGCTTTAGAGTGAGAAGCACGCTCTTGCTTTCTAAATTCTCTAAGACAGGAGGAAACGTGAGTGTGCTGAGAACAAAAGAATGGTGTTTCCTCAACATAAGGACCATATCTAGTCCAACTCTGCTTCTGAAACAGATACAAAGCACTGGTCCTCTAACATCCAATGATTGTCAGTTAAGATGAGAAACGCATGAGCTTTGTGAATGATGTAGTTCCTTTGAACTGAAAAGTGACTGCCCTTACATGAAACGAAGTCTTGCTTTTAGTAAGACACAGAGCCAGGGATTTAAGTCCTTTTCTGAAGGGAAACACACAGCATAGTATTCATCCATGGATCACACTCTGCTTTAGAGCGAGAAGCACGCTCTTGCTTTCTAGATTCTCTAAGACAGCAGGAAACGTGAGTGTGCTGAGGACAAAAGAACGGTGTTTCCTACACATACGGACCATATCTAGTCCAACTCAGCTTCTTGAACTGATACAAAGCACTGGTCCTCTAACATCCAATGCTTGTCTGTTAAGATGAGAAACGTGTGAGCTCAGTGAACGATGTAGTTCGTTTGAGCTGAAAAGTGACTGCCCTTATCTGAAACGAAGTCTTGCCTGTAGGAAGACACAGAGCCTGGAGTTTAACTCCATTTCTGAAGGGAAACACACAGCATAGTTCTCATCCATTGATCACACTCTGCTTTTGAGCGATAAGCCCGCTCTTGCTTTCTATTGTCTCTAAGACAGCAGGAAACATGAGTGTGCTGAGAACAAAAGAACGGTGTTTCCTACACATAAGGACCATATCTAGTCCAACTCTTCTTCTGAAACTGATACAAAGCACTGGTCCGCTAACATCCAATGCTTGTCTGTTAAGATGAGAAACGTGTGAGCTCAGTGAACGATGTAGTTCGTTTGAGCTGAAAAGTGACTGCCCTTATCTGAAACGAAGTCTTGCCTGTAGGAAGACACAGAGCCTGGACTTTAACTCCATTTCTGAAGGGAAACACACAGCATAGTTCTCATCCCTGGATCACACTATGCTTTAGAGCAAGAAGCACGCTCTTGCTTTCTAGAGTCTCTACTACAGCAGGAAATCTGAGTGTGCCCAGAACAAAAGAACGGTGTTTCCTACACATAAGGACCATATCTAGTCCAACTCTTCTTCTGAAACTGATACAAAGCACTGGTCCTCTAACATCCAATGCTTGTCTGTTAAGATGAGAAACGTGTGAGCTTCGTGAACGATGAAGTTCGTTTGAGCTGAAAAGTGACTGCCCTTATCTGAAACGAAGTCTTGCCTGTAGAATGACGCAGAGGCTGGGATTTAACTCCATTTTTGAAGGGAAACCCACAGCATAGTTCTCATCCATGGATCACACTCTGCTTTAGAGCAAGAAGCACGCTCTTGCTTTCTAGAGTCTCTACTACAGCAGGAAATCTGAGTGTGCCCAGAACAAAAGAACGGTGATTCCTACACATATGGACCATATGTATTCCAAATCTGCTTCTGAATCCGATACAAAGCACTGACCCTCTAACATCCAAAGCTTGTCAGGTAAGATGAGAAACGTGTGAGCTCAGTGAACGATGTAGTTCGTTTGAGCTAAAAAGTGACTGCCCTTACCTGAAACGAAGTCTTGCTTGTAGGAAGACTCAGAGCCTGGGATTTCACTCCATTTCTGAAGTGAAACACACAGCATAGTTCTCATCCATGGATCACACTCTGCTTTAGAGCGAGAAGCATGATCTTGCTTTCTAGATTCTCTAAGACAGCAGGAAACGTGAGTGTGCTGAGAACAAAAGAACGGTGTTTCCTACACATACGGACCATATCTAGTCCAACTCAGCTTCTTGAACTGATACAAAGCACTGGTCCTCTAACATCCAATGCTTGTCTGTTAAGATGAGAAACGTGTGAGCTTCCTGATCGATGTAGTTCGTTTGAGCTGAAAAGTGACTGCCCTTATCTGAAACGAAGTCTTGCCTGTAGGAAGACACAGAGCCTGGAGTTTAACTCCATTTCTGAAGGGAAACACACAGCATAGTTCTCATCCATTGATCACACTCTGCTTTTGAGCGATAAGCCCGCTCTTGCTTTCTATTGTCTCTAAGACAGCAGGAAACATGAGTGTGCTGAGAACAAAAGAACGGTGTTTCCTACACATAAGGACCATATCTAGTCCAACTCTTCTTCTGAAACTGATACAAAGCACTGGTCCGCTAACATCCAATGCTTGTCTGTTAAGATGAGAAACGTGTGAGCTCAGTGAACGATGTAGTTCGTTTGAGCTGAAAAGTGACTGCCCTTACCTGAAACAAAGTCTTGCTTGTAGGAAGACGAAGAGCCTGGGATTTAACTCCTTTTCTGAAGGAAAACACACAGCATAGTTCTCATCCATGGATCACACTCTGCTTTAGAGCAATAAGCACGCTCTTCCTTTCTAGGGTCTCTACTACAGCAGGAAATCTGAGTGTGCCCAGAACAAAAGAACGGTGTTTCCTACACATACGGACCATATCTAGTCCAACTCTTCTTCTGAAACTGATACAAAGCACTGGTCCTCTAACATCCAATGCTTGTCTGTTAAGATGAGAAACGTGTGAGCTTCGTGAACGATGTAGTTCGTTTGAGCTGAAAAGTGACTGCCCTTATCTGAAATGAAGTCTTGCCTGTAGGAAGACACAGAGCCTGGGGTTTAACTCCATTTCTGAAGGGAAACACACAGCATAGTTCTCATCCATGGATCACACTCTGCTTTAGAGCAAGAAGCACGCTCTTGCTTTCTAGAGTCTCTACTACAGCAGGAAATCTGAGTGTGCCCAGAACAAAAGAACGGTGATTCCTACACATATGGACCATATGTAGTCCAAATCTGCTTCTGAAACTGATACAAAGCACTGACCCTCTAACATCCAAAGCTTGTCAGGTAAGATGAGAAACGTGTGAGCTCAGTGAACAATGTAGTTCGTTTGAGCTAAAAAGTGACTGCCCTTACATGAAACGAAGTCTTGCTTGTAGGAAGACTCTGAGCCTGGGATTTAACTCCATTTCTGAAGTGAAACACACAGCATAGTTCTCATCCATGGATCACACTCTGCTTTAGAGCGAGAAGCACGATCTTGCTTTCTAGAATCTAAGACAGCAGGAAACGTGAGTGTGCTGAGAACAAAAGAACGGTGTTTCCTACACATACAGACATTATATAGTCCAACTCTTCTTCTGAAACTGGTACAAAGCACTGCTCCTCTAACGTCCAATGCTTGTCAGTTAAGATGAGAAACATGTGAGCTTCATGAAAGATGTAGTTCGTTTGAGCAGAAAAGTGACTGACCTTACTTGAAATGAAGTCTTGCTTGTAGGAAGATTCAGAGCTGGGATTTAACTCCTTTTCTGAAGGGAAACACACAGCATAGTTTTCATCCATGGATCACACTGTGCTTTAGAGTGAGAAGCACGCTCTTGCTTTCTAAAGTCTCTAAGACAGGAGGAAACGTGAGTGTGCTGAGAACAAAAGAATGGTGTTTCCTCAACATAAGGACCATATCTAGTCCAACTCTGCTTCTGAAACAGATACAAAGCACTGGTCCTCTAACATCCAATGATTGTCAGTTAAGATGAGAAACGCATGAGCTTTGTGAATGATGTAGTTCCTTTGAACTGAAAAGTGACTGCCCTTACATGAAACGAAGTCTTGCTTTTAGTAAGACACAGAGCCAGGGATTTAAGTCCTTTTCTGAAGGGAAACACACAGCATAGTATTCATCCATGGATCACACTCTGCTTTAGAGCGAGAAGCACGCTCTTGCTTTCTAGATTCTCTAAGACAGCAGGAAACGTGAGTGTGCTGAGGACAAAAGAACGGTGTTTCCTACACATACGGACCATATCTAGTCCAACTCAGCTTCTTGAACTGATACAAAGCACTGGTCCTCTAACATCCAATGCTTGTCTGTTAAGATGAGAAACGTGTGAGCTCAGTGAACGATGTAGTTCGTTTGAGCTGAAAAGTGACTGCCCTTATCTGAAACGAAGTCTTGCCTGTAGGAAGACACAGAGCCTGGAGTTTAACTCCATTTCTGAAGGGAAACACACAGCATAGTTCTCATCCATTGATCACACTCTGCTTTTGAGCGATAAGCCCGCTCTTGCTTTCTATTGTCTCTAAGACAGCAGGAAACATGAGTGTGCTGAGAACAAAAGAACGGTGTTTCCTACACATAAGGACCATATCTAGTCCAACTCTTCTTCTGAAACTGATACAAAGCACTGGTCCGCTAACATCCAATGCTTGTCTGTTAAGATGAGAATCGTGTGAGCTCAGTGAACGATGTAGTTCGTTTGAGCTGAAAAGTGACTGCCCTTACCTGAAACAAAGTCTTGCTTGTAGGAAGACGAAGAGCCTGGGATTTAACTCCTTTTCTGAAGGAAAACACACAGCATAGTTCTCATCCATGGATCACACTCTGCTTTAGAGCAATAAGCACGCTCTTCCTTTCTAGGGTCTCTACTACAGCAGGAAATCTGAGTGTGCCCAGAACAAAAGAACGGTGTTTCCTACACATACGGACCATATCTAGTCCAACTCTTCTTCTGAAACTGATACAAAGCACTGGTCCTCTAACATCCAATGCTTGTCTGTTAAGATGAGAAACGTGTGAGCTTCGTGAACGATGTAGTTCGTTTGAGCTAAAAAGTGACTGCCCTTACCTGAAATGAAGTCTTGCTTGTAGGAAGACATAGAGCCTGGGATGCAACTCCTTTTCTGAAGGGAAACACACAGCATAGTTTTCATCCATGGATCACACTGTGCTTTAGAGTGAGAAGCACGCTCTTGCTTTCTAAAGTCTCTAAGACAGGAGGAAACGTGAGTGTGCTGAGAACAAAAGAACGGTGTTTCCTACACATACGGACCATATCTAGTCCAACTCTGCTTTTGAAACAGATACAAAGCACTGGTACTCTAACATCAAATGCTTGTCAGTTAAGATGAGAAACGTGTGAGCTTCGGGAACGATGTAGTTGCTTTGAGCTGAAAAGTGACTGCCCTTACCTGAAACGAAGTCTTGCCTGTAGGATGACGCAGAGGCTGGGATTTAACTCCATTTTTGAAGGGAAACACACAGCATAGTTCTCATCCATGGATAACACTCTGCTTTAGAGCAAGAAGCACGCTCTTGCTTTCTAGAGTCTCTGATACAGCAGGAAATCTGAGTGTGCCCAGAACAAAGGAACGGAGTTTCCTACATATATGGACCATATGTAGTCCAAATCTTCTTCTGAAACTGATACAAAGCACTGCTCCTGTAACATCCAAAGCTTGTCAGTTAAGATGAGAAACGTGTGAGCTCAGTGAACGATGTAGTTCGTTTGAGCTAAAAAGTGACTGCCCTTACCTGAAATGAAGTCTTGCTTGTAGGAAGACATAGAGCCTGGGATGCAACTCCTTTTCTGAAGGGAAACAGACAACATCGTTTTCATCCATGGATCACACTCTGCCTTAGAGCGAGAAGCACGCTCTTGCTTTCTAAAGTCTCCAAGCCAGCAGGAAATCTGAGTGTGCTGAGAACAAAAGAACGGTGTTTCTACACATATGGACCATATCTAGTCCAACTCTGCTTCTGAAACTGATACAAAGCACGGGTCCTCTAACATCCAATGCTTGTCACCTAAGATGAGAAACGTGTGAGCTCAGGGAACGATGTAGTTCATTTGAGCTGAAAAGTGACTGCCCTTACCTGAAACAAAGTCTTGCTTGTAGGAAGACGAAGAGCCTGGGATTTAACTCTTTTTCTGAAGGGAAACACACAGCATAGTTCTCATCCATGGATCACACTCTGCTTTAGAGCAAGAACCACGCTCTTGCTTTCTAGAGTCTCTACTACAGCAGGAAATCTGAGTGTGCCCAGAACAAAAGAACGGTTTTTCCTACACATACGGACTACATGTAGTCCAAATCTTCTTCTGAAACTGATACAATGCACTGGTCCTCTAACATCCAATGCTTGTCAGTTAAGATGAGAAACGTGTGAGCTTCGGGAACGATGTAGTTCCTTTGAGCTGAAAAGTGACTGCCCTTACCTGAAATGAAGTCTTGCTTGTAGGGAGACACAGAGCATGGGATTTAACTCCATTTCTGAAGTGAAACACACAGCATAGTCACATCCATGGATCACACTCTGCTTTAGAGCGAGAAGCACGCTCTTGCTTTCTAGAGTCTCTAAGTCAGCAGGAAACGTGAGTGTGCTGAGAACAAAAGAACTGTGTTTCCTACACATACGGACATTATATAGTCCAACTCTGCTTCTGAAACTGATACAAAGCACTGGTCCTCTAAAATGCAACGCTTGTCTGTTAAGATGAGAAACGTGTGAGCTTCGTGAACGATGTAGTTCGTTTGAGCTGAAAAGTACTGCCCTTACCTGAAACGAAGTCTTGCCTGTAGGATGACGCAGAGGCTGGGATTTAACTCCATTTTTGAAGGGAAACACACAGCATAGTTCTCATCCATGGATCACACTCTGCTTTAGAGCAAGAAGCACGCTCTTGCTTTCTAGAGTCTCTAATACAGCAGGAAAACTGAGTGTGCCCAGAACAAAAGAACGGTGTTTCCTACACATATGGACCATATGTAGTCCAAATCTGCTTCTGAAACTGATACAAAGTACTGACCCTCTAACATCCAAAGCTTGTCAGTTAAGATGAGAAACGTGTGAGCTCAGTGAACGATGTAGTTCGTTTGAGCTAAAAAGTGACTGCCCTTACCTGAAACGAAGTCTTGCTTGTAGGAAGACTCAGAGCCTGGGATTTAACTCCATTTCTGAAGTGAAACACACAGCATAGTTTTCATCCATGGATCACACTGTGCTTTAGAGTGAGAAGCACGCTCTTGCTTTCTAAATTCTCTAAGACAGGAGGAAACGTGAGTGTGCTGAGAACAAAAGAATGGTGTTTCCTCAACATAAGGACCATATCTAGTCCAACTCTGCTTCTGAAACAGATACAAAGCACTGGTCCTCTAACATCCAATGATTGTCAGTTAAGATGAGAAACGCATGAGCTTTGTCAATGATGTAGTTCCTTTGAACTGAAAAGTGACTGCCCTTACATGAAACGAAGTCTTGCTTTTAGTAAGACACAGAGCCAGGGATTTAAGTCCTTTTCTGAAGGGAAACACACAGCATAGTATTCATCCATGGATCACACTCTGCTTTAGAGCGAGAAGCACGCTCTTGCTTTCTAGATTCTCTAAGACAGCAGGAAACGTGAGTGTGCTGAGAACAAAAGAACGGTGTTTCCTACACATACGGACCATATCTAGTCCAACTCAGCTTCTTAGACTGATACAAAGCACTGGTCCTCTAACATCCAATGCTTGTCTGTTAAGATGAGAAACGTGTGAGCTTCCTGATCGATGTAGTTCGTTTGAGCTGAAAAGTGACTGCCCTTATCTGAAACGAAGTCTTGCCTGTAGGAAGACACAGAGCCTGGAGTTTAACTCCATTTCTGAAGGGAAACACACAGCATAGTTCTCATCCATTGATCACACTCTGCTTTTGAGCGATAAGCCCGCTCTTGCTTTCTATTGTCTCTAAGACAGCAGGAAACATGAGTGTGCTGAGAACAAAAGAACGGTGTTTCCTACACATAAGGACCATATCTAGTCCAACTCTTCTTCTGAAACTGATACAAAGCACTGGTCCGCTAAGATCCAATGCTTGTCTGTTAAGATGAGAAACGTGTGAGCTCAGTGAACGATGTAGTTCGTTTGAGCTGAAAAGTGACTGCCCTTACCTGAAACAAAGTCTTGCTTGTAGGAAGACGAAGAGCCTGGGATTTAACTCCTTTTCTGAAGGAAAACACACAGCATAGTTCTCATCCATGGATCACACTCTGCTTTAGAGCAATAAGCACGCTCTTCCTTTCTAGGGTCTCTACTACAGCAGGAAATCTGAGTGTGCCCAGAACAAAAGAACGGTGTTTCCTACACATACGGACCATATCTAGTCCAACTCTTCTTCTGAAACTGATACAAAGCACTGGTCCTCTAACATCCAATGCTTGTCTGTTAAGATGAGAAACGTGTGAGCTTCGTGAATGATGTAGTTCGTTTGAGCTGAAAAGTGACTGCCCTTATCTGAAATGAAGTCTTGCCTGTAGGAAGACACAGAGCCTGGGGTTTAACTCCATTTCTGAAGGGAAACACACAGCATAGTTCTCATCCATGGATCACACTCTGCTTTAGAGCAAGAAGCACGCTCTTGCTTTCTAGAGTCTCTACTACAGCAGGAAATCTGAGTGTGCCCAGAACAAAAGAACGGTGATTCCTACACATATGGACCATATGTAGTCCAAATCTGCTTCTGAAACTGATACAAAGCACTGACCCTCTAACATCCAAAGCTTGTCAGGTAAGATGAGAAACGTGTGAGCTCAGTGAACAATGTAGTTCGTTTGAGCTAAAAAGTGACTGCCCTTACATGAAACGAAGTCTTGCTTGTAGGAAGACTCAGAGCCTGGGATTTAACTCCATTTCTGAAGTGAAACACACAGCATAGTTCTCATCCATGGATCACACTCTGCTTTAGAGCGAGAAGCACGATCTTGCTTTCTAGAATCTAAGACAGCAGGAAACGTGAGTGTGCTGAGAACAAAAGAACGGTGTTTCCTACACATACAGACATTATATAGTCCAACTCTTCTTCTGAAACTGGTACAAAGCACTGCTCCTCTAACGTCCAATGCTTGTCAGTTAAGATGAGAAACATGTGAGCTTCATGAAAGATGTAGTTCGTTTGAGCAGAAAAGTGACTGACCTTACTTGAAATGAAGTCTTGCTTGTAGGAAGATTCAGAGCTGGGATTTAACTCCTTTTCTGAAGGGAAACACACAGCATAGTTTTCATCCATGGATCACACTGTGCTTTAGAGTGAGAAGCACGCTCTTGCTTTCTAAATTCTCTAAGACAGGAGGAAACGTGAGTGTGCTGAGAACAAAAGAATGGTGTTTCCTCAACATAAGGACCATATCTAGTCCAACTCTGCTTCTGAAACAGATACAAAGCACTGGTGCTCTAACATCCAATGATTGTCAGTTAAGATGAGAAACGCATGAGCTTTGTGAATGATGTAGTTCCTTTGAACTGAAAAGTGACTGCCCTTACATGAAACGAAGTCTTGCTTTTAGTAAGACACAGAGCCAGGGATTTAAGTCCTTTTCTGAAGGGAAACACACAGCATAGTATTCATCCATGGATCACACTCTGCTTTAGAGCGAGAAGCACGCTCTTGCTTTCTAGATTCTCTAAGACAGCAGGAAACGTGAGTGTGCTGAGAACAAAAGAACGGTGTTTCCTACACATACGGACCATATCTAGTCCAACTCAGCTTCTTGAACTGATACAAAGCACTGGTCCTCTAACATCCAATGCTTGTCTGTTAAGATGAGAAACGTGTGAGCTTCCTGATCGATGTAGTTCGTTTGAGCTGAAAAGTGACTGCCCTTATCTGAAACGAAGTCTTGCCTGTAGGAAGACACAGAGCCTGGAGTTTAACTCCATTTCTGAAGGGAAACACACAGCATAGTTCTCATCCATTGATGACACTCTGCTTTTGAGCGATAAGCCCGCTCTTGCTTTCTATTGTCTCTAAGACAGCAGGAAACATGAGTGTGCTGAGAACAAAAGAACGGTGTTTCCTACACATAAGGACCATATCTAGTCCAACTCTTCTTCTGAAACTGATACAAAGCACTGGTCCGCTAACATCCAATGCTTGTCTGTTAAGATGAGAAACGTGTGAGCTCAGTGAACGATGTAGTTCGTTTGAGCTGAAAAGTGACTGCCCTTACCTGAAACAAAGTCTTGCTTGTAGGAAGACGAAGAGCCTGGGATTTAACTCCTTTTCTGAAGGAAAACACACAGCATAGTTCTCATCCATGGATCACACTCTGCTTTAGAGCAATAAGCACGCTCTTCCTTTCTAGGGTCTCTACTACAGCAGGAAATCTGAGTGTGCCCAGAACAAAAGAACGGTGTTTCCTACACATACGGACCATATCTAGTCCAACTCTTCTTCTGAAACTGATACAAAGCACTGGTCCTCTAACATCCAATGCTTGTCTGTTAAGATGAGAAACGTGTGAGCTTCGTGAACGATGTAGTTCGTTTGAGCTGAAAAGTGACTGCCCTTATCTGAAATGAAGTCTTGCCTGTAGGAAGACACAGAGCCTGGGGTTTAACTCCATTTCTGAAGGGAAACACACAGCATAGTTCTCATCCATGGATCACACTCTGCTTTAGAGCAAGAAGCACGCTCTTGCTTTCTAGAGTCTCTACTACAGCAGGAAATCTGAGTGTGCCCAGAACAAAAGAACGGTGATTCCTACACATATGGACCATATGTAGTCCAAATCTGCTTCTGAAACTGATACAAAGCACTGACCCTCTAACATCCAAAGCTTGTCAGGTAAGATGAGAAACGTGTGAGCTCAGTGAACAATGTAGTTCGTTTGAGCTAAAAAGTGACTGCCCTTACATGAAACGAAGTCTTGCTTGTAGGAAGACTCAGAGCCTGGGATTTAACTCCATTTCTGAAGTGAAACACACAGCATAGTTCTCATCCATGGATCACACTCTGCTTTAGAGCGAGAAGCACGATCTTGCTTTCTAGAATCTAAGACAGCAGGAAACGTGAGTGTGCTGAGAACAAAAGAACGGTGTTTCCTACACATACAGACATTATATAGTCCAACTCTTCTTCTGAAACTGGTACAAAGCACTGCTCCTCTAACATCCAAAGCTTGTCAGTTAAGATGAGAAACGTGTGAGCTCAGTGAACGATGTAGATGGTTTGAGCTAAAAAGTGACTGCCCTTACCTGAAATGAAGTCTTGCTTGTAGGAAGACATAGAGCCTGGGATGCAACTCCTTTTCTGAAGGGAAACAGACAACATCGTTTTCATCCATGGATCACACTCTGCCTTAGAGCGAGAAGCACGCTCTTGCTTTCTAAAGTCTCCAAGCCAGCAGGAAATCTGAGTGTGCTGAGAACAAAAGAACGGTGTTTCTACACATACGGACCATATCTAGTCCAACTCTGCTTCTGAAACAGATACAAAGCACTGGTCCTCTAACATCCAATGCTTGTCACCTAAGATGAGAAACGTGTGAGCTCAGGGAACGATGTAGTTCGTTTGAGCTGAAAAGTGACTGCCCTTACCTGAAACAAAGTCTTGCTTGTAGGAAGACGAAGAGCCTGGGATTTAACTCTTTTTCTGAAGGGAAACACACAGCATAGTTCTCATCCATGGATCACACTCTGCTTTAGAGCAAGAACCACGCTCTTGCTTTCTAGAGTCTCTACTACAGCAGGAAATCTGAGTGTGCCCAGAACAAAAGAACGGTGTTTCCTACACATACGGACTACATGTAGTCCAAATCTTCTTCTGAAACTGATACAATGCACTGGTCCTCTAACATCCAATGCTTGTCAGTTAAGATGAGAAACGTGTGAGCTTCGGGAACGATGTAGTTCCTTTGAGCTGAAAAGTGACTGCCCTTACCTGAAATGAAGTCTTGCTTGTAGGGAGACACAGAGCATGGGATTTAACTCCATTTCTGAAGT
Organism: Onychomys leucogaster; assembly: GCA_949786385.1. NCBI lineage: Eukaryota > Metazoa > Chordata > Mammalia > Rodentia > Cricetidae > Onychomys > Onychomys leucogaster. The sequence continues at coordinate 3,775,863 of CATKUP010000029.1, forward strand.
GAAACACACAGCATAGTCACATCCATGGATCACACTCTTCTTTAGAGCGAGAAGCACGCTCTTGCTTTCTAGAGTCTCTAAGTCAGCAGGAAACGTGAGTGTGCTGAGAACAAAAGAACTGTGTTTCCTACACATACGGACATTATATAGTCCAACTCTGCTTCTGAAACTGATACAAAGCACTGGTCCTCTAAAATGCAACGCTTGTCTGTTAAGATGAGAAACGTGTGAGCTTCGTGAACGATGTAGTTCGTTTGAGCTGAAAAGTACTGCCCTTACCTGAAACGAAGTCTTGCCTGTAGGATGACGCAGAGGCTGGGATTTAACTCCATTTTTGAAGGGAAACACACAGCATAGTTCTCATCCATGGATCACACTCTGCTTTAGAGCAAGAAGCACGCTCTTGCTTTCTAGAGTCTCTAATACAGCAGGAAAACTGAGTGTGCCCAGAACAAAAGAACGGTGTTTCCTACACATATGGACCATATGTAGTCCAAATCTGCTTCTGAAACTGATACAAAGTACTGACCCTCTAACATCCAAAGCTTGTCAGTTAAGATGAGAAACGTGTGAGCTCAGTGAACGATGTAGTTCGTTTGAGCTAAAAAGTGACTGCCCTTACCTGAAACGAAGTCTTGCTTGTAGGAAGACTCAGAGCCTGGGATTTAACTCCATTTCTGAAGTGAAACACACAGCATAGTTCTCATCCATGGATCACACTCTACTTTAGAGCGAGAAGCACGCTCTTCCTTTCTAGAGTCTCTAAGACAGCAGGACACGTGAGTGTGCTGAGAACAAAAGAGCTGTGTTTCCTACACATACGGACATTATATAGTCCAACTCTGCTTCTGGAACTGATACAAAGCACTGGTCCTCTAAAATCCAATGCTTGTCTGTTAAGATGAGAAACGTGTGAGCTTCGTGAATGATATAGTTCGTTTGAGCTGAAAAGTGACTGCCCTTACCTGAAACGAAGTCTTGGTTTTAGGGAGACTCAGAGCCGGGGATTTAACTCCATTTCTGAAGTGAAACACACAGCATAGTTCTCATCCATGGATCACACTCTGCTTTAGACCGAGAAGCACGCTCTTGCTTTCTAGAGTCTCTAAGACAGCAGGAAACATGAGTGTGCCCAGAACAAAAGAATGGTGTTTCCTACACATATGGACGATATGTAGTCCAAATCTGCTTCTGAAACTGATACAAAGCACTGACCCTCTAACATCCAAAGCTTGTCAGTTAAGATGAGAAACGTGTGAGCATCGTGAACGATGTAGTTCGTTTGAGCTGAAAAGTGACTGCCCTTACCTGAAACGAAGTCTTGCCTGTAGGATGACACAGAGGCTTGGATTTAACTCCATTTTTGAAGGGAAACACACAGCATAGTTCTCATCCATTGATCACACTCTGCTTTAGAGCAAGAAGCACGCTCTTGCTTTCTAGAGTCTCTAATACAGCAGGAAATCTGAGTGTGCCCAGAACAAAAGAATGGTGTTTCCTACACATACAGACTATATGTAGTCCAAATCTGCTTCTGAAACTGATACAAAGCACTGACCCTCTAACAACCAAAGCTTGTCAGGTAAGATGAGAAACGTGTGAGCTCAGTGAACGATGTAGTTCGTTTGAGCTAAAAAGTGTCTGCCCTTACCTGAAACGAAGTCTTGCTTGTAGGAAGACTCAGAGCCTGGGATTTAACTCCATTTCTGAAGTGAAACACACAGCATAGTTCTCATCCATGGATCACACTCTGCTTTAGAGCGAGAAGCACGCTCTTGCTTTCTAGAGTCTCTAAGACAGCAGGAAACGTGAGTGTACTGAGAACAAAAGAATGGTGTTTCCTACACATTCGGACCATATCTAGTCCAACTCTTCTTCTGAAACTGATACAAAGCACTGGTCCTCTAACATCCAATGCTTGTCAGTTAAGATGAGAAACGTGTGAGCTTCGGGAACGATGTAGTTCCTTTGAGCTGAAAAGTGACTGACCTTACCTGAAACGAAGTGTGGCTTGTAGGGAGACACAGAGCATGGGATTTAACTCCATTTCTGAAGTGAAACACACAGCATAGTCACATCCATGGATCACACTCTGCTTTAGAGCGAGAAGCACGCTCTTGCTTTCTAGAGTCTCTAAGACAGCAGGAAACGTGAGTGTGCTGAGAACAAAAGAACTGTGTTTCCTACACATACGGACATTATATAGTCCAACACTGCTTCTGAAACTGATACAAAGCACTGGTCCTCTAAAATGCAACGCTTGTCTGTTAAGATGAGAAACGTGTGAGCTTCGTGAACTATGTAGTTCGTTTGAGCTGAAAAGTACTGCCATTACCTGAAATGAAGTCTTGCCTGTAGGATGACGCAGAGCCTGGGATTTAACTCCATTTTTGAAGGGAAACACACAGCATAGTTCTCATTCATGGATCACACTCTGCTTTAGAGCAAGAAGCACGCTCTTACTTTCTAGACTCTCTAATACACCAGGAAATCTGAGTGTGCCCAGAACAAAAGAACGGTGTTTCCTACACATATGGACCATATGTAGTCCAAATCTTCTTCTGTAACTGAAACAATGCACTGGTCCTCTAACATCCAATGCTTGTCAGTTGAGATGAGAAACGTGTGAGCTTCGTGAACGATGTAGATCCTTTGAGCAGAAAAGTGACTGCCCTTACCTGAAAAGAAGTCTTGCTTGTAGGAAGACATAGAGCCTGGGATTTAACTCCTGTTCTGAAGGGAAACACACAGCATAGTTCTCATCCATGGATCACACTCTGCTTTAGAGCGAGAAGCACGCTCTTGCTTTCTAGAGTCTCTACTACAGCAGGAAATCTGAGTGTGCCCAGAACAAAAGAACGGTGTTTCCTACACATACAGACTATATGTAGTCCAAATCTGCTTCTGAAACTGATACAAAGCACTGACCCTCTAACAACCAAAGCTTGTCAGGTAAGATGAGAAACGTGTGAGCTCAGTGAACGATGTAGTTCGTTTGAGCTAAAAAGTGTCTGCCCTTACCTGAAACGAAGTCTTGCTTGTAGGAAGACTCAGAGCCTGGGATTTAACTCCATTTCTGAAGTGAAACACACAGCATAGTTCTCATCAATGGATCACACTCTGCTTTAGAGCGAGAAGCACGATCTTGCTTTCTAGAATCTAAGACAGCAGTAAACGTGAGTGTGCTGAGAACAAAAGAACGGTGTTTCCTACACATACAGACATTATATAGTCCAACTCTTCTTCTGAAACTGGTACAAAGCACTGCTCCTCTAACATCCAATGCTTGTCACTTAAGATGAGAAACGTGTGAGCTTCGTGAAAGATGTAGTTCGTTTGAGCAGAAAAGTGACTGCCCTTTCCTGAAACGAATTCTTGCTTGTAGGAAGACACAGAACCTGGGATTTAACTCCATTTCTGAAGGGAAACACACAGCATAGTTCTCATCCATGGATCACACTCTGCTTTAGAGCGAGAAGCACGCTCTTGCTTTCTAGAGTCTCTAAGACAGCAGGAAACGTGAGTGTACTGAGAACAAAAGAATGGTGTTTCCTACACATACGGACCATATCTAGTCCAACTCTTCTTCTGAAACTGATACAAAGCACTGGTCCTCTAACATCCAATGCTTGTCAGTTAAGATGAGAAACGTGTGAGCTTCATGAATGATGTAGTTCGTTTGAGCAGAAAAATGACTGACCTTACTTGAAACGAAGTCTTGCTTGTAGGAAGATTCAGAGGCTGGGATTTAACTCCTTTTCTGAAGGGAAAAACACAGCATAGTTTTCATCCATGGATCACACTCTGCTTTAGAGTGAGAAGCACGCTCTTGCTTTCTAAAGTCTCTAAGACAGCAGGAAACGTGAGTGTGCTGAGAACAAATGAACGGTGTTTCCTACACATACGGACCATATCTAGTCCAACTCTGCTTCTGAAACAGATACAAAGCACTGGTCCTCTAAAATGCAATGCTTGTCTGTTAAGATGAGAAACGTGTGAGCTTTGTGAACTATGTAGTTCGTTTGAGCTGAAAAGTACTGCCATTACCTGAAATGAAGTCTTGCCTGTAGGATGACGCAGAGCCTGGGATTTAACTCCATTTTTGAAGGGAAACACACAGCATAGTTCTCATTCATGGATCACACTCTGCTTTAGAGCAAGAAGCACGCTCTTGCTTTCTAGACTCTCTAATACACCAGGAAATCTGAGTGTGCCCAGAACAAAAGAACGGTGTTTCCTACACATACTGACCATATCTAGTCCAACTCTGTTTCTTAAACTGATAAAAAGCACTTTTCCTCTAACAACCAATGCTTGTCTGTTAAGATGAGAAAATTGTGAGCTCAGTGAACGATGTAGTTCGTTTGACCTGAAAAGTGAATGCCCTTACCTGAAAGGAAGTCTTGCTTGTGGGAAGACTCAGAGCCTGGGATTTAACTCCATTTCTGAAGTGAAACACACAGCATAGTTTTCATCCATGGATCACACTCTGCTTTAGAGTGAGAAGCACGATCTTGCTTTCTAGAATCTAAGACAGCAGGAAACGTGAGTGTGCTGAGAACAAAAGAACGGTGTTTCCTACACATACGGACCATATCTAGTCCAAGTCTTCTTCTGAAACTGATACAAAGCACTGGTCCTCTAACATCCAATGCTTGTCTGTTAATATGAGAAACGTGTGAGCTCAGGGAACGATGTAGTTCATTTGAGCTGAAAAGTGACTGCCCTTACCTGAAACAAAGTCTTGCTTGTAGGAAGACGAAGAGCCTGGGATTTAACTCCTTTTCTGAAGGGAAACACACAGCATAGTTCTCATCCATGGATCACACTCTGCTTTAGAGCAAGAACCACGCTCTTGCTTTCTAGAGTCTCTACTACAGCAGGAAATCTGAGTGTGCCGAGAACAAAAGAACGGTGTTTCCTACACATACGGACTATATGTAGTCCAAATCTTCTTCTGAAACTGATACAATGCACTGGTCCTCTAACATCCAATGCTTGTCAGTTAAGAAGAGAAACGTGTGAGCTTCGTGAACGATGTAGTTCGTTTGAGCAGAAAAGTGACTGTCCTTACCTGAAACGAAGTCTTGCTTGTAGGGAGACTCAGAGCATGGGATTTAATTGCATTTCTGAAGTGAAACACACAGCATAGTTCTCATCCATGGATCACACTCTGCTTTAGAGCGAGAAGCACGATCTTGCTTTCTAGAATCTAAGACAGCAGGAAACGTGAGTGTGCTGAGAACAAAAGAACGGTGTTTCCTACACATACAGACATTATATACTCCAACTCTTCTTCTGAAACTGGTACAAAGCACTGCTCCTCTAACATCCAATGCTTGTCAGTTAAGATGAGAAACGTGTGAGCTTCGTGAAAGATGTAGTTCGTTTGAGCAGAAAAGTGACTGCCCTTTCCTGAAACGAAGTCTTGATTGTAGGAAGACACAGAGCCTGGGATTTAACTCCATTTCTGAAGGGAAACACACAGCATAGTTCTCATCCATGGATCACACTCTGCTTTAGAGCGAGAAGCACGCTCTTGCTTTCTAGAGTCTCTAAGACAGCAGGAAACGTGAGTGTGCTGAGAACAAAGAACGGTGTTTCCTACACATACGGACCATATCTAGTCCAACTCTTCTTCTGAAACTAATACAAAGCACTGGTCCTCTAACATCCAATGCTTGTCAGTTAAGATGAGAAACGTGTGAGCTTCGTGAACGATGTAGTTCCTTTGAGCAGAAAAATGACTGACCTTACTTGAAATGAAGTCTTGCTTGTAGGAAGATTCAGAGGCTGGGATTTAACTCCTTTTCTGAAGGGAAACACACAGCATAGTTTTCATCCATGGATCACACTGTGCTTTAGAGTGAGAAGCACGCTCTTGCTTTCTAAAGTCTCTAAGACAGGAGGAAACGTTAGTGTGCTGAGAACAAAAGAATGGTGTTTCCTACACATACAGACCATATCTAGTCCAACTCTGCGTCTGAAACAGATACAAAGCACTGGTCCTCTAACATCAAATGCTTGTCAGTTAAGATGAGAAACGTGTGAGCTTTGGGAACGATGTAGTTCCTTTGAGCTGAAAAGTGACTGCCCTTACCTGAAACGAAGTGTGGCTTGTAGGGAGACACAGAGCATGGGATTTAACTCCATTTCTGAAGTGAAACACACAGCATAGTCACATCCATGGATCACACTCTGCTTTAGAGCGAGAAGCACGCTCTTGCTTTCTAGAGTCTCTAAGACAGCAGGAAACGTGAGTGTGCTGAGAACAAAAGAACTGTGTTTCCTACACATACGGACATTATATAGTCCAACACTGCTTCTGAAACTGATACAAAGCACTGGTCCTCTAAAATGCAACGCTTGTCTGTTAAGATGAGAAACGTGTGAGCTTCGTGAACTATGTAGTTCGTTTGAGCTGAAAAGTACTGCCATTACCTGAAATGAAGTCTTGCCTGTAGGATGACGCAGAGCCTGGGATTTAACTCCATTTTTGAAGGGAAACACACAGCATAGTTCTCATTCATGGATCACACTCTGCTTTAGAGCAAGAAGCACGCTCTTACTTTCTAGACTCTCTAATACACCAGGAAATCTGAGTGTGCCCAGAACAAAAGAACGGTGTTTCCTACACATATGGACCATATGTAGTCCAAATCTTCTTCTGTAACTGAAACAATGCACTGGTCCTCTAACATCCAATGCTTGTCAGTTGAGATGAGAAACGTGTGAGCTTCGTGAACGATGTAGATCCTTTGAGCAGAAAAGTGACTGCCCTTACCTGAAAAGAAGTCTTGCTTGTAGGAAGACATAGAGCCTGGGATTTAACTCCTGTTCTGAAGGGAAACACACAGCATAGTTCTCATCCATGGATCACACTCTGCTTTAGAGCGAGAAGCACGCTCTTGCTTTCTAGAGTCTCTACTACAGCAGGAAATCTGAGTGTGCCCAGAACAAAAGAACGGTGTTTCCTACACATACAGACTATATGTAGTCCAAATCTGCTTCTGAAACTGATACAAAGCACTGACCCTCTAACAACCAAAGCTTGTCAGGTAAGATGAGAAACGTGTGAGCTCAGTGAACGATGTAGTTCGTTTGAGCTAAAAAGTGTCTGCCCTTACCTGAAACGAAGTCTTGCTTGTAGGAAGACTCAGAGCCTGGGATTTAACTCCATTTCTGAAGTGAAACACACAGCATAGTTTTCATCCATGGATCACACTCTGCTTTAGAGCGAGAAGCACGATCTTGCTTTCTAGAATCTAAGACAGCAGGAAACGTGAGTGTGCTGAGAACAAAAGAACGGTGTTTCCTACACATACGGACCATATCTAGTCCAACTCTTCTTCTGAAACTGATACAAAGCACTGGTCCTCTAACATCCAATGCTTGTCAGTTAAGATGAGAAACGTGTGAGCTTCATGAACGATGTAGTTCGTTTGAGCAGAAAAATGACTGACCTTACTTGAAACGAAGTCTTGCTTGTAGGAAGATTCAGAGGCTGGGATTTAACTCCTTTTCTGAAGGGAAAAACACAGCATAGTTTTCATCCATGGATCACACTCTGCTTTAGAGTGAGAAGCACGCTCTTGCTTTCAAAATCTCTAAGACAGCAGGAAACGTGAGTGTGCTGAGAACAAATGAACGGTGTTTCCTACACATACGGACCATATCTAGTCCAACTCTGCTTCTGAAACAGATACAAAGCACTGGTCCTCTAAAATGCAATGCTTGTCTGTTAAGATGAGAAACGTGTGAGCTTCGTGAACTATGTAGTTCGTTTGAGCTGAAAAGTACTGCCATTACCTGAAATGAAGTCTTGCCTGTAGGATGACGCAGAGCCTGGGATTTAACTCCATTTTTGAAGGGAAACACACAGCATAGTTCTCATTCATGGATCACACTCTGCTTTAGAGCAAGAAGCACGCTCTTGCTTTCTAGACTCTCTAATACACCAGGAAATCTGAGTGTGCCCAGAACAAAAGAACGGTGTTTCCTACACATACTGACCATATCTAGTCCAACTCTGTTCCTTAAACTGATAAAAAGCACTTTTCCTCTAACAACCAATGCTTGTCTGTTAAGATGAGAAAATTGTGAGCTCAGTGAACGATGTAGTTCGTTTGACCTGAAAAGTGAATGCCCTTACCTGAAAGGAAGTCTTGCTTGTGGGAAGACTCAGAGCCTGGGATTTAACTCCATTTCTGAAGTGAAACACACAGCATAGTTTTCATCCATGGATCACACTCTGCTTTAGAGCGAGAAGCACGATCTTGCTTTCTAGAATCTAAGACAGCAGGAAACGTGAGTGTGCTGAGAACAAAAGAACGGTGTTTCCTACACATACGGACCATATCTAGTCCAAGTCTTCTTCTGAAACTGATACAAAGCACTGGTCCTCTAACATCCAATGCTTGTCTGTTAATATGAGAAACGTGTGAGCTCAGGGAACGATGTAGTTCATTTGAGCTGAAAAGTGACTGCCCTTACCTGAAACAAAGTCTTGCTTGTAGGAAGACGAAGAGCCTGGGATTTAACTCCTTTTCTGAAGGGAAACACACAGCATAGTTCTCATCCATGGATCACACTCTGCTTTAGAGCAAGAACCACGCTCTTGCTTTCTAGAGTCTCTACTACAGCAGGAAATCTGAGTGTGCCAAGAACAAAAGAACGGTGTTTCCTACACATACGGACTATATGTAGTCCAAATCTTCTTCTGAAACTGATACAATGCACTGGTCCTCTAACATCCAATGCTTGTCAGTTAAGAAGAGAAACGTGTGAGCTTCGTGAACGATGTAGTTCGTTTGAGCAGAAAAGTGACTGTCCTTACCTGAAACGAAGTCTTGCTTGTAGGGAGACTCAGAGCATGGGATTTAATTGCATTTCTGAAGTGAAACACACAGCATAGTTCTCATCCATGGATCACACTCTGCTTTAGAGCGAGAAGCACGATCTTGCTTTCTAGAATCTAAGACAGCAGGAAACGTGAGTGTGCTGAGAACAAAAGAACGGTGTTTCCTACACATACAGACATTATATAGTCCAACTCTTCTTCTGAAACTGGTACAAAGCACTGCTCCTCTAACATCCAATGCTTGTCAGTTAAGATGAGAAACGTGTGAGCTTCGTGAAAGATGTAGTTCGTTTGAGCAGAAAAGTGACTGCCCTTTCCTGAAATGAAGTCTTGCTTGTAGGAAGACACAGAGCCTGGGATTTAACTCCATTTCTGAAGGGAAACACACAGCATAGTTCTCATCCATGGATCACACTCTGCTTTAGAGCGAGAAGCACGCTCTTGCTTTCTAGAGTCTCTAAGACAGCAGGAAACGTGAGTGTGCTGAGAACAAAGAACGGTGTTTCCTACACATACGGACCATATCTAGTCCAACTCTTCTTCTGAAACTAATACAAAGCACTGGTCCTCTAACATCCAATGCTTGTCAGTTAAGATGAGAAACGTGTGAGCTTCGTGAAAGATGTAGTTCGTTTGAGCAGAAAAGTGACTGCCCTTTCCTGAAACGAAGTCTTGATTGTAGGAAGACACAGAGCCTGGGATTTAACTCCATTTCTGAAGGGAAACACACAGCATAGTTCTCATCCATGGATCACACTCTGCTTTAGAGCGAGAAGCACGCTCTTGCTTTCTAGAGTCTCTAAGACAGCAGGAAACGTGAGTGTGCTGAGAACAAAGAACGGTGTTTCCTACACATACGGACCATATCTAGTCCAACTCTTCTTCTGAAACTAATACAAAGCACTGGTCCTCTAACATCCAATGCTTGTCAGTTAAGATGAGAAACGTGTGAGCTTCGTGAACGATGTAGTTCCTTTGAGCAGAAAAATGACTGACCTTACTTGAAATGAAGTCTTGCTTGTAGGAAGATTCAGAGGCTGGGATTTAACTCCTTTTCTGAAGGGAAACACACAGCATAGTTTTCATCCATGGATCACACTGTGCTTTAGAGTGAGAAGCACGCTCTTGCTTTCTAAAGTCTCTAAGACAGGAGGAAACGTTAGTGTGCTGAGAACAAAAGAATGGTGTTTCCTACACATACAGACCATATCTAGTCCAACTCTGCGTCTGAAACAGATACAAAGCACTGGTCCTCTAACATCAAATGCTTGTCAGTTAAGATGAGAAACGTGTGAGCTTCGGGAACGATGTAGTTCCTTTGAGCTGAAAAGTGACTGCCCTTACCTGAAACGAAGTGTGGCTTGTAGGGAGACACAGAGCATGGGATTTAACTCCATTTCTGAAGTGAAACACACAGCATAGTCACATCCATGGATCACACTCTGCTTTAGAGCGAGAAGCACGCTCTTGCTTTCTAGAGTCTCTAAGACAGCAGGAAACGTGAGTGTGCTGAGAACAAAAGAACTGTGTTTCCTACACATACGGACATTATATAGTCCAACACTGCTTCTGAAACTGATACAAAGCACTGGTCCTCTAAAATGCAACGCTTGTCTGTTAAGATGAGAAACGTGTGAGCTTCGTGAACTATGTAGTTCGTTTGAGCTGAAAAGTACTGCCATTACCTGAAATGAAGTCTTGCCTGTAGGATGACGCAGAGCCTGGGATTTAACTCCATTTTTGAAGGGAAACACACAGCATAGTTCTCATTCATGGATCACACTCTGCTTTAGAGCAAGAAGCACGCTCTTACTTTCTAGACTCTCTAATACACCAGGAAATCTGAGTGTGCCCAGAACAAAAGAACGGTGTTTCCTACACATATGGACCATATGTAGTCCAAATCTTCTTCTGGAACTGAAACAATGCACTGGTCCTCTAACATCCAATGCTTGTCAGTTGAGATGAGAAACGTGTGAGCTTCGTGAACGATGTAGATCCTTTGAGCAGAAAAGTGACTGCCCTTACCTGAAAAGAAGTCTTGCTTGTAGGAAGACATAGAGCCTGGGATTTAACTCCTGTTCTGAAGGGAAACACACAGCATAGTTCTCATCCATGGATCACACTCTGCTTTAGAGCGAGAAGCACGCTCTTGCTTTCTAGAGTCTCTACTACAGCAGGAAATCTGAGTGTGCCCAGAACAAAAGAACGGTGTTTCCTACACATACAGACTATATGTAGTCCAAATCTGCTTCTGAAACTGATACAAAGCACTGACCCTCTAACAACCAAAGCTTGTCAGGTAAGATGAGAAACGTGTGAGCTCAGTGAACGATGTAGTTCGTTTGAGCTAAAAAGTGTCTGCCCTTACCTGAAACGAAGTCTTGCTTGTAGGAAGACTCAGAGCCTGGGATTTAACTCCATTTCTGAAGTGAAACACACAGCATAGTTCTCATCAATGGATCACACTCTGCTTTAGAGCGAGAAGCACGATCTTGCTTTCTAGAATCTAAGACAGCAGTAAACGTGAGTGTGCTGAGAACAAAAGAACGGTGTTTCCTACACATACAGACATTATATAGTCCAACTCTTCTTCTGAAACTGGTACAAAGCACTGCTCCTCTAACATCCAATGCTTGTCACTTAAGATGAGAAACGTGTGAGCTTCGTGAAAGATGTAGTTCGTTTGAGCAGAAAAGTGACTGCCCTTTCCTGAAACGAATTCTTGCTTGTAGGAAGACACAGAACCTGGGATTTAACTCCATTTCTGAAGGGAAACACACAGCATAGTTCTCATCCATGGATCACACTCTGCTTTAGAGCGAGAAGCACGCTCTTGCTTTCTAGAGTCTCTAAGACAGCAGGAAACGTGAGTGTACTGAGAACAAAAGAATGGTGTTTCCTACACATACGGACCATATCTAGTCCAACTCTTCTTCTGAAACTGATACAAAGCACTGGTCCTCTAACATCCAATGCTTGTCAGTTAAGATGAGAAACGTGTGAGCTTCATGAACGATGTAGTTCGTTTGAGCAGAAAAATGACTGACCTTACTTGAAACGAAGTCTTGCTTGTAGGAAGATTCAGAGGCTGGGATTTAACTCCTTTTCTGAAGGGAAAAACACAGCATAGTTTTCATCCATGGATCACACTCTGCTTTAGAGTGAGAAGCACGCTCTTGCTTTCTAAAGTCTCTAAGACAGCAGGAAACGTGAGTGTGCTGAGAACAAATGAACGGTGTTTCCTACACATACGGACCATATCTAGTCCAACTCTGCTTCTGAAACAGATACAAAGCACTGGTCCTCTAAAATGCAATGCTTGTCTGTTAAGATGAGAAACGTGTGAGCTTCGTGAACTATGTAGTTCGTTTGAGCTGAAAAGTACTGCCATTACCTGAAATGAAGTCTTGCCTGTAGGATGACGCAGAGCCTGGGATTTAACTCCATTTTTGAAGGGAAACACACAGCATAGTTCTCATTCATGGATCACACTCTGCTTTAGAGCAAGAAGCACGCTCTTGCTTTCTAGACTCTCTAATACACCAGGAAATCTGAGTGTGCCCAGAACAAAAGAACGGTGTTTCCTACACATACTGACCATATCTAGTCCAACTCTGTTTCTTAAACTGATAAAAAGCACTTTTCCTCTAACAACCAATGCTTGTCTGTTAAGATGAGAAAATTGTGAGCTCAGTGAACGATGTAGTTCGTTTGACCTGAAAAGTGAATGCCCTTACCTGAAAGGAAGTCTTGCTTGTGGGAAGACTCAGAGCCTGGGATTTAACTCCATTTCTGAAGTGAAACACACAGCATAGTTTTCATCCATGGATCACACTCTGCTTTAGAGCGAGAAGCACGATCTTGCTTTCTAGAATCTAAGACAGCAGGAAACGTGAGTGTGCTGAGAACAAAAGAACGGTGTTTCCTACACATACGGACCATATCTAGTCCAAGTCTTCTTCTGAAACTGATACAAAGCACTGGTCCTCTAACATCCAATGCTTGTCTGTTAATATGAGAAACGTGTGAGCTCAGGGAACGATGTAGTTCATTTGAGCTGAAAAGTGACTGCCCTTACCTGAAACAAAGTCTTGCTTGTAGGAAGACGAAGAGCCTGGGATTTAACTCCTTTTCTGAAGGGAAACACACAGCATAGTTCTCATCCATGGATCACACTCTGCTTTAGAGCAAGAACCACGCTCTTGCTTTCTAGAGTCTCTACTACAGCAGGAAATCTGAGTGTGCCGAGAACAAAAGAACGGTGTTTCCTACACATACGGACTATATGTAGTCCAAATCTTCTTCTGAAACTGATACAATGCACTGGTCCTCTAACATCCAATGCTTGTCAGTTAAGAAGAGAAACGTGTGAGCTTCGTGAACGATGTAGTTCGTTTGAGCAGAAAAGTGACTGTCCTTACCTGAAACGAAGTCTTGCTTGTAGGGAGACTCAGAGCATGGGATTTAATTGCATTTCTGAAGTGAAACACACAGCATAGTTCTCATCCATGGATCACACTCTGCTTTAGAGCGAGAAGCACGATCTTGCTTTCTAGAATCTAAGACAGCAGGAAACGTGAGTGTGCTGAGAACAAAAGAACGGTGTTTCCTACACATACAGACATTATATAGTCCAACTCTTCTTCTGAAACTGGTACAAAGCACTGCTCCTCTAACATCCAATGCTTGTCAGTTAAGATGAGAAACGTGTGAGCTTCGTGAAAGATGTAGTTCGTTTGAGCAGAAAAGTGACTGCCCTTTCCTGAAACGAAGTCTTGATTGTAGGAAGACACAGAGCCTGGGATTTAACTCCATTTCTGAAGGGAAACACACAGCATAGTTCTCATCCATGGATCACACTCTGCTTTAGAGCGAGAAGCACGCTCTTGCTTTCTAGAGTCTCTAAGACAGCAGGAAACGTGAGTGTGCTGAGAACAAAGAACGGTGTTTCCTACACATACGGACCATATCTAGTCCAACTCTTCTTCTGAAACTAATACAAAGCACTGGTCCTCTAACATCCAATGCTTGTCAGTTAAGATGAGAAACGTGTGAGCTTCGTGAACGATGTTGTTCCTTTGAGCAGAAAAATGACTGACCTTACTTGAAATGAAGTCTTGCTTGTAGGAAGATTCAGAGGCTGGGATTTAACTCCTTTTCTGAAGGGAAACACACAGCATAGTTTTCATCCATGGATCACACTGTGCTTTAGAGTGAGAAGCACGCTCTTGCTTTCTAAAGTCTCTAAGACAGGAGGAAACGTTAGTGTGCTGAGAACAAAAGAATGGTGTTTCCTACACATACAGACCATATCTAGTCCAACTCTGCGTCTGAAACAGATACAAAGCACTGGTCCTCTAACATCAAATGCTTGTCAGTTAAGATGAGAAACGTGTGAGCTTCGGGAACGATGTAGTTCCTTTGAGCTGAAAAGTGACTGCCCTTACCTGAAACGAAGTGTGGCTTGTAGGGAGACACAGAGCATGGGATTTAACTCCATTTCTGAAGTGAAACACACAGCATAGTCACATCCATGGATCACACTCTGCTTTAGAGCGAGAAGCACGCTCTTGCTTTCTAGAGTCTCTAAGACAGCAGGAAACGTGAGTGTGCTGAGAACAAAAGAACTGTGTTTCCTACACATACGGACATTATATAGTCCAACACTGCTTCTGAAACTGATACAAAGCACTGGTCCTCTAAAATGCAACGCTTGTCTGTTAAGATGAGAAACGTGTGAGCTTCGTGAACTATGTAGTTCGTTTGAGCTGAAAAGTACTGCCATTACCTGAAATGAAGTCTTGCCTGTAGGATGACGCAGAGCCTGGGATTTAACTCCATTTTTGAAGGGAAACACACAGCATAGTTCTCATTCATGGATCACACTCTGCTTTAGAGCAAGAAGCACGCTCTTACTTTCTAGACTCTCTAATACACCAGGAAATCTGAGTGTGCCCAGAACAAAAGAACGGTGTTTCCTACACATATGGACCATATGTAGTCCTAATCTTCTTCTGTAACTGAAACAATGCACTGGTCCTCTAACATCCAATGCTTGTCAGTTGAGATGAGAAACGTGTGAGCTTCGTGAACGATGTAGATCCTTTGAGCAGAAAAGTGACTGCCCTTACCTGAAAAGAAGTCTTGCTTGTAGGAAGACATAGAGCCTGGGATTTAACTCCTTTTCTGAAGGGAAACACACAGCATAGTTCTCATCCATGGATCACACTCTGCTTTAGAGCGAGAAGCACGCTCTTGCTTTCTAGAGTCTCTACTACAGCAGGAAATCTGAGTGTGCCCAGAAAAAAAGAACGGTGTTTCCTACACATACAGACTATATGTAGTCCAAATCTTCTTCTGAAACTGATACAATGCACTGGTCCTCTAACATCCAATGCTTGTCAGTTAAGATGAGAAACGTATGAGCTTCGTGAACGATGTAGTTCCTTTGAGCAGAAAAGTGACTGTCCTTACATGAAACAAAGTCTTGCTTGTAGGGAGACTCAGAGCATGGGATTTAATTGCATTTCTGAAGTGAAACACACAGCATAGTTCTCATCCATGGATCACACTCTGCTTTAGAGCGAGAAGCACGATCTTGCTTTCTAGAATCTAAGACAGCAGGAAACGTGAGTGTGCTGAGAACAAAAGAACGGTGTTTCCTACACATACAGACTATATGTAGTCCAAATCTTCTTCTGAAACTGATACAAAGCACTGCTCCTCTAACATCCAATGCTTGTCAGTTAAGATGAGAAACGTGTGAGCTTCGTGAAAGATGTAGTTCGTTTGAGCAGAAAAGTGACTGCCCTTTCCTGAAACGAAGTCTTGATTGTAGGAAGACACAGAGCCTGGGATTTAACTCCATTTCTGAAGGGAAACACACAGCATAGTTCTCATCCATGGATCACACTCTGCTTTAGAGCGAGAAGCACGCTCTTGCTTTCTAGAGTCTCTAAGGAAGCAGGAAACCTGAGGGTGCTGAGAACAAAAGAACGGTGTTTCTACACATACGGACCATATCTAGTCCAACTCTGCTTCTGAAACAGATACAAAGCAAGGGTCCTCTAACATCCAATGCTTGTCACTTAAGATGAGAAACGTGTGAGCTTTGTGAATGATGTAGTTCCTTTGAACTGAATAGTGACTGCCCTTACCTGAAACGAAGTCTTGCTTTTAGTAAGACAAGAGCCAGGGATTTAAGTCCATTTCTGAAGGGAAACACACAGCATAGTATTCATCCATGGATCACACTCTGCTTTAGAGCGAGAAGCACGCTCTTGCTTTCTAGAGTCTCTAAGACAGCAGGAAACGTGAGTGTGCTGAGAACAAAAGAACGGTGTTTCCTACACATACGGACCATATCTAGTCCAACTCTGCTTCTTGAACTGATACAAAGCACTGGTCCTCTAACATCCAATGCTTGTCTGTTAAGATGAGAAACGTGTGAGCTTCGTGAACGATGTAGTTCGTTTGAGCTGAAAAGTGACTGCCCTTATCTGAAACGAAGTCTTGCCTGTAGGAAGACACAGAGCCTGGACTTTAACTCCATTTCTGAAGGGAAACACACAGCATAGTTCTCATCCATGGATCACACTCTGCTTTTGAGCGATAAGCCCGCTCTTGCTTTCTATTTTCTCTAAGACAGCAGGAAACATGAGTGTGCTGAGAACAAAAGAACGGTGTTTCCTACACATACGGACCATATCTAGTCCAACTCTTCTTCTGAAACTGATACAAAGCACTGGTCCTCTAACATCCAATGGTTGTCTGTTAATATGAGAAACGTGTGAGCTCAGGGAACGATGTAGTTGGTTTGAGCTGAAAAGTGACTGCCCTTACCTGAAACAAAGTCTTGCTTGTAGGAAGACGAAGAGCCTGGGATTTAACTCCTTTTCTGAAGGGAAACACACAGCATAGTTCTCATCCATGAATCACACTCTGCTTTAGAGCAAGAACCACGCTCTTGCTTTCTAGAGTCTCTACTACAGCAGGAAATCTGAGTGTGCCCAGAACAAAAGAACGGTGTTTCCTACACATACGGACTATATGTAGTCCAAATCTTCTTCTGAAACTGATACAATGCACTGGTCCTCTAACATCCAATGCTTGTCAGTTAAGATGAGAAACGGGTGAGCTTCGGGAACGATGCAGTTCCTTTGAGCTGAAAAGTGACTGCCCTTACCTGAAACGAAGTCTTGCTTGTAGGGAGACACAGAGCATGGGATTTAACTCCATTTCTGAAGTGAAACACACAGCATAGTCACATCCATGGTTCACACTCTGCTTTAGAGCGAGAAGCACGTTCTTCCTTTCTAGAGTCTCTAAGACAGAAGGACACGTGAGTGTGCTGAGAACAAAAGAACTGTGTTTCCTACACATACGGACATTATATAGTCCAACTCTGCTTCTGGAACTGATACAAAGCACTGGTCCTCTAAAATCCAATGCTTGTCTGTTAAGATGAGAAACGTGTGAGCTTCGTGAACGATGTAGTTCGTTTGAGCTGAAAAGTGACTGCCCTTACCTGAAACGAAGTCTTGCTTGTAGGGAGACTCAGAGCCTGGGATTTAACTCCATTTTTGAAGGGAAACACACAGCATAGTTCTCATCCATGGATCACACTCTGCTTTAGAGCAAGAAGCACGCTCTTGCTTTCTAGAGTCTCTAATACAGCAGGAAATCTGAGTGTGCCCAGAACAAAAGAACGGTGATTCCTACACATATGGACCATATGTATTCCAAATCTGCTTCTGAATCTGATACAAAGCACTGACCCTCTAACATCCAAAGCTTGTCAGGTAAGATGAGAAACGTGTGAGCTCAGTGAACGATGTAGTTCGTTTGAGCTAAAAAGTGACTGCCCTTACCTGAAACGAAGTCTTGCTTGTAGGAAGACTCAGAGCCTGGGATTCAACTCCATTTCTGAAGTGAAACACACAGCATAGTTCTCATCCATGGATCACACTCTGCTTTAGAGCGAGAAGCACGATCTTGCTTTCTAGAATCTAAGACAGCAGGAAACGTGAGTGTGCTGAGAACAAAAGAACGGTTTTTCCTACACATACAGACATTATATAGTCCAACTCTTCTTCTGAAACTGGTCCAAAGCACTGCTCCTCTAACATCCAATGCTTGTCAGTTAAGTTGAGAAACGTGTGAGCTTCGTGAAAGATGTAGTTCGTTTGAGCAGAAAAGTGACTGCCGTTTCCTGAAACGAAGTCTTGCTTGTAGGAAGACACAGAGCCTGGGATTTAACTCCATTTCTGAAGGGAAACACACAGCATAGTTCTCATCCATGGATCACACTCTGCTTTAGAGCGAGAAGCACGCTCTTGCTTTCTAGAGTCTCTAAGACAGCAGGAAACATGAGTGTGCTGAGAACAAAGAACGGTGTTTCCTACACATACGGACCATATCTAGTCCAACTCTTCTTCTGAAACTAATACAAAGCACTGGTCCTCTAACATCCAATGCTTGTCAGTTAAGATGAGAATCGTGTGAGCTTCGTGAACGATGTAGTTCGTTTGAGCAGAAAAATGACTGACCTTACTTGAAATGAAGTCTTGCTTGTAGGAAGATTCAGAGGCTGGGATTTAACTCCTTTTCTGAAGGGAAACACACAGCATAGTTTTCATCCATGGATCACACTGTGCTTTAGAGTGAGGAGCACGCTCTTGCTTTCTAAAGTCTCTAAGACAGGAGGAAATGTGAGTGTGCTGAGAACAAAAGAATGGTGTTTCCTACACATACGGACCATATCTAGTCCAACTCTGGTTCTGAAACAGATACAAAGCACTGGTACTCTAACATCAAATGCTTGTCAGTTAAGATGAGAAACGTGTGAGCTTCGGGAACGATGTAGTTCCTTTCAGCTGAAAAGTGCCTGCCCTTACCTGAAACGAAGTCTTGCTTGTAGGGAGACACAGAGCATGGGATTTAACTCCATTTCTGAAGTGAAACACACAGCATAGTCACATCCATGGATCACACTCTGCTTTAGAGCGAGAAGCACGCTCTTGCTTTCTAGAGTCTCTAAGACAGCAGGAAACGTGAGTGTGCTGAGAACAAAAGAACTGTGTTTCCTACACATACGGATATTATATAGTCCAACTCTTCTTCTGAAACTGGTACAAAGCAGTGCTCCTCTAACATCCAATGCTTGTCACTTAAGATGAGAAACGTGTGAACTTCGTGAACGATGTAGTTCGTTTGAGCTGAAAAGTGACTGCCCTTACCTGAAACGAAGTCTTGCTTGTAGGGAGACACAGAGCCTGGGATTTAACTCCATTTCTGAAGGGAAACACACAGCATAGTTCTCATCCATGGATCACACTCTACTTTAGAGCGAGAAGCACGCTCTTCCTTTCTAGAGTCTCTAAGACAGCAGGACACGTGAGTGTTCTGAGAAAAAAAGAACTGTGTTTCCTACACATACGGACATTATATAGTCCAACTCTGCTTGTGGAACTGATACAAAGCACTGGTCCTCTAAAATCCAATGCTTGTCTGTTAAGATGAGAAAAGTGTGAGCTTCGTGAATGATGTAGTTAGTTTGAGCTGAAAAGTGACTGCCCTTACCTGAAACGAAGTCTTGCTTGTAGGGAGACTCAGAGCCTGGGATTTAACTCCATTTCTGAAGTGAAACACACAGCATAGTTCTCATCCATGGATCACACTCTGCTTTAGAGCAAGAAGCACGCTCTTGCTTTCTAGAGTCTCTAAGACAGCAGGAAACGTGAGTGTGCTGAGAACAAAAGAACGGTGTTTCCTACACATACAGACATTATATAGTCCAACTCTTCTTCTGAAACTGGTACAAAGCACTGCTCCTCTGACATCCAATGCTTGTCACTTAAGATGAGAAACGTGTGAGCTTCGTGAAAGATGTAGTTCGTTTGAGCAGAAAAGTGACTGCCCATTCCTGAAACGAATTCTTGCTTGTAGGAAGACACAAAGCCTGGGATTAAACTCCATTTCTGAAGGGAAACACACAGCATAGTTTTCATCCATGGATCACACTCTGCTTTAGAGTGAGAAGCACGCTCTTGCTTTCTATAGTCTCTAAGACAGCAGGAAAAGGGAGTGTGCTGAGAACAAAAGAACGGTGTTTCCTACACATACGGACCATATCTAGTCCAACTCTGCTTCTGAAACAGATACAAAGCACTGGTCCTCTAAAATGCAATGCTTGTCTGTTAAGATGAGAAACGTGTGAGCTTCGTGAACTATGTAGTTCGTTTGAGCTGAAAAGTACTGCCATTACCTGAAATGAAGTCTTGACTGTAGGAAGACATAGAGCCTGGGATTTAACTCCTTTTCTGAAGGGAAACACACAGCATAGTTCTCATCCATGGATCACACTCTGCTTTAGAGCGAGAAGCACGCTCTTGCTTTCTAGAGTCTCTACTACAGCAGGAAATCTGAGTGTGCCCAGAACAAAAGAACGGTGTTTCCTACACATACGGACCATATCTAGTCCAAATCTGTTTCTTAAACTGATAAAAAGCACTTTTCCTCTAACAACCAATGCTTGTCTGTTAAGATGAGAAAATTGTGAGCTCAGTGAACGATGTAGTTCGTTTGACCTGAAAAGTGACTGCCCTTACCTGAAACGAAGTCTTGCTTGTGGGAAGACTCAGAGCCTGGGATTTAACTCCATTTCTGAAGGGAAACACACAGCATAGTTCTCATCCATGGATCACACTCTGCTTTAGAGCGAGAAGCACGCTCTTGCTTTCTAGAGTCTCTAAGACAGCAAGAAACTTGAGTGTGCTGAGTCAAATGAACGGTGTTTCCTACACATACGGACCATATCTAGTCCAACTCTGCTTCTGAAAGAGATACAAAGCACTGGTCCTCTAAAATGCAATGCTTGTCTGTTAAGATGAGAAACGTGTGAGCTTCGTGATCTATGTAGTTCGTTTGATGTGAAAAGTACTGCCATTACCTGAAACGAAGTCTTGCCTGTATGATGACGCAGAGGCTGGGATTTAACTCCATTTTTGAAGGGAAACGCACAGCATAGTGCTCATTCATGGATCACACTCTGCTTTAGAGCAAGAAGCATGCTCTTGCTTTCTAGACTCTCTAATACACCAGGAAATCTGAGTGTGCCCAGAACAAAAGAACGGTGTTTCCTACACATATGGACCTTATGTAGTCCAAATCTGCTTCTGAACCTGATACAAAGCACTGACCCTCTAACATCCAAAGCTTGTCAGTTAAGATGAGAAACGTGTGAGCTCAGTGAACAATGTAGTTCGTTTGAGCAGAAAAGTGACTGCCCTTTCCTGAAACGAAGTCTTGCTTGTAGGAAGACACAGAGCTTGGGATTTAACTCCATTTCTGAAGGGAAACACACAGCATAGTTCTCATCCATGGATCACACTCTGCTTTAGAGCAAGAAGCACGCTCTTGCTTTCTAGAATCTCTAATACAGCAGGAAATCTGAGTGTGCCCAGAACAAAAGAACGGTGTTTCCTACACATACGGACCATATCTAGTCCAACCCTGCTTCTGAAACTGATACAATGCACTGGTCCTCTAACATCGAATGCTTGTCAGTTAAGATGAGAAACGTGTGAGCTTCGTGATCGATGTAGTTCGTTTGAGCAGAACCCTAGTGCCCTTATCTGAAACGAAATCTTGCTTGTAGGAAGACTCAGAGCCAGGGATTTAACTCCATTTCTGAAGTGAAATACACAGCAGTGTTCTCATCCATTTATCACACTCTGCTTTAGAACAAGAAGCACGATCTTGCTTTCTAGAGTCTCTAATACAGCAGGAAACGTGAGTTTGCTGAGAACAAAAGAACGGTGTTTCCTACACATACAGACATTATATAGTCCAACTCTGCTTCTGAAACTGATACAAAGCACTGGTCCTCTAACATCCAATGCTTGTCTGTTTAGATGAGAAACGTGTGAGCTCCGTGAACGATTTAGTTCTTTTGAGCTGAAAAGTGACTGCCCTTACCTGAAACGATGTCTTGCTTGTAGGAAGACACAGAGCCTGGGATTAAACTCCTTTTCTGAAGGGAAACACACAGCATAGTTCTGCTCCATGGATCACACTCTGCTTTAGAGCGAGAAGCACGCTCTTGCTTTCTAAAGTCTGTAAGACAGCAAGAATCGTTAGTGTGCTGAGAACAAAAGAACGGTGTTTCCTACACAAAAGGACCATATCTAGTCCAACTCTGCTTCTGAAACTGATACAAAGCATGGTCCTCTAACATCCAATGCTTGTCAGTTAAGATGAGAAACGTGTGAGCTTTGTGAATGATGTAGTTCCTTTGAACTGAAAAGTGACTGCCCTTACCTTAAACGAAGTCTTGCTTTTAGGAAGACACTTAGCCTGGGATTTAAGTCCATTTCTGAAGGGAAACACACAGCATAATTCTCATCCATGGATCACACTCTGTTTTAGAGGGAGTCGCACACTCTTGCTTTCTAGAGTATCTAATACAGCAGGAAAACTGAGCGTGCCCAGAAAAAAGAACGGTGTTTCCTACATTTATGGACCATATGTAGTCCGAATCTGCTTCTGAAACTGATACAAAGCACTGACCCTCTAACATCCAATGCTTGACAGTTAAGATGAGAAACGGGTGAGCTTCGTGAACGAGGTAGTTCGATGGAGCAGAAAAGTGACTGCCCTTACCTGAATTGATGTCTTGCTTGTAGGAAGAATCAGAGCCTGGGATTTAACTCCATTTCTGAAGTAAAACACACAGCAGTGTAATCATCCACTGATCACACACTGTTTAGAACAAGAAGCACGCTCTTGCTTTCTAGACTCTCTAAGACAGCAGGAAACGTGAGTTTGCTGAGAACAAAAAAACGGTGTTTCCTACACATATGGACAATATCTAGTCCAACACTGCTTCTGAAACTGATACAAAGCACTGGTCCTCTAACATCCAATGCTTGTCAGTTAAGATGAGAAACGTGTGAGCTTCGTGAACGATGTAGTTCCTTTGAGCAGAAAAATGACTGCCCTTACCTGAAACGAAGTCTTGCTTGTAGGCAGCCTCAGAGCATGGGATTTACCTCCATTTCTGAAGGGAAACACACAGCATTGTCTCATCCATTGATCACACTCTGCTTTAGAACAAGAAGCACGCACTTGATTTCTAGAGTATCTAAGACAGCAGGAAACGTGAGTTTGCTGAGAACAAAAGAACGGTGCTTCCTACACATATGGACATTATATAGTTCAACTCTGCTTCTGAAACTGATACAAAACACTGGTCCTCTAACATCCAATGCTTGTCAGTTAAGATGAGAAACGTGTGATCTTTGTGAATGATGTAGTTCCTTTGAACTGAAAAGTGACTGCCCTTACCTGAAACGAGGTCTTGCTTGTAGTAAGACACAGAGCCTGGGATTTAAGTCCATTTCTGAAGGGAAACACAAAGCATGGTTCTTATCCATGGATCACACTCTGCTTTAGAGCGAGAAGCACACTCTTGCTTTGTAGAGTCTCTAATACAGCAGGAAATCTGAGTGTGCCCAGAACAAAAGAACGGTGTTTCCTACCTTTATGCACCATATGTAGTCCAAATCTGCTTCTGAAACTGATACAAAGCACTGCTCCTCTAACATCCAATGCTTGTCAGTTAAGATGAGAAACGTGAGAGCTTCGTGAACGATGTAGTTCCTTGGAGCAGAAAAGTGACTGCCCTTACCTGAATTGATGTCTTGCTTGTAGGAAGACTCAGAGCCTGGGATTTAACTCCATTTCTAAAGTAAAACACACAGCAGTGTAATCATCCATTGATCACACACTGCTTTAGAACAAGAAGCACGCTCTTGCTTTCTAGACTCTCTAAGACAGCAGGAAACGTGAGTGTGCTGAGAATAAAAGAACGGTGTTTCCAACACATACGGACATTATATAGTCCAACTCTGCTGCTGAAACTGATACAAAGCACTGGTCCTCAAAAATCTAATGCTTGTCTGTTAAGATGAGAAACGTGTGAGCTTCGTGAACGATGTAGTACATTTGAGCTGAAAAGTGACTGCCCTTACCTGAAAAGAAGTCCTGCCTGTAGGAAGACACAGAGCCTGGGATTTAACTATCTTTCTGAGGGGAAACACACAGCATAGTTCTCATCCATGGATCACACTCTGCTTTAGAGCAAGAAGCACGCTCTTCCTTTCTAGATTCTCTAATACAGCAGGAAATCTGAGTGTGCCCAGAACAAAAGAACGGTGTTTCCTACACATACAGACTATATGTAGTCCAAATCTTCTTCTGAAACTGATACAATGCACTGGTCCTCCAACATGCAATGCTTGTCAGTTAAGATGAGAAACGTGTGAGCTTCGTGAACAATGTAGTTCCTTTGAGCAGAAAAGTAACTGCCCTTACCTGAAACGAAGTCTTGCTTGTAGGGAGACTCAGAGCATGGGATTTAACTCCATTTCTGAAGTGAAACACACAACATTGTCTCATCCATTGATCACACTCTACATTAGAACAAGAAGCATGCTCTTGCTTCCTAAATTCTCTAAGACAGCAGGAAACGTGAGTGTGCTGAGAACAAAAGAACGGTGTTTCCTACACATATGGACCATATGTAGTCCAACTCTTCTTCTGAAACTGATACAAAGCACTGGTCCTCAAACATCCAAAGCTTGTCAGTTAAGATGAGAAACGTGTGAGGTTCGTGAACGATGTAGTTCATTTCAGCAGAAAAGTGACTGCCCTTACCTGAATTGAAGTCTTGCTTGTAGGAACACTCTGAGCCTGGGATTTAACTCCATTTCTGAAGTACAACACACAGCAGTGTAATCATCCATTGATCACACTCTGCTTTAGAACAAGAAGCCCGCTCTAGCTTTCTAGAGTCTCTAAGACACCAGGAAACGTGAATGTGCTGAGAACATATGAACGGTGTTTGCTACACATACGGACATTATATAGTCCAACTCTGCTTCTGAAACTGATACAAAGCACTGGTCCTTCAACATCCAATGCTTGTCAGTTATGATGAGAAACGTGTGAGCTTTGTGAATGATGTAGTTCCTTGGAGCAGAAAAGTGACTGCCCTTACCTGAAACGAAGTCTTGCTTGTAGTAAGACACAGAGCTTGGGATTTCACTCCATTTCTGAAGGGAAACACACAGCATAGTTCTCATCCATGGATCACACTCTGCTTTTGAGCGATAAGCACGCTCTTGCTTTCTAGAGTCTCTAATACAGCAGGAAATCTGAGTGTGCCCAGAACAAAAGAACGGTGTTTCCTACATTTATGCACCATATGTAGTCCAAATCTGCTTCTGAAACTGATACAAAGCACTGCTCCTCTAACATCCAATGCTTGTCAGTTAAGATGAGAAACGTGAGAGCTTCGTGAACGATGTAGTTCCTTGGAGCAGAAAAGTGACTGCCCTTACCTGAATTGATGTCTTGCTTGTAGGAAGACTCAGAGCCTGGGATTTAACTCCATTTCTAAAGTAAAACACACAGCAGTGTAATCATCCATTGATCACACACTGCTTTAGAACAAGAAGCACGCTCTTGCTTTCTAGACTCTCTAAGACAGCAAGAAACGTGAGTGTGCTGAGAATAAAAGAACGGTGTTTCCAACACATACGGACATTATATAGTCCAACTCTGCTGCTGAAACTGATACAAAGCACTGGTCCTCAAAAATCTAATGCTTGTCTGTTAAGATGAGAAACGTGTGAGCTTCGTGAACGATGTAGTTCATTTGAGCTGAAAAGTGACTGCCCTTACCTGAAAAGAAGTCCTGCCTGTAGGAAGACACAGAGCCTGGGATTTAACTATCTTTCTGAGGGGAAACACACAGCATAGTTCTCATCCATGGATCACACTCTGCTTTAGAGCAAGAAGCACGCTCTTCCTTTCTAGATTCTCTAATACAGCAGGAAATCTGAGTGTGCCCAGAACAAAAGAACAGTGTTTCCTACACATACAGACTATATGTAGTCCAAATCTTCTTCTGAAACTGATACAATGCACTGGTCCTCCAACATGCAATGCTTGTCAGTTAAGATGAGAAACGTGTGAGCTTCGTGAACAATGTAGTTCCTTTGAGCAGAAAAGTAACTGCCCTTACCTGAAACGAAGTCTTGCTTGTAGGGAGACTCAGAGCATGGGATTTAACTCCATTTCTGAAGTGAAACACACAGCATTGTCTCATCCATTGATCACACTCTACATTAGAACAAGAAGCATGCTCTTGCTTCCTAAATTCTCTAAGACAGCAGGAAACGTGAGTGTGCTGAGAACAAAAGAACGGTGTTTCCTACACATATGGACCATATGTAGTCCAACTCTTCTTCTGAAACTGATACAAAGCACTGGTCCTCAAACATCCAAAGCTTGTCAGTTAAGATGAGAAACGTGTGAGGTTCGTGAACGATGTAGTTCATTTCAGCAGAAAAGTGACTGCCCTTACCTGAATTGAAGTCTTGCTTGTAGGAACACTCTGAGCCTGGGATTTAACTCCATTTCTGAAGTACAACACACAGCAGTGTAATCATCCATTGATCACACTCTGCTTTAGAACAAGAAGCCCGCTCTAGCTTTCTAGAGTCTCTAAGACACCAGGAAACGTGAGTGTGCTGAGAACATATGAACGGTGTTTGCTACACATACGGACATTATATAGTCCAACTCTGCTTCTGAAACTGATACAAAGCACTGGTCCTTCAACATCCAATGCTTGTCAGTTATGATGAGAAACGTGTGAGCTTTGTGAATGATGTAGTTCCTTGGAGCAGAAAACTGACTGCCCTTACCTGAAACGAAGTCTTGCTTGTAGTAAGACACAGAGCTTGGGATTTCACTCCATTTCTGAAGGGAAACACACAGCATAGTTCTCATCCATGGATCACACTCTGCTTTAGAGCGAGAAGCACACTCTTGCTTTCTAGAGTCTCTAATACAGCAGGAAATCTGAGTGTGCCCAGAACAAACGAACGGTGTTTCCTACATTTATGGACCATATGTAGTACAAATCTGCTTCTGAAACAGATACAAAGCACTGCTCCTCTAATATCCAATGGTTGTCATTTAAGATGAGAAACGTGTGAGCTTTGTGAACGATGTAGTGCCTTGGAGCAGAAAAGTGACTGCCCTTACCTGAATTGATGTCTTGCTTGTAGGAAGACTCAGAGCCTGGGATATAACTCCATTTCTGAAGTAAAACACACAGCAGTGTAATCATCCATTGATCACACACTGCTTTAGGACAAGAAGCACGCTCTTGCTTTCTAGACTCTCTAAGACAGCAGGAAACGTGAGTGTGCTGAGAACAAAAGAACGGTGTTTCCTACACATACGGACATTATATAGTCCAACTCTGCTTCTGAAACTGATACAATGCACTGGTCCTCTAACATGCAATGCTTGTCAGTTAAGATGAGAAACGTGTGAGCTTTGTGAATGATGTAGTTCCTTTGAACTGAAAAGTGACTGCCCTTACCTGAAAAGAAGTCTTGCCTGTAGGAAGACACAGAGCCTGGGATTTAAGTCCACTTCTGAAGGGAAACACACAGCATAGTTCTCATCCATGGATCACACTCTGCTTTAGAGCGAGAAGCACGCTCTTCCTTTCTAGAGTCTCTAAGACAGCAGGAAACGTGAGTATGCTGAGAACAAAAGAATGGTGTTTCCTACACATATGGACCATATCTAGTCCAACTCTTCTTCTGAAACTGATACATAGCACTGGTCCTCTAACATCCAATGCTTGTCAGTTAAGATGAGAAACGTGTGAGCTTCATGAACGATGTAGTTCGTTTGAGCAGAAAAGTGACTGCCCTTTCCTGAAACGAATTCTTGCTTGTAGGAAGATTCAGAGGCTGGGATTTAACTCCTTTTCTGAAGGGAAACACACAGCATAGTTTTCATCCATGGATCACACTCTGCTTTAGAGTGAGAAGCACGCTCTTGCTTTCTATAGTCTCTAAGACAGCAGGAAAAGGGAGTGTGCTGAGAACAAAAGAACGGTGTTTCCTACACATACGGACCATATCTAGTCCAACTCTGCTTTTGAAACAGATACAAAGCACTGGTCCTCTAAAATGCAATGCTTGTCTGTTAAGATGAGAAACGTGTGAGCTTCGTGAACTATGTAGTTCGTTTGACCTGAAAAGTGACTGCCCTTACCTGAAACGAAGTCTTGCTTGTAGGGAGACACAGAGCCTGGGATTTAACTCCATTTCTGAAGGGAAACACACAGCATAGTTCTCATCCATGGATCACACTCTGCTTTAGAGCGAGAAGCACGCTCTTGCTTTCTAGAGTCTCTAAGACAGCAGGAAACGTGAGTGTGCTGTGTCAAATGAACGGTGTTTCCTACACATACGGACCATATCTAGTCCAACTCTGCTTCTGAAAGAGATACAAAGCACTGGTCCTCTAAAATGCAATGCTTGTCTGTTAAGATGAGAAACGTGTGAGCTTCGTGATCTATGTAGTTCGTTTGATGTGAAAAGTACTGCCATTACCTGAAACGAAGTCTTGCCTGTATGATGACGCAGAGGCTGGGATTTAACTCCATTTTTGAAGGGAAACGCACAGCATAGTTCTCATTCATGGATCACACTCTGCTTTAGAGCAAGAAGCACGCTCTTGCTTTCTAGACTCTCTAATACACCAGGAAATCTGAGTGTGCCCAGAACAAAAGAACGGTGTTTCCTACACATATGGACCATATGTAGTCCAAATCTGCTTCTGAACCTGATACAAAGCACTGACCCTCTAACATCCAAAGCTTGTCAGTTAAGATGAGAAACGTGTGAGCTCAGTGAACGATGTAGTTCGTTTGAGCAGAAAAGTGACTGCCCTTTCCTGAAACGTAGTCTTGCTTGTAGGAAGACACAGAGCTTGGGATTTATCTCCATTTCTGAAGGGAAACACACAGCATAGTTCTCATCCATGGATCACACTCTGCTTTAGAGCGAGAAGCACGCTCTTGCTTTCTAGAGTCTCTAATACAGCAGGAAATCTGAGTGTGCCCAGAACAAAAGAACGGTGTTTCCTACACATACGGACCATATCTAGTCCAACCCTGCTTCTGAAACTGATACAATGCACTGGTCCTCTAACATTGAATGCTTGTCAGTTAAGATGAGAAACGTGTGAGCTTCGTGATCGATGTAGTTCGTTTGAGCAGAACCCTAGTGCCCTTATCTGAAACGAAATCTTGCTTGTAGGAAGACTCAGAGCCAGGGATTTAACTCCATTTCTGAAGTGAAACACACAGCAGTGTTCTCATCCATTTATCACACTCTGCTTTAGAACAAGAAGCACGATCTTGCTTTCTAGAGTCTCTAATACAGCAGGAAACGTGAGTTTGCTGAGAACAAAAGAACGGTGTTTCCTACACATACAGACATTATATAGTCCAACTCTGCTTCTGAAACTGATACAAAGCACTGGTCCTCTAACATCCAATGCTTGTCTGTTTAGATGAGAAACGTGTGAGCTCCGTGAACGATTTAGTTCTTTTGAGCTGAAAAGTGACTGCCCTTACCTGAAACGATGTCTTGCTTGTAGGAAGACACAGAGCCTGGGATTAAACTCCTTTTCTGAAGGGAAACACACAGCATAGTTCTGCTCCATGGATCACACTCTGGTTTAGAGCGAGAAGCACGCTCTTGCTTTCTAAAGTCTGTAAGACAGCAGGAATCGTTAGTGTGCTGAGAACAAAAGAACGGTGTTTCCTACACAAAAGGACCATATCTAGTCCAACTCTGCTTCTGAAACTGATACAAAGCATGGTCCTCTAACATCCATTGCTTGTCAGTTAAGATGAGAAACGTGTGAGCTTTGTGAATGATGTAGTTCCTTTGAACTGAAAAGTGACTGCCCTTACCTTAAACGAAGTCTTGCTTTTAGGAAGACACTTAGCCTGGGATTTAAGTCCATTTCTGAAGGGAAACACACAGCATAATTCTCATCCATGGATCACACTCTGTTTTAGAGGGAGTCGCACACTCTTGCTTTCTAGAGTATCTAATACAGCAGGAAAACTGAGCGTGCCCAGAAAAAAGAACGGTGTTTCCTACATTTATGGACCATATGTAGTCCGAATCTGCTTCTGAAACTGATACAAAGCACTGACCCTCTAACATCCAATGCTTGTCAGTTAAGATGAGAAACGGGTGAGCTTCGTGAACGAGGTAGTTCGATGGAGCAGAAAAGTGACTGCCCTTACCTGAATTGATGTCTTGCTTGTAGGAAGAATCAGAGCCTGGGATTTAACTCCATTTCTGAAGTAAAACACACAGCAGTGTAATCATCCATTGATCACACACTGTTTAGAACAAGAAGCACGCTCTTGCTTTCTAGACTCTCTAAGACAGCAGGAAACGTGAGTTTGCTGAGAACAAAAAAACGGTGTTTCCTACACATATGGACAATATCTAGTCCAACACTGCTTCTGAAACTGATACAAAGCACTGGTCCTCTAACATCCAATGCTTGTCAGTTAAGATGAGAAACGTGTGAGCTTCGTGAACGATGTAGTTCCTTTGAGCAGAAAAGTGACTGCCCTTACCTGAAACGAAGTCTTGCTTGTAGGCAGCCTCAGAGCATGGGATTTACCTCCATTTCTGAAGGGAAACACACAGCATTGTCTCATCCATTGATCACACTCTGCTTTAGAACAAGAAGCACGCACTTGATTTCTAGAGTATCTAAGACAGCAGGAAACGTGAGTTTGCTGAGAACAAAAGAACGGTGTTTCCTACACATATGGACCATATGTAGTCCAAATCTGCTTCTGAAACTGATACAAAGCACTGACCATCTAACATCCAATGCTTGTCAGTTAAGATGAGAAACGTGTGAGCTTCGTGAACGATATAGTTCGTTTCAGCAGAAAAGTGACTGCCCTTACCTGAATTGAAGTCTTGCTTGTAGGAAGACTCAGAGCCTGGGATTTAACTCCATTTCTGAAGTAAAACACACAGCAGTGTAATCATCCATTGATCACACTCTGCTTTAGAACAAGAAGCACGCTCTAGCGTTCTAGAGTCTCTAAGACAGCAGGAAATGTGAGTGTGCTGCGAAAAAAAGAACGGTGTTTCCTACACATACAGACATTATATAGTCCAACTCTGCTTCTGAAACTGATACAAAGCACTGGTCCTCTAACATCCAATGGTTGTCAGTTAAGATGAGAAACGTGTGACCTTTGTGAATGATGTAGTTCCTTTGCGCAGAAAAGTGACTGCCCTTACCTGAAACGAAGTCTTGCTTGTAGTAAGACACAGAGCTTGGGATTTCACTCCATTTCTGAAGGGAAACACACAGCATAGTTCTCATCCATGGATCACACTCTGCTTTAGAGCGAGAAGCACACTCTTGCTTTCTAGAGTCTCTAATACAGCAGGAAATCTGAGTGTGCCCAGAACAAAAGAACGGTGTTTCCTACATTTATGCACCATATGTAGTCCAAATCTGCTTCTGAAACTGATACAAAGCACTGCTCCTCTAACATCCAATGCTTGTCAGTTAAGATGAGAAACGTGAGAGCTTCGTGAACGATGTAGTTCCTTGGAGCAGAAAAGTGACTGCCCTTACCTGAATTGATGTCTTGCTTGTAGGAAGACTCAGAGCCTGGGATTTAACTCCATTTCTAAAGTAAAACACACAGCAGTGTAATCATCCATTGATCACACACTGCTTTAGAACAAGAAGCACGCTCTTGCTTTCTAGACTCTCTAAGACAGCAGGAAACGTGAGTGTGCTGAGAATAAAAGAACGGTGTTTCCAACACATACGGACATTATATAGTCCAACTCTGCTGCTGAAACTGATACAAAGCACTGGTCCTCAAAAATCTAATGCTTGTCTTTTAAGATGAGAAACGTGTGAGCTTCGTGAACGATGTAGTTCATTTGAGCTGAAAAGTGACTGCCCTTACCTGAAAAGAAGTCCTGCCTGTAGGAAGACACAGAGCCTGGGATTTAACAATCTTTCTGAGGGGAAACACACAGCATAGTTCTCATCCATGGATCACACTCTGCTTTAGAGCAAGAAGCACGCTCTTGCTTTCTAGATTCTCTAATACAGCAGGAAATCTGAGTGTGCCCAGAACAAAAGAACGGTGTTTCCTACACATACAGACTATATGTAGTCCAAATCTTCTTCTGAAACTGATACAATGCACTGGTCCTCCAACATGCAATGCTTGTCAGTTAAGATGAGAAACGTGTGAGCTTCGTGAACAATGTAGTTCCTTTGAGCAGAAAAGTAACTGCCCTTACCTGAAACGAAGTCTTGCTTGTAGGGAGACTCAGAGCATGGGATTTAACTCCATTTCTGAAGTGAAACACACAGCATTGTCTCATCCATTGATCACACTCTACATTAGAACAAGAAGCATGCTCTTGCTTCCTAAATTCTCTAAGACAGCAGGAAACGTGAGTGTGCTGAGAACAAAAGAACGGTGTTTCCTACACATATGGACCATATGTAGTTCAACTCTTCTTCTGAAACTGATACAAAGCACTGGTCCTCAAACATCCAAAGCTTGTCAGTTAAGATGAGAAACGTGTGAGGTTCGTGAACGATGTAGTTCATTTCAGCAGAAAAGTGACTGCCCTTACCTGAATTGAAGTCTTGCTTGTAGGAACACTCTGAGCCTGGGATTTAACTCCATTTCTGAAGTACAACACACAGCAGTGTAATCATCCATTGATCACACTCTGCTTTAGAACAAGAAGCCCGCTCTAGCTTTCTAGAGTCTCTAAGACACCAGGAAACGTGAGTGTGCTGAGAACATATGAACGGTGTTTGCTACACATACGGACATTATATAGTCCAACTCTGCTTCTGAAACTGATACAAAGCACTGGTCCTTCAACATCCAATGCTTGTCAGTTATGATGAGAAACGTGTGAGCTTTGTGAATGATGTAGTTCCTTTGAGCAGAAAACTGACTGCCCTTACCTGAAACGAAGTCTTGCTTGTAGTAAGACACAGAGCTTGGGATTTCACTCCATTTCTGAAGGGAAACACACAGCATAGTTCTCATCCATGGATCACACTCTGCTTTAGAGCGAGAAGCACACCCTTGCTTTCTAGAGTCTCTAATACAGCAGGAAATCTGAGTGTGCCCAGAACAAACGAACGGTGTTTCCTACATTTAAGGACCATATGTAGTCCAAATCTGCTTCTGAAACAGATACAAAGCACTGCTCCTCTAATATCCAATGGTTGTCATTTAAGATGAGAAACGTGTGAGCTTTGTGAACGATGTAGTGCCTTGGAGCAGAAAAGTGACTGCCCTTACCTGAATTGATGTCTTGCTTGTAGGAAGACTCAGAGCCTGGGATATAACTCCATTTCTGAAGTAAAACACACAGCAGTGTAATCATCCATTGATCACACACTGCTTTAGGACAAGAAGCACGCTCTTGCTTTCTAGACTCTCTAAGACAGCAGGAAACGTGAGTGTGCTGAGAACAAAAGAACGGTGTTTCCTACACATACGGACATTATATAGTCCAACTCTGCTTCTGAAACTGATACAATGCACTGGTCCTCTAACATGCAATGCTTGTCAGTTAAGATGAGAAACGTGTGAGCTTTGTGAATGATGTAGTTCCTTTGAACTGAAAAGTGACTGCCCTTACCTGAAAAGAAGTCTTGCCTGTAGGAAGACACAGAGCCTGGGATTTAAGTCCACTTCTGAAGGGAAACACACAGCATAGTTCTCATCCATGGATCACACTCTGCTTTAGAGCAAGAAGCACGCTCTGGCTTTCTAGATTCTCTAATACAGCAGGAAATCTGAGTGTGCCCAGAACAAAAGAACGGTGTTTCCTACACATACGGACTATATGTAGTCCAAATCTTCTTCTGAAACTGATACAATGCACTGGTCCTCTAACATGCAATGCTTGTCAGTTAAGATGAGAAACGTGTGAGCTTCGTGAACAATGTAGTTCCTTTGAGCAGAAAAGTAACTGCCCTTACCTGAAACGAAGTCTTGCTTGTAGGGAGACTCAGAGCATGGGATTTAACTCCATTTCTGAAGTGAAACACACAGCATTGTCTCATCCATTGATCACACTCTACATTAGAACAAGAAGCATGCTCTTGCTTCCTAAATTATCTAAGACAGCAGGAAACGTGAGTGTGCTGAGAACAAAAGAACGGTGTTTCCTACACATATGGACCATATGTAGTCCAACTCTTCTTCTGAAACTGATACAATGCACTGGTCCTCTAACATGCAATTCTTGTCAGTTAAGATGAGAAACGTGTGAACTTCGTGAACAATGTAGTTCCTTTGAGCAGAAAACTGACTGCCCTTACCTGAAACGAAATCTTGCTCGTAGGGAGACTCAGAGCATGGGATTTAAGTCCATTTCTGAAGTGAAACACACAGCATTGATCACACTCTGCTTTAGAACAAGAAGCACGCTCTTGCTTCCTAAAGTCTCTAAGACAGCAGGAAACGTGAGTGTGCTGAGAACAAAAGAACGGTGTTTCCTACACATATGGACCATATGTAGTCCAACTCTTCTTCTGAAACTGATACAAAGCACTGGTCCTCAAACATCCAAAGCTTGTCAGTTAAGATGAGAAACGTGTGAGGTTCGTGAACGATGTAGTTCATTTCAGCAGAAAAGTAACTGCCATTACCTGAATTGAAGTCTTGCTTGTAGGAACACTCTGAGCCTGGGATTTAACTCCATTTCTGAAGTACAACACACAGCAGTGTAATCATCCATTGATCACACTCTGCTTTAGAACAAGAAGCCCGCTCTAGCTTTCTAGAGTCTCTAAGACACCAGGAAACGTGAGTGTGCTGAGAACATATGAACGGTGTTTGCTACACATACGGACATTATATAGTCCAACTCTGCTTCTGAAACTGATACAAAGCAGTGGTCCTTCAACATCCAATGCTTGTCAGTTATGATGAGAAACGTGTGAGCTTTGTGAATGATGTAGTTCCTTGGAGCAGAAAAC
Organism: Onychomys leucogaster; assembly: GCA_949786385.1. Classification (NCBI taxonomy): domain Eukaryota; kingdom Metazoa; phylum Chordata; class Mammalia; order Rodentia; family Cricetidae; genus Onychomys; species Onychomys leucogaster. The sequence goes on from CATKUP010000029.1 coordinate 3,810,697, forward strand.
TGACTGCCCTTACCTGAAACGAAGTCTTGCTTGTAGTAAGACACAGAGCTTGGGATTTCACTCCATTTCTGAAGGGAAACACACAGCATAGTTCTCATCCATGGATCACACTCTGCTTTAGAGCGAGAAGCACACTCTTGCTTTCTAGAGTCTCTAATACAGCAGGAAATCTGAGTGTGCCCAGAACAAACGAACGGTGTTTCCTACATTTATGGAATATGTAGTCCAAATCTGCTTCTGAAACAGATACAAAGCACTGCTCCTCTAATATCCAATGGTTGTCATTTAAGATGAGAAACGTGTGAGCTTTGTGAACGATGTAGTGCCTTGGAGCAGAAAAGTGACTGCCCTTACCTGAAACGAAGTCTTGCCTGTAGGAAGACACAGAGTCTGGGATTTAACTCCATTTCTGAAGGGAAACATACAGCATAGTTCTCATCCATGGATCACACTCTGCTTTAGAGCAAGAAGCACGCTCTTGCTTTCTAGATTCTCTAATACAGCAGGAAATCTGAGTGTGCCCAGGACAAAAGAACGGTGTTTCCTACACATACGGACTATATGTAGTACAAATCTTCTTCTGAAACTGATACAATGCACTGGTCCTCTAACATCCAATGCTTGTCAGTTAAGATGAGAAACGTGTGAGCTTCGTGAACAATGTAGTTCCTTTGAGCAGAAAAGTGACTGCCCTTACCTGAATTGAAGTCTTGCTTGTAGGAAGACTCAGAGCCTGGGATTTAACTCCATTTCTGAAGTAAAACACACAGCAGTGTAATCATCCATTGATCCCACTCTGCTTTAGAACAAGAAGCACGCTCTAGCGTTCTAGAGTCTCTAAGACAGCAGGAAACGTGAGTGTGTTGAGAACAAAAGAACGGTGTTTCCTACACATACGGACCATATCTAGTACAACTCTGCTTCTTAAACTGATACAAAGCACTGGTCCTCTAACATCCAATGCTTGTCAGTTAAGATGAGAAACGTGTGAGCTTTGTGAATGATGTAGTTCCTTTAACTGAAAAGTGACTGCCCTTACCTGAAACGAAGTCTTGCCTGTAGGAAGACACAGAGTCTGGGATTTAACTCCATTTCTGCAGTGAAACATACAGCATAGTTCTCATCCATGGATCACACTCTGCTTTAGAGCAAGAAGCACGCTCTTGCTTTCTAGATTCTCTAATACAGCAGGAAATCTGAGTGTGCCCAGAACAAAAGAACGGTGTTTCCTACACATACGGACTATATGCATTACAAATCTTCTTCTGAAACTGATACAACGCACTGGTCCTCTAACATCCAATGCTTGTCAGTTAAGATGAGAAACGTGTGAGCTTCGTGAACAATGTAGTTCCTTTGAGCAGAAAAGTGACTGCCCTTACCTGAATTGAAGTCTTGCTTGTAGGAAGACTCAGAGCCTAGGATTTAACTCCATTTCTGAAGTAAAACACACAGCAGTGTAATCATCCATTGATCACACTCTGCTTTAGAACAAGAAGCACGCTCTAGCGTTCTAGAGTCTCTAAGACAGCAGGAAACGTGAGTGTGCTGAGAACAAAAGAACGGTGTTTCCTACACATACGGACCATATCTAGTCCAACTCTGCTTCTTAAACTGATACAAAGCACTGGTCCTCTAACATCCAATGCTTGTCAGTTAAGATGAGAAACGTGTGAGCTTTGTGAATGATGTAGTTCCTTTGAACTGAAAAGTGACTGCCCTTACCTGAAACGAAGTCTTGCTTGTAGTAAGACACAGAGCCTGGGATTTAAGTCTATTTCTGAAGGGAATCACAAAGTATAGTTCTCATCCATGGATGACACTCTGCTTTAGAGAGAGAAGCACACACTTGCTTTCTAGAGTATCTAATACAGCAGGAATTCTGAGTGTGCCCAGAACAAAAGAACGGTGTTTCCTACACATATGGACCATATGTAGTCCAAATCTGCTTCTGAAACTGATACAAAGCAATGACCATCTAACATCCATTGCTTGTCAGTTAAGATGAGAAACGTGTGAGCTTCGTGAACGATATAGTTCGCTTCAGCAGAAAAGTGACTGCCCTTACCTGAATTGAAGTCTTGCTTGTAGGAAGACTCAGAGCCTAGGATTTAACTCCATTTCTGAAGTAAAACACACAGCAGTGTAATCATCCATTGATCACACTCTGCTTTAGAACAAAAAGCACGCTCTAGCGTTCTAGAGTCTCTAACACAGCAGGAAACGTGAGTGTGCTGAGAACAAAAGAACGGTGTTTCCTACACATACGGACATTATGTAGTCCAACCCTGCTTCTGAAACTGATACAAAGCACTGGTCCTCTAACATTCAATGCTTGTCAGTTAAGATGAGAAACGTGTGAGCTTTGTCAATGATGTAGTTCCTTTGAACTGAAAAGTGACTGCCCTTACCGGAAACGAATTCTTGCTTTTAGTAAGACGGTGAGCCTGGGATTTAACTCCATTTCTGAAGGGAAACACACAGCATAGTTCTCATCCATGGATCACACTAAGCTTTAGAGCGAGAAGCACACTCTTGCTTTCTAGAGTCTCTAATACTGCAGGAAATCTGAGTGTGCCCAGAACAAACGAACGGTGTTTCCTACATTTATGGACCATATGTAGTCCAACTGTTCTTCTGAAACAGATACAAAGCACTGCTCCTCTAATATTCAATGGTTGTCATTTAAGATGAGAAACGTGTGAGCTTTGTGAACGATGTAGTTCCTTGGAGCAGATAAGTGACTGCCCTTACCTGAATTGATGTCTTGCTTGTACGAAGACTCAGAGCCTGGGATATAACTCCATTTCTGAAGTAAAACACACAGCAGTGTAATCATCCATTGATCACACACTGCTTTAGGACAAGAAGCACGCTCTTGCTTTCTAGAGTCTCTAAGACATCAGGAAATGTGAGTGTGTTGAGAAGAAAAGAACAGTGTTTCCTACCCTTACGGACATTATATAGTCCAACTCTGCCTCTGAAACTGATACAAAGCACTGGTCCTCTAAAATCCAATGCTTGTCTGTTAAGATGAGAAACAAGTGAGCTTCGTGAACGATGTAGTTTGTTTGAGCTGAAAAGTGACTGCCCTTACCTGAAACGAAGTCTTGCCTGTAGGAAGACACAGAGTCTGGGATTTAACTCCATTTCTGAAGTAAAACACACAGCATAGTTCTCATCCATGGATCACACTCTGCTTTTGAACAAGAAGCACGCGCTAGCTTTCTAGAGTCTCTAAGTCAGCAGGAAACATGAGTGTGCTGAGAACAAAAGAACGGTGTTTCCTACACATACGGACATTATATAGTCCAACTCTGCTTCTGAAACTGATACAAAGCACTGGTCCTCTAAAATCCAATGCTTGTCTGTTAAGATGAGAAACATGTGAGCTTTGTGAACGATGTAGTTCTTTTGAACTGAAAAGTGACTGCCCTTACCTGAAACGAAGTCTTGCCTGTAGGAAGACACAGAGTCTGGGATTTAACTCCATTTCTGAAGGGAAACATACAGCATAGTTCTCATCCATGGATCACACTCTGCTTTAGAGCAAGAAGCACGCACTTGCTTTCTAGAGTCTCTAATACAGCAGGAAATCTGAGTGTGCCCAGAACAACAGAACGGTGTTTCGTACACATATGGACCATATCTAGTCCAACTCTGCTTCTGAAACTGATACAAAGCACTGGTCCTCTAATATCCAATGCTTGTCAGTTAAGATGAGAAACGTGTGAGCTTTGTGAATGATGTAGTTCCTTTGAACTGAAAAGTGACTGCCCTTACCTGGAATGAAGTCTTGCTTGTAGTAAGACACAGAGCCTGGGATTTAAGTCCATTTCTGAAGGGAAACACACAGCATACTTCTCATCCATGGTTCACACTCTGCTTTAGAGCGAGAAGCACGCTCTTGCTTTCTAGAGTCTCTAATACAGCAGGAAATCTGAGTGTTCCCCGAACAAAAGAACGGTGTTTCCTACACATATGGACCATATGTAGTCCAAATCTGCTTCTGAAACTGATACAAAGCACTGACCATCTAACATACAATGCTTGTCAGTTAAGATGAGAAACGTGTGAGCTTCATGAACGATGTAGTTCGTTTCAGCAGAAAAGTGACTGCCCTTACCTGAATTGAAGTCTTGCTTGTAGGAAGACTCAGAGCCTGGGATTTAACTCCATTTCTGAAGTAAAACACACAGCAGTGTAATCATCCATTGATCACACTCTGCTTTAGAACCAGAAGCACGCTCTAGATTTCTAGAGTCTCTAAGACAGCAGGAAACGTGTGTGTGCTGAGAATAAAAGAACGGTGTTTCCTACACATACGGACATTATATAGTCCAACTCTGCTTCTGAAACTGATACAAAGCACTGGTCCTCTAAAATCCAATGCTTGTCTGTTAAGATGAGAAACATGTCAGCTTCGTGAACGATGTAGTTCGTTTGAGCTGAAAAGTGACTGCCCTTACCTGAAATGAAGTCTTGCCTGTAGGAAGACACAGAGTCTGGGATTTAACTCCATTTCTCAATGGAAACATACAGCATAGTTCTCATCCATGGATCACCCTCTGCTTTAGAGCAAGAAGCACGCTCTTGCTTTCTAGAGTCTCTAATACAGCAGGAAATCTGAGTGTGCCCAGAACAATAGAATGGTGTTTCCTACACATACTGACTATATGTAGTCCAAACCTTCTTCTGAAACTGATACAATGCACTGGTCCTCTAACATCCAATGCTTGTAAGTTAAGATGAGAAACGTGTCAGCTTCGTGAATGATGTAGTTCCTTTGAGCAGAAAAGTGACTGCCATTACCTGAAACGAAGTCTTGCTTGTAGGGAGACTCAGAGCATGGGATTTATCTCCATTTCTGAAGTGAAACACCGAGCATTGTCTCATACATTGATCACACTCTGCTTTAGAACAAGAAGCACGCTCTTGCTTTCTAGAGTCTCTAAGACAGCAGGAAACGTGAGTGTGCTGAGAACAAAAGAACGGTATTTCCTACACATACGAACATTATATAGTCCAACGCTGCTTCTGAAACAGATACAAAGCACTGGTCCTCTAAAATCCAATGCTTGTCTGTTAAGATTAGAAACAAGTGAGCTTCGTGAACGATGTTGTTTGTTTGAGCTGAAAAGTGACTGCCCTTACCTGAAACGAAGTCTTGCCTGTAGGAAGACACAGAGTCTGGGATTTAACTCCATTTCTGAAGTAAAACACACAGCATAGTTCTCATCCATGGATCACACTCTGCTTTTGAACAAGAAGCACGCTCTAGCTTTCTAGAGTCTCTAAGTCAGCAGGAAACGTGAGTGTGCTGTGAACAAAAGAACGGTGTTTCCTACACATACGGACATTATATAGTCCAACTCTGCTTCTGAAACTGATACAAAGCACTGGTCCTCTAAAATCCAATGCTTGTCTGTTAAGATGAGAAACATGTGAGCTTTGTGAACGATGTAGTTCGTTTGAGCTGAAAAGTGACTGCCCTTACCTGAAACGAAGTCTTGCCTGTAGGAAGACACAGAGTCTGGGATTTAACTCCATTTCTGAAGGGAAACATACAGCATAGTTCTCATCCATGGATCACACTCTGCTTTAGAGCAAGAAGCACGCACTTGCTTTCTAGAGTCTCTAATACAGCAGGAAATCTGAGTGTGCCCAGAACAAAAGAACGGTGTTTCGTACACATATGGACCATATCTAGTCCAACTCTGCTTCTGAAACTGATACAAAGCACTGGTCCTCTAACATCCAATGCTTGTCAGTTAAGATGAGAAACGTGTGAGCTTTGTGAATGATGTAGTTCCTTTGAACTGAAAAGTGACTGCCCTTACCTGGAACGAAGTCTTGCTTGTAGTAAGACACAGAGCCTGGGATTTAAGTCCATTTCTGAAGGGAAACACACAGCATAGTTCTCATCCATGGATCACACTCTGCTTTAGAGCGAGAAGCACGCTCTTGCTTTCTAGAGTCTCTAATACAGCAGGAAATCTGAGTGTTCCCCGAACAAAAGAACGGTGTTTCCTACAAATATGGACCATATGTAGTCTAAATCTGCTTCTGAAACTGATACAAAGCACTGACCATCTAACATACAATGCTTGTCAGTTAAGATGAGAAACGAGTGAGCTTCATGAACGATGTAGTTCGTTTCAGCAGAAAAGTGACTGCCCTTACCTGAATTGAAGTATTGCTTGTAGGAAGACTCAGAGCCTGGGATTTAATTCCATTTCTGAAGTAAAACACACAGCAGTGTAATCATCCATTGATCACACTCTGCTTTAGAACAAGAAGCACGCTCTAGCATTCTAGAGTCTCTAAGACATCAGGAAACGTGAGTGTGCTGAGAACAAAAGAACGGTGTTTGCTACACATACGGACATTATATAGTCCAACTCTGCTTCTGAAACAGATACAAAGCACTGGTCCTCTAAAATCCAATGCTTGTCTGTTAAGATGAGAAACATGTGAGCTTTCTGAACGATGTAGTATGTTTGAGCTGAAAAGTGACTGCCCTTACCTGAAACGAAGTCTTGCCTGTAGGAAGACACAGAGTCTGGGATTTAACTCCATTTCTGAAGGGAAACATACAGCATAGTTCTCATCCATGGATCACACTCTGCTTTAGAGCAAGAAGCACGCTCTTGCTTTCTAGATTCTCTAATACAGCAGGAAATCTGAGTGTGCCCAGGACAAAAGAACGGTGTTTCCTACAAATACGGACTATATGTAGTACAAATCTTCTTCTGAAACTGATACAATGCACTGGTCCTCTAACATCCAATGCTTGTCAGTTAAGATGAGAAACGTGTGAGCTTCGTGAACAATGTAGTTCCTTTGAGCAGAAAAGTGACTGCCCTTACCTGAATTGAAGTCTTGCTTGTAGGAAGACTCAGAGCCTGGGATTTAACTCCATTTCTGAAGTAAAACACACAGCAGTGTAATCATCCATTGATCCCACTCTGCTTTAGAACAAGAAGCACGCTCTAGCGTTCTAGAGTCTCTAAGACAGCAGGAAACGTGAGTGTGTTGAGAACAAAAGAACGGTGTTTCCTACACATACGGACCATATCTAGTCCAACTCTGCTTCTTAAACTGATACAAAGCACTGGTCCTCTAACATCCAATGCTTGTCACTTAAGATGAGAAACGTGTGAGCTTTGTGAATGATGTAGTTCCTTTGAACTGAAAAGTGACTGCCCTTACCTGAAACGAAGTCTTGCCTGTAGGAAGACACAGAGTCTGGGATTTAACTCCATTTCTGCAGGGAAACATACAGCATAGTTCTCATCCATGGATCACACTCTGCTTTAGAGCAAGAAGCACGCTCTTGCTTTCTAGATTCTCTAATACAGCAGGAAATCTGAGTGTGCCCAGAACAAAAGAACGGTGTTTCCTACACATATGGACCATATGTAGTCCAAATCTGCTTCTGAAACTGATACAAAGCACTGACCATCTAACATACAATGCTTGTCAGTTAAGATGAGAAACGAGTGAGCTTCATGAAGGATGTAGTTCGTTTCAGCAGAAAAGTGACTGCCCTTACCTGAATTGAAGTATTGCTTGTAGGAAGACTCAGAGCCTGGGATTTAACTCCATTTCTGAAGTAAAACACACAGCAGTGTAATCATCCATTGATCACACTCTGCTTTAAAAAAACAAGCACGCTCTAGCTTTCTAGACTCTCTAAGACAGCAGGAAACGTGTGTGTGCTGAGAACAAAAGAACGGTATTTCCTACACATACGAACATTATATAGTCCAACGCTGCTTCTGAAACAGATACAAAGCACTGGTCCTCTAAAATCCAATGCTTGTCTGTTAAGATGAGAAACAAGTGAGCTTCGTGAACGATGTAGTTTGTTTGAGCTGAAAAGTGACTGCCCTTACCTGAAACGAAGTCTTGCCTGTAGGAAGACACAGAGTCTGGGATTTAACTCCATTTCTGAAGTAAAACACACAGCATAGTTCTCATCCATGGATCACACTCTGCTTTTGAACAAGAAGCACGCGCTAGCTTTCTAGAGTCTCTAAGTCAGCAGGAAACATGAGTGTGCTGAGAACAAAAGAACGGTGTTTCCTACACATACGGACATTATATAGTCCAACTCTGCTTCTGAAACTGATACAAAGCACTGGTCCTCTAAAATCCAATGCTTGTCTGTTAAGATGAGAAACATGTGAGCTTTGTGAACGATGTAGTTCTTTTGAACTGAAAAGTGACTGCCCTTACCTGAAACGAAGTCTTGCCTGTAGGAAGACACAGAGTCTGGGATTTAACTCCATTTCTGAAGGGAAACATACAGCATAGTTCTCATCCATGGATCACACTCTGCTTTAGAGCAAGAAGCACGCACTTGCTTTCTAGAGTCTCTAATACAGCAGGAAATCTGAGTGTGCCCAGAACAACAGAACGGTGTTTCGTACACATATGGACCATATCTAGTCCAACTCTGCTTCTGAAACTGATACAAAGCACTGGTCCTCTAATATCCAATGCTTGTCAGTTAAGATGAGAAACGTGTGAGCTTTGTGAATGATGTAGTTCCTTTGAACTGAAAAGTGACTGCCCTTACCTGGAATGAAGTCTTGCTTGTAGTAAGACACAGAGCCTGGGATTTAAGTCCATTTCTGAAGGGAAACACACAGCATACTTCTCATCCATGGTTCACACTCTGCTTTAGAGCGAGAAGCACGCTCTTGCTTTCTAGAGTCTCTAATACAGCAGGAAATCTGAGTGTTCCCCGAACAAAAGAACGGTGTTTCCTACACATATGGACCATATGTAGTCCAAATCTGCTTCTGAAACTGATACAAAGCACTGACCATCTAACATACAATGCTTGTCAGTTAAGATGAGAAACGTGTGAGCTTCATGAACGATGTAGTTCGTTTCAGCAGAAAAGTGACTGCCCTTACCTGAATTGAAGTCTTGCTTGTAGGAAGACTCAGAGCCTGGGATTTAACTCCATTTCTGAAGTAAAACACACAGCAGTGTAATCATCCATTGATCACACTCTGCTTTAGAACCAGAAGCACGCTCTAGATTTCTAGAGTCTCTAAGACAGCAGGAAACGTGTGTGTGCTGAGAATAAAAGAACGGTGTTTCCTACACATACGGACATTATATAGTCCAACTCTGCTTCTGAAACTGATACAAAGCACTGGTCCTCTAAAATCCAATGCTTGTCTGTTAAGATGAGAAACATGTCAGCTTCGTGAACGATGTAGTTCGTTTGAGCTGAAAAGTGACTGCCCTTACCTGAAATGAAGTCTTGCCTGTAGGAAGACACAGAGTCTGGGATTTAACTCCATTTCTCAATGGAAACATACAGCATAGTTCTCATCCATGGATCACCCTCTGCTTTAGAGCAAGAAGCACGCTCTTGCTTTCTAGAGTCTCTAATACAGCAGGAAATCTGAGTGTGCCCAGAACAATAGAACGGTGTTTCCTACACATACTGACTATATGTAGTCCAAACCTTCTTCTGAAACTGATACAATGCACTGGTCCTCTAACATCCAATGCTTGTAAGTTAAGATGAGAAACGTGTCAGCTTCGTGAATGATGTAGTTCCTTTGAGCAGAAAAGTGACTGCCATTACCTGAAACGAAGTCTTGCTTGTAGGGAGACTCAGAGCATGGGATTTATCTCCATTTCTGAAGTGAAACACCGAGCATTGTCTCATACATTGATCACACTCTGCTTTAGAACAAGAAGCACGCTCTTGCTTTCTAGAGTCTCTAAGACAGCAGGAAACGTGAGTGTGCTGAGAACAAAAGAACGGTATTTCCTACACATACGAACATTATATAGTCCAACGCTGCTTCTGAAACAGATACAAAGCACTGGTCCTCTAAAATCCAATGCTTGTCTGTTAAGATTAGAAACAAGTGAGCTTCGTGAACGATGTTGTTTGTTTGAGCTGAAAAGTGACTGCCCTTACCTGAAACGAAGTCTTGCCTGTAGGAAGACACAGAGTCTGGGATTTAACTCCATTTCTGAAGTAAAACACACAGCATAGTTCTCATCCATGGATCACACTCTGCTTTTGAACAAGAAGCACGCTCTAGCTTTCTAGAGTCTCTAAGTCAGCAGGAAACGTGAGTGTGCTGTGAACAAAAGAACGGTGTTTCCTACACATACGGACATTATATAGTCCAACTCTGCTTCTGAAACTGATACAAAGCACTGGTCCTCTAAAATCCAATGCTTGTCTGTTAAGATGAGAAACATGTGAGCTTTGTGAACGATGTAGTTCGTTTGAGCTGAAAAGTGACTGCCCTTACCTGAAACGAAGTCTTGCCTGTAGGAAGACACAGAGTCTGGGATTTAACTCCATTTCTGAAGGGAAACATACAGCATAGTTCTCATCCATGGATCACACTCTGCTTTAGAGCAAGAAGCACGCACTTGCTTTCTAGAGTCTCTAATACAGCAGGAAATCTGAGTGTGCCCAGAACAAAAGAACGGTGTTTCGTACACATATGGACCATATCTAGTCCAACTCTGCTTCTGAAACTGATACAAAGCACTGGTCCTCTAACATCCAATGCTTGTCAGTTAAGATGAGAAACGTGTGAGCTTTGTGAATGATGTAGTTCCTTTGAACTGAAAAGTGACTGCCCTTACCTGGAACGAAGTCTTGCTTGTAGTAAGACACAGAGCCTGGGATTTAAGTCCATTTCTGAAGGGAAACACACAGCATAGTTCTCATCCATGGATCACACTCTGCTTTAGAGCGAGAAGCACGCTCTTGCTTTCTAGAGTCTCTAATACAGCAGGAAATCTGAGTGTTCCCCGAACAAAAGAACGGTGTTTCCTACAAATATGGACCATATGTAGTCTAAATCTGCTTCTGAAACTGATACAAAGCACTGACCATCTAACATACAATGCTTGTCAGTTAAGATGAGAAACGAGTGAGCTTCATGAACGATGTAGTTCGTTTCAGCAGAAAAGTGACTGCCCTTACCTGAATTGAAGTATTGCTTGTAGGAAGACTCAGAGCCTGGGATTTAACTCCATTTCTGAAGTAAAACACACAGCAGTGTAATCATCCATTGATCACACTCTGCTTTAAAACAAGAAGCACGCTCTAGCTTTCTAGAGTCTCTAAGACAGCAGGAAACGTGAGTGCGCTGAGAACAAAAGAACGGTATTTCCTACACATACGAACATTATATAGTCCAACGCTGCTTCTGAAACAGATACAAAGCACTAGTCCTCTAAAATCCAATGCTTGTCTGTTAAGATGAGAAACAAGTGAGCTTCGTGAACGATGTAGTTTGTTTGAGCTGAAAAGTGACTGCCCTTACCTCAAACGAAGTCTTGCCTATAGGAAGACACAGAGTCTGGGATTTAACTCCATTTCTGAAGTAAAACACACAGCATAGTTCTCATCCATGGATCACACTCTGCTTTTGAACAAGAAGCACGCTCTAGCTTTCTAGAGTCTCTAAGTCAGCAGGAAACGTGAGTGTGCTGAGAACAAAAGAATGGTGTTTCCTACACATACGGACATTATATAGTCCAACTCTGCTTCTGAAACTGATACAAAGCACTGGTCCCCTAAAATCCAATGCTTGTCTGTTAAGATGAGAAACATGTGAGCTTTGTGAACGATGTAGTTCTTTTGAACTGAAAAGTGACTGCCCTTACCAAAAACGAGGTCTTGCCTGTAGGAAGACACAGAGTCTGGGATTTAACTCCATTTCTGAAGGGAAACATACAGCATAGTTCTCATCCATGGATCACACTCTGCTTTAGAGCAAGAAGCACGCACTTGCTTTCTAGAGTCTCTAATACAGCAGGAAATCTGAGTGTGCCCAGAACAACAGAACGGTGTTTCCTACACATATGGACCATATGTAGTCCAAATCTGCTTCTGAAACTGATACAAAGCACTCACCATCTAACATACAATGCTTGTCAGTTAAGATGAGAAACGAGTGAGCTTCATGAAGGATGTAGTTCGTTTCAGCAGAAAAGTGACTGCCCTTACCTGAATTGAAGTATTGCTTGTAGGAAGACTCAGAGCCTGGGATTTAACTCCATTTCTGAAGTAAAACACACAGCAGTGTAATCATCCATTGATCACACTCTGCTTTAAAAAAACAAGCACGCTCTAGCTTTCTAGACTCTCTAAGACAGCAGGAAACGTGAGTGTGCTGAGAACAAAAGAACGGTATTTCCTACACATACGAACATTATATAGTCCAACGCTGCTTCTGAAACAGATACAAAGCACTGGTCCTCTAAAATCCAATGCTTGTCTGTTAAGATGAGAAACAAGGAGCTTCGTGAACGATGTAGTTTGTTTGAGCTGAAAAGTGACTGCCCTTACCTGAAACGAAGTCTTGCCTGTAGGAAGACACAGAGTCTGGGATTTAACTCCATTTCTGAAGTAAAACACACAGCATAGTTCTCATCCATGGATCACACTCTGCTTTTGAACAAGAAGCACGCGCTAGCTTTCTAGAGTCTCTAAGTCAGCAGGAAACATGAGTGTGCTGAGAACAAAAGAACGGTGTTTCCTACACATACGGACATTATATAGTCCAACTCTGCTTCTGAAACTGATACAAAGCACTGGTCCTCTAAAATCCAATGCTTGTCTGTTAAGATGAGAAACATGTGAGCTTTGTGAACGATGTAGTTCGTTTGAGCTGAAAAGTGACTGCCCTTACCTGAAACGAAGTCTTGCCTGTAGGAAGACACAGAGTCTGGGATTTAACTCCATTTCTGAAGGGAAACATACAGCATAGTTCTCATCCATGGATCACACTCTGCTTTAGAGCAAGAAGCACGCACTTGCTTTCTAGAGTCTCTAATACAGCAGGAAATCTGAGTGTGCCCAGAACAAAAGAACGGTGTTTCGTACACATATGGACCATATCTAGTCCAACTCTGCTTCTGAAACTGATACAAAGCACTGGTCCTCTAACATCCAATGCTTGTCAGTTAAGATGAGAAACGTGTGAGCTTTGTGAATGATGTAGTTCCTTTGAACTGAAAAGTGACTGCCCTTACCTGGAACGAAGTCTTGCTTGTAGTAAGACACAGAGCCTGGGATTTAAGTCCATTTCTGAAGGGAAACACACAGCATAGTTCTCATCCATGGATCACACTCTGCTTTAGAGCGAGAAGCACGCTCTTGCTTTCTAGAGTCTCTAATACAGCAGGAAATCTGAGTGTTCCCCGAACAAAAGAACGGTGTTTCCTACAAATATGGACCATATGTAGTCTAAATCTGCTTCTGAAACTGATACAAAGCACTGACCATCTAACATACAATGCTTGTCAGTTAAGATGAGAAACGAGTGAGCTTCATGAACGATGTAGTTCGTTTCAGCAGAAAAGTGACTGCCCTTACCTGAATTGAAGTATTGCTTGTAGGAAGACTCAGAGCCTGGGATTTAACTCCATTTCTGAAGTAAAACACACAGCAGTGTAATCATCCATTGATCACACTCTGCTTTAAAACAAGAAGCACGCTCTAGCTTTCTAGAGTCTCTAAGACAGCAGGAAACGTGAGTGCGCTGAGAACAAAAGAACGGTATTTCCTACACATACGAACATTATATAGTCCAACGCTGCTTCTGAAACAGATACAAAGCACTAGTCCTCTAAAATCCAATGCTTGTCTGTTAAGATGAGAAACAAGTGAGCTTCGTGAACGATGTAGTTTGTTTGAGCTGAAAAGTGACTGCCCTTACCTCAAACGAAGTCTTGCCTATAGGAAGACACAGAGTCTGGGATTTAACTCCATTTCTGAAGTAAAACACACAGCATAGTTCTCATCCATGGATCACACTCTGCTTTTGAACAAGAAGCACGCTCTAGCTTTCTAGAGTCTCTAAGTCAGCAGGAAACGTGAGTGTGCTGAGAACAAAAGAATGGTGTTTCCTACACATACGGACATTATATAGTCCAACTCTGCTTCTGAAACTGATACAAAGCACTGGTCCCCTAAAATCCAATGCTTGTCTGTTAAGATGAGAAACATGTGAGCTTTGTGAACGATGTAGTTCTTTTGAACTGAAAAGTGACTGCCCTTACCAAAAACGAGGTCTTGCCTGTAGGAAGACACAGAGTCTGGGATTTAACTCCATTTCTGAAGGGAAACATACAGCATAGTTCTCATCCATGGATCACACTCTGCTTTAGAGCAAGAAGCACGCACTTGCTTTCTAGAGTCTCTAATACAGCAGGAAATCTGAGTGTGCCCAGAACAACAGAACGGTGTTTCCTACACATATGGACCATATGTAGTCCAAATCTGCTTCTGAAACTGATACAAAGCACTCACCATCTAACATACAATGCTTGTCAGTTAAGATGAGAAACGAGTGAGCTTCATGAAGGATGTAGTTCGTTTCAGCAGAAAAGTGACTGCCCTTACCTGAATTGAAGTATTGCTTGTAGGAAGACTCAGAGCCTGGGATTTAACTCCATTTCTGAAGTAAAACACACAGCAGTGTAATCATCCATTGATCACACTCTGCTTTAAATAAACAAGCACGCTCTAGCTTTCTAGACTCTCTAAGACAGCAGGAAACGTGAGTGTGCTGAGAACAAAAGAACGGTATTTCCTACACATACGAACATTATATAGTCCAACGCTGCTTCTGAAACAGATACAAAGCACTGGTCCTCTAAAATCCAATGCTTGTCTGTTAAGATGAGAAACAAGGAGCTTCGTGAACGATGTAGTTTGTTTGAGCTGAAAAGTGACTGCCCTTACCTGAAACGAAGTCTTGCCTGTAGGAAGACACAGAGTCTGGGATTTAACTCCATTTCTGAAGTAAAACACACAGCATAGTTCTCATCCATGGATCACACTCTGCTTTTGAACAAGAAGCACGCGCTAGCTTTCTAGAGTCTCTAAGTCAGCAGGAAACATGAGTGTGCTGAGAACAAAAGAACGGTGTTTCCTACACATACGGACATTATATAGTCCAACTCTGCTTCTGAAACTGATACAAAGCACTGGTCCTCTAAAATCCAATGCTTGTCTGTTAAGATGAGAAACATGTGAGCTTTGTGAACGATGTAGTTCTTTTGAACTGAAAAGTGACTGCCCTTACCTGAAACGAAGTCTTGCCTGTAGGAAGACACAGAGTCTGGGATTTAACTCCATTTCTGAAGGGAAACATACAGCATAGTTCTCATCCATGGATCACACTCTGCTTTAGAGCAAGAAGCACGCACTTGCTTTCTAGAGTCTCTAATACAGCAGGAAATCTGAGTGTGCCCAGAACAACAGAACGGTGTTTCGTACACATATGGACCATATCTAGTCCAACTCTGCTTCTGAAACTGATACAAAGCACTGGTCCTCTAATATCCAATGCTTGTCAGTTAAGATGAGAAACGTGTGAGCTTTGTGAATGATGTAGTTCCTTTGAACTGAAAAGTGACTGCCCTTACCTGGAATGAAGTCTTGCTTGTAGTAAGACACAGAGCCTGGGATTTAAGTCCATTTCTGAAGGGAAACACACAGCATAGTTCTCATCCATGGTTCACACTCTGCTTTAGAGCGAGAAGCACGCTCTTGCTTTCTAGAGTCTCTAATACAGCAGGAAATCTGAGTGTTCCCCGAACAAAAGAACGGTGTTTCCTACACATATGGACCATATGTAGTCCAAATCTGCTTCTGAAACTGATACAAAGCACTGACCATCTAACATACAATGCTTGTCAGTTAAGATGAGAAACGTGTGAGCTTCATGAACGATGTAGTTCGTTTCAGCAGAAAAGTGACTGCCCTTACCTGAATTGAAGTCTTGCTTGTAGGAAGACTCAGAGCCTGGGATTTAACTCCATTTCTGAAGTAAAACACACAGCAGTGTAATCATCCATTGATCACACTCTGCTTTAGAACCAGAAGCACGCTCTAGCTTTCTAGAGTCTCTAAGACAGCAGGAAACGTGTGTGTGCTGAGAATAAAAGAACGGTGTTTCCTACACATACGGACATTATATAGTCCAACTCTGCTTCTGAAACTGATACAAAGCACTGGTCCTCTAAAATCCAATGCTTGTCTGTTAAGATGAGAAACATGTCAGCTTCGTGAACGATGTAGTTCGTTTGAGCTGAAAAGTGACTGCCCTTACCTGAAATGAAGTCTTGCCTGTAGGAAGACACAGAGTCTGGGATTTAACTCCATTTCTCAATGGAAACATACAGCATAGTTCTCATCCATGGATCACCCTCTGCTTTAGAGCAAGAAGCACGCTCTTGCTTTCTAGAGTCTCTAATACAGCAGGAAATCTGAGTGTGCCCAGAACAATAGAACGGTGTTTCCTACACATACTGACTATATGTAGTCCAAACCTTCTTCTGAAACTGATACAATGCACTGGTCCTCTAACATCCAATGCTTGTAAGTTAAGATGAGAAACGTGTCAGCTTCGTGAATGATGTAGTTCCTTTGAGCAGAAAAGTGACTGCCATTACCTGAAACGAAGTCTTGCTTGTAGGGAGACTCAGAGCATGGGATTTATCTCCATTTCTGAAGTGAAACACCGAGCATTGTCTCATACATTGATCACACTCTGCTTTAGAACAAGAAGCACGCTCTTGCTTTCTAGAGTCTCTAAGACAGCAGGAAACGTGAGTGTGCTGAGAACAAAAGAACGGTATTTCCTACACATACGAACATTATATAGTCCAACGCTGCTTCTGAAACAGATACAAAGCACTGGTCCTCTAAAATCCAATGCTTGTCTGTTAAGATTAGAAACAAGTGAGCTTCGTGAACGATGTTGTTTGTTTGAGCTGAAAAGTGACTGCCCTTACCTGAAACGAAGTCTTGCCTGTAGGAAGACACAGAGTCTGGGATTTAACTCCATTTCTGAAGTAAAACACACAGCATAGTTCTCATCCATGGATCACACTCTGCTTTTGAACAAGAAGCACGCTCTAGCTTTCTAGAGTCTCTAAGTCAGCAGGAAACGTGAGTGTGCTGTGAACAAAAGAACGGTGTTTCCTACACATACGGACATTATATAGTCCAACTCTGCTTCTGAAACTGATACAAAGCACTGGTCCTCTAAAATCCAATGCTTGTCTGTTAAGATGAGAAACATGTGAGCTTTGTGAACGATGTAGTTCGTTTGAGCTGAAAAGTGACTGCCCTTACCTGAAACGAAGTCTTGCCTGTAGGAAGACACAGAGTCTGGGATTTAACTCCATTTCTGAAGGGAAACATACAGCATAGTTCTCATCCATGGATCACACTCTGCTTTAGAGCAAGAAGCACGCACTTGCTTTCTAGAGTCTCTAATACAGCAGGAAATCTGAGTGTGCCCAGAACAAAAGAACGGTGTTTCGTACACATATGGACCATATCTAGTCCAACTCTGCTTCTGAAACTGATACAAAGCACTGGTCCTCTAACATCCAATGCTTGTCAGTTAAGATGAGAAACGTGTGAGCTTTGTGAATGATGTAGTTCCTTTGAACTGAAAAGTGACTGCCCTTACCTGGAACGAAGTCTTGCTTGTAGTAAGACACAGAGCCTGGGATTTAAGTCCATTTCTGAAGGGAAACACACAGCATAGTTCTCATCCATGGATCACACTCTGCTTTAGAGCGAGAAGCACGCTCTTGCTTTCTAGAGTCTCTAATACAGCAGGAAATCTGAGTGTTCCCCGAACAAAAGAACGGTGTTTCCTACAAATATGGACCATATGTAGTCCAAATCTGCTTCTGAAACTGATACAAAGCACTGACCATCTAACATACAATGCTTGTCAGTTAAGATGAGAAACGAGTGAGCTTCATGAACGATGTAGTTCGTTTCAGCAGAAAAGTGACTGCCCTTACCTGAATTGAAGTATTGCTTGTAGGAAGACTCAGAGCCTGGGATTTAACTCCATTTCTGAAGTAAAACACACAGCAGTGTAATCATCCATTGATCACACTCTGCTTTAAAACAAGAAGCACGCTCTAGCTTTCTAGAGTCTCTAAGACAGCAGGAAACGTGAGTGTGCTGAGAACAAAAGAACGGTATTTCCTACACATACGAACATTATATAGTCCAACGCTGCTTCTGAAACAGATACAAAGCACTAGTCCTCTAAAATCCAATGCTTGTCTGTTAAGATGAGAAACAAGTGAGCTTCGTGAACGATGTAGTTTGTTTGAGCTGAAAAGTGACTGCCCTTACCTGAAACGAAGTCTTGCCTATAGGAAGACACAGAGTCTGGGATTTAACTCCATTTCTGAAGTAAAACACACAGCATAGTTCTCATCCATGGATCACACTCTGCTTTTGAACAAGAAGCACGCTCTAGCTTTCTAGAGTCTCTAAGTCAGCAGGAAACGTGAGTGTGCTGAGAACAAAAGAACGGTGTTTCCTACACATACGGACATTATATAGTCCAACTCTGCTTCTGAAACTGATACAAAGCACTGGTCCCCTAAAATCCAATGCTTGTCTGTTAAGATGAGAAACATGTGAGCTTTGTGAACGATGTAGTTCTTTTGAACTGAAAAGTGACTGCCCTTACCTGAAACGAAGTCTTGCCTGTAGGAAGACACAGAGTCTGGGATTTAACTCCATTTCTGAAGGGAAACATACAGCATAGTTCTCATCCATGGATCACACTCTGCTTTAGAGCAAGAAGCACGCACTTGCTTTCTAGAGTCTCTAATACAGCAGGAAATCTGAGTGTGCCCAGAACAACAGAACGGTGTTTCGTACACATATGGACCATATCTAGTCCAACTCTGCTTCTGAAACTGATACAAAGCACTGGTCCTCTAACATCCAATGCTTGTCAGTTAAGATGAGAAACGTGTGAGCTTTGTGAATGATGTAGTTCCTTTGAACTGAAAAGTGACTGCCCTTACCTGGAACGAAGTCTTGCTTGTAGTAAGACACAGAGCCTGGGATTTAAGTCCATTTCTGAAGGGAAACACACAGCATAGTTCTCATCCATGGATCACACTCTGCTTTAGAGCGAGAAGCACGCTCTTGCTTTCTAGAGTCTCTAATACAGCAGGAAATCTGAATGTTCCCCGAACAAAAGAACGGTGTTTCCTACACATATGGACCATATGTAGTCCAAATCTGCTTCTGAAACTGATACAAAGCACTGACCATCTAACATACAATGCATGTCAGCTAAGATGAGAAACGTGTGAGCTTCATGAACGATGTAGTTCGTTTCAGTAGAAAAGTGACTGCCCTTACCTGAATTGAAGTCTTGCTTGTAGGAAGACTCAGAGCCTGGGATTTAACTCCATTTCTGAAGTAAAACACACAGCAGTGTAATCATCCATTGATCACACTCTGCTTTATAACCAGAAGCACGCTCTAGCTTTCTAGGGTCTCTAAGACAGCAGGAAACGTGTGTGTGCTGAGAATAAAAGAACGGTGTTTCCTACACATATGGACATTATATAGTCCAACTCTGCTTCTGAAACTGATACAAAGCACTGGTCCTCTAAAATCCAATGCTTGTCTGTTAAGATGAGAAACATGTCAGCTTCGTGAACGATGTAGTTCCTTTGAGCTGAAAAGTGACTGCCCTTACCTGAAATGAAGTCTTGCCTGTAGGAAGACACAGAGTCTGGGATTTAACTCCATTTCTCAATGGAAACATACAGCATAGTTCTCATCCATGGATCACCCTCTGCTTTAGAGCAAGAAGCACGCTCTTGCTTTCTAGAGTCTCTAATACAGCAGGAAATCTGAGTGTGCCCAGAACAATAGAACGGTGTTTCCTACACATACTGACTATATGTAGTCCAAATCTTCTTCTGAAACTGATACAATGCACTGGTCCTCTAACATCCAATGCTTGTAAGTTAAGATGAGAAACGTGTCAGCTTCGTGAATGATGTAGTTCCTTTGAGCAGAAAAGTGACTGCCATTACCTGAAACGAAGTCTTGCTTGTAGGGAGACTCAGAGCATGGGATTTATCTCCATTTCTGAAGTGAAACACCGAGCATTGTCTCATACATTGATCACACTCTGCTTTAGAACAAGAAGCACGCTCTTGCTTTCTAGAGTCTCTAAGACAGCAGGAAACGTGAGTGTGCTGAGAACAAAAGAACGGTATTTCCTACACATACGAACATTATATAGTCCAACGCTGCTTCTGAAACAGATACAAAGCACTGGTCCTCTAAAATCCAATGCTCGTCTGTTAAGATTAGAAACAAGTGAGCTTCGTGAACGATGTTGTTTGTTTGAGCTGAAAAGTGACTGCCCTTACCTGAAACGAAGTCTTGCCTGTAGGAAGACACAGAGTCTGGGATTTAACTCCATTTCTGAAGTAAAACACACAGCATAGTTCTCATCCATGGATCACACTCTGCTTTTGAACAAGAAGCACGCTCTAGCTTTCTAGAGTCTCTAAGTCAGCAGGAAACGTGAGTGTGCTGTGAACAAAAGAACGGTGTTTCCTACACATACGGACATTATATAGTCCAACTCTGCTTCTGAAACTGATACAAAGCACTGGTCCTCTAAAATCCAATGCTTGTCTGTTACGATGAGAAACATGTGAGATTTGTGAACGATGTAGTTCGTTTGAGCTGAAAAGTGACTGCCCTTACCTGAAACGAAGTCTTGCCTGTAGGAAGACACAGAGTCTGGGATTTAACTCCATTTCTGAAGGGAAACATACAGCATAGTTCTCATCCATGGATCACACTCTGCTTTAGAGCAAGAAGCACGCACTTGCTTTCTAGAGTCTCTAATACAGCAGGAAATCTGAGTGTGCCCAGAACAAAAGAACGGTGTTTCGTACACATATGGACCATATCTAGTCCAACTCTGCTTCTGAAACTGATACAAAGCACTGGTCCTCTAACATCCAATGCTTGTCAGTTAAGATGAGAAACGTGTGAGCTTTGTGAATGATGTAGTTCCTTTGAACTGAAAAGTGACTGCCCTTACCTGGAACGAAGTCTTGCTTGTAGTAAGACACAGAGCCTGGGATTTAAGTCCATTTCTGAAGGGAAACACACAGCATAGTTCTCATCCATGGATCACACTCTGCTTTAGAGCGAGAAGCACGCACTTGCTTTCTAGAGTCTCTAATACAGCAGGAAATCTGAGTGTTCCCCGAACAAAAGAACGGTGTTTCCTACAAATATGGACCATATGTAGTCCAAATCTGCTTCTGAAACTGATACAAAGCACTGACCATCTAACATACAATGCTTGTCAGTTAAGATGAGAAACGAGTGAGCTTCATGAACGATGTAGTTCGTTTCAGCAGAAAAGTGACTGCCCTTACCTGAATTGAAGTATTGCTTGTAGGAAGACTCAGAGCCTGGGATTTAACTCCATTTCTGAAGTAAAACACACAGCAGTGTAATCATCCATTGATCACACTCTGCTTTAAAACAAGAAGCATGCTCTAGCTTTCTAGAGTCTCTAAGACAGCAGGAAACGTGAGTGTGCTGAGAACAAAAGAACGGTATTTCCTACACATACGAACATTATATAGTCCAACGCTGCTTCTGAAACAGATACAAAGCACTAGTCCTCTAAAATCCAATGCTTGTCTGTTAAGATGAGAAACAAGTGAGCTTCGTGAACGATGTAGTTTGTTTGAGCTGAAAAGTGACTGCCCTTACCTGAAACGAAGTCTTGCCTGTAGTAAGACACAGAGTCTGGGATTTAACTCCATTTCTGAAGTAAAACACACAGCATAGTTCTCATCCATGGATCACACTCTGCTTTTGAACAAGAAGCACGCTCTAGCTTTCTAGAGTCTCTAAGTCAGCAGGAAACGTGAGTGTGCTGAGAACAAAAGAACGGTGTTTCCTACACATACGGACATTATATAGTCCAACTCTGCTTCTGAAACTGATACAAAGCACTGGTCCCCTAAAATCCAATGCTTGTCTGTTAAGATGAGAAACATGTGAGCTGTGTGAACGATGTAGTTCTTTTGAACTGAAAAGTGACTGCCCTTACCTGAAACGAAGTCTTGCCTGTAGGAAGACACAGAGTCTGGGATTTAACTCCATTTCTGAAGGGAAACATACAGCATAGTTCTCATCCATGGATCACACTCTGCTTTAGAGCAAGAAGCACGCACTTGCTTTCTAGAGTCTCTAATACAGCAGGAAATCTGAGTGTGCCCAGAACAACAGAACGGTGTTTCGTACACATATGGACCATATCTAGTCCAACTCTGCTTCTGAAACTGATACAAAGCACTGGTCCTCTAACATCCAATGCTTGTCAGTTAAGATGAGAAACGTGTGAGCTTTGTGAATGATGTAGTTCCTTTGAACTGAAAAGTGACTGCCCTTACCTGGAACGAAGTCTTGCTTGTAGTAAGACACAGAGCCTGGGATTTAAGTCCATTTCTGAAGGGAAACACACAGCATAGTTCTCATCCATGGATCACACTCTGCTTTAGAGCGAGAAGCACGCTCTTGCTTTCTAGAGTCTCTAATACAGCAGGAAATCTGAATGTTCCCCGAACAAAAGAACGGTGTTTCCTACACATATGGAACATATGTAGTCCAAATCTGCTTCTGAAACTGATACAAAGCACTGACCATCTAACATACAATGCTTGTCAGTTAAGATGAGAAACGTGTGAGCTTCATGAACGATGTAGTTCGTTTCAGTAGAAAAGTGACTGCCCTTACCTGAATTGAAGTCTTGCTTGTAGGAAGACTCAGAGCCTGGGATTTAACTCCATTTCTGAAGTAAAACACACAGCAGTGTAATCATCCATTGATCACACTCTGCTTTAGAACCAGAAGCACGCTCTAGCTTTCTAGGGTCTCTAAGACAGCAGGAAACGTGTGTGTGCTGAGAATAAAAGAACGGTGTTTCCTACACATACGAACATTATATAGTCCAACTCTGCTTCTGAAACTGATACAAAGCACTGGTCCTCTAAAATCCAATGCTTGTCTGTTAAGATGAGAAACATGTCAGCTTCGTGAACGATGTAGTTCGTTTGAGCTGAAAAGTGACTGCCCTTACCTGAAATGAAGTCTTGCCTGTAGGAAGACACAGAGTCTGGGATTTAACTCCATTTCTCAATGGAAACATACAGCATAGTTCTCATCCATGGATCACCCTCTGCTTTAGAGCAAGAAGCACGCTCTTGCTTTCTAGAGTCTCTAATACAGCAGGAAATCTGAGTGTGCCCAGAACAATAGAACGGTGTTTCCTACACATACTGACTATATGTAGTCCAAATCTTCTTCTGAAACTGATACAATGCACTGGTCCTCTAACATCCAATGCTGGTAAGTTAAGATGAGAAACGTGTCAGCTTCGTGAATGATGTAGTTCCTTTGAGCAGAAAAGTGACTGCCATTACCTGAAACGAAGTCTTGCTTGTAGGGAGACTCAGAGCATGGGATTTATCTCCATTTCTGAAGTGAAACACCGAGCATTGTCTCATCCATTGATCACACTCTGCTTTAGAACAAGAAGCACGCTTTTGCTTTCATGAGTCTCTAAGACAGCAGGAAACGTGAGTGTGCTGAGAACAAAAGAACGGTGTTTCCTACATGTACGGACATTATAAAGTCCAACTCTTCTTCTGACACTGATACAAAGCACTGGTCCTCTAACATACAATGCTTGTCAGTTAAGATGAGAAACGTGTGAGCTTTGTGAACGATGTAGTTCGTTTGAGCTGAAAAGTGACTGCCCTTACCTGAAACGAAGTCTTGCTTGTAGTAAGACACAGAGCCTGGGATTTAAGTCCACTTCTGAAGGGAAACACACAGCATAGTTCTCATCCATGGATCACACTCTGCTTTAGAGCAAGAAGCACGCACTTGCTTTCTAGAGTCTCTAATACAGCAGGAAATCTGCGTGTGCCCAGAACAAAAGAACGGTGTTTCGTACACATATGGACCATATCTAGTCCAACGCTGCTTCTGAAACTGATACAAAGCACTGGTCCTCTAACATCCAATGCTAGTCATTTAAGATGAGAAACGTGTGAGCTTCATGAACGATGTAGTTCGTTTCAGCAGAAAAGTGACTGCCCTTACCTGAATTGAAGTCTTGCTTGTAGGAAGACTCAGAGCCTGGGATTTAACTCCATTTCTGAAGTAAAACACACAGCAGTGTAATCATCCATTGATCACACTCTGCTTTAGAACCAGAAGCACGCTCTAGTTTCTAGAGTCTCTAAGACAGCAGGAAACGGGAGTGTGCTGAGAATAAAAGAACGGTGTTTCCTACACATACGGACATTATATAGTCCAATTCTGCTTCTGAAACTGATACAAAGCACTGGTCCTCTAAAATCCAATGCTTGTCTGTTAAGATGAGAAACATGTCAGCTTCGTGAACGATGTAGTTCGTTTGAGCTGAAAAGTGACTGCCCTTACCTGAAATGAAGTCTTGCATGTAGGAAGACACAGAGTCTGGGATTTAACTCCATTTCTCAATGGAAACATACAGCATAGTTCTCATCCATGGATCACACTCTGCTTTAGAGCAAGAAGCACGGTCTTGCTTTCTAGAGTCTCTAATACAGCAATAAATCTGAGTGTACCCAGAACAATAGAACGGTGTTTCCTACACATACTGACTATATGTAGTCCAAATCTTCTTCTGAAACTGATACAATGCACTGGTCCTCTAACATCCAATGCTTGTCAGTTACGATGAGAAACGTGTGAGCTTCGTGAATGATGTAGTTCCTTTGAGCAGAAAAGTGGCTGCCCTTACCTGAATTGAAGTATTGCTTGTAGGAAGACTCAGAGCCTGGGATTTAACTCCATTTCTGAAGTAAAACACACAGCAGTGTAATCATCCATTGATCACACTCTGCTTTAAAACAAGAAGCACGCTCTAGCTTTCTAGAGTCTCTAAGACAGCAGGAAACGTGAGTGTGCTGAGAACAAAAGAACGGTATTTCCTACACATACGAACATTATATAGTCCAACGCTGCTTCTGAAACAGATACAAAGCACTGGTCCTCTAAAATCCAATGCTTGTCTGTTAAGATGAGAAACAAGTGAGCTTCGTGAACGATGTAGTTTGTTTGAGCTGAAAAGTGACTGCCCTTACCTGAAACGAAGTCTTGCCTGTAGGAAGACACAGAGTCTGGGATTTAACTCCATTTCTGAAGTAAAACACACAGCATAGTTCTCATCCATGGATCACACTCTGCTTTTGAACCAGAAGCACGCTCTAGCTTTCTAGAGTCTCTAAGTCAGCAGGAAACGTGAGTGTGCTGAGAAAAAAAGAACGGTGTTTCCTACACATACGGACATTATATAGTCCAACTCTGCTTCTGAAACTGATACAAAGCACTGGTCCTCTAAAATCCAATGCTTGTCTGTTAAGATGAGAAACATGTGAGCTTTGTGAACGATGTAGTTCGTTTGAGCTGAAAAGTGACTGCCCTTACCTGAAACGAAGTCTTGCCTGTAGGAAGACACAGTATCTGGGATTTAACTCCATTTCTGAAGGGAAACACACAGCATAGTTCTCATCCATGGATCACACTCTGCTTTAGAGCAAGAAGCACGCACTTGCTTTCTAGAGTCTCTAATACAGCAGGAAATCTGAGTGTGCCCAGAACAAAAGAACGGTGTTTCGTACACATATGGACCATATCTAGTCCAACTCTGCTTCTGAAACTGATACAAAGCACTGGTCCTCTAACATCCAATGCTTGTCAGTTAAGATGAGAAACGTGTGAGCTTTGTGAATGATGTAGTTCCTTTGAACTGAAAAGTGACTGCCCTTACCTGGAACGAAGTCTTGCTTGTAGTAAGACACAGAGCCTGGGATTTAAGTCCATTTCTGAAGGGAAACACACAGCATAGTTCTCATCCATGGATCACACTCTGCTTTAGAGCGAGAAGCACGCTCTTGTTTTCTAGAGTCTCTAATACAGCAGGAAATCTGAGTGTTCCCCGAACAAAAGAACGGTGTTTCCTACACATATGGACCATATGTAGTCCAAATCTGCTTCTGAAACTGATACAAAGCACTGACCATCTAACATACAATGCTTGTCAGTTAAGATGAGAAACGTGTGAGCTTCATGAACGATGTAGTTCGTTTCAGCAGAAAAGTGACTGCCCTTACCTGAATTGAAGTCTTGCTTGTAGGAAGACTCAGAGCCTGGGATTTAAATCCATTTCTGAAGTAAAACACACAGCAGTGTAATCATCCATTGATCACACTCTGCTTTAGAACCAGAAGCACGCTCTAGCTTTCTAGAGTCTCTAAGACAGCAGGAAATGTGTGTGTGCTGAGAATAAAAGAACGGTGTTTCCTACACATACGGACATTATATAGTCCAACTCTGCTTCTGAAACTGATACAAAGCACTGGTGCTCTAAAATCCAATGCTTGTCTGTTAAGATGAGAAACATGTCAGCTTTGTGAACAATGTAGTTCGTTTGAGCTGAAAAGTGACTGCCATTGCCTGAAATGAAGTCTTGCCTGTAGGAAGACACAGAGTCTGGGATTTAACTCCATTTCTCAATGGAAACATACAGCATAGTTCTCATCCATGGATCACCCTCTGCTTTAGAGCAAGAAGCACGCTATTGCTTTCTAGAGTCTCTAATACAGCAGGAAATCTGAGTGTGCCCAGAACAATAGAACGGTGTTTCCTACACATACTGACTATATGTAGTCCAAATCTTCTTCTGAAACTGATACAATGCACTGGTCCTCTAACATCCAATGCTTGTAAGTTAAGATGAGAAACGTGTGAGCTTCGTGAATGATGTAGTTCCTTTGAGCAGAAAAGTGACTGCCCTTACCTTAAACGAAGTCTTGCTTGTAGGAAGACTCAGAGCCTGGGATTTAACTCCATTTCTGAAGTAAAACACACAGCAGTGTAATCATCCATTGATCACACTCTGCTTTAGAACCAGAAGCACGCTCTAGCTTTCTAGAGTCTCTAAGACAGCAGGAAACGTGTGTGTGCTGAGAATAAAAGAACGGTGTTTCCTAGACATGTGGACATTATATAGTCCAACTCTGCTTCTGAAACTGATACAAAGCACTGGTCCTCTAAAATCCAACGCTTGTCTGTTAAGATGAGAAACATGTCAGCTTTGTGAACGATGTAGTTCGTTTGAGCTGAAAAGTGACTGCCCTTACCTGAAATGAAGTCTTGCCTGTAGGAAGACACAGAGTCTGGGATTTAACTCCATTTCTCAATGGAAACATACAGCATAGTTCTCATCCATGGATCACCCTCTGCTTTAGAGCAAGAAGCACGCTCTTGCTTTCTAGAGTCTCTAATACAGCAGGAAATCTGAGTGTGCCCAGAACAATAGAACGGTGTTTCCTACACATACTGACTATATGTAGTCCAAATCTTCTTCTGAAACTGATACAATGCACTGGTCCTCTAACATCCAATGCTTGTAAGTTAAGATGAGAAACGTGTCAGCTTCGTGAATGATGTAGTTCCTTTGAGCAGAAAAGTGACTGCCATTACCTGAAACGAAGTCTTGCTTGTAGGGAGACTCAGAGCATGGGATTTATCTCCATTTCTGAAGTGAAACACCGAGCATTGTCTCATACATTGATCACACTCTGCTTTAGAACAAGAAGCACGCTCTTGCTTTCTAGAGTCTCTAAGACAGCAGGAAACGTGAGTGTGCTGAGAACAAAAGAACGGTATTTCCTACACATACGAACATTATATAGTCCAACGCTGCTTCTGAAACTGATACAAAGCACTGGTCCTCTAACATACAATGCTTGTCAGTTAAGATGAGAAACGTGTGAGCTTCGTGAACGATGTAGTTCGTTTGAGCTGAAAAGTGACTGCCCTTACCTGAAACGAAGTCTTGCTTGTAGGAAGACAGAGAGCCTGGGATTTAACTCCTTTTCTGAAGGGAAACACACAGCATAGTTCTCATCCATGGATCTCACTCTTCTTTAGAGCGAGAAGCACGCTCTTGCTTTCTAAAGTCTCTAAGACAGCAGGAAACGTGAGTGAGGTGAGAACAAAAGAACGGTGTATCCTACACATACGGACCATATCTAGTCCAACTCTGCTTCTGAAACTGATTCAAAGCACTGGTCCTCTAACATCCAATGATTGTCAGTTAAGATGAGAAACGTGTGTGCTTTGTGAATGATGTAGTTCCTTTGAGCAGAAAAGTGACTGCCCTTACCTTAAATGAAGTCTTGCTTGTAGGGAGACTCAGAGCATGGGATTTAACTCCTTTTCTGAAGGGAAACACACAGCATAGTTCTCATCCATGGATCACACTCTGCTTTAGAGCGAGAAGCACGCTCTTGCTTTCTAAAGTCTCTAAGACAGCAAGAAACGTGAGTGTGCTGAGAACAAAAGAACTGTGTTTCGTACACATACGGACCATATCTAGTCCAACTCTGCTTCTGAAACTGATACAAAGCACTGGTCCTCTAACATACAATGCTTGTCATTTAAGATGAGAAACGTGTGAGCTTCATGAATGATGTAGTTCGTTTCAGCAGAAAAGTGACTGCCCTTACCTGAATTGAAGTCTTGCTTGTAGGAAGACTCAGAGCCTGGGATTTAACTCCATTTCTGAAGTAAAACACCCAGCAGTGTAATCATCCATTGATCACACTCTGCTTTAGAACCAGAAGCACGCTCTAGCTTTCTAGAGTCTCTAAGACAGCATGAAACGTGTGTGTGCTGAGAATAAAAGAACGGTGTTTCCTACACATACGGACATTATATAGTCCAACTCTGCTTCTGAAACTGATACAAAGCACTGGTCCTCTAAAATCCAATGCTTGTCTGTTAAGATGAGAAACATGTCAGCTTTGTGAACGATGTAGTTCGTTTGAGCTCAAAAGTGACTGCCCTTACCTGAAATGAAGTCTTGCATGTAGGAAGACACAGAGTCTGGGATTTAACTCCATTTCTCAATGGAAACATACAGCATAGTTCTCATCCATGGATCACACTCTGCTTTAGAGCAAGAAGCACGCTCTTGCTTTCTAGAGTCTATAATACAGCAATAAATCTGAGTGTGCCCAGAACAATAGAACGGTGTTTCCTACACATACTGACTATATGTAGTCCAAATCTTCTTCTGAAACTGATACAATGCACTGGTCTTCTAACATCCAATGCTTGTCAGTTAAGATGAGAAACGTGTGAGCTTCGTGAATGATGTAGTTCCTTTGAGCAGAAAAGTGACTGCCCTTACCTTAAAGAAGTCTTGCTTGTAGGGAGACTCAGAGCATGGGATTTATCTCCATTTCTGAAGTGAAACACAGAGCATTGTCTCATCCATTGATCACACTGTGCTTTAGAACAAGAAGCACGCTCTTGCTTTCTAGAGTCTCTAAGACAGCAGGAAACGTGAGTGTGCTGAGAACAAAAGAACGGTGTTTACTACACATACGGACCATATCTAGTCCAACTCTGCTTCTTAAACTGATAGAAAGCACTGGTCCTCTAACATCCAATGCTTGTCTGTTAAGATGAGAAACGTGTGAGCTCAGTGAAAGATGTAGTTCGTTTGAGCTGAAAAGTGACTGCCCTTACCCGAAACGAAGTCTTGCTTGTAGGAAGACACAGAGCCTGGGATTTAACTCCATTTCTGAAGGGAAACACACAGCATAGTTCTCATCCGTGGATAACACTCTGCTTTAGAGCAAGAAGCATGCTATAGCTTTCTAGAGTCTCTAAGACAGCAGGAAACGTGAGTGTGCTGAGAACAAAAGAACGGTATTTCCTACACATACGAACATTATATAGTCCAACGCTGCTTCTGAAACAGATACAAAGCACTGGTCCTCTAAAATCCAATGCTTGTCTGTTAAGATGAGAAACAAGTGAGCTTCGTGAACGATGTAGTTTGTTTGAGCTGAAAAGTGACTGCCCTTACCTGAAACGAAGTCTTGCCTGTAGGAAGACACAGAGTCTGGGATTTAACTCCATTTCTGAAGTAAAACACACAGCATAGTTCTCATCCATGGATCACACTCTGCTTTTGAACAAGAAGCACGCTCTAGCTTTCTAGAGTCTCTAAGTCAGCAGGAATCGTGAGTGTGCTGAGAACAAAAGAACGGTGTTTCCTACACATACGGACATTATATAGTCCAACTCTGCTTCTGAAACTGATACAAAGCACTGGTCCTCTAAAATCCAATGCTTGTCTGTTAAGATGAGAAACATGTGAGCTTTGTGAACGATGTAGTTCTTTTGAACTGAAAAGTGACTGCCCTTACCTGAAACGAAGTCTTGCCTGTAGGAAGACACAGAGTCTGGGATTTAACTCCATTTCTGAAGGGAAACATACAGCATAGTTCTCATCCATGGATCACACTCTGCTTTAGAGCAAGAAGCACGCTCTTGCTTTCTAGAGTCTCTAATACAGCAGGAAATCTGAGTGTGCCCAGAACAATAGAACGGTGTTTCCTACACATACTGACTATATGTAGTCCAAATCTTCTTCTGAAACTGATACAATGCACTGGTCCTCTAACATCCAATGCTTGTAAGTTAAGATGAGAAACGTGTGAGCTTTGTGAATGATGTAGTTCCTTTGAGCAGAAAAGTGACTGCCCTTACCTTAAACGAAGTCTTGCTTGTAGGGAGACTCAGAGCATGGGATTTATCTCCATTTCTGAAGTGAAACACCGAGCATTGTCTCATACATTGATCACACTCTGCTTTAGAACAAGAAGCACGCTCTTGATTTCTAGAGTCTCTAAGACAGCAGGAAACGTGAGTGTGCTGAGAACAAAAGAACGGTGTTTCCTACATATACGGACATTATATAGTCCAACTCTTCTTCTGACACTGATACAAAGCACTGGTCCTCTAACATACAATGCTTGTCAGTTAAGATGAGAAACGTGTGAGCTTCGTGAACGATGTAGTTCGTTTGAGCAGAAAAGTGACTGCCCTTACCTGAAACGAAGTCTTGCTTGTAGTAAGACACAGAGCCTGCGATTTAAGTCCACTTCTGAAGGGAAACACACAGCATAGTTCTCATCCATGGATCACACTCTGCTTTAGAGCAAGAAGCACGCACTTGCTTTCTAGAGTCTCTAATACAGCAGGAAATCTGAGTGTGCCCAGAACAAAAGAACGGTGTTTCGTACACATATGGACCATATCTAGTCCAACTCTGCTTCTGAAACTGATACAAAGCACTGGTCCTCTAACACCAATGCTTGTCAGTTAAGATGAGAAACGTGTGAGCTTTGTGAATGATGTAGTTCCTTTGAACTGAAAAGTGACTGCCCTTACCTGGAACGAAGTCTTGCTTGTAGTAAGACACCGAGCCTGGGATTTAAGTCCATTTCTGAAGGGAAACACACAGCATAGTTCTCATCCATGGATCACACTCTGCTTTAGAGCGAGAAGCACGCTCTTGCTTTCTAGAGTCTCTAATACAGCAGGAAATCTGAGTGTTCCCCGAACAAAAGAACGGTGTTTCCTACACATATGGACCATATGTAGTCCAAATCTGCTTCTGAAACTGATACAAAGCACTGACCATCTAACATACAATGCTTGTCAGTTAAGATGAGAAACGAGTGAGCTTCATGAATGATGTAGTTCGTTTCAGCAGAAAAGTGACTGCCCTTACCTGAATTGAAGTCTTGCTTGTAGGAAGACTCAGAGCCTGGGATTTAACTCCATTTCTGAAGTAAAACACACAGCAGTGTAATCATCCATTGATCACACTCTGCTTTAAAACAAGAAGCACGCTCTAGCTTTCTAGAGTCTCTAAGACAGCAGGAAACGTGAGTTTGCTGAGAACAAAGAACGGTATTTCCTACACATACGAACATTATATATTCCAACACTGCTTCTGAAACAGATACAAAGCACTGGTCCTCTAAAATCCAATGCTTGTCTGTTAAGATGAGAAACAAGTGAGCTTCGTGAACGATGTAGTTTGTTTGAGCTGAAAAGTGACTGCCCTTACCTGAAACGAAGTCTTGCCTGTAGGAAGACACAGAGTCTGGGATTTAACTCCATTTCTGAAGTAAAACACACAGCATAGTTCTCATCCATGGATCACACTCTGCTTTTGAACAAGAAGCACGCTCTAGCTTTCTAGAGTCTCTAAGTCAGCAGGAAACGTGAGTGTGCTGAGAACAAAAGAACGGTGTTTCCTACACATACGGACATTATATAGTCCAACTCTGCTTCTGAAACTGATACAAAGCACTGGTCCTCTAAAATCCAATGCTTGTCTGTTAAGATGAGAAACATGTCAGCTTTGTGAACGATGTATTTCGTTTGAGCTGAAAAGTGACTGCCCTTACCTGAAACGAAGTCTTGCCTGTAGGAAGACACAGAGTCTGGGATTTAACTCCATTTCTGAAGGGAAACATACAGCATAGTTCTCATCCATGGATCACACTCTGCTTTAGAGCAAGAAGCACGCACTTGCTTTCTAGAGTCTCTAATACAGCAGGAAATCTGAGTGTGCCCAGAACAAAAGAACGGTGTTTCGTACACATATGGACCATATCTAGTCCAACTCTGCTTCTGAAACTGATACAAAGCACTGGTCCTCTAACATCCAATGCTTGTCAGTTAAGATGAGAAACGTGTGAGCTTTGTGAATGATGTAGTTCCTTTGAACTGAAAAGTGACTGCCCTTACCTGGAACGAAGTCTTGCTTGTAGTAAGACACAGAGCCTGGGATTTAAGTCCATTTCTGAAGGGAAACACACAGCATAGTTCTCATCCATGGATCACACTCTGCTTTAGAGCGAGAAGCATGCTCTTGCTTTCTAGGGTCTCTAATACAGCAGGAAATCTGAGTGTTCCCCGAACAAAAGAACGGTGTTTCCTACACATATGGACCATATGTAGTCCAAATCTGCTTCTGAAACTGATACAAAGCACTGACCATATAACATACAATGCTTGTCAGTTAAGATGAGAAACGTGTGAGCTTCATGAACGATGTAGTTCGTTTCAGCAGAAAAGTGACTGGCCTTACCTGAATTGAAGTCTTGCTTGTAGGAAGACTCAGAGCCTGGGATTTAACTCCATTTCTGAAGTAAAACACACAGCAGTGTAATCATCCATTGATCACACTCTGCTTTAGAACCAGAAGCACGCTCTAACTTTCTAGAGTCTCTAAGACAGCAGGAAACGTGTGTGTGCTGAGAATAAAAGAACGGTGTTTCCTACACATACGGACATTATATAGTCCAACTCTGCTTCTGAAACTGATACAAAGCACTGGTCCTCTAAAATCCAATGCTTGTCTGTTAAGATGAGAAACATGTGAGCTTTGTGAACGATGTAGTTCTTTTGAACTGAAAAGTGACTGCCCTTACCTGAAACGAAGTCTTGCCTGTAGGAAGACACAGAGTCTGGGATTTAACTCCATTTCTGAAGGGAAACATACATCATAGTTCTCATCCATGGATCACACTCTGCTTTAGAGCAAGAAGCACGCACTTGCTTTCTAGAGTCTCTAATACAGCAGGAAATCTGAGTGTGCCCAGAACAAAAGAACGGTGTTTCGTACACATATGGACCATATCTAGTCCAACTCTGCTTCTGAAACTGATACAAAGCACTGGTCCTCTAACATCCAATGCTTGTCAGTTAAGATGAGAAACGTGTGAGCTTTGTGAATGATGTAGTTCCTTTGAACTGAAAAGTGACTGCCCTTACCTGGAACGAAGTCTTGCTTGTAGTAAGACACAGAGCCTGGGATTTAAGTCCATTTCTGAAGGGAAACACACAGCATAGTTCTCATCCATGGATCACACTCTGCTTTAGAGCGAGAAGCACGCTCTTGCTTTCTAGAGTCTCTAATACAGCAGGAAATCTGAGTGTTCCCCGAACAAAAGAACGGTGTTTCCTACACATATGGACCATATGTAGTCCAAATCTGCTTCTGAAACTGATACAAAGCACTGACCATCTAACGTACAATGCTTGTCAGTTAAGATGAGAAACGTGTGAGCTTCATGATCGATGTAGTTCGTTTCAGCAGAAAAGTGACTGCCCTTATCTGAATTGAATTCTTGCTTGTAGGAAGACTCAGAGCCTGGGATTTAACTCCATTTCTGAAGTAAAACACACAGCAGTGTAATCATCCATTGATCACACTCTGCTTTAGAACCAGAAGCACGCTCTAGCTTTCTAGAGTCTCTAAGACAGCAGGAAACGTGTGTGTGCTGAGAATAAAAGAACGGTGTTTCCTACACATACGG
The DNA here is from genome assembly GCA_949786385.1 of Onychomys leucogaster. Classification (NCBI taxonomy): domain Eukaryota; kingdom Metazoa; phylum Chordata; class Mammalia; order Rodentia; family Cricetidae; genus Onychomys; species Onychomys leucogaster. The sequence goes on from CATKUP010000029.1 coordinate 3,844,852, forward strand.
ACATTATATAGTACAACTCTGCTTCTGAAACTGATACAAAGCACTGGTCCTCTAAAATCCAATGCTTGTCTGTTAAGATGAGAAACATGTCAGCTTTGTGAACGATGTAGTTCGTTTGAGCTGAAAAGTGACTGCCCTTACCTGAAATTAAGTCTTGCCTGTAGGAAGACACAGAGTCTGGGATTTAACTCCATTTCTCAATGGAAACATACAGCATAGTTCTCATCCATGGATCACCCTCTGCTTTAGAGCAAGAAGCACGCTCTTGCTTTCTAGAGTCTCTAATACAGCAGGAAATCTGAGTGTGCCCCGAACAATAGAACGGTGTTTCCTACACATACTGACTATATGTAGTCCAAATCTTCTTCTGAAACTGATACAATGCACTGGTCCTCTAACATCCAATGCTTGTAAGTTAAGATGAGAAACGTGTGAGCTTTGTGAATGATGTAGTTCCTTTGAGCACAAAAGTGACTGCCCTTACCTTAAACGAAGTCTTGCTTGTAGGGAGACTCAGAGCATGGGATTTATCTCCATTTCTGAAGTGAAACACCGAGCATTGTCTCATACATTGATCACACTCTGCTTTAGAACAAGAAGCACGCTCTTGCTTTCTAGAGTCTCTAAGACAGCAGGAAACGTGAGTGTGCGGAGAACAAAAGAACGGTGTTTCCTACATATACGGACATTATATAGTCCAACTCTTCTTCTGACACTGATACAAAGCACTGGTCCTCTAACATACAATGCTTGTCAGTTAAGATGAGAAACGTGTGAGCTTCGTGAACGATGTAGTTCGTTTGAGCAGAAAAGTGACTGCCCTTACCTGAAACGAAGTCTTGCTTGTAGTAAGACACAGATCCTGGGATTTAAGTCCACTTCTGAAGGGAAACACACAGCATAGTTCTCATCCATGGATCACACTCTGCTTTAGAGCAAGAAGCACGCACTTGCTTTCTAGAGTCTCTAATACAGCAGGAAATCTGAGTGTGCCCAGAACAAAAGAACGGTGTTTCGTACACATATGGACCATATCTAGTCCAACTCTGCTTCTGAAACTGATACAAAGCACTGGTCCTCTAACATCCAATGCTTGTCAGTTAAGATGAGAAACGTGTGAGCTTTGTGAATGATGTAGTTCCTTTGAACTGAAAAGTGACTGCCCTTACCTGGAACGAAGTCTTGCTTGTAGTAAGACACAGAGCCTGGGATTTAAGTCCATTTCTGAAGGGAAACACACAGCATAGTTCTCATCCATGGATCACACTCTGCTTTAGAGCGAGAAGCACGCTCTTGCTTTCTAGAGCCTCTAATACAGCAGGAAATCTGAGTGTTCCCCGAACAAAAGAACGGTGTTTCCTACACATATGGACCATATGTAGTCCAAATCTGCTTCTGAAACTGATACAAAGCACTGACCATCTAACATACAATGCTTGTCAGTTAAGATGAGAAACGAGTGAGCTTCATGAATGATGTAGTTCGTTTCAGCAGAAAAGTGACTGCCCTTACCTGAATTGAAGTATTGCTTGTAGGAAGACTCAGAGCCTGGGATTTAACTCCATTTCTGAAGTAAAACACACAGCAGTGTAATCATCCATTGATCACACTCTGCTTTAAAACAAGAAGCACGCTCTAGCTTTCTAGAGTCTCTAAGACAGCAGGAAACGTGAGTGTGCTGAGAACAAAAGAACGGTATTTCCTACACATACGAACATTATATAGTCCAACGCTGCTTCTGAAACAGATACAAAGCACTGGTCCTCTAAAATCCAATGCTTGTCTGTTAAGATGAGAAACAAGTGAGCTTCGTGAACGATGTAGTTTGTTTGAGCTGAAAAGTGACTGCCCTTACCTGAAACGAAGTCTTGCTTGTAGGAAGACACAGAGTCTGGGATTTAACTCCATTTCTGAAGGGAAACACACAGCATAGTTCTCATCCATGGATCACACTCTGCTTTAGAGCGAGAAGCACGCTCTTGCTTTCTAGAGTCTCTAATACAGCAGGAAATCTGAGTGTTCCCCGAACAAAAGAACGGTGTTTCCTACACATATGGACCATATGTAGTCCAAATCTGCTTCTGAAACTGATACAAAGCACTGACCATCTAACGTACAATGCTTGTCAGTTAAGATGAGAAACGTGTGAGCTTCATGAACGATGTAGTTCGTTTCAGCAGAAAAGTGACTGCCCTTATCTGAATTGAAGTCTTGCTTGTAGGAAGACTCAGAGCCTGGGATTTAACTCCATTTCTGAAGTAAAACACACAGCAGTGTAATCATCCATTGATCACACTCTGCTTTAGAACCAGAAGCACGCTCTAGCTTTCTAGAGTCTCTAAGACAGCAGGAAACGTGTGTGTGCTGAGAATAAAAGAACGGTGTTTCCTACACATACGGACATTATATAGTCCAACTCTGCTTCTGAAACTGATACAAAGCACTGGTCCTCTAAAATCCAATGCTTGTCTGTTAAGATGAGAAACATGTCAGCTTTGTGAACGATGTAGTTCGTTTGAGCTGAAAAGTGACTGCCCTTACCTGAAATTAAGTCTTGCCTGTAGGAAGACACAGAGTCTGGGATTTAACTCCATTTCTCAATGGAAACATACAGCATAGTTCTCATCCATGGATCACCCTCTGCTTTAGAGCAAGAAGCACGCTATTGCTTTCTAGAGTCTCTAATACAGCAGGAAATCTGAGTGTGCCCAGAACAATAGAACGGTGTTTCCTACACATACTGACTATATGTAGTCCAAATCTTCTTCTGAAACTGATACAATGCACTGGTCCTCTAACATCCAATGCTTGTAAGTTAAGATGAGAAACGTGTGAGCTTTGTGAATGATGTAGTTCCTTTGAGCAGAAAAGTGACTGCCCTTACCTTAAACGAAGTCTTGCTTGTAGGGAGACTCAGAGCATGGGATTTATCTCCATTTCTGAAGTGAAACACCGAGCATTGTCTCATACATTGATCACACTCTGCTTTAGAACAAGAAGCACGCTCTTGCTTTCTAGAGTCTCTAAGACAGCAGGAAACGTGAGTGTGCTGAGAACAAAAGAACGGTGTTTCCTACATATACGGACATTATATAGTCCAACTCTTCTTCTGACACTGATACAAAGCACTGGTCCTCTAACATACAATGCTTGTCAGTTAAGATGAGAAACGTGTGAGCTTCGTGAACGATGTAGTTCGTTTGAGCAGAAAAGTGACTGCCCTTACCTGAAACGAAGTCTTGCTTGTAGTAAGACACAGAGCCTGGGATTTAAGTCCACTTCTGAAGGGAAACACACAGCATAGTTCTCATCCATGGATCACACTCTGCTTTAGAGCAAGAAGCACGCACTTGCTTTCTAGAGTCTCTAATACAGCAGGAAATCTGAGTGTGCCCAGAACAAAAGAACGGTGTTTCGTACACATATGGACCATATCTAGTCCAACTCTGCTTCTGAAACTGATACAAAGCACTGGTCCTCTAACATCCAATGCTTGTCAGTTAAGATGAGAAACGTGTGAGCTTTGTGAATGATGTAGTTCCTTTGAACTGAAAAGTGACTGCCCTTACCTGGAACGAAGTCTTGCTTGTAGTAAGACACAGAGCCTGGGATTTAAGTCCATTTCTGAAGGGAAACACACAGCATAGTTCTCATCCATGGATCACACTCTGCTTTAGAGCGAGAAGCACGCTCTTGCTTTCTAGAGTCTCTAATACAGCAGGAAATCTGAGTGTTCCCCGAACAAAAGAACGGTGTTTCCTACACATATGGACCATATGTAGTCCAAATCTGCTTCTGAAACTGATACAAAGCACTGACCATCTAACATACAATGCTTGTCAGTTAAGATGAGAAACGAGTGAGCTTCATGAATGATGTAGTTCGTTTCAGCAGAAAAGTGACTGCCCTTACCTGAATTGAAGTATTGCTTGTAGGAAGACTCAGAGCCTGGGATTTAACTCCATTTCTGAAGTAAAACACACAGCAGTGTAATCATCCATTGATCACACTCTGCTTTAAAACAAGAAGCACGCTCTAGCTTTCTAGAGTCTCTAAGACAGCAGGAAACGTGAGTGTGCTGAGAACAAAAGAACGGTATTTCCTACACATACGAACATTATATAGTCCAACGCTGCTTCTGAAACAGATACAAAGCACTGGTCCTCTAAAATCCAATGCTTGTCTGTTAAGATGAGAAACAAGTGAGCTTCGTGAACGATGTAGTTTGTTTGAGCTGAAAAGTGACTGCCCTTACCTGAAACGAAGTCTTGCCTGTAGGAAGACACAGAGTCTGGGATTTAACTCCATTTCTGAAGTAAAACACACAGCATAGTTCTCATCCATGGATCACACTCTGCTTTTGAACAAGAAGCACGCTCTAGCTTTCTAGAGTCTCTAAGTCAGCAGGAAACGTGAGTGTGCTGAGAACAAAAGAACGGTGTTTCCTACACATACGGACATTATATAGTCCAACTCTGCTTCTGAAACTGATACAAAGCACTGGTCCTCTAAAATCCAATGCTTGTCTGTTAAGATGAGAAACATGTGAGCTTTGTGAACGATGTATTTCGTTTGAGCTGAAAAGTGACTGCCCTTACCTGAAACGAAGTCTTGCCTGTAGGAAGACACAGAGTCTGGGATTTAACTCCATTTCTGAAGGGAAACATACAGCATAGTTCTCATCCATGGATCACACTCTGCTTTAGAGCAAGAAGCACGCACTTGCTTTCTAGAGTCTCTAATACAGCAGGAAATCTGAGTGTGCCCAGAACAAAAGAACGGTGTTTCATACACATATGGACCATATCTAGTCCAACTCTGCTTCTGAAACTGATACAAAGCACTGGTCCTCTAACATCCAATGCTTGTCAGTTAAGATGAGAAACGTGTGAGCTTTGTGAATGATGTAGTTCCTTTGAACTGAAAAGTGACTGCCCTTACCTGGAACGAAGTCTTGCTTGTAGTAAGACACAGAGCCTGGGATTTAAGTACATTTCTGAAGGGAAACACACAGCATAGTTCTCATCAATGGATCACACTCTGCTTTAGAGCGAGAAGCACGCTCTTGCTTTCTAGAGTCTCTAATACAGCAGGAAATCTGAGTGTTCCCCGAACAAAAGAACGGTGTTTCCTACACATATGGACCATATGTAGTCCAAATCTGCTTCTGAAACTGATACAAAGCACTGGTCCTCTAACATACAATGCTTGTCAGTTAAGATGAGAAACGTGTGAGCTTCGTGAACGATGTAGTTCGTTTGAGCAGAAAAGTGACTGCCCTTACCTGAAACGAAGTCTTGCTTGTAGTAAGACACAGAGCCTGGGATTTAAGTCCACTTCTGAAGGGAAACACACAGCATAGTTCTCATCCATGGATCACACTCTGCTTTAGAGCAAGAAGCACGCACTTGCTTTCTAGAGTCTCTAATACAGCAGGAAATCTTTGTGTGCCCAGAACAAAAGAACGGTGTTTCGTACACATATGGACCATATCTAGTCCAACTCTGCTTCTGAAACTGATACAAAGCACTGGTCCTCTAACATCCAATGCTTGTCAGTTAAGATGAGAAACGTGTGAGCTTTGTGAATGATGTAGTTCCTTTGAACTGAAAAGTGACTGCCCTTACCTGGAACGAAGTCTTGCTTGTAGTAAGACACAGAGCCTGGGATTTAAGTACATTTCTGAAGGGAAACACACAGCATAGTTCTCATCAATGGATCACACTCTGCTTTAGAGCGAGAAGCACGCTCTTGCTTTCTAGAGTCTCTAATACAGCAGGAAATCTGAGTGTTCCCCGAACAAAAGAACGGTGTTTCCTACACATATGGACCATATGTAGTCCAAATCTGCTTCTGAAACTGATACAAAGCACTGACCATCTAACATACAATGCTTGTCAGTTAAGATGAGAAACGTGTGAGCTTCATGAACGATGTAGTTCGTTTCAGCAGAAAAGTGACTGGCCTTACCTGAATTGAAGTCTTGCTTGTAGGAAGACTCAGAGCCTGGGATTTAACTCCATTTCTGAAGTAAAACACACAGCAGTGTAATCATCCATTGATCACACTCTGCTTTAGAACCAGAAGCACGCTCTAGCTTTCTAGAGTCCCTAAGACAGCAGGAAACGTGTGTGTGCTGAGAATAAAAGAACGGTGTTTCCTACACATACGGACATTATATAGTCCAACTCTGCTTCTGAAACTGATACAAAGCACTGGTCCTCTAAAATCCAATGCTTGTCTGTTAAGATGAGAAACATGTCAGCTTTGTGAACGATGTAGTTCGTTTGAGCTGAAAAGTGACTGCCCTTACCTGAAATGAAGTCTTGCCTGTAGGAAGACACAGAGTCTGGGATTTAACTCCATTTCTCAATGGAAACATACAGCATAGTTCTCATCCATGGATCACCCTCTGCTTTAGAGCAAGAAGCACGCTCTTGCTTTCTAGAGTCTCTAATACAGCAGGAAATCTGAGTGTGCCCAGAACAATAGAACGGTGTTTCCTACACATACTGACTATATGTAGTCCAAATCTTCTTCTGAAACTGATACAATGCACTGGTCCTCTAACATCCAATGCTTGTAAGTTAAGATGAGAAACGTGTGAGCTTCGTGAATGATGTAGTTCCTTTGAGCAGAAAAGTGACTGCCCTTACCTTAAACAAAGTCTGCTTGTAGGGAGACTCAGAGCATGGGATTTATCTCCATTTCTGAAGTGAAACACAGAGCATTGTCTCATCAATTGATCACACTCTGCTTTAGAACAAGAAGCCCGCTCTTGCTTTCTAGAGTCTCTAAGACAGCAGGAAACGTGAGTGTGCTGAGAACAAAAGAACGGTGTTTTCTACACATACGGACCATATCTAGTCCAACTCTGCTTCTTAAACTGATAGAAAGCACTGGTCCTCTAACATCCAATGCTTGTCTGTTAAGATGAGAAACGTGTGAGCTCAGTGAACGATGTAGTACGTTTGAGCTGAAAAGTGACTGCCCTTACCCAAAACGAAGTCTTGCTTGTAGGAAGACACAGAGCCTTGGATTTAACTCCATTTCTGAAGGGAAACACACAGCATAGTTCTCATCCATGGATCACACTCTGCTTTAGAGCGAGAAGCACGCTCTTGCTTTCTAAAGTCTCTAAGACAGCAGGAAACGTGAGTGTGCTGAGAACAAAAGAACGGTGTTTCCTACATATACGGACATTATATAGTCCAACTCTTCTTCTGACACTGATACAAAGCACTGGTCCTCTAACATACAATGCTTGTCAGTTAAGATGAGAAACGTGTGAGCTTCGTGAACGATGTAGTTCGTTTGAGCAGAAAAGTGACTGCCCTTACCTGAAACGAAGTCTTGCTTGTAGGAAGAAGGAGAGCCTGGGATTTAACTCCTTTTCTGAAGGGAAACACACAGCATAGTTCTCATCCATGGATCTCACTCTTCTTTAGAACCCGAAGCACGCTCTAGCTTTCTAGAGTCTCTAAGACAGCAGGAAACGTGTGTGTGCTGAGAATAAAAGAACGGTGTTTCGTACACATATGGACCATATCTAGTCCAACTCTGCTTCTGAAACTGATACAAAGCACTGGTCCTCTAACATCCAATGCTTGTCAGTTAAGTTGAGAAACGTGTGAGCTTTGTGAATGATGTAGTTCGTTTGAGCAGAAAAGTGACTGCCCTTACCTGAAACGAAGTCTTGCTTGTAGTAAGACACAGAGCCTGGGATTTAAGTCCATTTCTGAAGGGAAACACACAGCATAGTTCTCATCCATGGATCACACTCTGCTTTAGAGCGAGAAGCACGCTCTTGCTTTCTAGAGTCTCTAATACAGCAGGAAATCTGAGTGTTCCCCGAACAAAAGAACGGTGTTTCCTACATTTATGGACCATATGTAGTCCAAATCTGCTTCTGAAACTGATACAAAGCACTGCTCCTCTAACATCCAATGCTTGTCATTTAAGATGAGAAACGTGTGAGCTTCTTGAACGATGTAGGTCCTTGGAGCAGAAAAGTGACTGCACTTACCTGAATTGAAGTCTTGCTTGTAGGAAGACTCAGAGCCTGGGATTTAACTCCATTTCTGAAGTAAAACACACAGCAGTGTAATAATCCATTGATCACACACTGCTTTAGAACAAGAAGCACGCTCTTGCTTTCTACAGTCTCTGAGACAGCAGGAAACGTGAGTGTGCTGAGAAGAAAAGAAAGGTGTTTCCTACATATACGGACATTATATAGTCCAACTCTGTTTCTGAAACTGATACAAAGCACTGGTCCTCTAAAATCTAATGCTTGTCTCTTAAGATGAGAAACGTGTGAGCTTCGTGAACGATGTAGTTCGTTTGAGCTGAAAAGTGACTGCCCTTACCTGAAACGAAGTCTTGCCTGTAGGAAGACACAGAGATTGGGATTTAACTCCATTTCTGAAGGGAAACACAAAGCATAGTTCTCATCCATGGATCACACTCTGCTTTAGAGCAAGAAGCACGCTCTTGCTTTCTAGATTCTCTAATACAGCAGGAAATCTGAGTGTGCCCAGAAAAAAAGAACGGTGTTTCCTACACATAAGGACTATATGTAGTCCAAATCTTCTTCTGAAACTGATACAATGCACTGGTCCTCTAACATCCAATGCTTGACAGTTAAGATGAGAAACGTGTGAGCTTCGTGAACAATGTAGTTCCTTTGAGCAGAAAAGTGACTGCCCTTACCTGAAACGAAGTCTTGCTTGTAGGGAGACTTAGAGCATGGGATTTAACTCCATTTCTGAAGTGAAACACACAGGATTGTCTCATCCATTGATCACACTCTGCTTTAGAACAAGAAGCACGCTCTTGCTTCCTAAAGTCTCTAAGACAGCAGGAAACGTGAGTGTGCTGAGAACAAAAGAACGGTGTTTCCTACACATATGGACCATATGTAGTCCAAATCTGCTTCTGAAACTGATACAAAGCACTGACCATCTAACATACAATGCTTGTCAGTTAAGATGAGAAACGAGTGAGCTTCATGAACGATGTAGTTCGTTTCAGCAGAAAAGTGACTGCCCTTACCTGAATTGAAGTCTTGCTTGTAGGAAGACTCAGAGCCTGGGATTTAACTCCATTTCTGAAGTAAAACACACAGCAGTGTAATCATCCATTGATCACACTCTGCTTTAGAACCCGAAGCACGCTCTAGCTTTCTAGAGTCTCTAAGACAGCAGGAAACGTGTGTGTGCTGAGAATAAAAGAACGGTGTTTCCTACACATATGGACATTATATAGTCCAATTCTGCTACTGAAACTGATACAAAGCACTGGTCATCTAAAATCCAGTGCTTGTCTGTTAAGATGAGAAACATGTCAGCTTCGTGAACGATGTAGTTCGTTTGAGCTGAAAAGTGACTGCCCTTACCTGAAATGAAGTCTTGCATGTAGGAAGACACAGAGTCTGGGATTTAACTCCATTTCTCAATGGAAACATACAGCATAGTTCTCATCCATGGATCACACTCTGCTTTAGAGCAAGAAGCACGCTCTTGCTTTCTAGAGTCTCTAATACAGCAATAAATCTGAGTGTGCCCAGAAAAATAGAACGGTGTTTCCTACACATACTGACTATATGTAGTCCAAATCTTCTACTGAAACTGATACAATGCACTGGTCCTCTAACATCCAATGCTTGTCAGTTAAGATGAGAAACGTGTGAGCTTCGTGAATGATGTAGTTCCTTTGAGCAGAAAAGTGACTGCCCTTACCTTAAACGAAGCCTTGCTTGTAGGGAGACTCAGAGCATTGGATTTATCTCCATTTCTGAAGTGAAACACAGAGCATTGTCTCATCCATTGATCACACTCTGCTTTAGAACAAGAAGCACGCTCTTGCTTTCTAGAGTCTCTAAGACAGCAGGAAACGTGAGTGTGCTGAGAACAAAAGAACGGTGATTACTACACATACAGACCATATCTAGTCCAACTCTGCTTCTTAAACTGATAGAAAGCACTGGTCCTCTAACATCCAATGCTTGTCTGTTAAGATGAGAAACGTGTGAGCTCAGTGAAAGATGTAGTTCGTTTGAGCTGAAAAGTGACTGCCCTTACCCGAAACGAAGTCTTGCTTGTAGGAAGACACAGAGCCTGGGATTTAACTCCATTTCTGAAGGGAAACACACAGCATAGTTCTCATCCATGGATCACACTCTGCTTTAGAGCGAGAAGCACGCTCTTGCTTTCTAAAGTCTCTAAGACAGCAGGAAACTTGAGTGTGCTGAGAACAAAAGAACGGTGTTTCCTACATATACGGACATTATATAGTCCAACTCTTCTTCTGACACTGATACAAAGCACTGGTCCTCTAACATACAATGCTTGTCATTTAAGATGAGAAACGTGTGAGCTTCGTGAACGATGTAGTTCGTTTGAGCAGAAAAGTGACTGCCCTTACCTGAAACGAATTCTTGCCTGTAGGAAGACACAGAGCCTGGGATTTAACTCCATTTCTGAAGGGAAACATACAGCATAGTTCTCATCCATGGATCACACTCTGCTTTAGAGCAAGAAGCACGCACTTGTTTTCTAGAGTCTCTAATACAGCAGGAAATCTGAGTGTGCCCAGAACAAAAGAACGGTGTTTCCTACACATACTGACTATATGTAGTACAAATCTTCTTCTGAAACTGATACAATGCACTGGTCCTCTAACATCCAATGCTTGTCAGTTAAGATGAGAAACGTGTTTTCTTCGTGAACGATGTAGTTCCTTTGAGCAGAAAAGTGACTGCTCTTACCTTAAATGAAGTCTTGCTTGTAGGGAGACTCAGAGCATGGGATTTAACTCCTTTTCTGAAGGGAAACACACAGCATAGTTCTCTTCCATGGATCACACTCTGCTTTAGAGCGAGAAGCACGCTCTTGCTTTCTAAATTCTCTAAGACAGCAGGAAAAGTGAGTGTGCTGAGAACAAAAGAACTGTGTTTCGTACACATACGGACCATATCTAGTCCAACTCTGCTTCTGAAACTGATACAAAGCACTGGTCCTCTAACATCCAATGCTTGGCAGTTAAGATGAGAAACGTGTGAGCTTTGTGAATGATGTAGTTCCTTTGAACTGAAAAGTGACTGCCCTTACCTGAAACGAAGTCTTGCTTGTAGTAAGACACAGAGCCTGGGATTTAACTCCATTTCTGAAGGGAAACACACAGCATAGTTCTCATCCATGGATCACACTCTGCTTTAGAGCAAGAAGCATGCTCTTGCTTTCTAGATTCTCTAATACAGCAGGAAATCTGAGTGGGCCCAGAAAAGAAAGAACAGTGTTTCCTACACATACGGACTATATGTAGTCCAAATCTTCTTCTGAAACTGATACAATGCACTGGTCCTCTAACATCCAATGCTTGTCAATTAAGATGAGAAACGTGTGAGCCACGTGAACAATGTAATTCCTTTGAGCAGAAAAGTGTCTGCCCTTACCTGAAACGAAGTCATGCTTGTAGGGAGACTCAGAGCATGGGATTTTACTCCATTTCTGAAGTGAAACACACAGCATTGTCTCATCCATTGATCACACTCTGCTTTAGAACAAGAAGCACGCTCTTGCTTCCTAAAGTCTCTAAGACAGCAGGAAACGTGAGTGTGCTGAGAACAAAAGAACGGTGTTTCCTACACATATGGACCATATGTAGTCCAAATCTGCTTCTGAAACTGATACAAAGCATTGACCATCTAACATACAATGCTTGTCAGTTAAGATGAGAAACGTGTGAGCTTCATGAACGATGTAGTTTGTTTCAGCAGAAAAGTGACTGCCCTTACCTGAATTGAAGTCTTGCTTGTTGGAAGACTCAGAGCCTGGGATTTAACTCCACTTCTGAAGTAAAACACACAGCAGTGTAATCATCCATTGATCATACTCTGCTTTAGAACCAGAAGCACGCTCTAGCTTTCTAGAGTCTGTAAGACAGCAGGAAACGGGAGTGTGCTGAGAACAAAAGAACGGTGTTTCCTACACATACGGACATTATATAGTCCAACTCTGCTTCTGAAACTGATACAAAGCACTAGTCCTCTAAAATCCAATGCTTGTCTGTTAAGATGAGAAACATGTCAGCTTCGTGAACTATGTAGTTCGTTTTAGCTGAAAAGTGACTGCCCTTACCTGAAACGGAGTGTTGCCTGTAGGAAGACACAGAGTCTGGGATTTAACTCCATTTCTCAATGGAAACATACAGCATAGTTCTCATCCATGGATCACACTCTGCTTTAGAGCAAGAAGCACGCTCTTGCTTTCTAGAGTCTCTAATACAGCAGGAAATCTGAGTGTGCCCAGAACAATAGAACGGTGTTTCCTACACATACTGACTATATGTAGTCCAAATCTTATTCTGAAACTGATACAATGCACAGGTCCTCTAACATCCAATGCTTGTAAGTTAAGATGAGAAACGTGTGAGCTTCGTGAATGATGTAGTTCCTTTGAGCAGAAAAGTGACTGCCCTTACCTTAAACGAAGTCTTGCTTGTAGGGAGACTCAGAGCATGGGATTTATCTCCATATCTGAAGTGAAACACAGAGCATTGTCTCATCCATTGATCACACTCTGCTTTAGAACAAGAAGCACGCTCTTGCTTTCTAGAGTCTCTAAGACAGCAGGAAATCTGAGTGTGCTGAGAACAAAAGAACGGTGTTTACTAAACATACGGACCATATCTAGTCCAACTCTGCTTCTTAAACTGATAGAAAGCACTGGTCCTCTAACATCCAATGCTTGTCTGTTAAGATGAGAAACGTGTGAGCTCAGTGAACGATGTAGTTCGTTTGAGCTGAAAAGTGACTGCCCTTACCCGAAACGAAGTCTGGCTTGTAGGAAGACACAGAGCCTTGGATTTAACTCCATTTCTGAAGGGAAACACACAGCAAAATTCTCATCCATGGATCACACTCTGCTTTAGAGCGAGAAGCACGCTCTTGCTTTCTAAAGTCTCTAAGACAGCAGGAAACGTGAGTGTGCTGAGAACAAAAGAACGGTGTTTCCTACATATACGGACATTATATACTCCAACTCTTCTTCTGACACTGATACAAAGCACTGGTCCTCTAACATACAATGATTGTCAGTTAAGATGAGAAACGTGTGAGCTCCGTGAAAAATGTAGTTCGTTTGAGCTGAAAAGTGACTGCCCTTACCTGAAACGAATTCTTGCCTGTAGGAAGACACAGAGTCTGGGATTTAACTCCATTTCTGAAGGGAAACATACAGCATAGTTCTCATCCATGGTTCACACTCTGCTTTATAGCAAGAAGCATGCACTTGCTTTCTAGAGTCTCTAACAGCAGGAAATCTGAGTGTGCCCAGAACAAAAGAACGGTGTTTCCTACACATACTGACTATATGTAGTCCAAATCTTCTTCTGAAACTGATACAAAGCACTGGTCCTCTAACATCCAATGCTTGTCAGTTAAGATGAGAAACGTGTTTTCTTCGTGAACGATGTAGTTCCTTTGAGCAGAAAAGTGACTGCCCTTACCTTAAATGAAGTCTTGCTTGTAGGGAGACTTAGAGCATGGGATTTAACTCCTTTTCTGAAGGGAAACACACAGCATAGTTCTCATCCATGGATCACACTCTGCTTTAGAGCGAGAAGCACGCTCTTGCTTCCTAAAGTCTCTAAGACAGCAGGAAACGTGAGTGTGCTGAGAACAAAAGAACGGTGTTTCCTACACATATGGACCATATGTAGTCCAAATCTGCTTCTAAAACTGATACAAATCACTGACCATCTAACATACAATGCTTGTCAGTTAAGATGAGAAACGTGTGAGCTTCATGAACGATGTAGTTCGTTTCAGCAGAAAAGTGAGTGCCCTTACCAGAATTGAAGTCTTGCTTGTAGGAAGACTCAGAGCCTGGGATTTAACTCCATTTCTGAAGTAAAACACACAGCAGTGTAATCATCCATTGATCACACTCTGCTTTAGAACAAGAAGCACGCTCTAGCTTTCTAGAGTCTCTAAGACAGCAGGAAACGTGAGTGTGCTGAGAACAAAAGAACGGTGTTTCCTACACATACGGACATTATATAGTCCAACTCTGCTTCTGAAACTGATACAAAGCACTGGTCATCTAAAATCCAGTGCTTGTCTGTTAAGATGAGAAACATGTCAGCTTCGTGAACGATGTAGTTCGTTTGAGCTGAAAAGTGACTGCCCTTACCTGAAATGAAGTCTTGCATGTACGAAGACACAGATTCTGGGATTTAACTCCATTTCTCAATGGAAACATACAGCATAGTTCTCATCCATGGATCACACTCTGCTTTAGAGCAAGAAGCACGCTCTTGCTTTCTAGAGTCTCTAATACAGCAATAAATCTGAGTGTGCCCAGAAAAATAGAACGGTGTTTCCTACACATACTGACTATATGTAGTCCAAATCTTCTACTGAAACTGATACAATGCACTGGTCCTCTAACATCCAATGCTTGTCAGTTAAGATGAGAAACGTGTGAGCTTCGTGAATGATGTAGTTCCTTTGAGCAGAAAAGTAACTGCCCTTACCTTAAACGAAGCCTTGCTTGTAGGGAGACTCAGAGCATTGGATTTATCTCCATTTCTGAAGTGAAACACAGAGCATTGTCTCATCCATTGATCACACTCTGCTTTAGAACAAGAAGCACGCTCTTGCTTTCTAGAGTCTCTAAGACAGCAGGAAACGTGAGTGTGCTGAGAACAAAAGAACGGTGATTACTACACATACGGACCATATCTAGTCCAACTCTGCTTCTTAAACTGATAGAAAGCACTGGTCCTCTAACATCCAATGCTTGTCTGTTAAGATGAGAAACGTGTGAGCTCAGAGAAAGATGTAGTTCGTTTGAGCTGAAAAGTGACTGCCCTTACCCGAAACGAAGTCTTGCTTGTAGGAAGACACAGAGCCTGGGATTTAACTCCATTTCTGAAGGGAAACACACAGCATAGTTCTCATCCATGGATCACACTCTGCTTTAGAGCGAGAAGCACGCTCTTGCTTTCTAAAGTCTCTAAGACAGCAGGAAACTTGAGTGTGCTGAGAACAAAAGAACGGTGTTTCCTACATATACGGACATTATATAGTCCAACTCTTCTTCTGACACTGATACAAAGCACTGGTCCTCTAACATACAATGCTTGTCATTTAAGATGAGAAACGTGTGAGCTTCGTGAACGATGTAGTTCGTTTGAGCAGAAAAGTGACTGCCCTTACCTGAAACGAATTCTTGCCTGTAGGAAGACACAGAGCCTGGGATTTAACTCCATTTCTGAAGGGAAACATACAGCATAGTTCTCATCCATGGATCACACTCTGCTTTAGAGCAAGAAGCACGCACTTGTTTTCTAGAGTCTCTAATACAGCAGGAAATCTGAGTGTGCCCAGAACAAAAGAACGGTGTTTCCTACACATACTGACTATATGTAGTCCAAATCTTCTTCTGAAACTGATACAATGCACTGGTCCTCTAACATCCAATGCTTGTCAGTTAAGATGAGAAACGTGTTTTCTTCGTGAACGATGTAGTTCCTTTGAGCAGAAAAGTGACTGCTCTTACCTTAAATGAAGTCTTGCTTGTAGGGAGACTCAGAGCATGGGATTTAACTCCTTTTCTGAAGGGAAACACACAGCATAGTTCTCTTCCATGGATCACACTCTGCTTTAGAGCGAGAAGCACGCTCTTGCTTTCTAAAGTCTCTAAGACAGCAGGAAATGTGAGTGTGCTGAGAACAAAAGAACTGTGTTTCGTACACATACGGACCATATCTAGTCCAACTCTGCTTCTGAAACTGATACAAAGCACTGGTCCTCTAACATCCAATGCTTGTCAGTTAAGATGAGAAACGTGTGAGCTTTGTGAATGATGTAGTTCCTTTGAACTGAAAAGTGACTGCCCATACCTGAAACGAAGTCTTGCTTGTAGTAAGACACAGAGCCTGGGATTTAAGTCCATTTCTGAAGGGAAACACACAGCATAGTCTCATCCATGGATCACACTCTGCATTAGAGTGAGAAGCACCCTCTTGCTTTCTAGAGTTCTAATACAGCAGGAAATCTGAGTGTTCCCCGAACAAAAGAACGGTGTTTCCTACATTTATGGACCATATGTAGTCCAAATCTGCTTCTGAAACTGATACAAAGCACTGCTCCTCTAACATCCAATGCTTGTCAGTTAAGATGAGAAACGTGTGAGCTTCTTGAACGATGTAGTTCCTTGAGCAGAAAAGTGACTGCACTTACCTGAATTGAAGTCTTGCTTGTAGGAATACTCAGAGCCTGGGATTTAGCTCCATTTCTGAGGTAAAACACACAGCAGTGTAATCATCCATTGATCACACACTGCTTTAGAACAAGAAGCACGCTCTTGCTTTCTAGACTCTCTAAGACAGCAGGAAACGTGAGTGTGCTGAGAATAAAAGAACGGTGTTTCCTACACATACGGACATTATATAGTCCAACACTGCTTCTGAAACTGATACAAAGCACTGGTCCTCTAAAATCCAATGCTTGTCTGTTAAGATGAGAAACATGTCAGCTTCGTGAACGATGTAGTTTGTTTGAGCTGAAAAGTGACTGCCCTTACCTGAAATGAAGTCTTGCCTGTAGGAAGACACAGAGTCTGGGATTTAACTCCATTTCTCAATGGAAACATACAGCATAGTTCTCATCCATGGATCACACTCTGCTTTAGAGCAAGAAGCATGCTCTTGCTTTCTAGATTCTCTAATACAGCAGGAAATCTGAGTGGGCCCAGAAAAGAAAGAACAGTGTTTCCTACACATACGGACTATATGTAGTCCAAATCTTCTTCTGAAACTGATACAATGCACTGGTCCTCTAACATCCAATGCTTGTCAATTAAGATGAGAAACGTGTGAGCCACGTGAACAATGTAATTCCTTTGAGCAGAAAAGTGTCTGCCCTTACCTGAAACGAAGTCATGCTTGTAGGGAGACTCAGAGCATGGGATTTAACTCCATTTCTGAAGTGAAACACACAGCATTGTCTCATCCATTGATCACACTCTGCTTTAGAACAAGAAGCACGCTCTTGCTTCCTAAAGTCTCTAAGACAGCAGGAAACGTGAGTGTGCTGAGAACAAAAGAACGGTGTTTCCTACACATATGGACCATATGTAGTCCAAATCTGCTTCTGAAACTGATACAAAGCACTGACCATCTAACATACAATGCTTGTCAGTTAAGATGAGAAACGTGTGAGCTTCATGAACGATGTAGTTTGTTTCAGCAGAAAAGTGACTGCCCTTACCTGAATTGAAGTCTTGCTTGTTGGAAGACTCAGAGCCTGGGATTTAACTCCACTTCTGAAGTAAAACACACAGCAGTGTAATCATCCATTGATCATACTCTGCTTTAGAACCAGAAGCACGCTCTAGCTTTCTAGAGTCTCTAAGACAGCAGGAAACGTGAGTGTGCTGAGAACAAAAGAACGGTGTTTCCTACACATACGGACATTATATAGTCCAACTCTGCTTCTGAAACTGATACAAAGCACTAGTCCTCTAAAATCCAATGCTTGTCTGTTAAGATGAGAAACATGTCAGCTTCGTGAACTATGTAGTTCGTTTTAGCTGAAAAGTGACTGCCCTTACCTGAAACGGAGTGTTGCCTGTAGGAAGACACAGAGTCTGGGATTTAACTCCATTTCTCAATGGAAACATACAGCATAGTTCTCATCCATGGATCACACTCTGCTTTAGAGCAAGAAGCACGCTCTTGCTTTCTAGAGTCTCTAATACAGCAGGAAATCTGAGTGTGCCCAGAACAATAGAACGGTGTTTCCTACACATACTGACTATATGTAGTCCAAATCTTCTTCTGAAACTGATACAATGCACAGGTCCTCTAACATCCAATGCTTGTAAGTTAAGATGAGAAACGTGTGAGCTTCGTGAATGATGTAGTTCCTTTGAGCAGAAAAGTGACTGCCCTTACCTTAAACGAAGTCTTGCTTGTAGGGAGACTCAGAGCATGGGATTTATCTCCATATCTGAAGTGAAACACAGAGCATTGTCTCATCCATTGATCACACTCTGCTTTAGAACAAGAAGCACGCTCTTGCTTTCTAGAGTCTCTAAGACAGCAGGAAATCTGAGTGTGCTGAGAACAAAAGAACGGTGTTTACTAAACATACGGACCATATCTAGTCCAACTCTGCTTCTTAAACTGATAGAAAGCACTGGTCCTCTAACATCCAATGCTTGTCTGTTAAGATGAGAAACGTGTGAGCTCAGAGAAAGATGTAGTTCGTTTGAGCAGAAAAGTGACTGCCCTTACCCGAAACGAAGTCTGGCTTGTAGGAAGACACAGAGCCTTGGATTTAACTCCATTTCTGAAGGGAAACACACAGCAAAATTCTCATCCATGGATCACACTCTGCTTTAGAGCGAGAAGCACGCTCTTGCTTTCTAAAGTCTCTAAGACAGCAGGAAACGTGAGTGTGCTGAGAACAAAAGAACGGTGTTTCCTACATATACGGACATTATATACTCCAACTCTTCTTCTGACACTGATACAAAGCACTGGTCCTCTAACATCCAATGCTTGTCTGTTAAGATGAGAAACATGTCAGCTTCGTGAACGATGTAGTTCGTTTGAGCTGAAAAGTGACTGCCCTTACCTGAAATGAAGTCTTGCCTGTAGGAAGACACAGAGTCTGGGATTTAACTCCATTTCTCAATGGAAACATACAGCATAGTTCTCATCCATGGATCACACTCTGCTTTAGAGCAAGAAGCACGCTCTTGCTTTCTAGATTCTCTAATACAGCAAGAAATCTGAGTGTGCCCAGAACAATAGAACGGTGTTTCCTACACATACTGACTATATGTAGTCCAAATCTTCTTCTGAAACTGATACAATGCACTGGTCCTCTAACATCCAATGCTTGTAAGTTAAGATGAGAAACGTGTGAGCTTCGTGAATGATGTAGTTCCTTTGAGCAGAAAAGTGACTGCCCTTACCTTAAACGAAGTCTTGCTTGTAGGGAGACTCAGAGCATGGGATTGATCTCCATTTCTGAAGTGAAACACAGAGCATTGTCTCATCCATTGATCACACACTGCTTTAGAACAAGAAGCACGCTCTTGCTTTCTAGAGTCTCTAAGACAGCAGGAAACGTGAGTGTGCTGAGAACAAAAGAACGGTGTTTACTACACATATGGACCATATCTAGTCCAACTCTGCTTCTTAAACTGATAGAAAGCACTGGTCCTCTAACATCCAATGCTTGTCTGTTAAGATGAGAAACGTGTGAGCTCCGTGAAAAATGTTGTTCGTTTGAGCTGAAAAGTGACTGCCCTTACCTGAAACGAATTCTTGCCTGTAGGAAGACACAGAGTCTGGGATTTAACTCCATTTCTGAAGGGAAACATACAGCATAGTTCTCATCCATGGATCACACTCTGCTTTAGAGCAAGAAGTACGCACTTGCTTTCTAGAGTCTCTAATACAGCAGGAAATCTGAGTGTGCCCAGAACAAAAGAACGGTGTTTCCTACACATACTGACTATATGTAGTCTAAATCTTCTTCTGAAACTGTTACAATGCACTGGTCCTCTAACATCCAATGCTTGTCAGTTAAGATGAGAAACGTGTTTTCTTCGTGAACGATGTAGTTCCTTTGAGCAGAATAGTGACTGCCCTTACCTTAAATGAAGTCTTGCTTGTAGGGAGACTCAGAGCATGGGATTTAACTCCTTTTTTGAAGGGAAACACACAGCATAGTTCTCATCCATGGATCACACTCTGCTTTAGAGCGAGAAGCACGCTCTTGCTTTCTAAAGTCTCTAAGACAGCAGGAAACGTGAGTGTGCTGAGAACAAAAGAACTGTGTTTCGTACACATACGGACCATATCTAGTCCAATTCTGCTTCTGAAACTGATACAAAGCACTGGTCCTCTAACATCCAATGCTTGTCAGTTAAGATGAGAAACGTGTGAGCTTTGTGAATGATGTAGTTCCTTTGAACTGAAAAGTGACTGCCCTTACCTGAAACGAAGTCTTGCTTGTAGTAAGACACAGAGTCTGGGATTTAAGTCCATTTCTGAAGGGAAACACACAGCATAGTTCTCATCCATGGATCACACTCTGCTTTAGAGTGAGAAGCACGCTATTGCTTTCTAGAGTCTCTAATACAGCAGGAAATCTGAGTGTTCCCCGAACAAAAGAACGGTGTTTCCTACATTTATGGACCATATGTAGTCCAAATCTGCTTCTGAAACTGATACAAAGCACTGCTCCTCTAACATCCAATGCTTGTCAGTTAAGATGAGAAACGTGTGAGCTTCTTGAACGATGTAGTTCCTTGGAGCAGAAAAGTGACTGCACTTACCGGAATTGAAGTCTTGCTTGTAGGAAGACTCAGAGCCTGGGATTTAACTCCATTTCTGAAGTAAAACACACAGCAGTGTAATAATCCATTGATCACACACTGCTTTAGAACAAGAAGCACGCTCTTGCTTTCTAGAGTCTCTAAGACAGCAGGAAACGTGAGTGTGCTGAGAAGAAAAGAAAGGTGTTTCCTACACATACGGACATTATATAGTCCAACTCTGCTTCTGAAACTGATACAAAGCACTGGTCCTCTAAAATCTAATTCTTGTCTGTTAAGATGAGAAACGTGTGAGCTTCGTGAACGATGTAGTTCATTTGAGCTGAAAAGTGACTGCCTTTACCTGAAACGAAGTCTTGCCTGTAGGAAGACACAGAGCCTGGGATTTAACTCCATTTCTGAAGGGAAACACACAGCATAGTTCTCATCCATGGATCACACTCTGCTTTAGAGCAAGAAGCATGCTCTTGCTTTCTAGATTCTCTAATACAGCAGGAAATCTGAGTGGGCCCAGAAAAGAAAGAACAGTGTTTCCTACACATACGGACTATATGTAGTCCAAATCTTCTTCTGAAACTGATACAATGCACTGGTCCTCTAACATCCAATGCTTGTCAATTAAGATGAGAAACGTGTGAGCCATGTGAACAATGTAATTCCTTTGAGCAGAAAAGTGTCTGCCCTTACCTGAAACGAAGTCATGCTTGTAGGGAGACTCAGAGCATGGGATTTAACTCCATTTCTGAAGTGAAACACACAGCATTGTCTCATCCATTGATCACACTCTGCTTTAGAACAAGAAGCACGCTCTTGCTTCCTAAAGTCTCTAAGACAGCAGGAAACGTGAGTGTGCTGAGAACAAAAGAACGGTGTTTCCTACACATATGGACCATATGTAGTCCAAATCTGCTTCTGAAACTGATACAAAGCACTGACCATCTAACATACAATGCTTGTCAGTTAAGATGAGAAACGTGTGAGCTTCATGAACGATGTAGTTTGTTTCAGCAGAAAAGTGACTGCCCTTACCTGAATTGAAGTCTTGCTTGTTGGAAGACTCAGAGCCTGGGATTTAACTCCACTTCTGAAGTAAAACACACAGCAGTGTAATCATCCATTGATCATACTCTGCTTTAGAACCAGAAGCACGCTCTAGCTTTCTAGAGTCTCTAAGACAGCAGGAAACGTGAGTGTGCTGAGAACAAAAGAACGGTGTTTCCTACACATACGGACATTATATAGTCCAACTCTGCTTCTGAAACTGATACAAAGCACTAGTCCTCTAAAATCCAATGCTTGTCTGTTAAGATGAGAAACATGTCAGCTTCGTGAACTATGTAGTTCGTTTTAGCTGAAAAGTGACTGCCCTTACCTGAAACGGAGTGTTGCCTGTAGGAAGACACAGAGTCTGGGATTTAACTCCATTTCTCAATGGAAACATACAGCATAGTTCTCATCCATGGATCACACTCTGCTTTAGAGCAAGAAGCACGCTCTTGCTTTCTAGAGTCTCTAATACAGCAGGAAATCTGAGTGTGCCCAGAACAATAGAACGGTGTTTCCTACACATACTGACTATATGTAGTCCAAATCTTCTTCTGAAACTGATACAATGCACAGGTCCTCTAACATCCAATGCTTGTAAGTTAAGATGAGAAACGTGTGAGCTTCGTGAATGATGTAGTTCCTTTGAGCAGAAAAGTGACTGCCCTTACCTTAAACGAAGTCTTGCTTGTAGGGAGACTCAGAGCATGGGATTTATCTCCATATCTGAAGTGAAACACAGAGCATTGTCTCATCCATTGATCACACTCTGCTTTAGAACAAGAAGCACGCTCTTGCTTTCTAGAGTCTCTAAGACAGCAGGAAATCTGAGTGTGCTGAGAACAAAAGAACGGTGTTTACTAAACATACGGACCATATCTAGTCCAACTCTGCTTCTTAAACTGATAGAAAGCACTGGTCCTCTAACATCCAATGCTTGTCTGTTAAGATGAGAAACGTGTGAGCTCAGTGAACGATGTAGTTCGTTTGAGCAGAAAAGTGACTGCCCTTACCCGAAACGAAGTCTGGCTTGTAGGAAGACACAGAGCCTTGGATTTAACTCCATTTCTGAAGGGAAACACACAGCAAAATTCTCATCCATGGATCACACTCTGCTTTAGAGCGAGAAGCACGCTCTTGCTTTCTAAAGTCTCTAAGACAGCAGGAAACGTGAGTGTGCTGAGAACAAAAGAACGGTGTTTCCTACATATACGGACATTATATACTCCAACTCTTCTTCTGACACTGATACAAAGCACTGGTCCTCTAACATACAATGATTGTCAGTTAAGATGAGAAACGTGTGAGCTCCGTGAAAAATGTAGTTCGTTTGAGCTGAAAAGTGACTGCCCTTACCTGAAACGAATTCTTGCATGTAGGAAGACACAGAGTCTGGGATTTAACTCCATTTCTGAAGGGAAACATACAGCATAGTTCTCATCCATGGTTCACACTCTGCTTTATAGCAAGAAGCATGCACTTGCTTTCTAGAGTCTCTAATACAGCAGGAAATCTGAGTGTGCCCAGAACAAAAGAACGGTGTTTCCTACACATACTGACTATATGTAGTCCAAATCTTCTTCTGAAACTGATACAAAGCACTGGTCCTCTAACATCCAATGCTTGTCAGTTAAGATGAGAAACGTGTTTTCTTCGTGAACGATGTAGTTCCTTTGAGCAGAAAAGTGACTGCCCTTACCTTAAATGAAGTCTTGCTTGTAGGGAGACTTAGAGCATGGGATTTAACTCCTTTTCTGAAGGGAAACACACAGCATAGTTCTCATCCATGGATCACACTCTGCTTTAGAGCGAGAAGCACGCTCTTGCTTTCTAAAGTCTCTAAGACAGCAGGAAACGTGAGTGTGCTGAGAACAAAAGAACTGTGTTTCGTACACATATGGACCATATCTAGTCCAACTCTGCTTCTGAAACTGATACAAAGCACTGGTCCTCTAACATACAATGCTTGTCAGTTAAGATGAGAAACGTGTGAGCTTCGTGAACAATGTAGTTCCTTTGAGCAGAAAAGTGACTGCCCTTACCTGAAACGAAGTCTTGCTTGTAGGGAGACTCAGAGCATGGGATTTAACTCCATTTCTGAAGTGAAACACACAGCATTGTCTCATCCATTGATCACACTCTGCTTTAGAACAAGAAGCACGCTCTTGCTTCCTAAAGTCTCTAAGACAGCAGGAAACGTGAGTGTGCTGAGAACAAAAGAACGGTGTTTCCTACACATATGGACCATATGTAGTCCAAATCTGCTTCTGAAACTGATACAAAGCACTGACCATCTAACATACAATGCTTGTCAGTTAAGATGAGAAACGTGTGAGCTTCATGAACGATGTAGTTCGTTTCAGCAGAAAAGTGAGTGCCCTTACCAGAATTGAAGTCTTGCTTGTAGGAAGACTCAGAGCCTGGGATTTAACTCCATTTCTGAATTAAAACACACAGTAGTGTAATCATCCATTGATCACACTCTGCTTTAGAACAAGAAGCACGCTCTAGCTTTCTAGAGTCTCTAAGACAGCAGGAAACGAGAGTGTGCTGAGAACAAAAGAACGGTGTTTCCTACACATACGGACATTATATAGTCCAACTCTGCTTCTGAAACTGATACAAAGCACTGGTCATCTAAAATCCAGTGCTTGTCTGTTAAGATGAGAAACATGTCAGCTTCGTGAACGATGTAGTTCGTTTGAGCTGAAAAGTGACTGCCCTTACCTGAAATGAAGTCTTGCATGTAGGAAGACACAGAGTCTGGGATTTAACTCCATTTCTCAATGGAAACATACAGCATAGTTCTCATCCATGGATCACACTCTGCTTTAGAGCAAGAAGCACGCTCTTGCTTTCTAGAGTCTCTAATACAGCAATAAATCTGAGTGTGCCCAGAAAAATAGAACGGTGTTTCCTACACATACTGACTATATGTAGTCCAAATCTTCTACTGAAACTGATACAATGCACTGGTCCTCTAACATCCAATGCTTGTCAGTTAAGATGAGAAACGTGTAGCTTCGTGAATGATGTAGTTCCTTTGAGCAGAAAAGTGACTGCCCTTACCTTAAACGAAGCCTTGCTTGTAGGGAGACTCAGAGCATTGGATTTATCTCCATTTCTGAAGTGAAACACAGAGCATTGTCTCATCCATTGATCACACTCTGCTTTAGAACAAGAAGCACGCTCTTGCTTTCTAGAGTCTCTAAGACAGCAGGAAACGTGAGTGTGCTGAGAACAAAAGAACGGTGATTACTACACATACGGACCATATCTAGTCCAACTCTGCTTCTTAAACTGATAGAAAGCACTGGTCCTCTAACATCCAATGCTTGTCTGTTAAGATGAGAAACGTGTGAGCTCAGTGAAAGATGTAGTTCGTTTGAGCTGAAAAGTGACTGCCCTTACCCGAAACGAATTCTTGCCTGTAGGAAGACACAGAGTCTGGGATTTAACTCCATTTCTGAAGGGAAACATACAGCATAGTTCTCATCCATGGTTCACAATCTGCTTTATAGCAAGAAGCATGCACTTGCTTTCTAGAGTCTCTAATACAGCAGGAAATCTGAGTGTGCCCAGAACAAAAGAACGGTGTTTCCTACACATACTGACTATATGTAGTCCAAATCTTCTTCTGAAACTGATACAAAGCACTGGTCCTCTAACATCCAATGCTTGTCAGTTAAGATGAGAAACGTGTTTTCTTCGTGAACGATGTAGTTCCTTTGAGCAGAAAAGTGACTGCCCTTACCTTAAATGAAGTCTTGCTTGTAGGGAGACTTAGAGCATGGGATTTAACTCCTTTTCTGAAGGGAAACACACAGCATAGTTCTCATCCATGGATCACACTCTGCTTTAGAGCGAGAAGCACGCTCTTGCTTTCTAAAGTCTCTAAGACAGCAGGATACGTGAGTGTGCTGAGAACAAAAGAACTGTGTTTCGTACACATATGGACCATATCTAGTCCAACTCTGCTTCTGAAACTGATACAAAGCACTGGTCCTCTAACATACAATGCTTGTCAGTTAAGATGAGAAACGTGTGAGCTTCGTGAACAATGTAGTTCCTTTGAGCAGAAAAGTGACTGCCCTTACCTGAAACGAAGTCTTGCTTGTAGGGAGACTCAGAGCATGGGATTTAACTCCATTTCTGAAGTGAAACACACAGCATTGTCTCATCCATTGATCACACTCTGCTTTAGAACAAGAAGCACGCTCTTGCTTCCTAAAGTCTCTAAGACAGCAGGAAACGTGAGTGTGCTGAGAACAAAAGAACGGTGTTTCCTACACATATGGACCATATGTAGTCCAAATCTGCTTCTGAAACTGATACAAAGCACTGACCATCTAACATACAATGCTTGTCAGTTAAGATGAGAAACGTGTGAGCTTCATGAACGATGTAGTTTGTTTCAGCAGAAAAGTGACTGCCCTTACCTGAATTGAAGTCTTGCTTGTTGGAAGACTCAGAGCCTGGGATTTAACTCCACTTCTGAAGTAAAACACACAGCAGTGTAATCATCCATTGATCATACTCTGCTTTAGAACCAGAAGCACGCTCTAGCTTTCTAGAGTCTCTAAGACAGCAGGAAACGGGAGTGTGCTGAGAACAAAAGAACGGTGTTTCCTACACATACGGACATTATATAGTCCAACTCTGCTTCTGAAACTGATACAAAGCACTAGTCCTCTAAAATCCAATGCTTGTCTGTTAAGATGAGAAACATGTCAGCTTCGTGAACTATGTAGTTCGTTTTAGCTGAAAAGTGACTGCCCTTACCTGAAACGGAGTGTTGCCTGTAGGAAGACACAGAGTCTGGGATTTAACTCCATTTCTCAATGGAAACATACAGCATAGTTCTCATCCATGGATCACACTCTGCTTTAGAGCAAGAAGCACGCTCTTGCTTTCTAGAGTCTCTAATACAGCAGGAAATCTGAGTGTGCCCAGAACAATAGAACGGTGTTTCCTACACATACTGACTATATGTAGTCCAAATCTTCTTCTGAAACTGATACAATGCACAGGTCCTCTAACATCCAATGCTTGTAAGTTAAGATGAGAAACGTGTGAGCTTCGTGAATGATGTAGTTCCTTTGAGCAGAAAAGTGACTGCCCTTACCTTAAACGAAGTCTTGCTTGTAGGGAGACTCAGAGCATGGGATTTATCTCCATATCTGAAGTGAAACACAGAGCATTGTCTCATCCATTGATCACACTCTGCTTTAGAACAAGAAGCACGCTCTTGCTTTCTAGAGTCTCTAAGACAGCAGGAAATCTGAGTGTGCTGAGAACAAAAGAACGGTGTTTCCTAAACATACGGACCATATCTAGTCCAACTCTGCTTCTTAAACTGATAGAAAGCACTGGTCCTCTAACATCCAATGCTTGTCTGTTAAGATGAGAAACGTGTGAGCTCAGTGAACGATGTAGTTCGTTTGAGCTGAAAAGTGACTGCCCTTACCCGAAACGAAGTCTGGCTTGTAGGAAGACACAGAGCCTTGGATTTAACTCCATTTCTGAAGGGAAACACACAGCAAAATTCTCATCCATGGATCACACTCTGCTTTAGAGCGAGAAGCACGCTCTTGCTTTCTAAAGTCTCTAAGACAGCAGGAAACGTGAGTGTGCTGAGAACAAAAGAACGGTGTTTCCTACGTATACGGACATTATATACTCCAACTCTTCTTCTGACACTGATACAAAGCACTGGTCCTCTAACATACAATGATTGTCAGTTAAGATGAGAAACGTGTGAGCTCCGTGAAAAATGTAGTTCGTTAGAGCTGAAAAGTGACTGCCCTTACCTGAAACGAATTCTTGCCTGTAGGAAGACACAGAGTCTGGGATTTAACTCCATTTCTGAAGGGAAACATACAGCATAGTTCTCATCCATGGTTCACACTCTGCTTTATAGCAAGAAGCATGCACTTGCTTTCTAGAGTCTCTAATACAGCAGGAAATCTGAGTGTGCCCAGAACAAAAGAACGGTGTTTCCTACACATACTGACTATATGTAGTCCAAATCTTCTTCTGAAACTGATACAAAGCACTGGTCCTCTAACATCCAATGCTTGTCAGTTAAGATGAGAAACGTGTTTTCTTCGTGAACGATGTAGTTCCTTTGAGCAGAAAAGTGACTGCCCTTACCTTAAATGAAGTCTTGCTTGTAGGGAGACTTAGAGCATGGGATTTAACTCCTTTTCTGAAGGGAAACACACAGCATAGTTCTCATCCATGGATCACACTCTGCTTTAGAGCGAGAAGCACGCTCTTGCTTTCTAAAGTCTCTAAGACAGCAGGAAACGTGAGTGTGCTGAGAACAAAAGAACTGTGTTTCGTACACATATGGACCATATCTAGTCCAACTCTGCTTCTGAAACTGATACAAAGCACTGGTCCTCTAACATACAATGCTTGTCAGTTAAGATGAGAAACGTGTGAGCTTCGTGAACAATGTAGTTCCTTTGAGCAGAAAAGTGACTGCCCTTACCTGAAACGAAGTCTTGCTTGTAGGGAGACTCAGAGCATGGGATTTAACTCCATTTCTGAAGTGAAACACACAGCATTGTCTCATCCATTGATCACACTCTGCTTTAGAACAAGAAGCACGCTCTTGCTTCCTAAAGTCTCTAAGACAGCAGGAAACGTGAGTGTGCTGAGAACAAAAGAACGGTGTTTCCTACACATATGGACCATATGTAGTCCAAATCTGCTTCTAAAACTGATACAAATCACTGACCATCTAACATACAATGCTTGTCAGTTAAGATGAGAAACGTGTGAGCTTCATGAACGATGTAGTTCGTTTCAGCAGAAAAGTGAGTGCCCTTACCAGAATTGAAGTCTTGCTTGTAGGAAGACTCAGAGCCTGGGATTTAACTCCATTTCTGAAGTAAAACACACAGCAGTGTAATCATCCATTGATCACACTCTGCTTTAGAACAAGAAGCACGCTCTAGCTTTCTAGAGTCTCTAAGACAGCAGGAAACGTGAGTGTGCTGAGAACAAAAGAACGGTGTTTCCTACACATACGGACATTATATAGTCCAACTCTGCTTCTGAAACTGATACAAAGCACTAGTCCTCTAAAATCCAATGCTTGTCTGTTAAGATGAGAAACATGTCAGCTTCGTGAACGATATAGTTCGTTTGAGCTGAAAAGTGACTGCCCTTACCTGAAATGAAGTCTTGCATGTAGGAAGACACAGAGTCTGGGATTTAACTCCATTTCTCAATGGAAACATACAGCATAGTTCTCATCCATGGATCACACTCTGCTTTAGAGCAAGAAGCACGCTCTTGCTTTCTAGAGTCTCTAATACAGCAGGAAATCTGAGTGTGCCCAGAACAATAGAACGGTGTTTCCTATACATACTGACTATATGTAGTCCAAATCTTCTTCTGAAACTGATACAATGCACTGGTCCTCTAACATCCAATGCTTGTAAGTTAAGATGAGAAACTTGTGAGCTTCGTGAATGATGTAGTTCCTTTGAGCAGAAAAGTGACTGCCCTTACCTTAAACGAAGTCTTGCTTGTAGGGAGACTCAGAGCATGGGATTTAGCTCCATTTCTGAAGTGAAACACAGAGCATTGTCTCATCCATTGATCACACTCTGCTTTAGAACAAGAAGCAAGCTCTTGCTTTCTAGAGTCTCTAAGACAGCAAGAAACGTGAGTGTGCTGAGAACAAAAGAACGGTGTTTACTACACATACGGACATTATATAGTCCAACTCTGCTTCTTAAACTGATAGAAAGCACTGGTCCTCTAACATCCAATGCTTGTCTGTTAAGATGAGAAACATGTGAGCTCAGTGAACGATGTAGTTCATTTGAGCTGAAAAGTGACTGCCCTTACCCGAAACGAAGTCTTGCTTGTAGGAAGACACAGAGCCTTGGATTTAACTCCATTTCTGAAGGGAAACACACAGCATAGTTCTCATCCATGGATCACACTCTGCTTTAGAGCGAGAAGCACGCACTTGCTTTCTAAAGTCTCTAAGACAGCAGGAAACGTGAGTGTGCTGAGAACAAAAGAACGGTGTTTCCTACACATATGGACCATATGTAGTCCAAATCTGCTTCTGAAACTGATACAAAGCACTGACCATCTAACATACAATGCATGTCAGTTAAGATGAGAAACGTGTGAGCTTCATGAACGATGTAGTTTGTTTCAGCAGAAAAGTGACTGCCCTTACCTGAATTGAAGTCTTGCTTGTTGGAAGACTCAGAGCCTGGGATTTAACTCCACTTCTGAAGTAAAACACACAGCAGTGTAATCATCCATTGATCACACTCTGCTTTAGAACCAGAAGCACGCTCTAGCTTTCTAGAGTCTCTAAGACAGCAGGAAACGGGAGTGTGCTGAGAACAAAAGAACGGTGTTTCCTACACATACGGACATTATATAGTCCAACTCTGCTTCTGAAACTGATACAAAGCACTGGTCCTCTAAAATCCAATGCTTGTCTGTTAAGATGAGAAACATGTCAGCTTCGTGAACGATGTAGTTCGTTTGAGCTGAAAAGTGACTGCCCTTACCTGAAACGGAGTGTTGCCTGTAGGAAGACACAGAGTCTGGGATTTAACTCCATTTCTCAATGGAAACATACAGCATAGTTCTCATCCATGGATCACACTCTGCTTTAGAGCAAGACACGCTCTTGCTTCCTAGAGTCTCTAATACAGCAGGAAATCTGAGTGTGCCCAGAACAATAGAATGGTGTTTCCTACACATACTGACTATATGTAGTCCAAATCTTCTTCTGAAACTGATACAATGCACTGGTCCTCTAACATCCAATGCTTGTAAGTTAAGATGAGAAACGTGTGAGCTTCGTGAATGATGTAGTTCCTTTGAGCAGAAAAGTGACTGCCCTTACCTTAAACGAAGTCTTGCTTGTAGGGAGACTCAGAGCATGGGATTTATCTCCATATCTGAAGTGAAACACAGAGCATTGTCTCATCCATTGATCACACTCTGCTTTAGAACAAGAAGCACGCTCTTGCTTTCTAGAGTCTCTAAGACAGCAGGAAATCTGAGTGTGCTGAGAACAAAAGAACGGTGTTTCCTAAACATACGGACCATATCTAGTCCAACTCTGCTTCTTAAACTGATAGAAAGCACTGGTCCTCTAACATCCAATGCTTGTCTGTTAAGATGAGAAACGTGTGAGCTCAGTGAACGATGTAGTTCGTTTGAGCTGAAAAGTGACTGCCCTTACCCGAAACGAAGTCTTGCTTGTAGGAAGACACAGAGCCTTGGATTTAACTCCATTTCGGAAGGGAAACACACAGCATAATTCTCATCCATGGATCACACTCTGCTTTAGAGCGAGAAGCACGCTCTTGCTTTCTAAAGTCTCTAAGACAGCAGGAAACGTGAGTGTGCTGAGAACAAAAGAACGGTGTTTCCTACATATACGGACATTATATAGTCCAACTCTTCTTCTGACACTGATACAAAGCACTGGTCCTCTAACATACAATGCTTGTCAGTTAAGATGAGAAACGTGTGAGCTTCGTGAACAATGTAGTTCGTTTGAGCACAAAAGTGACTGCCCTTACCTGAAACGAAGTCTTGCTTGTAGGAAGACATAGAGCCTGGGATTTAACTCCTTTTCTGAAGGGAAACACACAGCATAATTCTCATCCATGGATCTCACTCTGCTTTAGAGCGAGAAGCACGCTCTTGCTTTCTAGAGTCTCTAAGACAGCAGGACACGTGAGTGTGCTGAGAACAAAAGAACGGTGTTTCCTACATATACGGACATTATATACTCCAACTCTTCTTCTGACACTGATACAAAGCACTGGTCCTCTAACATACAATGATTGTCAGTTAAGATGAGAAACGTGTGAGCTCCGTGAAAAATGTAGTTCGTTTGAGCTGAAAAGTGACTGCCCTTACCTGAAACGAATTTTTGCCTGTAGGAAGACACAGAGTCTGGGATTTAGCTCCATTTCTGAAGGGAAACATACAGCATAGTTCTCATCCATGGTTCACACTCTGCTTTATAGCAAGAAGCACGCACTTGCTTTCTAGAGTCTCTAATACAGCAGGAAATCTGAGTGTGCCCAGAACAAAAGAACGGTGTTTCCTACACATACTGACTATATGTAGTCCAAATCTTCTTCTGAAACTGATACAAAGCACTGGTCCTCTAACATCCAATGCTTGTCAGTTAAGATGAGAAACGTGTTTTCTTCGTGAACGATGTAGTTCCTTTGAGCAGAAAAGTGACTGCCCTTACCTTAAATGAAGTCTTGCTTGTAGGGAGACTTAGAGCATGGGATTTAACTCCTTTTCTGAAGGGAAACACACAGCATAGTTCTCATCCATGGATCACACTCTGCTTTAGAGCGAGAAGCACGCTCTTGCTTTCTAAAGTCTCTAAGATAGCAGGAAACGTGAGTGTGCTGAGAACAAAAGAACTGTGTTTCGTACACATATGGACCATATCTAGTCCAACTCTGCTTCTGAAACTGATACAAAGCACTGGTCCTCTAACATACAATGCTTGTCAGTTAAGATGAGAAACGTGTGAGCTTCGTGAACAATGTAGTTCCTTTGAGCAGAAAAGTGACTGCCCTTACCTGAAACGAAGTCTTGCTTGTAGGGAGACTCAGAGCATGGGATTTAACTCCATTTCTGAAGTGAAACACACAGCATTGTCTCATCCATTGATCACACTCTGCTTTAGAACAAGAAGCACGATCTTGCTTCCTAAAGTCTCTAAGACAGCAGGAAACGTGAGTGTGCTGAGAACAAAAGAACGGTGTTTCCTACACATATGGACCATATGTAGTCCAAATCTGCTTCTGAAACTGATACAAATCACTGACCATCTAACATACAATGCTTGTCAGTTAAGATGAGAAACGTGTGAGCTTCATGAACGATGTAGTTCGTTTCAGCAGAAAAGTGAGTGCCCTTACCAGAATTGAAGTCTTGCTTGTAGGAAGACTCAGAGCCTGGGATTTAACTCCATTTCTGAAGTAAAACACACAGCAGTGTAATCATCCATTGATCACACTCTGCTTTAGAACAAGAAGCACGCTCTAGCTTTCTAGAGTCTCTAAGACAGCAGGAAACGTGAGTGTGCTGAGAACAAAAGAACGGTGTTTCCTACACATACGGACATTATATAGTCCAACTCTGCTTCTGAAACTGATACAAAGCACTAGTCCTCTAAAATCCAATGCTTGTCTGTTAAGATGAGAAACATGTCAGCTTCGTGAACGATGTAGTTCGTTTGAGCTGAAAAGTGACTGCCCTTACCTGAAATGAAGTCTTGCCTCTAGGAAGACACAGAGTCTGGGATTTAACTCCATTTCTCAATGGAAACATACAGCATAGTTCTCATCCATGGATCACACTCTGCTTTAGAGCAAGAAGCACGCTCTTGCTTTCTAGAGTCTCTAATACAGCAGGAAATCTGAGTGTGCCCAGAACAATAGAACGGTGTTTCCTATACATACTGACTATATGTAGTCCAAATCTTCTTCTGAAACTGATACAATGCACTGGTCCTCTAACATCCAATGCTTGTAAGTTAAGATGAGAAACTTGTGAGCTTCGTGAATGATGTAGTTCCTTTGAGCAGAAAAGTGACTGCCCTTACCTTAAACGAAGTCTTGCTTGTAGGGAGACTCAGAGCATGGGATTTAGCTCCATTTCTGAAGTGAAACACAGAGCATTGTCTCATCCATTGATCACACTCTGCTTTAGAACAAGAAGCAAGCTCTTGCTTTCTAGAGTCTCTAAGACAGCAAGAAACGTGAGTGTGCTGAGAACAAAAGAACGGTGTTTACTACACATACAGACATTATATAGTCCAACTCTGCTTCTTAAACTGATAGAAAGCACTGGTCCTCTAACATACAATGCTTGTCAGTTAAGATGAGAAACGTGTGAGCTTCATGAACGATGTAGTTTGTTTCAGCAGAAAAGTGACTGCCCTTACCTGAATTGAAGTCTTGCTTGTTGGAAGACTCAGAGCCTGGGATTTAACTCCACTTCTGAAGTAAAACACACAGCAGTGTAATCATCCATTGATCACACTCTGCTTTAGAACCAGAAGCACGCTCTAGCTTTCTAGAGTCTCTAAGACAGCAGGAAACGGGAGTGTGCTGAGAACAAAAGAACGGTGTTTCCTACACATACGGACATTATATAGTCCAACTCTGCTTCTGAAACTGATACAAAGCACTGGTCCTCTAAAATCCAATGCTTGTCTGTTAAGATGAGAAACATGTCAGCTTCGTGAACGATGTAGTTCGTTTGAGCTGAAAAGTGACTGCCCTTACCTGAAACGGAGTGTTGCCTGTAGGAAGACACAGAGTCTGGGATTTAACTCCATTTCTCAATGGAAACATACAGCATAGTTCTCATCCATGGATCACACTCTGCTTTAGAGCAAGACACGCTCTTGCTTTCTAGAGTCTCTAATACAGCAGGAAATCTGAGTGTGCCCAGAACAATAGAAATGTGTTTCCTACACATACTGACTATATGTAGTCCAAAACTTCTTCTGAAACTGATACAATGCACTGGTCCTCTAACATCCAATGCTTGTAAGTTAAGATGAGAAACGTGTGAGCTTCGTGAATGATGTAGTTCCTTTGAGCAGAAAAGTGACTGCCCTTACCTTAAACGAAGTCTTGCTTGTAGGGAGACTCAGAGCATGGGATTTATCTCCATATCTGAAGTGAAACACAGAGCATTGTCTCATCCATTGATCACACTCTGCTTTAGAACAAGAAGCACGCTCTTGCTTTCTAGAGTCTCTAAGACAGCAGGAAATCTGAGTGTGCTGAGAACAAAAGAACGGTGTTTCCTAAACATACGGACCATATCTAGTCCAACTCTGCTTCTTAAACTGATAGAAAGCACTGGTCCTCTAACATCCAATGCTTGTCTGTTAAGATGAGAAACGTGTGAGCTCAGTGAACGATGTAGTTCGTTTGAGCTGAAAAGTGACTGCCCTTACCCGAAACGAAGTCTTGCTTGTAGGAAGACACAGAGCCTTGGATTTAACTCCATTTCTGAAGGGAAACACACAGCATAATTCTCATCCATGGATCACACTCTGCTTTAGAGCGAGAAGCATGCTCTTGCTTTCTAAAGTCTCTAAGACAGCAGGAAACGTGAGTGTGCTGAGAACAAAAGAACGGTGTTTCCTACATATACGGACATTATATAGTCCAACTCTTCTTCTGACACTGATACAAAGCACTGGTCCTCTAACATACAATGCTTGTCAGTTAAGATGAGAAACGTGTGAGCTTCGTGAACGATGTAGTTCGTTTGAGCACAAAAGTGACTGCCCTTACCTGAAACGAAGTCTTGCTTGTAGGAAGACATAGAGCCTGGGATTTAACTCCTTTTCTGAAGGGAAACACACAGCATAATTCTCATCCATGGATCTCACTCTGCTTTAGAGCGAGAAGCACGCTCTTGCTTTCTAGAGTCTCTAAGACAGCAGGACACGTGAGTGTGCTGAGAACAAAAGAACGGTGTTTCCTACATATACGGACATTATATACTCCAACTCTTCTTCTGACACTGATACAAAGCACTGGTCCTCTAACATACAATGCTTGTCAGTTAAGATGAGAAACGTGTGAGCTTCGTGAACAATGTAGTTCCTTTGAGCAGAAAAGTGACTGCCCTTACCTGAAACGAAGTCTTGCTTGTAGGGAGACTCAGAGCATGGGATTTAACTCCATTTCTGAAGTGAAACACACAGCATTGTCTCATCCATTGATCACACTCTGCTTTAGAACAAGAAGCACGCTCTTGCTTCCTAAAGTCTCTAAGACAGCAGGAAACGTGAGTGTGCTGAGAACAAAAGAACGGTGTTTCCTACACATATGGACCATATGTAGTCCAAATCTGCTTCTGAAACTGATACAAATCACTGACCATCTAACATACAATGCTTGTCAGTTAAGATGAGAAACGTGTGAGCTTCATGAACGATGTAGTTCGTTTCAGCAGAAAAGTGAGTGCCCTTACCAGAATTGAAGTCTTGCTTGTAGGAAGACTCAGAGCCTGGGATTTAACTCCATTTCTGAAGTAAAACACACAGCAGTGTAATCATCCATTGATCACACTCTGCTTTAGAACAAGAAGCACGCTCTAGCTTTCTAGAGTCTCTAAGACAGCAGGAAACGTGAGTGTGCTGAGAACAAAAGAACGGTGTTTCCTACACATACGGACATTATATAGTCCAACTCTGCTTCTGAAACTGATATAAAGCACTAGTCCTCTAAAATCCAATGCTTGTCTGTTAAGATGAGAAACATGTCAGCTTCGTGAACGATGTAGTTCGTTTGAGCTGAAAAGTGACTGCCCTTACCTGAAATGACGTCTTGCCTCTAGGAAGACACAGAGTCTGGGATTTAACTCCATTTCTCAATGGAAACATACAGCATAGTTCTCATCCATGGATCACACTCTGCTTTAGAGCAAGAAGCACGCTCTTGCTTTCTAGAGTCTCTAATACAGCAGGAAATCTGAGTGTGCCCAGAACAATAGAACGGTGTTTCCTATACATACTGACTATATGTAGTCCAAATCTTCTTCTGAAACTGATACAATGCACTGGTCCTCTAACATCCAATGCTTGTAAGTTAAGATGAGAAACTTGTGAGCTTCGTGAATGATGTAGTTCCTTTGAGCAGAAAAGTGACTGCCCTTACCTTAAACGAAGTCTTGCTTGTAGGGAGACTCAGAGCATGGGATTTAGCTCCATTTCTGAAGTGAAACACAGAGCATTGTCTCATCCATTGATCACACTCTGCTTTAGAACAAGAAGCAAGCTCTTGCTTTCTAGAGTCTCTAAGACAGCAAGAAACGTGAGTGTGCTGAGAACAAAAGAACGGTGTTTACTACACATACAGACATTATATAGTCCAACTCTGCTTCTTAAACTGATAGAAAGCACTGGTCCTCTAACATCCAATGCTTGTCTGTTAAGATGAGAAACATGTGAGCTCAGTGAACGATGTAGTTCATTTGAGCTGAAAAGTGACTGCCCTTACCCGAAATGAAGTCTTGCTTGTCGGAAGACACAGAGCCTTGGATTTAACTCCATTTCTGAAGGGAAACACACAGCATAGTTCTCATCCATGGATCACACTCTGCTTTAGAGCGAGAAGCACGCTCTTGCTTTCTAAAGTCTCTAAGACAGCAGGAAACGTGAGTGTGCTGAGAACAAAAGAACGGTGTTTCCTACACATATGGACCATATGTAGTCCAAATCTGCTTCTGAAACTGATACAAAGCACTGACCATCTAACATACAATGCTTGTCAGTTAAGATGAGAAACGTGTGAGCTTCATGAACGATGTAGTTTGTTTCAGCAGAAAAGTGACTGCCCTTACCTGAATTGAAGTCTTGCTTGTTGGAAGACTCAGAGCCTGGGATTTAACTCCACTTCTGAAGTAAAACACACAGCAGTGTAATCATCCATTGATCACACTCTGCTTTAGAACCAGAAGCACGCTCTAGCTTTCTAGAGTCTCTAAGACAGCAGGAAACGGGAGTGTGCTGAGAACAAAAGAACGGTGTTTCCTACACATACGGACATTATATAGTCCAACTCTGCTTCTGAAACTGATACAAAGCACTGGTCCTCTAAAATCCAATGCTTGTCTGTTAAGATGAGAAACATGTCAGCTTCGTGAACGATGTAGTTCGTTTGAGCTGAAAAGTGACTGCCCTTACCTGAAACGGAGTGTTGCCTGTAGGAAAACACAGAGTCTGGGATTTAACTCCATTTCTCAATGGAAACATACAGCATAGTTCTCATCCATGGATCACACTCTGCTTTAGAGCAAGACACGCTCTTGCTTTCTAGAGTCTCTAATACAGCAGGAAATCTGAGTGTGCCCAGAACAATAGAAATGTGTTTCCTACACATACTGACTATATGTAGTCCAAATCTTCTTCTGAAACTGATACAATGCACTGGTCCTCTAACATCCAATGCTTGTAAGTTAAGATGAGAAACGTGTGAGCTTCGTGAATGATGTAGTTCCTTTGAGCAGAAAAGTGACTGCCCTTACCTTAAACGAAGTCTTGCTTGTAGGGAGACTCAGAGCATGGGATTTATCTCCATATCTGAAGTGAAACACAGAGCATTGTCTCATCCATTGATCACACTCTGCTTTAGAACAAGAAGCACGCTCTTGCTTTCTAGAGTCTCTAAGACAGCAGGAAATCTGAGTGTGCTGAGAACAAAAGAACGGTGTTTCCTAAACATACGGACCATATCTAGTCCAACTCTGCTTCTTAAACTGATAGAAAGCACTGGTCCTCTAACATCCGATGCTTGTCTGTTAAGATGAGAAACGTGTGAGCTCAGTGAACGATGTAGTTCGTTTGAGCTGAAAAGTGACTGCCCTTACCCGAAACGAAGTCTTGCTTGTAGGAAGACACAGAGCCTTGGATTTAACTCCATTTCTGAAGGGAAACACACAGCATAATTCTCATCCATGGATCACACTCTGCTTTAGAGCGAGAAGCACGCTCTTGCTTTCTAAAGTCTCTAAGACAGCAGGAAACGTGAGTGTGCTGAGAACAAAAGAACGGTGTTTCCTACATATACGGACTTTATATAGTCCAACTCTTCTTCTGATACTGATACAAAGCACTGGTCCTCTAACATACAATGCTTGTCAGTTAAGATGAGAATCGTGTGAGCTTCGTGAACGATGTAGTTCGTTTGAGCACAAAAGTGACTGCCCTTACCTGAAACGAAGTCTTGCTTGTAGGAAGACATAGAGCCTGGGATTTAACTCCTTTTCTGAAGGGAAACACACAGCATAATTCTCATCCATGGATCTCACTCTGCTTTAGAGCGAGAAGCACGCTCTTGCTTTCTAGAGTCTCTAAGACAGCAGGACACGTGAGTGTGCTGAGAACAAAAG
Source organism: Onychomys leucogaster (assembly GCA_949786385.1). Taxonomy (NCBI): domain Eukaryota; kingdom Metazoa; phylum Chordata; class Mammalia; order Rodentia; family Cricetidae; genus Onychomys; species Onychomys leucogaster. Next base: position 3,883,209 of record CATKUP010000029.1, read on the forward strand.
AACGGTGTTTCCTACATATACGGACATTATATACTCCAACTCTTCTTCTGACACTGATACAAAGCACTGGTCCTCTAACATACAATGATTGTCAGTTAAGATGAGAAACGTGTGAGCTCCGTGAAAAATGTAGTTCGTTTGAGCTGAAAAGTGACTGCCCTTACCTGAAACGAATTCTTGCCTGTAGGAAGACACAGAGTCTGGGATTTAACTCCATTTCTGAAGGGAAACATACAGCATAGTTCTCATCCATGGTTCACACTCTGCTTTATAGCAAGAAGCACGCACTTGCTTTCTAGAGTCTCTAATACAGCAGGAAATCTGAGTGTGCCCAGAACAAAAGAACGGTGTTTCCTACACATACTGACTATATGTAGTCCAAATCTTCTTCTGAAACTGATACAAAGCACTGGTCCTCTAACATCCAATGCTTGTCAGTTAAGATGAGAAACGTGTTTTCTTCGTGAACGATGTAGTTCCTTTGAGCAGAAAAGTGACTGCCCTTACCTTAAATGAATTCTTGCTTGTAGGGAGACTTAGAGCATGGGATTTAACTCCTTTTCTGAAGGGAAACACACAGCATAGTTCTCATCCATGGATCACACTCTGCTTTAGAGCGAGAAGCACGCTCTTGCTTTCTAAAGTCTCTAAGATAGCAGGAAACGTGAGTGTGCTGAGAACAAAAGAACTGTGTTTCGTACACCTATGGACCATATCTAGTCCAACTCTGCTTCTGAAACTGATACAAAGCACTGGTCCTCTAACATACAATGCTTGTCAGTTAAGATGAGAAACGTGTGAGCTTCGTGAACAATGTAGTTCCTTTGAGCAGAAAAGTGACTGCCCTTACCTGAAACGAAGTCTTGCTTGTAGGGAGACTCAGAGCATGGGATTTAACTCCATTTCTGAAGTGAAACACACAGCATTGTCTCATCCATTGATCACACTCTGCTTTAGAACAAGAAGCACGCTCTTGCTTCCTAAAGTCTCTAAGACAGCAGGAAACGTGAGTGTGCTGAGAACAAAAGAACGGTGTTTCCTACACATATGGACCATATGTAGTCCAAATCTGCTTCTGAAACTGATACAAATCACTGACCATCTAACATACAATGCTTGTCAGTTAAGATGAGAAACGTGTGAGCTTCATGAACGATGTAGTTCGTTTCAGCAGAAAAGTGAGTGCCCTTACCAGAATTGAAGTCTTGCTTGTAGGAAGACTCAGAGCCTGGGATTTAACTCCATTTCTGAAGTAAAACACACAGCAGTGTAATCATCCATTGATCACACTCTGCTTTAGAACAAGAAGCACGCTCTAGCTTTCTAGAGTCTCTAAGTCAGCAGGAAACGTGAGTGTGCTGAGAACAAAAGAACGGTGTTTCCTACACATACGGACATTATATAGTCCAACTCTGCTTCTGAAACTGATACAAAGCACTAGTCCTCTAAAATCCAATGCTTGTCTGTTAAGATGAGAAACATGTCAGCTTCGTGAACGATGTAGTTCGTTTGAGCTGAAAAGTGACTGCCCTTACCTGAAATGAAGTCTTGCCTCTAGGAAGACACAGAGTCTGGGATTTAACTCCATTTCTCAATGGAAACATACAGCATAGTTCTCATCCATGGATCACACTCTGCTTTAGAGCAAGAAGCACGCTCTTGCTTTCTAGAGTCTCTAATACAGCAGGAAATCTGAGTGTGCCCAGAACAATAGAACGGTGTTTCCTATACATACTGACTATATGTAGTCCAAATCTTCTTCTGAAACTGATACAATGCACTGGTCCTCTAACATCCAATGCTTGTAAGTTAAGATGAGAAACTTGTGAGCTTCGTGAATGATGTAGTTCCTTTGAGCAGAAAAGTGACTGCCCTTACCTTAAACGAAGTCTTGCTTGTAGGGAGACTCAGAGCATGGGATTTAGCTCCATTTCTGAAGTGAAACACAGAGCATTGTCTCATCCATTGATCACACTCTGCTTTAGAACAAGAAGCAAGCTCTTGCTTTCTAGAGTCTCTAAGACAGCAAGAAACGTGAGTGTGCTGAGAACAAAAGAACGGTGTTTACTACACATACGGACATTATATAGTCCAACTCTGCTTCTTAAACTGATAGAAAGCACTGGTCCTCTAACATCCAATGCTTGTCTGTTAAGATGAGAAACATGTGAGCTCAGTGAACGATGTAGTTCATTTGAGCTGAAAAGTGACTGCCCTTACCCGAAATGAAGTCTTGCTTGTAGGAAGACACAGAGCCTTGGATTTAACTCCATTTCTGAAGGGAAACACACAGCATAGTTCTCATCCATGGATCACACTCTGCTTTAGAGCGAGAAGCACGCTCTTGCTTTCTAAAGTCTCTAAGACAGCAGGAAACGTGAGTGTGCTGAGAACAAAAGAACGGTGTTTCCTACATATACGGACATTATATACTCCAACTCTTCTTCTGACACTGATACAAAGCACTGGTCCTCTAACATACAATGATTGTCAGTTAAGATGAGAAACGTGTGAGCTCCGTGAAAAATGTAGTTCGTTTGAGCTGAAAAGTGACTGCCCTTACCTGAAACGAATTCTTGCCTGTAGGAAGACACAGAGTCTGGGATTTAACTCCATTTCTGAAGGGAAACATACAGCATAGTTCTCATCCATGGATCACACTCTGCTTTAGAGCAAGAAGCACGCACTTGCTTTCTAGAGTCTCTAATACAGCAGGAAATCTGAGTGTGCCCAGAACAAAAGAACGGTGTTTCCAACACATACTGACTATATGTAGTCCAAATCTTCTTCTGAAACTGATACAAAGCACTGGTCCTCTAACATCCAATGCTTGTCAGTTAAGATGAGAAACGTGTTTTCTTCGTGAACGATGTAGTTCCTTTGAGCAGAAAAGTGACTGCCCTTACCTTAAATGAAGTCTTGCTTGTAGGGAGACTCAGAGCCTGGGATTTAACTCCTTTTCTGAAGGGAAACACACAGCATAATTCTCATCCATGGATCTCACTCTGCTTTAGAGCGAGAAGCACGCTCTTGCTTTCTAGAGTCTCTAAGACAGCAGGACACGTGAGTGTGCTGAGAACAAAAGAACGGTGTTTCCTACATATACGGACATTATATACTCCAACTCTTCTTCTGACACTGATACAAAGCACTGGTCCTCTAACATACAATGATTGTCAGTTAAGATGAGAAACGTGTGAGCTCCGTGAAAAATGTAGTTCGTTTGAGCTGAAAAGTGACTGCCCTTACCTGAAACGAATTCTTGCCTGTAGGAAGACACAGAGTCTGGGATTTAACTCCATTTCTGAAGGGAAACATACAGCATAGTTCTCATCCATGGTTCACACTCTGCTTTATAGCAAGAAGCACGCACTTGCTTTCTAGAGTCTCTAATACAGCAGGAAATCTGAGTGTGCCCAGAACAAAAGAACGGTGTTTCCTACACATACTGACTATATGTAGTCCAAATCTTCTTCTGAAACTGATACAAAGCACTGGTCCTCTAACATCCAATGCTTGTCAGTTAAGATGAGAAACGTGTTTTCTTCGTGAACGATGTAGTTCCTTTGAGCAGAAAAGTGACTGCCCTTACCTTAAATGAATTCTTGCTTGTAGGGAGACTTAGAGCATGGGATTTAACTCCTTTTCTGAAGGGAAACACACAGCATAGTTCTCATCCATGGATCACACTCTGCTTTAGAGCGAGAAGCACGCTCTTGCTTTCTAAAGTCTCTAAGATAGCAGGAAACGTGAGTGTGCTGAGAACAAAAGAACTGTGTTTCGTACACATATGGACCATATCTAGTCCAACTCTGCTTCTGAAACTGATACAAAGCACTGGTCCTCTAACATACAATGCTTGTCAGTTAAGATGAGAAACGTGTGAGCTTCGTGAACAATGTAGTTCCTTTGAGCAGAAAAGTGACTGCCCTTACCTGAAACGAAGTCTTGCTTGTAGGGAGACTCAGAGCATGGGATTTAACTCCATTTCTGAAGTGAAACACACAGCATTGTCTCATCCATTGATCACACTCTGCTTTAGAACAAGAAGCACGCTCTTGCTTCCTAAAGTCTCTAAGACAGCAGGAAACGTGAGTGTGCTGAGAACAAAAGAACGGTGTTTCCTACACATATGGACCATATGTAGTCCAAATCTGCTTCTGAAACTGATACAAATCACTGACCATCTAACATACAATGCTTGTCAGTTAAGATGAGAAACGTGTGAGCTTCATGAACGATGTAGTTCGTTTCAGCAGAAAAGTGAGTGCCCTTACCAGAATTGAAGTCTTGCTTGTAGGAAGACTCAGAGCCTGGGATTTAACTCCATTTCTGAAGTAAAACACACAGCAGTGTAATCATCCATTGATCACACTCTGCTTTAGAACAAGAAGCACGCTCTAGCTTTCTAGAGTCTCTAAGTCAGCAGGAAACGTGAGTGTGCTGAGAACAAAAGAACGGTGTTTCCTACACATACGGACATTATATAGTCCAACTCTGCTTCTGAAACTGATACAAAGCACTAGTCCTCTAAAATCCAATGCTTGTCTGTTAAGATGAGAAACATGTCAGCTTCGTGAACGATGTAGTTCGTTTCAGCTGAAAAGTGACTGCCCTTACCTGAAATGAAGTCTTGCCTCTAGGAAGACACAGAGTCTGGGATTTAACTCCATTTCTCAATGGAAACATACAGCATAGTTCTCATCCATGGATCACACTCTGCTTTAGAGCAAGAAGCACGCTCTTGCTTTCTAGAGTCTCTAATACAGCAGGAAATCTGAGTGTGCCCAGAACAATAGAACGGTGTTTCCTATACATACTGACTATATGTAGTCCAAATCTTCTTCTGAAACTGATACAATGCACTGGTCCTCTAACATCCAATGCTTGTAAGTTAAGATGAGAAACTTGTGAGCTTCGTGAATGATGTAGTTCCTTTGAGCAGAAAAGTGACTGCCCTTACCTTAAACGAAGTCTTGCTTGTAGGGAGACTCAGAGCATGGGATTTAGCTCCATTTCTGAAGTGAAACACAGAGCATTGTCTCATCCATTGATCACACTCTGCTTTAGAACAAGAAGCAAGCTCTTGCTTTCTAGAGTCTCTAAGACAGCAAGAAACGTGAGTGTGCTGAGAACAAAAGAACGGTGTTTACTACACATACGGACATTATATAGTCCAACTCTGCTTCTTAAACTGATAGAAAGCACTGGTCCTCTAACATCCAATGCTTGTCTGTTAAGATGAGAAACATGTGAGCTCAGTGAACGATGTAGTTCATTTGAGCTGAAAAGTGACTGCCCTTACCCGAAATGAAGTCTTGCTTGTAGGAAGACACAGAGTCTTGGATTTAACTCCATTTCTGAAGGGAAACACACAGCATAGTTCTCATCCATGGATCACACTCTGCTTTAGAGCGAGAAGCACGCTCTTGCTTTCTAAAGTCTCTAAGACAGCAGGAAACGTGAGTGTGCTGAGAACAAAAGAACGGTGTTTCCTACATATACGGACATTATATACTCCAACTCTTCTTCTGACACTGATACAAAGCACTGGTCCTCTAACATACAATGATTGTCAGTTAAGATGAGAAACGTGTGAGCTCCGTGAAAAATGTAGTTCGTTTGAGCTGAAAAGTGACTGCCCTTACCTGAAACGAATTCTTGCCTGTAGGAAGACACAGAGTCTGGGATTTAACTCCATTTCTGAAGGGAAACATACAGCATAGTTCTCATCCATGGATCACACTCTGCTTTAGAGCAAGAAGCACGCACTTGCTTTCTAGAGTCTCTAATACAGCAGGAAATCTGAGTGTGCCCAGAACAAAAGAACGGTGTTTCCAACACATACTGACTATATGTAGTCCAAATCTTCTTCTGAAACTGATACAAAGCACTGGTCCTCTAACATCCAATGCTTGTCAGTTAAGATGAGAAACGTGTTTTCTTCGTGAACGATGTAGTTCCTTTGAGCAGAAAAGTGACTGCCCTTACCTTAAATGAAGTCTTGCTTGTAGGGAGACTCAGAGCCTGGGATTTAACTCCTTTTCTGAAGGGAAACACACAGCATAATTCTCATCCATGGATCTCACTCTGCTTTAGAGCGAGAAGCACGCTCTTGCTTTCTAGAGTCTCTAAGACAGCAGGACACGTGAGTGTGCTGAGAACAAAAGAACGGTGTTTCCTACATATACGGACATTATATACTCCAACTCTTCTTCTGACACTGATACAAAGCACTGGTCCTCTAACATACAATGATTGTCAGTTAAGATGAGAAACGTGTGAGCTCCGTGAAAAATGTAGTTCGTTTGAGCTGAAAAGTGACTGCCCTTACCTGAAACGAAGTCTTGCTTGTAGTAAGACACAGAGCCTGGGATTTAAGTCCATTTCTGAAGGGAAACACACAGCATAGTTCTCATCCATGGATCACACTCTGCTTTAGAGCGAGAAGCACGCTCTTGCTTTCTAGAGTCTCTAATACAGCAGGAAATCTGAGTGTTCCCCGAACAAAAGAACGGTGTTTCCTACATTTATGGACCATATGTAGTCCAAATCTGCTTCTGAAACTGATACAAAGCACTGCTCCTCTAACATCCAATGCTTGTCAGTTAAGATGAGAAACGTGTGAGCTTCTTGAACGATGTAGTTCCTTGGAGCAGAAAAGTGACTGCACTTACCTGAATTGAAGTCTTGCTTGTAGGAAGACTCAGAGCCTGGGATTTAACTCCATTTCTGAAGTAAAACACACAGCAGTGTAATAATCCATTGATCACACACTGCTTTAGAACAAGAAGCACGCTCTTGCTTTCTAGACTCTCGAAGACAGCAGGAAACGTGAGTGTGCTGAGAAGAAAAGAAAGGTGTTTCCTACATATACGGACATTATATAGTCCAACTCTGCTTCTGAAACTGATACAAAGCACTGGTCCTCTAAAATCTAATGCTTGTCTGTTAAGATGAGAAACGTGTGAGCTTCGTGAAAGATGTAGTTCGTTTGAGCTGAAAAGTGACTGCCTTTACCTGAAACGAAGTCTTGCCTGTAGGAAGACACAGAGCCTGGGATTTAACTCCATTTCTGAAGGGAAACACACAGCATAGTTCTCATCCATGGATCACACTCTGCTTTAGAGCAAGAAGCACGCTCTTGCTTTCTAGATTCTCTAATACAGCAGGAAATCTGAGTGTGCCCAGAAAAAAAAGAACGGTGTTTCCTACACATACGGACTATATGTAGTCCAAATCTTCTTCTGAAACTGATACAATGCACTGGTCTCCTAACATCCAATGCTTGTCAGTTAAGATGAGAAACGTGTGAGCTTCGTGAACAATGTAGTTCCTTTGAGCAGAAAAGTGACTGCCCTTACCTGAAACGAAGTCTTGCTTGTAGGGAGACTCAGAGCATGGGATTTAACTCCATTTCTGAAGTGAAACACACAGCATTGTCTCATCCATTGATCACACTCTGCTTTAGAACAAGAAGCACGCTCTTGCATCCTAAAGTCTCTAAGACAGCAGGAAACGTGAGTGTGCTGAGAACAAAAGAACGGTGTTTCCTACACATATGGACCTTATGTAGTCCAAATCTGCTTCTGAAACTGATACAAAGCACTGACCATCTTACATCCAATGCTTGTCAGTTAAGATGAGAAACGTGTGAGCTTCGTGAACAGTGTAGTTTGTTTGAGCAGAAAAGTGACTCCCCTTACCTGAATTGAAGTCTTGCTTGTTGGAAGACTCAGAGCCTGGGATTTAACTCCACTTCTGAAGTAAAACACACAGCAGTGTAATCATCCATTGATCACACTCTGCTTTAGAACCAGAAGCACGCTCTAGGTTTCTAGAGTCTCTAAGACAGCAGGAAACGGGAGTGTGCTGAGAACAAAAGAACGGTGTTTCCTACACATACGGACATTATATAGTCCAACTCTGCTTCTGAAACTGATACAAAGCACTGGTCCTATAACATCCAATGCTTGTAAGTTAAGATGAGAAACGTGTAAGCTTCGTGAATGATGTAGTTCCTTTGAGCAGAAAAGTGACTGCCCTTACCTTAAACGAAGTCTTGCTTGTAGGGAGACTCAGAGCATGGGATTTATCTCCATATCTGAAGTGAAACACAGAGCATTGTCTCATCCATTGATCACACTCTGCTTTAGAACAAGAATCACGCTCTTGCTTTCTAGATTCTCTAAGACAGCAGGAAATCTGAGTGTGCTGAGAACAAAAGAACGGTGTTTCCTAAACATACGGACCATATCTAGTCCAACTCTGCTTCTTAAACTGATAGAAAGCACTGGTCCTCTAACATCCAATGCTTGTCTGTTAAGATGAGAAACGTGTGAGCTCAGTGAACGATGTAGTTCGTTTGAGCTGAAAAGTGACTGCCCTTACCCGAAACGAAGTCTTGCTTGTAGGAAGACACAGAGCCTTGAATTTAACTCCATTTCTGAAGGGAAACACACAGCATAATTCTCATCCATGGATCACACTCTGCTTTAGAGCGAGAAGCACGCTCTTGCTTTCTAAAGTCTCTAAGACAGCAGGAAACGTGAGTGTGCTGAGAACAAAAGAACGGTGTTTCCTACATATACGGACATTATATAGTCCAACTCTTCTTCTGACACTGATACAAAGCACTGGTCCTCTAACATACAATGCTTGTCAGTTAAGATGAGAAACGTGTGAGCTTCGTGAACGATGTAGTTCGTTTGAGCAGAAAAGTGACTGCCCTTACCTGAAACGAAGTCTTGCTTTTAGTAAGACACAGAGCATGGGATTTAAGTCCATTTCTGAAGGGAAACACACAGCATAGTTCTCATCCATGGATCACACTCTGCTTTAGAGCGAGAAGCACGCTCTTGCTTTCTAGAGTCTCTAATACAGCAGGAAATCTGAGTGTTCCCCGAACAAAAGAACGGTGTTTCCTACTTTTATGGACCATATGTAGTCCAAATCTGCTTCTGAAACTGATACAAAGCACTGCTCCTCTAACATCCAATGCTTGTCAGTTAAGATGAGAAACGTGTGAGCTTCTTGAACGATGTAGTTCCTTGGAGCAGAAAAGTGACTGCACTTGCCTGAAGTGAAGTCTTGCTTGTAGGAAGACTCAGAGCCTGGGATTTAACTCCATTTCTGAAGTAAAACACACAGCAGTGTAATAATCCATTGATCACACACTGCTTTAGAACAGGAAGCACGCTCTAGCTTTCTAGAGTCTCTAAGTCAGCAGGAAACGTGAGTGTGCTGAGAACAAAAGAACGGTGTTTCCTACACATACGGACATTATATAGTCCAACTCTGCTTCTGAAATTTATACAAAGCACTGGTCCTCTAAAATCCAATGCTTGTCTGTTAAGATGAGAAACATGTGAGCTTTGTGAACGATGTAGTTCGTTTGAGCTGAAAAGTGACTGCCCTTACCTGAAATGAAGTCTTGCCTTTAGGAAGACACAGAGTCTGGGATTTAACTCCATTTCTGAAGGGAAACACAGAGCATTGTCTCATCCATTGATCACACTCTGCTTTAGAACAAGAAGCACGCTCTTGCTTCCTAAAGTCTCTAAGACAGCAGGAAACGTGAGTGTGCTGAGAACAAAAGAACGGGGTTTCCTACACATATGGACCATATGTAGTCCAAATCTGCTTCTGAAACTGATACAAATCACTGACCATCTAACATACAATGCTTGTCAGTTAAGATGAGAAACGTGTGCGCTTCAAGAACGACGTAGATCGTTTCAGCAGAAAAGTGACTGCCCTTACCTGAATTGAAGTCTTGCTTGTAGGAAGACTCAGAGCCTGGGATTTAACTCCATTTCGGAAGGGAAACACACAGCATAGTTCTCATCCATGGATCACACTCTGCTTTAGAGCGAGAAGCACGCTCTTGCTTTCTAGAGTCTCTAATACAGCAGGAAATCTGAGTGTTCCCCGAACAAAAGAACGGTGTTTCCTACATTTATGGACCATATGTAGTCCAATTCTGCTTCTGAAACTGATACAAAGCACTGCTCCTCTAACATCCAATGCTTGTCAGTTAAGATGAGAAACGTGTGAGCTTCTTGAACGATGTAGTTCCTTGGAGCAGAAAAGTGACTGCACTTACCTGAATTGATGTCTTGCTTGTAGGAAGACTCAGAGCCTGGGATTTAACTCCATTTCTGAAGTAAAACACACAGCAGTGTAATAATCCATTGATAACACACTGCTTTAGAACAAGAAGCACGCTCTTGCTTTCTAGACTCTCGAAGACAGCAGGAAACGTGAGTGTGCTGAGAAGAAAAGAAAGGTGTTTCCTACATATACGGACATTATATAGTCCAACTCTGCTTCTGAAACTGATACAAAGCACTGGTCCTCTAAAATCTAATGCTTGTGTGTTAAGATGAGAAACGTGTGAGCTTCGTGAAAGATGTAGTTCGTTTGAGCTGAAAAGTGACTGCCTTTACCTGAAACGAAGTCTTGCCTGTAGGAAGACACAGAGCCTGGGATTTAACTCCATTTCTGAAGGGAAACACACAGCTTAGTTCTCATCCATGGATCACACTCTGCTTTAGAGCAAGAAGCATGCTCTTGCTTTCTAGATTCTCTAATACAGCAGGAAATCTGAGTGTGCCCAGAAAAAAAAGAACGGTGTTTCCTACACATACGGACTATATGTAGTCCAAATCTTCTTCTGAAACTGATACAATGCACTGGTCCTCTAACATCCAATGCTTGTCAGTTAAGATGAGAAACGTGTGAGCTTCGTGAACAATGTAGTTCCTTTGAGCAGAAAAGTGACTGCCCTTACCTGAAACGAAGTCTTGCTTGTAGGGAGACTCAGAGCATGGGATTTAACTCCATTTCTGAAGTGAAACACACAGCATTGTCTCCTCCATTGATCACACTCTGCTTTAGAACAAGAAGCACGCTCTTGCTTCCTAAAGTCTCTAAGACAGCAGGAAACGTGAGTGTGCTGAGAACAAAAGAACGGTGTTTCCTACACATATGGACCATATGTAGTCCAAATCTGCTTCTGAAACTGATACAAAGCACTGACCCTCTAACATCCAATGCTTGTCAGTTAAGATGAGAAACGTGTGAGCTTCATGAACGATGTAGTTTGTTTCAGCAGAAAAGTGACTGCCCTTACCTGAATTGAAGTCTTGCTTGTTGGAAGACTCAGAGCCTGGGATTTAACTCCACTTCTGAAGTAAAACACACAGCAGTGTAATCATCCATTGATCACACTCTGCTTTAGAACCAGAAGCACGCTCTAGCTTTCTAGAGTCTCTAAGACAGCAGGAAACGGGAGTGTGCTGAGAACAAAAGAACGGTGTTTCCTACACATACGGACATTATATAGTCCAACTCTGCTTCTGAAACTGATACAAAGGACTGGTCCTCTAAAATCCAATGCTTGTCTGTTAAGATGAGAAACATGTCAGCTTCGTGAACGATGTAGTTCGTTTGAGCTGAAAAGTGACTGCCCTTACCTGAAATGAAATCTTGCCTGTAGGAAGACACAGAGCCTGGGATTTAACTCCATTTCTGAAGGGAAACACACAGCATAGTTCTCATCCATGGATCACACTCTGCTTTAGAGCAAGAAGCACGCTCTTGCTTTCTAGATTCTCTAATACAGCAGGAAATCTGAGTGTGCCCAGAAAAAAAAGAACGGTGTTTCCTACACATACGGACTATATGTAGTCCAAATCTTCTTCTGAAACTGATACAATGCACTGGTCTCCTAACATCCAATGCTTGTCAGTTAAGATGAGAAACGTGTGAGCTTCGTGAACAATGTAGTTCCTTTGAGCATAAAAGTGACTGCCCTTACCTGAAACGAAGTCTTGCTTGTAGGGAGACTCAGAGCATGGGATTTAACTCCATTTCTGAAGTGAAACACACAGCATTGTCTCATCCATTGATCACACTCTGCTTTAGAACAAGAAGCACGCTCTTGCATCCTAAAGTCTCTAAGACAGCAGGAAACGTGAGTGTGCTGAGAACAAAAGAACGGTGTTTCCTACACATATGGACCTTATGTAGTCCAAATCTGCTTCTGAAACTGATACAAAGCACTGACCATCTTACATCCAATGCTTGTCAGTTAAGATGAGAAACGTGTGAGCTTCGTGAACAGTGTAGTTTGTTTGAGCAGAAAAGTGACTGCCCTTACCTGAATTGAAGTCTTGCTTGTTGGAAGACTCAGAGCCTGGGATTTAACTCCACTTCTGAAGTAAAACACACAGCAGTGTAATCATCCATTGATCACACTCTGCTTTAGAACCAGAAGCACGCTCTAGGTTTCTAGAGTCTCTAAGACAGCAGGAAACGGGAGTGTGCTGAGAACAAAAGAACGGTGTTTCCTACACATACGGACATTATATAGTCCAACTCTTCTTCTGACACTGATACAAAGCACTGGTCCTCTAACATACAATGCTTGTCAGTTAAGATGAGAAACGTGTGAGCTTCGTGAACGATGTAGTTCGTTTGAGCAGAAAAGTGACTGCCCTTACCTGAAACGAAGTCTTGCTTTTAGTAAGACACAGAGCATGGGATTTAAGTCCATTTCTGAAGGGAAACACACAGCATAGTTCTCATCCATGGATCACACTCTGCTTTAGAGCGAGAAGCACGCTCTTGCTTTCTAGAGTCTCTAATACAGCAGGAAATCTGAGTGTTCCCCGAACAAAAGAACGGTGTTTCCTACTTTTATGGACCATATGTAGTCCAAATCTGCTTCTGAAACTGATACAAAGCACTGCTCCTCTAACATCCAATGCTTGTCAGTTAAGATGAGAAACGTGTGAGCTTCTTGAACGATGTAGTTCCTTGGAGCAGAAAAGTGACTGCACTTGCCTGAAGTGAAGTCTTGCTTGTAGGAAGACTCAGAGCCTGGGATTTAACTCCATTTCTGAAGTAAAACACACAGCAGTGTAATAATCCATTGATCACACACTGCTTTAGAACAGGAAGCACGCTCTAGCTTTCTAGAGTCTCTAAGTCAGCAGGAAACGTGAGTGTGCTGAGAACAAAAGAACGGTGTTTCCTACACATACGGACATTATATAGTCCAACTCTGCTTCTGAAATTTATACAAAGCACTGGTCCTCTAAAATCCAATGCTTGTCTGTTAAGATGAGAAACATGTGAGCTTTGTGAACGATGTAGTTCGTTTGAGCTGAAAAGTGACTGCCCTTACCTGAAACGAAGTCTTGCCTTTAGGAAGACACAGAGTCTGGGATTTAACTCCATTTCTGAAGGGAAACACAGAGCATTGTCTCATCCATTGATCACACTCTGCTTTAGAACAAGAAGCACGCTCTTGCTTCCTAAAGTCTCTAAGACAGCAGGAAACGTGAGTGTGCTGAGAACAAAAGAACGGTGTTTCCTACACATATGGACCATATGTAGTCCAAATCTGCTTCTGAAACTGATACAAATCACTGACCATCTAACATACAATGCTTGTCAGTTAAGATGAGAAACGTGTGCGCTTCAAGAACGACGTAGTTCGTTTCAGCAGAAAAGTGACTGCCCTTACCTGAATTGAAGTCTTGCTTGTAGGAAGACTCAGAGCCTGGGATTTAACTCCATTTCGGAAGGGAAACACACAGCATAGTTCTCATCCATGGATCACACTCTGCTTTAGAGCGAGAAGCACGCTCTTGCTTTCTAGAGTCTCTAATACAGCAGGAAATCTGAGTGTTCCCCGAACAAAAGAACGGTGTTTCCTACATTTATGGACCATATGTAGTCCAATTCTGCTTCTGAAACTGATACAAAGCACTGCTCCTCTAACATCCAATGCTTGTCAGTTAAGATGAGAAACGTGTGAGCTTCTTGAACGATGTAGTTCCTTGGAGCAGAAAAGTGACTGCACTTACCTGAATTGATGTCTTGCTTGTAGGAAGACTCAGAGCCTGGGATTTAACTCCATTTCTGAAGTAAAACACACAGCAGTGTAATAATCCATTGATAACACACTGCTTTAGAACAAGAAGCACGCTCTTGCTTTCTAGACTCTCGAAGACAGCAGGAAACGTGAGTGTGCTGAGAAGAAAAGAAAGGTGTTTCCTACATATACGGACATTATATAGTCCAACTCTGCTTCTGAAACTGATACAAAGCACTGGTCCTCTAAAATCTAATGCTTGTGTGTTAAGATGAGAAACGTGTGAGCTTCGTGAAAGATGTAGTTCGTTTGAGCTGAAAAGTGACTGCCTTTACCTGAAACGAAGTCTTGCCTGTAGGAAGACACAGAGCCTGGGATTTAACTCCATTTCTGAAGGGAAACACACAGCTTAGTTCTCATCCATGGATCACACTCTGCTTTAGAGCAAGAAGCATGCTCTTGCTTTCTAGATTCTCTAATACAGCAGGAAATCTGAGTGTGCCCAGAAAAAAAAGAACGGTGTTTCCTACACATACGGACTATATGTAGTCCAAATCTTCTTCTGAAACTGATACAATGCACTGGTCCTCTAACATCCAATGCTTGTCAGTTAAGATGAGAAACGTGTGAGCTTCGTGAACAATGTAGTTCCTTTGAGCAGAAAAGTGACTGCCCTTACCTGAAACGAAGTCTTGCTTGTAGGGAGACTCAGAGCATGGGATTTAACTCCATTTCTGAAGTGAAACACACAGCATTGTCTCCTCCATTGATCACACTCTGCTTTTGAACAAGAAGCACGCTCTTGCTTCCTAAAGTCTCTAAGACAGCAGGAAACGTGAGTGTGCTGAGAACAAAAGAACGGTGTTTCCTACACATATGGACCATATGTAGTCCAAATCTGCTTCTGAAACTGATACAAAGCACTGACCCTCTAACATCCAATGCTTGTCAGTTAAGATGAGAAACGTGTGAGCTTCATGAACGATGTAGTTTGTTTCAGCAGAAAAGTGACTGCCCTTACCTGAATTGAAGTCTTGCTTGTTGGAAGACTCAGAGCCTGGGATTTAACTCCACTTCTGAAGTAAAACACACAGCAGTGTAATCATCCATTGATCACACTCTGCTTTAGAACCAGAAGCACGCTCTAGCTTTCTAGAGTCTCTAAGACAGCAGGAAACGGGAGTGTGCTGAGAACAAAAGAACGGTGTTTCCTACACATACGGACATTATATAGTCCAACTCTGCTTCTGAAACTGATACAAAGGACTGGTCCTCTAAAATCCAATGCTTGTCTGTTAAGATGAGAAACATGTCAGCTTCGTGAACGATGTAGTTCGTTTGAGCTGAAAAGTGACTGCCCTTACCTGAAATGAAATCTTGCCTGTAGGAAGACACAGAGCCTGGGATTTAACTCCATTTCTGAAGGGAAACACACAGCATAGTTCTCATCCATGGATCACACTCTGCTTTAGAGCAAGAAGCACGCTCTTGCTTTCTAGATTCTCTAATACAGCAGGAAATCTGAGTGTGCCCAGAAAAAAAAGAACGGTGTTTCCTACACATACGGACTATATGTAGTCCAAATCTTCTTCTGAAACTGATACAATGCACTGGTCTCCTAACATCCAATGCTTGTCAGTTAAGATGAGAAACGTGTGAGCTTCGTGAACAGTGTAGTTTGTTTGAGCAGAAAAGTGACTGCCCTTACCTGAATTGAAGTCTTGCTTGTTGGAAGACTCAGAGCCTGGGATTTAACTCCACTTCTGAAGTAAAACACACAGCAGTGTAATCATCCATTGATCACACTCTGCTTTAGAACCAGAAGCACGCTCTAGGTTTCTAGAGTCTCTAAGACAGCAGGAAACGGGAGTGTGCTGAGAACAAAAGAACGGTGTTTCCTACACATACGGACATTATATAGTCCAACTCTGCTTCTGAAACTGATACAAAGCACTGGTCCTATAACATCCAATGCTTGTAAGTTAAGATGAGAAACGTGTAAGCTTCGTGAATGATGTAGTTCCTTTGAGCAGAAAAGTGACTGCCCTTACCTTAAACGAAGTCTTGCTTGTAGGGAGACTCAGAGCATGGGATTTATCTCCATATCTGAAGTGAAACACAGAGCATTGTCTCATCCATTGATCACACTCTGCTTTAGAGCGAGAAGCACGCTCTTGCTTTCTAAAGTCTCTAAGACAGCAGGAAACGTGAGTGTGCTGAGAACAAAAGAACGGTGTTTCCTACATATACGGACATTATATAGTCCAACTCTTCTTCTGACACTGATACAAAGCACTGGTCCTCTAACATACAATGCTTGTCAGTTAAGATGAGAAACGTGTGAGCTTCGTGAACGATGTAGTTCGTTTGAGCAGAAAAGTGACTGCCCTTACCTGAAACGAAGTCTTGCTTTTAGTAAGACACAGAGCATGGGATTTAAGTCCATTTCTGAAGGGAAACACACAGCATAGTTCTCATCCATGGATCACACTCTGCTTTAGAGCGAGAAGCACGCTCTTGCTTTCTAGAGTCTCTAATACAGCAGGAAATCTGAGTGTTCCCCGAACAAAAGAACGGTGTTTCCTACTTTTATGGACCATATGTAGTCCAAATCTGCTTCTGAAACTGATACAAAGCACTGCTCCTCTAACATCCAATGCTTGTCAGTTAAGATGAGAAACGTGTGAGCTTCTTGAACGATGTAGTTCCTTGGAGCAGAAAAGTGACTGCACTTGCCTGAAGTGAAGTCTTGCTTGTAGGAAGACTCAGAGCCTGGGATTTAACTCCATTTCTGAAGTAAAACACACAGCAGTGTAATAATCCATTGATCACACACTGCTTTAGAACAGGAAGCACGCTCTAGCTTTCTAGAGTCTCTAAGTCAGCAGGAAACGTGAGTGTGCTGAGAACAAAAGAACGGTGTTTCCTACACATACGGACATTATATAGTCCAACTCTGCTTCTGAAATTTATACAAAGCACTGGTCCTCTAAAATCCAATGCTTGTCTGTTAAGATGAGAAACATGTGAGCTTTGTGAACGATGTAGTTCGTTTGAGCTGAAAAGTGACTGCCCTTACCTGAAACGAA
The DNA here is from genome assembly GCA_949786385.1 of Onychomys leucogaster. NCBI lineage: Eukaryota > Metazoa > Chordata > Mammalia > Rodentia > Cricetidae > Onychomys > Onychomys leucogaster. The sequence continues at coordinate 3,900,183 of CATKUP010000029.1, forward strand.
GTCTTGCCTTTAGGAAGACACAGAGTCTGGGATTTAACTCCATTTCTGAAGGGAAACACAGAGCATTGTCTCATCCATTGATCACACTCTGCTTTAGAACAAGAAGCACGCTCTTGCTTCCTAAAGTCTCTAAGACAGCAGGAAACGTGAGTGTGCTGAGAACAAAAGAACGGTGTTTCCTACACATATGGACCATATGTAGTCCAAATCTGCTTCTGAAACTGATACAAATCACTGACCATCTAACATACAATGCTTGTCAGTTAAGATGAGAAACGTGTGCGCTTCAAGAACGACGTAGTTCGTTTCAGCAGAAAAGTGACTGCCCTTACCTGAATTGAAGTCTTGCTTGTAGGAAGACTCAGAGCCTGGGATTTAACTCCATTTCGGAAGGGAAACACACAGCATAGTTCTCATCCATGGATCACACTCTGCTTTAGAGCGAGAAGCACGCTCTTGCTTTCTAGAGTCTCTAATACAGCAGGAAATCTGAGTGTTCCCCGAACAAAAGAACGGTGTTTCCTACATTTATGGACCATATGTAGTCCAATTCTGCTTCTGAAACTGATACAAAGCACTGCTCCTCTAACATCCAATGCTTGTCAGTTAAGATGAGAAACGTGTGAGCTTCTTGAACGATGTAGTTCCTTGGAGCAGAAAAGTGACTGCACTTACCTGAATTGATGTCTTGCTTGTAGGAAGACTCAGAGCCTGGGATTTAACTCCATTTCTGAAGTAAAACACACAGCAGTGTAATAATCCATTGATAACACACTGCTTTAGAACAAGAAGCACGCTCTTGCTTTCTAGACTCTCGAAGACAGCAGGAAACGTGAGTGTGCTGAGAAGAAAAGAAAGGTGTTTCCTACATATACGGACATTATATAGTCCAACTCTGCTTCTGAAACTGATACAAAGCACTGGTCCTCTAAAATCTAATGCTTGTGTGTTAAGATGAGAAACGTGTGAGCTTCGTGAAAGATGTAGTTCGTTTGAGCTGAAAAGTGACTGCCTTTACCTGAAACGAAGTCTTGCCTGTAGGAAGACACAGAGCCTGGGATTTAACTCCATTTCTGAAGGGAAACACACAGCTTAGTTCTCATCCATGGATCACACTCTGCTTTAGAGCAAGAAGCATGCTCTTGCTTTCTAGATTCTCTAATACAGCAGGAAATCTGAGTGTGCCCAGAAAAAAAAGAACGGTGTTTCCTACACATACGGACTATATGTAGTCCAAATCTTCTTCTGAAACTGATACAATGCACTGGTCCTCTAACATCCAATGCTTGTCAGTTAAGATGAGAAACGTGTGAGCTTCGTGAACAATGTAGTTCCTTTGAGCAGAAAAGTGACTGCCCTTACCTGAAACGAAGTCTTGCTTGTAGGGAGACTCAGAGCATGGGATTTAACTCCATTTCTGAAGTGAAACACACAGCATTGTCTCCTCCATTGATCACACTCTGCTTTTGAACAAGAAGCACGCTCTTGCTTCCTAAAGTCTCTAAGACAGCAGGAAACGTGAGTGTGCTGAGAACAAAAGAACGGTGTTTCCTACACATATGGACCATATGTAGTCCAAATCTGCTTCTGAAACTGATACAAAGCACTGACCCTCTAACATCCAATGCTTGTCAGTTAAGATGAGAAACGTGTGAGCTTCATGAACGATGTAGTTTGTTTCAGCAGAAAAGTGACTGCCCTTACCTGAATTGAAGTCTTGCTTGTTGGAAGACTCAGAGCCTGGGATTTAACTCCACTTCTGAAGTAAAACACACAGCAGTGTAATCATCCATTGATCACACTCTGCTTTAGAACCAGAAGCACGCTCTAGCTTTCTAGAGTCTCTAAGACAGCAGGAAACGGGAGTGTGCTGAGAACAAAAGAACGGTGTTTCCTACACATACGGACATTATATAGTCCAACTCTGCTTCTGAAACTGATACAAAGGACTGGTCCTCTAAAATCCAATGCTTGTCTGTTAAGATGAGAAACATGTCAGCTTCGTGAACGATGTAGTTCGTTTGAGCTGAAAAGTGACTGCCCTTACCTGAAATGAAATCTTGCCTGTAGGAAGACACAGAGCCTGGGATTTAACTCCATTTCTGAAGGGAAACACACAGCATAGTTCTCATCCATGGATCACACTCTGCTTTAGAGCAAGAAGCACGCTCTTGCTTTCTAGATTCTCTAATACAGCAGGAAATCTGAGTGTGCCCAGAAAAAAAAGAACGGTGTTTCCTACACATACGGACTATATGTAGTCCAAATCTTCTTCTGAAACTGATACAATGCACTGGTCTCCTAACATCCAATGCTTGTCAGTTAAGATGAGAAACGTGTGAGCTTCGTGAACAGTGTAGTTTGTTTGAGCAGAAAAGTGACTGCCCTTACCTGAATTGAAGTCTTGCTTGTTGGAAGACTCAGAGCCTGGGATTTAACTCCACTTCTGAAGTAAAACACACAGCAGTGTAATCATCCATTGATCACACTCTGCTTTAGAACCAGAAGCACGCTCTAGGTTTCTAGAGTCTCTAAGACAGCAGGAAACGGGAGTGTGCTGAGAACAAAAGAACGGTGTTTCCTACACATACGGACATTATATAGTCCAACTCTGCTTCTGAAACTGATACAAAGCACTGGTCCTATAACATCCATGCTTGTAAGTTAAGATGAGAAACGTGTAAGCTTCGTGAATGATGTAGTTCCTTTGAGCAGAAAAGTGACTGCCCTTACCTTAAACGAAGTCTTGCTTGTAGGGAGACTCAGAGCATGGGATTTATCTCCATATCTGAAGTGAAACACAGAGCATTGTCTCATCCATTGATCACACTCTGCTTTAGAGCGAGAAGCACGCTCTTGCTTTCTAAAGTCTCTAAGACAGCAGGAAACGTGAGTGTGCTGAGAACAAAAGAACGGTGTTTCCTACATATACGGACATTATATAGTCCAACTCTTCTTCTGACACTGATACAAAGCACTGGTCCTCTAACATACAATGCTTGTCAGTTAAGATGAGAAACGTGTGAGCTTCGTGAACGATGTAGTTCGTTTGAGCAGAAAAGTGACTGCCCTTACCTGAAACGAAGTCTTGCTTTTAGTAAGACACAGAGCATGGGATTTAAGTCCATTTCTGAAGGGAAACACACAGCATAGTTCTCATCCATGGATCACACTCTGCTTTAGAGCGAGAAGCACGCTCTTGCTTTCTAGAGTCTCTAATACAGCAGGAAATCTGAGTGTTCCCCGAACAAAAGAACGGTGTTTCCTACTTTTATGGACCATATGTAGTCCAAATCTGCTTCTGAAACTGATACAAAGCACTGCTCCTCTAACATCCAATGCTTGTCAGTTAAGATGAGAAACGTGTGAGCTTCTTGAACGATGTAGTTCCTTGGAGCAGAAAAGTGACTGCACTTGCCTGAAGTGAAGTCTTGCTTGTAGGAAGACTCAGAGCCTGGGATTTAACTCCATTTCTGAAGTAAAACACACAGCAGTGTAATAATCCATTGATCACACACTGCTTTAGAACAGGAAGCACGCTCTAGCTTTCTAGAGTCTCTAAGTCAGCAGGAAACGTGAGTGTGCTGAGAACAAAAGAACGGTGTTTCCTACACATACGGACATTATATAGTCCAACTCTGCTTCTGAAATTTATACAAAGCACTGGTCCTCTAAAATCCAATGCTTGTCTGTTAAGATGAGAAACATGTGAGCTTTGTGAACGATGTAGTTCGTTTGAGCTGAAAAGTGACTGCCCTTACCTGAAACGAAGTCTTGCCTTTAGGAAGACACAGAGTCTGGGATTTAACTCCATTTCTGAAGGGAAACACAGAGCATTGTCTCATCCATTGATCACACTCTGCTTTAGAACAAGAAGCACGCTCTTGCTTCCTAAAGTCTCTAAGACAGCAGGAAACGTGAGTGTGCTGAGAACAAAAGAACGGTGTTTCCTACACATATGGACCATATGTAGTCCAAATCTGCTTCTGAAACTGATACAAATCACTGACCATCTAACATACAATGCTTGTCAGTTAAGATGAGAAACGTGTGCGCTTCAAGAACGACGTAGTTCGTTTCAGCAGAAAAGTGACTGCCCTTACCTGAATTGAAGTCTTGCTTGTAGGAAGACTCAGAGCCTGGGATTTAACTCCATTTCGGAAGGGAAACACACAGCATAGTTCTCATCCATGGATCACACTCTGCTTTAGAGCGAGAAGCACGCTCTTGCTTTCTAGAGTCTCTAATACAGCAGGAAATCTGAGTGTTCCCCGAACAAAAGAACGGTGTTTCCTACATTTATGGACCATATGTAGTCCAATTCTGCTTCTGAAACTGATACAAAGCACTGCTCCTCTAACATCCAATGCTTGTCAGTTAAGATGAGAAACGTGTGAGCTTCTTGAACGATGTAGTTCCTTGGAGCAGAAAAGTGACTGCACTTACCTGAATTGATGTCTTGCTTGTAGGAAGACTCAGAGCCTGGGATTTAACTCCATTTCTGAAGTAAAACACACAGCAGTGTAATAATCCATTGATAACACACTGCTTTAGAACAAGAAGCATGCTCTTGCTTTCTAGACTCTCGAAGACAGCAGGAAACGTGAGTGTGCTGAGAAGAAAAGAAAGGTGTTTCCTACATATACGGACATTATATAGTCCAACTCTGCTTCTGAAACTGATACAAAGCACTGGTCCTCTAAAATCTAATGCTTGTGTGTTAAGATGAGAAACGTGTGAGCTTCGTGAAAGATGTAGTTCGTTTGAGCTGAAAAGTGACTGCCTTTACCTGAAACGAAGTCTTGCCTGTAGGAAGACACAGAGCCTGGGATTTAACTCCATTTCTGAAGGGAAACACACAGCTTAGTTCTCATCCATGGATCACACTCTGCTTTAGAGCAAGAAGCATGCTCTTGCTTTCTAGATTCTCTAATACAGCAGGAAATCTGAGTGTGCCCAGAAAAAAAAGAACGGTGTTTCCTACACATACGGACTATATGTAGTCCAAATCTTCTTCTGAAACTGATACAATGCACTGGTCCTCTAACATCCAATGCTTGTCAGTTAAGATGAGAAACGTGTGAGCTTCGTGAACAATGTAGTTCCTTTGAGCAGAAAAGTGACTGCCCTTACCTGAAACGAAGTCTTGCTTGTAGGGAGACTCAGAGCATGGGATTTAACTCCATTTCTGAAGTGAAACACACAGCATTGTCTCCTCCATTGATCACACTCTGCTTTAGAACAAGAAGCACGCTCTTGCTTCCTAAAGTCTCTAAGACAGCAGGAAACGTGAGTGTGCTGAGAACAAAAGAACGGTGTTTCCTACTTTTATGGACCATATGTAGTCCAAATCTGCTTCTGAAACTGATACAAAGCACTGCTCCTCTAACATCCAATGCTTGTCAGTTAAGATGAGAAACGTGTGAGCTTCTTGAACGATGTAGTTCCTTGGAGCAGAAAAGTGACTGCACTTGCCTGAAGTGAAGTCTTGCTTGTAGGAAGACTCAGAGCCTGGGATTTAACTCCATTTCTGAAGTAAAACACACAGCAGTGTAATAATCCATTGATCACACACTGCTTTAGAACAGGAAGCACGCTCTAGCTTTCTAGAGTCTCTAAGTCAGCAGGAAACGTGAGTGTGCTGAGAACAAAAGAACGGTGTTTCCTACACATACGGACATTATATAGTCCAACTCTGCTTCTGAAATTTATACAAAGCACTGGTCCTCTAAAATCCAATGCTTGTCTGTTAAGATGAGAAACATGTGAGCTTTGTGAACGATGTAGTTCGTTTGAGCTGAAAAGTGACTGCCCTTACCTGAAACGAAGTCTTGCCTTTAGGAAGACACAGAGTCTGGGATTTAACTCCATTTCTGAAGGGAAACACAGAGCATTGTCTCATCCATTGATCACACTCTGCTTTAGAACAAGAAGCACGCTCTTGCTTCCTAAAGTCTCTAAGACAGCAGGAAACGTGAGTGTGCTGAGAACAAAAGAACGGTGTTTCCTACACATATGGACCATATGTAGTCCAAATCTGCTTCTGAAACTGATACAAATCACTGACCATCTAACATACAATGCTTGTCAGTTAAGATGAGAAACGTGTGCGCTTCAAGAACGACGTAGTTCGTTTCAGCAGAAAAGTGACTGCCCTTACCTGAATTGAAGTCTTGCTTGTAGGAAGACTCAGAGCCTGGGATTTAACTCCATTTCGGAAGGGAAACACACAGCATAGTTCTCATCCATGGATCACACTCTGCTTTAGAGCGAGAAGCACGCTCTTGCTTTCTAGAGTCTCTAATACAGCAGGAAATCTGAGTGTTCCCCGAACAAAAGAACGGTGTTTCCTACATTTATGGACCATATGTAGTCCAATTCTGCTTCTGAAACTGATACAAAGCACTGCTCCTCTAACATCCAATGCTTGTCAGTTAAGATGAGAAACGTGTGAGCTTCTTGAACGATGTAGTTCCTTGGAGCAGAAAAGTGACTGCACTTACCTGAATTGATGTCTTGCTTGTAGGAAGACTCAGAGCCTGGGATTTAACTCCATTTCTGAAGTAAAACACACAGCAGTGTAATAATCCATTGATAACACACTGCTTTAGAACAAGAAGCATGCTCTTGCTTTCTAGACTCTCGAAGACAGCAGGAAACGTGAGTGTGCTGAGAAGAAAAGAAAGGTGTTTCCTACATATACGGACATTATATAGTCCAACTCTGCTTCTGAAACTGATACAAAGCACTGGTCCTCTAAAATCTAATGCTTGTGTGTTAAGATGAGAAACGTGTGAGCTTCGTGAAAGATGTAGTTCGTTTGAGCTGAAAAGTGACTGCCTTTACCTGAAACGAAGTCTTGCCTGTAGGAAGACACAGAGCCTGGGATTTAACTCCATTTCTGAAGGGAAACACACAGCTTAGTTCTCATCCATGGATCACACTCTGCTTTAGAGCAAGAAGCATGCTCTTGCTTTCTAGATTCTCTAATACAGCAGGAAATCTGAGTGTGCCCAGAAAAAAAAGAACGGTGTTTCCTACACATACGGACTATATGTAGTCCAAATCTTCTTCTGAAACTGATACAATGCACTGGTCCTCTAACATCCAATGCTTGTCAGTTAAGATGAGAAACGTGTGAGCTTCGTGAACAATGTAGTTCCTTTGAGCAGAAAAGTGACTGCCCTTACCTGAAACGAAGTCTTGCTTGTAGGGAGACTCAGAGCATGGGATTTAACTCCATTTCTGAAGTGAAACACACAGCATTGTCTCCTCCATTGATCACACTCTGCTTTAGAACAAGAAGCACGCTCTTGCTTCCTAAAGTCTCTAAGACAGCAGGAAACGTGAGTGTGCTGAGAACAAAAGAACGGTGTTTCCTACACATATGGACCATATGTAGTCCAAATCTGCTTCTGAAACTGATACAAAGCACTGACCCTCTAACATCCAATGCTTGTCAGTTAAGATGAGAAACGTGTGAGCTTCATGAACGATGTAGTTTGTTTCAGCAGAAAAGTGACTGCCCTTACCTGAATTGAAGTCTTGCTTGTTGGAAGACTCAGAGCCTGGGATTTAACTCCACTTCTGAAGTAAAACACACAGCAGTGTAATCATCCATTGATCACACTCTGCTTTAGAACCAGAAGCACGCTCTAGCTTTCTAGAGTCTCTAAGACAGCAGGAAACGGGAGTGTGCTGAGAACAAAAGAACGGTGTTTCCTACACATACGGACATTATATAGTCCAACTCTGCTTCTGAAACTGATACAAAGGACTGGTCCTCTAAAATCCAATGCTTGTCTGTTAAGATGAGAAACATGTCAGCTTCGTGAACGATGTAGTTCGTTTGAGCTGAAAAGTGACTGCCCTTACCTGAAATGAAATCTTGCCTGTAGGAAGACACAGAGCCTGGGATTTAACTCCATTTCTGAAGGGAAACACACAGCATAGTTCTCATCCATGGATCACACTCTGCTTTAGAGCAAGAAGCACGCTCTTGCTTTCTAGATTCTCTAATACAGCAGGAAATCTGAGTGTGCCCAGAAAAAAAAGAACGGTGTTTCCTACACATACGGACTATATGTAGTCCAAATCTTCTTCTGAAACTGATACAATGCACTGGTCTCCTAACATCCAATGCTTGTCAGTTAAGATGAGAAACGTGTGAGCTTCGTGAACAATGTAGTTCCTTTGAGCATAAAAGTGACTGCCCTTACCTGAAACGAAGTCTTGCTTGTAGGGAGACTCAGAGCATGGGATTTAACTCCATTTCTGAAGTGAAACACACAGCATTGTCTCATCCATTGATCACACTCTGCTTTAGAACAAGAAGCACGCTCATGCATCCTAAAGTCTCTAAGACAGCAGGAAACGTGAGTGTGCTGAGAACAAAAGAACGGTGTTTCCTACACATATGGACCTTATGTAGTCCAAATCTGCTTCTGAAACTGATACAAAGCACTGACCATCTTACATCCAATGCTTGTCAGTTAAGATGAGAAACGTGTGAGCTTCGTGAACAGTGTAGTTTGTTTGAGCAGAAAAGTGACTGCCCTTACCTGAATTGAAGTCTTGCTTGTTGGAAGACTCAGAGCCTGGGATTTAACTCCACTTCTGAAGTAAAACACACAGCAGTGTAATCATCCATTGATCACACTCTGCTTTAGAACCAGAAGCACGCTCTAGGTTTCTAGAGTCTCTAAGACAGCAGGAAACGGGAGTGTGCTGAGAACAAAAGAACGGTGTTTCCTACACATACGGACATTATATAGTCCAACTCTGCTTCTGAAACTGATACAATGCACTGGTCCTATAACATCCAATGCTTGTAAGTTAAGATGAGAAACGTGTAAGCTTCGTGAATGATGTAGTTCCTTTGAGCAGAAAAGTGACTGCCCTTACCTTAAACGAAGTCTTGCTTGTAGGGAGACTCAGAGCATGGGATTCATCTCCATATCTGAAGTGAAACACAGAGCATTGTCTCATCCATTGATCACACTCTGCTTTAGAATAAGAATCACGCTCTTGCTTTCTAGATTCTCTAAGACAGCAGGAAATCTGAGTGTGCTGAGAACAAAAGAACGGTGTTTCCTAAACATACGGACCATATCTAGTCCAACTCTGCTTCTTAAACTGATAGAAAGCACTGGTCCTCTAACATCCAATGCTTGTCTGTTAAGATGAGAAACGTGTGAGCTCAGTGAACGATGTAGTTCGTTTGAGCTGAAAAGTGACTGCCCTTACCCGAAACGAAGTCTTGCTTGTAGGAAGACACAGAGCCTTGAATTTAACTCCATTTCTGAAGGGAAACACACAGCATAATTCTCATCCATGGATCACACTCTGCTTTAGAGCGAGAAGCACGCTCTTGCTTTCTAAAGTCTCTAAGACAGCAGGAAACGTGAGTGTGCTGAGAACAAAAGAACGGTGTTTCCTACATATACGGACATTATATAGTCCAACTCTTCTTCTGACACTGATACAAAGCACTGGTCCTCTAACATACAATGCTTGTCAGTTAAGATGAGAAACGTGTGAGCTTCGTGAACGATGTAGTTCGTTTGAGCAGAAAAGTGACTGCCCTTACCTGAAACGAAGTCTTGCTTTTAGTAAGACACAGAGCATGGGATTTAAGTCCATTTCTGAAGGGAAACACACAGCATAGTTCTCATCCATGGATCACACTCTGCTTTAGAGCGAGAAGCACGCTCTTGCTTTCTAGAGTCTCTAATACAGCAGGAAATCTGAGTGTTCCCCGAACAAAAGAACGGTGTTTCCTACTTTTATGGACCATATGTAGTCCAAATCTGCTTCTGAAACTGATACAAAGCACTGCTCCTCTAACATCCAATGCTTGTCAGTTAAGATGAGAAACGTGTGAGCTTCTTGAACGATGTAGTTCCTTGGAGCAGAAAAGTGACTGCACTTGCCTGAAGTGAAGTCTTGCTTGTAGGAAGACTCAGAGCCTGGGATTTAACTCCATTTCTGAAGTAAAACACACAGCAGTGTAATAATCCATTGATCACACACTGCTTTAGAACAGGAAGCACGCTCTAGCTTTCTAGAGTCTCTAAGTCAGCAGGAAACGTGAGTGTGCTGAGAACAAAAGAACGGTGTTTCCTACACATACGGACATTATATAGTCCAACTCTGCTTCTGAAATTTATACAAAGCACTGGTCCTCTAAAATCCAATGCTTGTCTGTTAAGATGAGAAACATGTGAGCTTTGTGAACGATGTAGTTCGTTTGAGCTGAAAAGTGACTGCCCTTACCTGAAACGAAGTCTTGCCTTTAGGAAGACACAGAGTCTGGGATTTAACTCCATTTCTGAAGGGAAACACAGAGCATTGTCTCATCCATTGATCACACTCTGCTTTAGAACAAGAAGCACGCTCTTGCTTCCTAAAGTCTCTAAGACAGCAGGAAACGTGAGTGTGCTGAGAACAAAAGAACGGTGTTTCCTACACATATGGACCATATGTAGTCCAAATCTGCTTCTGAAACTGATACAAATCACTGACCATCTAACATACAATGCTTGTCAGTTAAGATGAGAAACGTGTGCGCTTCAAGAACGACGTAGTTCGTTTCAGCAGAAAAGTGACTGCCCTTACCTGAATTGAAGTCTTGCTTGTAGGAAGACTCAGAGCCTGGGATTTAACTCCATTTCGGAAGGGAAACACACAGCATAGTTCTCATCCATGGATCACACTCTGCTTTAGAGCGAGAAGCACGCTCTTGCTTTCTAGAGTCTCTAATACAGCAGGAAATCTGAGTGTTCCCCGAACAAAAGAACGGTGTTTCCTACATTTATGGACCATATGTAGTCCAATTCTGCTTCTGAAACTGATACAAAGCACTGCTCCTCTAACATCCAATGCTTGTCAGTTAAGATGAGAAACGTGTGAGCTTCTTGAACGATGTAGTTCCTTGGAGCAGAAAAGTGACTGCACTTACCTGAATTGATGTCTTGCTTGTAGGAAGACTCAGAGCCTGGGATTTAACTCCATTTCTGAAGTAAAACACACAGCAGTGTAATAATCCATTGATAACACACTGCTTTAGAATAAGAAGCACGCTCTTGCTTTCTAGACTCTCGAAGACAGCAGGAAACGTGAGTGTGCTGAGAAGAAAAGAAAGGTGTTTCCTACATATACGGACATTATATAGTCCAACTCTGCTTCTGAAACTGATACAAAGCACTGGTCCTGTAAAATCTAATGCTTGTGTGTTAAGATGAGAAACGTGTGAGCTTCGTGAAAGATGTAGTTCGTTTGAGCTGAAAAGTGACTGCCTTTACCTGAAACGAAGTCTTGCCTGTAGGAAGACACAGAGCCTGGGATTTAACTCCATTTCTGAAGGGAAACACACAGCTTAGTTCTCATCCATGGATCACACTCTGCTTTAGAGCAAGAAGCATGCTCTTGCTTTCTAGATTCTCTAATACAGCAGGAAATCTGAGTGTGCCCAGAAAAAAAAGAACGGTGTTTCCTACACATACGGACTATATGTAGTCCAAATCTTCTTCTGAAACTGATACAATGCACTGGTCCTCTAACATCCAATGCTTGTCAGTTAAGATGAGAAACGTGTGAGCTTCGTGAACAATGTAGTTCCTTTGAGCAGAAAAGTGACTGCCCTTACCTGAAACGAAGTCTTGCTTGTAGGGAGACTCAGAGCATGGGATTTAACTCCATTTCTGAAGTGAAACACACAGCATTGTCTCCTCCATTGATCACACTCTGCTTTAGAACAAGAAGCACGCTCTTGCTTCCTAAAGTCTCTAAGACAGCAGGAAACGTGAGTGTGCTGAGAACAAAAGAACGGTGTTTCCTACACATATGGACCATATGTAGTCCAAATCTGCTTCTGAAACTGATACAAAGCACTGACCCTCTAACATCCAATGCTTGTCAGTTAAGATGAGAAACGTGTGAGGTTCATGAACGATGTAGTTTGTTTCAGCAGAAAAGTGACTGCCCTTACCTGAATTGAAGTCTTGCTTGTTGGAAGACTCAGAGCCTGGGATTTAACTCCACTTCTGAAGTAAAACACACAGCAGTGTAATCATCCATTGATCACACTCTGCTTTAGAACCAGAAGCACGCTCTAGCTTTCTAGAGTCTCTAAGACAGCAGGAAACGGGAGTGTGCTGAGAACAAAAGAACGGTGTTTCCTACACATACGGACATTATATAGTCCAACTGTGCTTCTGAAACTGATACAAAGGACTGGTCCTCTAAAATCCAATGCTTGTCTGTTAAGATGAGAAACATGTCAGCTTCGTGAACGATGTAGTTCGTTTGAGCTGAAAAGTGACTGCCCTTACCTGAAATGAAATCTTGCCTGTAGGAAGACACAGAGTCTGGGATTTAACTCCATTTCTCAATGGAAACATACAGCATAGTTCTCATCTATGGATCACACTCTGCTTTAGAGCAAGAAGCAAGCTCTTGCTTTCTAGAGTCTCTAATACAGCAGGAAATCTGAGTGTGCCCAGAACAATAGAACGGTGTTTCCTACACATACTGACTATATGTAGTCCAAATCTTCTTCTGAAACTGATACAATGCACTGGTCCTCTAACATCCAATGCTTGTCAGTTAAGATGAGAAACGTGTTTTCTTCGTGAACGATGTAGTTCCTTTGAGCAGAAAAGTGACTGCCCTTACCTTAAATGAAGTCTTGCTTGTAGGGAGACTTAGAGCATGGGATTTAACTCCTTTTCTGAAGGGAAACACACAGCATAGTTCTCATCCATGGATCACACTCTGCTTTAGAGCGAGAAGCACGCTCTTGCTTTCTAAATTCTCTAAGACAGCAGGAAACGTGAGTGTGCTGAGAACAAAAGAACTGTGTTTCGTACACATATGGACCATATCTAGTCCAACTCTGCTTCTGAAACTGATACAAAGCACTGGTCCTCTAACATCCAATGCTTGTCAGTTAAGATGAGAAACGTGTGAGCTTCGTGAACAATGTAGTTCCTTTGAGCAGAAAAGTGATTGCCCTTACCTGAAACGAAGTCTTGCTTGTAGGGAGACTCAGAGCATGGGATTTAACTCCATTTCTGAAGTGAAACACACAGCATTGTCTCATCCATTGATCACACTCTGCTTTAGAACAAGAAGCACGCTCTTGCTTCCTAAAGTCTCTAAGACAGCAGGAAACGTGAGTGTGCTGAGAACAAAAGAACGGTGTTTCCTACACATATGGACCATATGTAGTCCAAATCTGCTTCTGAAACTGATACAAAGCACTGACCATCTAACATACAATAATTGTCAGTTAAGATGAGAAACGTGTGAGCTTCATGAACGATGTAGTTCGTTTCAGCAGAAAAGTGACTGCCCTTACCTGAATTGAAGTCTTGCTTGTAGGAAGACTCAGAGCCTGGGATTTAACTCCATTTCTGAAGTAAAACACACAGCAGTGTAATCATCCATTGATCACACTCTGCTTTAGAACAAGAAGCACGCTCTAGCTTTCTAGAGTCTCTAAGACAGCAGGAAACGTGAGTGTGCTGAGAACAAAAGAACGGTGTTTCCTACACATACGGACATTATATAGTCCAACTCTGCTTCTGAAACTGATACAAAGAACTGGTCCTCTAAAATCCAATGCTTGTCTGTTAAGATGAGAAACATGTCAGCTTCGTGAACGATGTAGTTCGTTTGAGCTGAAAAGTGACTGCCCTTACCTGAAATGAAGTCTTGCCTGTAGGAAGACACAGAGTCTGGGATTTAACTCCATTTCTGAAGGGAAACATACAGCATAGTTCTCATCCATGGATCACACTCTGCTTTAGAACAAGAAGCACCCTCTTGCTTTCTAGAGTCTCTAAGACAGCAAGAAACGTGAGTGTGCTGAGAACAAAAGAACGGTGTTTACTACACATACGGACATTATATAGTCCAACTCTGCTTCTTAAACTGATAGAAAGCCCTGGTCCTCTAACATCCAATGCTTGTCTGTTAAGATGAGAAACGTGTGAGCTCAGTGAACGATGTAGTTCATTTGAGCTGAAAAGTGACTGCCCTTACCTGAAACGAATTCTTCCCTGTAGGAAGACACAGAGTCTGGGATTTAACTCCATTTCTGAAGGGAAACATACAGCATAGTTCTCATCCATGGATCACACTCTGCTTTAGAGCAAGAAGCACGCTCTTGCTTTCTACAGTCTCTAATACAGCAGGAAATCTGAGTGTGCCCAGAACAATAGAACGGTGTTTCCTACACATACTGACTATATGTAGTCCAAATCTTCTTCTGAAACTGATACAATGCACTGGTCCTCTAACATCCAATGCTTGTAATTTAAGATGAGAAACGTGTGAGCTTCGTGAATGATGTAGTTCCTATGAGCAGAAAAGTGATTGCCCTTATCTTAATCGAAGTCTTGCTTGTAGGGAGACTCAGAGCATGGGATTTATCTCCATATCTGAAGTGAAACACAGAGCATTGTCTCATCCATTGATCACACTCTTCTTTAGAACAAGAAGCACACTCTTGCTTTCTAGAGTCTCTAAGACAGCAGGAAATCTGAATGTGCTGAGAACAAATGAACGGTGTTTCCTAAACATACGGACCATATCTAGTCCAACTCTGCATCTTAAACTGATAGAAAGCACTGGTCCTCTAACATCCAATGCTTGTCTGTTAAGAGGAGAAACGTGTGAGCTCAGTGAACGATGTAGTTCGTTTGAGCTGAAAAGTGACTGCCCTTACCCGAAACGAAGTCTTGCTTGTAGGAAGACACAGAGCCTTGGATTTAACTCCATTTCTGAAGGGAAACACACAGCATAATTCTCATCCATGGATCACACTCTGCTTTAGAGCGAGAAGCACGCTCTTGCTTTCTAAAGTCTCTAAGACAGCAGGAAACGTGAGTGTGCTGAGACCAAAGAACGGTGTTTCCTACATATACGGACATTATATAGTCCAACTCTTCTTCTGACACTGATACATAGCACTGGTCCTCTAACATACAATGCTTGTCAGTTAAGATGAGAAACGTGTGACCTTCGTGAACGATGTAGTTCGTTTGAGCAGAAAAGTGACTGCCCTTACCTGAAACGAAGTCTTGCTTGTAGTAAGACACAGAGCATGGGATTTAAGTCCATTTCTGAAGGGAAACACACAGCATAGTTCTCATCCATGGATCACACTCTGCTTTAGAGCGAGAAGCACGCTCTTGCTTTCTAGAGTCTCTAATACAGCAGGAAATCTGAGTGTTCCCCGAACAAAAGAACGGTGTTTCCTACTTTTATGGACCATATGTAGTCCAAATCTGCTTCTGAAACTGATACAAAGCACTGCTCCTCTAACATCCAATGCTTGTCAGTTAAGATGAGAAACGTGTGAGCTTCTTGAACGATGTAGTTCCTTGGAGCAGAAAAGTGACTGCACTTGCCTGAATTGAAATCTTGCTTGTAGGAAGACTCAGAGCCTGGGATTTAACTCCATTTCTGAAGGGAAACACACAGCATAGTTCTCATCCATGGATCACACTCTGCTTTAGAGCGAGAAGCACGCTCTTGCTTTCTAAAATCTCTAAGACAGCAGGAAACGTGAGTGTGCTGAGAACAAAAGAACTGTGTTTCGTACACATATGGACCATATGTAGTCCAAATCTGCTTCTGAAACTGATACAAAGCACTGACCATCTAACATACAATGCTTGTCAGTTATGATGAGAAACGTGTGAGCTTCATGAACGATGTAGTTCGTTTCAGCAGAAAAGTGACTGCCCTTACCTGAAACGAAGTCTTGCTTGTAGGAAGACATAGAGCCTGGGATTTAACTCCTTTTCTGAAGGGAAACACACAGCATAGTTCTCAAACATGGATCACACTCTGCTTTAGAACAAGAAGCACGCTCTTGCTTCCTAAAGTCTCTAAGACAGCAGGAAACGTGAGTGTGCTGAGAACAAAAGAACGGTGTTTCCTACACATATGGACCATATGTAGTCCAAATCTGCTTCTGAAAGTGATACAAAGCACTGACCATCTAACATCCAATGCTTGTCAGTTAAGATGAGAAACGTGTGAGCTCCGTGAAAAATGTAGTTCGTTTGACTGAAAAGTGACTGCCCTTACCTGAAACGAAGTCTTGCTTGTAGGAAGACTCAGAGCCTGGCATTTAACTCCATTTCTGAAGTAAAACACACAGCAGTGTAATCATCCATTGATCACACTCTGCTTTAGAACAAGAAGCACGCTCTTGCTTTCTAGAGTCTCTAAGACAGCAGGAAACGTGAGTGTGCTGAGAACAAAAGAACTGTGTTTCCTACACATACGGACATTATATAGTCCAACTGTGCTTCTGAAACTGATACAAAGCACTGGTCCTCTAAAATCCAATGCTTGTCTGCTAAGTTGAGAAACGTGTGAGCTTCCTGAACGATGTAGTCCCTTTGAGCAGAAAAGTGACTGCCCTTACCTGAAACGAAGTCTTACTTGTAGGGAGACTCAGAGCATGGGATTTAACTCCATTTCTGAAGTGAAACACACAGCATAGTTCTCATCCATTGATCACACTCTGCTTTAGAACAAGAAGCACGCTCTTGCTTTCTAGACTCTCTAAGACAGCAGGAAAGGTGTGTGTGCTGAGAACAAAAGAACGGTGTTTCCTACACATACGGACCATATCTAGTCCTACTCTGCTTCTTAAACTGATACAAAGCACTGGTTCTCTAACATCCAATGCTTGTCTGTTAAGATGAGAAACGTGTGAGCTCAGTGAACGATGTAGTTCGTTTGAGCTGAAAAGTGACTGCCCTTACCTGAAACGAAGTCTTGCTTGTAGTAAGACACAGAGCCTGGGATTTAACTCCAATTCTGAAGGGAAACATACAGCATAGTTCTCATCCATGGATCACACTCTGCTTTAGAACAAGAAGCACCCTCTTGCTTTCTAGAGTCTCTAAGACAGCAAGAAACGTGAGTGTGCTGAGAACAAAAGAACGGTGTTTACTACACATACGGACATTATATAGTCCAACTCTGCTTCTTAAACTGATAGAAAGCCCTGGTCCTCTAACATCCAATGCTTGTCTGTTAAGATGAGAAACGTGTGAGCTCAGTGAACGATGTAGTTCATTTGAGCTGAAAAGTGACTGCCCTTACCTGAAACGAATTCTTCCCTGTAGGAAGACACAGAGTCTGGGATTTAACTCCATTTCTGAAGGGAAACATACAGCATAGTTCTCATCCATGGATCACACTCTGCTTTAGAGCAAGAAGCACGCTCTTGCTTTCTACAGTCTCTAATACAGCAGGAAATCTGAGTGTGCCCAGAACAATAGAACGGTGTTTCCTACACATACTGACTATATGTAGTCCAAATCTTCTTCTGAAACTGATACAATGCACTGGTCCTCTAACATCCAATGCTTGTAATTTAAGATGAGAAACGTGTGAGCTTCGTGAATGATGTAGTTCCTATGAGCAGAAAAGTGATTGCCCTTATCTTAATCGAAGTCTTGCTTGTAGGGAGACTCAGAGCATGGGATTTATCTCCATATCTGAAGTGAAACACAGAGCATTGTCTCATCCATTGATCACACTCTTCTTTAGAACAAGAAGCACACTCTTGCTTTCTAGAGTCTCTAAGACAGCAGGAAATCTGAATGTGCTGAGAACAAATGAACGGTGTTTCCTAAACATACGGACCATATCTAGTCCAACTCTGCATCTTAAACTGATAGAAAGCACTGGTCCTCTAACATCCAATGCTTGTCTGTTAAGAGGAGAAACGTGTGAGCTCAGTGAACGATGTAGTTCGTTTGAGCTGAAAAGTGACTGCCCTTACCCGAAACGAAGTCTTGCTTGTAGGAAGACACAGAGCCTTGGATTTAACTCCATTTCTGAAGGGAAACACACAGCATAATTCTCATCCATGGATCACACTCTGCTTTAGAGCGAGAAGCACGCTCTTGCTTTCTAAAGTCTCTAAGACAGCAGGAAACGTGAGTGTGCTGAGACCAAAGAACGGTGTTTCCTACATATACGGACATTATATAGTCCAACTCTTCTTCTGACACTGATACATAGCACTGGTCCTCTAACATACAATGCTTGTCAGTTAAGATGAGAAACGTGTGACCTTCGTGAACGATGTAGTTCGTTTGAGCAGAAAAGTGACTGCCCTTACCTGAAACGAAGTCTTGCTTGTAGTAAGACACAGAGCATGGGATTTAAGTCCATTTCTGAAGGGAAACACACAGCATAGTTCTCATCCATGGATCACACTCTGCTTTAGAGCGAGAAGCACGCTCTTGCTTTCTAGAGTCTCTAATACAGCAGGAAATCTGAGTGTTCCCCGAACAAAAGAACGGTGTTTCCTACTTTTATGGACCATATGTAGTCCAAATCTGCTTCTGAAACTGATACAAAGCACTGCTCCTCTAACATCCAATGCTTGTCAGTTAAGATGAGAAACGTGTGAGCTTCTTGAACGATGTAGTTCCTTGGAGCAGAAAAGTGACTGCACTTGCCTGAATTGAAATCTTGCTTGTAGGAAGACTCAGAGCCTGGGATTTAACTCCATTTCTGAAGTAAAACACACAGCAGTGTAATAATCCATTGATCACACACTGCTTTAGAACAGGAAGCACGCTCTAGCTTTCTAGAGTCTCTAAGTCAGCAGGAAACGTGAGTGTGCTGAGAACAAAAGAACGGTGTTTCCTACACATACGGACATTATATAGTCCAACTCTGCTTCTGAAACTGATACAAAGCACTGGTCCTCTAAAATCCAATGCTTGTCTGTTAAGATGAGAAACATGTGAGCTTTGTGAACGATGTAGTTCGTTTGAGCTGAAAAGTGACTGCCCTTACTTGAAACGAAGTCTTGCCTGTAGGAAGACACAGAGTCTGGGATTTAACTCCATTTCTGAAGGGAAACATACAGCATAGTTCTCATCCATGGATCACACTCTGCTTTAGAGCGAGAAGCACGCACTTGCTTTCTAGAGTCTCTAATACAGCAGGAAATCTGAGTGTGCCCAGAACAAAAGAACGGTGTTTCCTACACATACTGACTATATGTAGTCCAAATCTTCTTCTGAAACTGATACAATGCACTGGTCCTCTAACATCCAATGCTTGTCAGTTAAGATGAGAAACGTGTTTTCTTCGTGAACGATGTAGTTCCTTTGAGCAGAAAAGTGACTGCCCTTACCTTAAATGAAGTCTTGCTTGTAGGGAGATTTAGAGCATGGGATTTAACTCCTTTTCTGAAGGGAAACACACAGCATAGTTCTCATCCATGGATCACACTCTGCTTTAGAGCGAGAAGCACGCTCTTGCTTTCTAAAATCTCTAAGACAGCAGGAAACGTGAGTGTGCTGAGAACAAAAGAACTGTGTTTCGTACACATATGGACCATATGTAGTCCAAATCTGCTTCTGAAACTGATACAAAGCACTGACCATCTAACATACAATGCTTGTCAGTTATGATGAGAAACGTGTGAGCTTCATGAACGATGTAGTTCGTTTCAGCAGAAAAGTGACTGCCCTTACCTGAAACGAAGTCTTGCTTGTAGGAAGACATAGAGCCTGGGATTTAACTCCTTTTCTGAAGGGAAACACACAGCATAGTTCTCAAACATGGATCACACTCTGCTTTAGAACAAGAAGCACGCTCTTGCTTCCTAAAGTCTCTAAGACAGCAGGAAACGTGAGTGTGCTGAGAACAAAAGAACGGTGTTTCCTACACATATGGACCATATGTAGTCCAAATCTGCTTCTGAAAGTGATACAAAGCACTGACCATCTAACATCCAATGCTTGTCAGTTAAGATGAGAAACGTGTGAGCTCCGTGAAAAATGTAGTTCGTTTGACTGAAAAGTGACTGCCCTTACCTGAAACGAAGTCTTGCTTGTAGGAAGACTCAGAGCCTGGCATTTAACTCCATTTCTGAAGTAAAACACACAGCAGTGTAATCATCCATTGATCACACTCTGCTTTAGAACAAGAAGCACGCTCTTGCTTTCTAGAGTCTCTAAGACAGCAGGAAACGTGAGTGTGCTGAGAACAAAAGAACTGTGTTTCCTACACATACGGACATTATATAGTCCAACTGTGCTTCTGAAACTGATACAAAGCACTGGTCCTCTAAAATCCAATGCTTGTCTGCTAAGTTGAGAAACGTGTGAGCTTCCTGAACGATGTAGTCCCTTTGAGCAGAAAAGTGACTGCCCTTACCTGAAACGAAGTCTTACTTGTAGGGAGACTCAGAGCATGGGATTTAACTCCATTTCTGAAGTGAAACACACAGCATAGTTCTCATCCATTGATCACACTCTGCTTTAGAACAAGAAGCACGCTCTTGCTTTCTAGACTCTCTAAGACAGCAGGAAAGGTGTGTGTGCTGAGAACAAAAGAACGGTGTTTCCTACACATACGGACCATATCTAGTCCTACTCTGCTTCTTAAACTGATACAAAGCACTGGTTCTCTAACATCCAATGCTTGTCTGTTAAGATGAGAAACGTGTGAGCTCAGTGAACGATGTAGTTCGTTTGAGCTGAAAAGTGACTGCCCTTACCTGAAACGAAGTCTTGCTTGTAGTAAGACACAGAGCCTGGGATTTAACTCCAATTCTGAAGGGAAACATACAGCATAGTTCTCATCCATGGATCACACTCTGCTTTAGAACAAGAAGCACCCTCTTGCTTTCTAGAGTCTCTAAGACAGCAAGAAACGTGAGTGTGCTGAGAACAAAAGAACGGTGTTTACTACACATACGGACATTATATAGTCCAACTCTGCTTCTTAAACTGATAGAAAGCCCTGGTCCTCTAACATCCAATGCTTGTCTGTTAAGATGAGAAACGTGTGAGCTCAGTGAACGATGTAGTTCATTTGAGCTGAAAAGTGACTGCCCTTACCTGAAACGAATTCTTCCCTGTAGGAAGACACAGAGTCTGGGATTTAACTCCATTTCTGAAGGGAAACATACAGCATAGTTCTCATCCATGGATCACACTCTGCTTTAGAGCAAGAAGCACGCTCTTGCTTTCTACAGTCTCTAATACAGCAGGAAATCTGAGTGTGCCCAGAACAATAGAACGGTGTTTCCTACACATACTGACTATATGTAGTCCAAATCTTCTTCTGAAACTGATACAATGCACTGGTCCTCTAACATCCAATGCTTGTAATTTAAGATGAGAAACGTGTGAGCTTCGTGAATGATGTAGTTCCTATGAGCAGAAAAGTGATTGCCCTTATCTTAATCGAAGTCTTGCTTGTAGGGAGACTCAGAGCATGGGATTTATCTCCATATCTGAAGTGAAACACAGAGCATTGTCTCATCCATTGATCACACTCTTCTTTAGAACAAGAAGCACACTCTTGCTTTCTAGAGTCTCTAAGACAGCAGGAAATCTGAATGTGCTGAGAACAAATGAACGGTGTTTCCTAAACATACGGACCATATCTAGTCCAACTCTGCATCTTAAACTGATAGAAAGCACTGGTCCTCTAACATCCAATGCTTGTCTGTTAAGAGGAGAAACGTGTGAGCTCAGTGAACGATGTAGTTCGTTTGAGCTGAAAAGTGACTGCCCTTACCCGAAACGAAGTCTTGCTTGTAGGAAGACACAGAGCCTTGGATTTAACTCCATTTCTGAAGGGAAACACACAGCATAATTCTCATCCATGGATCACACTCTGCTTTAGAGCGAGAAGCACGCTCTTGCTTTCTAAAGTCTCTAAGACAGCAGGAAACGTGAGTGTGCTGAGACCAAAGAACGGTGTTTCCTACATATACGGACATTATATAGTCCAACTCTTCTTCTGACACTGATACATAGCACTGGTCCTCTAACATACAATGCTTGTCAGTTAAGATGAGAAACGTGTGACCTTCGTGAACGATGTAGTTCGTTTGAGCAGAAAAGTGACTGCCCTTACCTGAAACGAAGTCTTGCTTGTAGTAAGACACAGAGCATGGGATTTAAGTCCATTTCTGAAGGGAAACACACAGCATAGTTCTCATCCATGGATCACACTCTGCTTTAGAGCGAGAAGCACGCTCTTGCTTTCTAGAGTCTCTAATACAGCAGGAAATCTGAGTGTTCCCCGAACAAAAGAACGGTGTTTCCTACTTTTATGGACCATATGTAGTCCAAATCTGCTTCTGAAACTGATACAAAGCACTGCTCCTCTAACATCCAATGCTTGTCAGTTAAGATGAGAAACGTGTGAGCTTCTTGAACGATGTAGTTCCTTGGAGCAGAAAAGTGACTGCACTTGCCTGAATTGAAATCTTGCTTGTAGGAAGACTCAGAGCCTGGGATTTAACTCCATTTCTGAAGTAAAACACACAGCAGTGTAATAATCCATTGATCACACACTGCTTTAGAACAGGAAGCACGCTCTAGCTTTCTAGAGTCTCTAAGTCAGCAGGAAACGTGAGTGTGCTGAGAACAAAAGAACGGTGTTTCCTACACATACGGACATTATATAGTCCAACTCTGCTTCTGAAACTGATACAAAGCACTGGTCCTCTAAAATCCAATGCTTGTCTGTTAAGATGAGAAACATGTGAGCTTTGTGAACGATGTAGTTCGTTTGAGCTGAAAAGTGACTGCCCTTACTTGAAACGAAGTCTTGCCTGTAGGAAGACACAGAGTCTGGGATTTAACTCCATTTCTGAAGGGAAACATACAGCATAGTTCTCATCCATGGATCACACTCTGCTTTAGAGCGAGAAGCACGCACTTGCTTTCTAGAGTCTCTAATACAGCAGGAAATCTGAGTGTGCCCAGAACAAAAGAACGGTGTTTCCTACACATACTGACTATATGTAGTCCAAATCTTCTTCTGAAACTGATACAATGCACTGGTCCTCTAACATCCAATGCTTGTCAGTTAAGATGAGAAACGTGTTTTCTTCGTGAACGATGTAGTTCCTTTGAGCAGAAAAGTGACTGCCCTTACCTTAAATGAAGTCTTGCTTGTAGGGAGATTTAGAGCATGGGATTTAACTCCTTTTCTGAAGGGAAACACACAGCATAGTTCTCATCCATGGATCACACTCTGCTTTAGAGCGAGAAGCACGCTCTTGCTTTCTAAAATCTCTAAGACAGCAGGAAACGTGAGTGTGCTGAGAACAAAAGAACTGTGTTTCGTACACATATGGACCATATGTAGTCCAAATCTGCTTCTGAAACTGATACAAAGCACTGACCATCTAACATACAATGCTTGTCAGTTATGATGAGAAACGTGTGAGCTTCATGAACGATGTAGTTCGTTTCAGCAGAAAAGTGACTGCCCTTACCTGAAACGAAGTCTTGCTTGTAGGAAGACATAGAGCCTGGGATTTAACTCCTTTTCTGAAGGGAAACACACAGCATAGTTCTCAAACATGGATCACACTCTGCTTTAGAACAAGAAGCACGCTCTTGCTTCCTAAAGTCTCTAAGACAGCAGGAAACGTGAGTGTGCTGAGAACAAAAGAACGGTGTTTCCTACACATATGGACCATATGTAGTCCAAATCTGCTTCTGAAAGTGATACAAAGCACTGACCATCTAACATCCAATGCTTGTCAGTTAAGATGAGAAACGTGTGAGCTCCGTGAAAAATGTAGTTCGTTTGACTGAAAAGTGACTGCCCTTACCTGAAACGAAGTCTTGCTTGTAGGAAGACTCAGAGCCTGGCATTTAACTCCATTTCTGAAGTAAAACACACAGCAGTGTAATCATCCATTGATCACACTCTGCTTTAGAACAAGAAGCACGCTCTTGCTTTCTAGAGTCTCTAAGACAGCAGGAAACGTGAGTGTGCTGAGAACAAAAGAACTGTGTTTCCTACACATACGGACATTATATAGTCCAACTGTGCTTCTGAAACTGATACAAAGCACTGGTCCTCTAAAATCCAATGCTTGTCTGCTAAGTTGAGAAACGTGTGAGCTTCCTGAACGATGTAGTCCCTTTGAGCAGAAAAGTGACTGCCCTTACCTGAAACGAAGTCTTACTTGTAGGGAGACTCAGAGCATGGGATTTAACTCCATTTCTGAAGTGAAACACACAGCATAGTTCTCATCCATTGATCACACTCTGCTTTAGAACAAGAAGCACGCTCTTGCTTTCTAGACTCTCTAAGACAGCAGGAAAGGTGTGTGTGCTGAGAACAAAAGAACGGTGTTTCCTACACATACGGACCATATCTAGTCCTACTCTGCTTCTTAAACTGATACAAAGCACTGGTTCTCTAACATCCAATGCTTGTCTGTTAAGATGAGAAACGTGTGAGCTCAGTGAACGATGTAGTTCGTTTGAGCTGAAAAGTGACTGCCCTTACCTGAAACGAAGTCTTGCTTGTAGTAAGACACAGAGCCTGGGATTTAACTCCAATTCTGAAGGTAAACACACAGCATAGTTCTCATTCATGGATCACACTCTGATTTAGAGCGAGAAGCACACTCTTGCTTTCTAGAGTCTCTAATACAGCAGGAAATCTGAGTGTGCCCAGAACAAGAGAACGGTGTTTCCTACACATATGGACCATATCTAGTCCAACTCTTCTTCTGAAACTGATACAAAGCACTGGTCCTCTAACATCCAATGCTTGTCATTTAAGATGAGAAACGTGTGAGCTTCCTGAACGATGTAGTCCCTTTGAGCAGAAAAGTGACTGCCCTTACCTGAAACGAAGTCTTGCTTGTAGGGAGACTCAGAGCATGGGATTTAACTCCATTTCTGAAGTGAAACACACAGCATTGTCTCATCCATTGATCACACTCTGCTTTAGAACAAGAAGCACGCTCTTGCTTTCTAGAGTCTCTAAGACATCAGGAAACGTGAGTGTGCTGAGAACAAAAGAACGGTGTTTCCTACACATATGGACCATATCTAGTCCAACTCTGCTTCTTAAACTGATACAAAGCACTGGTCCTCTAACATCCAATGCTTGTCTGTTAAGATGAGAAACGTGTGAGCTCAGTGAACGATGTAGTTCGTTTGAGCTGAAAAGTGACTGCCCTTACCTGAAACGAAGTCTTGCTTGTAGGAAGATGCAGAGCTTGGGATTTAACTACTTTTCTGAAGGGAAACACTCAGCATAGTTCTCATCCATGGATCACACTCTGCTTTAGAGCAAGAAGCACACTCTTGCTTTCTAGAGTCTCTAAGACAGCAGGAAATCTGAGTGTGCCCAGAACAAAAGAACGGTGTTTCCAACACATACGGAAAATATGTAGTCCAAATCTTCTTCTGCAACTGATAGAATGCCCTGGTCCTCTAACATCCAATGCTTGTCAGTTAAGATGAAAACGTGTGATCTTTGTGAATGATGTAGTTCCTTTGAACTGAAAAGTGACTTCCCTTACTTAAAACGAAGTCTTGCTTGTAGTAAGACACAGAACCTGGGATTAAACTCCATTTCTGAAGGGAAATACCCAGCATAGTACTCATCCATGGATCACACTCTGCTTTAGAGCGAGAAGCACACTCTTGCTTTCTAGAGTCTCTAATACAGCAGGAAATCTGAGTGTGCCCAGAAAAAAAGAACGGTGTTTCCTACACATATGGACCATATGTAGTCCAACTCTTCTTCTGAAACAGATACAAAGCACTGTTCATCTAACATCCAATGCTTGTCATTTAAGATAGGAAACGTGTGAGCTTCGTGAATGATGTAATTCGTTTCAGCAGAAAAGTGCCTGCCCTTACCTGAATTGAAGTCTTGCTTGTAGGAAGACTCAGAGCCTGGCATTTAACTCCATTTCTGAAGTAAAACACACAGCAGTGTAATCATCCATTGATCACACTCTGCTTTAGAACAAGAAGCACGCTCTTGCTTTCTAGAGTCTCTAAGACAGCAGGAAACGTGAGTGTGCTGAGAACAAAAGAAAGGTGTTTCCTACACATACGGACATTATATAGTCCAACTCTGCTTCTGAAACTGATACAAAGCACTGGTCCTCTAAAATACAATGCTTGTCTGTTAAGTTAAGAAACGTGTGAGCTTTGTGAATGATGTACTTCATTTGAGCTGAAAAGTCACTGCCCTTACCTGAAATGGAGTCTTGCCTGTAGGAAGACACAGCGCCTGGGAGTTAACTCCATTTCTGAAGGGAAACACACAGCATAGTACTCATCCATGGATCACACTCTGCTTTAGAACAAGAAGCACGCTCTTGCTTTCTAGACTCTCTAAGACAGCAGGAAAGGTGTGTGTGCTGAGAACAAAAGAACGGTGTTTCCTACACATACGGACCATATCTAGTCCTACTCTGCTTCTTAAACTGATACAAAGCACTGGTTCTCTAACATCCAATGCTTGTCTGTTAAGATGAGAAACGTGTGAGCTCAGTGAACGATGTAGTTCATTTGAGCTGAAAAGTGACTGCCCTTACCTGAAACGAAGTCTTGCTTGTAGTAAGACACAGAGCCTGGGATTTAACTCCAATTCTGAAGGTAAACACACAGCATAGTTCTCATTCATGGATCACACTCTGATTTAGAGCGAGAAGCACACTCTTGCTTTCTAGAGTCTCTAATACAGCAGGAAATCTGAGTGTGCCCAGAACAAGAGAACGGTGTTTCCTACACATATGGACCATATCTAGTCCAACTCTTCTTCTGAAACTGATACAAAGCACTGGTCCTCTAACATCCAATGCTTGTCATTTAAGATGAGAAACGTGTGAGCTTCCTGAACGATGTAGTCCCTTTGAGCAGAAAAGTGACTGCCCTTACCTGAAACGAAGTCTTGCTTGTAGGGAGACTCAGAGCATGGGATTTAACTCCATTTCTGAAGTGAAACACACAGCATTGTCTCATCCATTGATCACACTCTGCTTTAGAACAAGAAGCACGCTCTTGCTTTCTAGAGTCTCTAAGACATCAGGAAACGTGAGTGTGCTGAGAACAAAAGAACGGTGTTTCCTACACATATGGACCATATCTAGTCCAACTCTGCTTCTTAAACTGATACAAAGCACTGGTCCTCTAACATCCAATGCTTGTCTGTTAAGATGAGAAACGTGTGAGCCCAGTGAACGATGTAGTTCGTTTGAGCTGAAAAGTGACTGCCCTTACCTGAAACGAAGTCTTGCTTGTAGGAAGATGCAGAGCTTGGGATTTAACTACTTTTCTGAAGGGAAACACTCAGCATAGTTCTCATCCATGGATCACACTCTGCTTTAGAGCAAGAAGCACACTCTTGCTTTCTAGAGTCTCTAAGACAGCAGGAAATCTGAGTGTGCCCAGAACAAAAGAACGGTGTTTCCAACACATACGGACTATATGTAGTCCAAATCTTCTTCTGCAACTGATAGAATGCCCTGGTCCTCTAACATCCAATGCTTGTCAGTTAAGATGAAAACGTGTGATCTTTGTGAATGATGTAGTTCCTTTGAACTGAAAAGTGACTTCCCTTACTTAAAACGAAGTCTTGCTTGTAGTAAGACACAGAACCTGGGATTAAACTCCATTTCTGAAGGGAAATACCCAGCATAGTACTCATCCATGGATCACACTCTGCTTTAGAGCGAGAAGCACACTCTTGCTTTCTAGAGTCTCTAATACAGCAGGAAATCTGAGTGTGCCCAGAAAAAAAGAACGGTGTTTCCTACACATATGGACCATATGTAGTCCAACTCTTCTTCTGAAACAGATACAAAGCACTGTTCATCTAACATCCAATGCTTGTCATTTAAGATGAGAAACGTGTGAGCTTCGTGAATGATGTAATTCGTTTCAGCAGAAAAGTGCCTGCCCTTACCTGAATTGAAGTCTTGCTTGTAGGAAGACTCAGAGCCTGGCATTTAACTCCATTTCTGAAGTAAAACACACAGCAGTGTAATCATCCATTGATCACACTCTGCTTTAGAACAAGAAGCACGCTCTTGCTTTCTAGAGTCTCTAAGACAGCAGGAAACGTGAGTGTGCTGAGAACAAAAGAACTGTGTTTCCTACACATACGGACATTATATAGTCCAACTCTGCTTCTGTAACTGATACAAAGCACTGGTCTTCTAAAATACAATGCTTGTCTGTTAAGTTAAGAAACGTGTGAGCTTTGTGAATGATGTACTTCGTTTGAGCTGAAAAGTCACTGCCCTTACCTGAAATGGAGTCTTGCCTGTAGGAAGACACAGCGCCTGGGAGTTAACTCCATTTCTGAAGGGAAACACACAGCATAGTACTCATCCATGGATCACACTCTGCTTTAGAGCAAGAAGCGTGCTCTTGCTTTCTAGAGTCTCTAAGACAGCAGGAAATCTGAGTGTGCCCAGAACAAAAGAACGGTGTTTCCTACACATACTGACTATATGTAGTCCAAATATTCTTCTGAAACTGATACAATGCACTGGTCCTCTAACATCCAATGCTTGTCAGTTAAGATGAGAAACGTGTGAGCTTCCTGAACGATGTAGTCCTTTTGAGCAGAAAAGTGACTGCCCTTACCTGAAAAGAAGTCTTGCTTATAGGGAGACTCAGAGCATGGGATTTAACTCCATTTCTGAAGTGAAACACACAGCATTGTCTCATCCATTGATCACACTCTGCTTTAGAACAAGAAGCACGCTCTTGCTTTCTAGAGTCTCTAAGACAACAGGAAAGGTGAGTGTGCTGAGAACAAAAGAACGGTGTTTCCTACACATACGGACCATATCTAGTCCAACTCTGCTTCTTAAACTGATACAAAGCACTGGTCCTCTAACATCCAATGCTTGTTTGTTAAGAGGAGAAACGTGTGAGCTCAGTGAACGATGTAGTTCGTTTGAGCTGAAAAGTGACTGCCCTTACCTGAAACGAAGTCTTGCTTGTAGTAAGACACAGAGCCTGGGATTTAAGTCCATTTCTGAAGGGAAACACACAGCATAGTTCTCATTCATGGATCACACTCTGCTTTAGAGCGAGAAGAACACTCTTGCTTTCTTGAGTCTCTAATACAGCAGGAAATCTGAGTGTGCCCAGAACAAAAGAACGGTGTTTCCTACACATATGGACCATATCTAGTCCAACTCTTCTTCTGAAACTGATACAAAGCACTGGTCCTCTAACATCCAATGCTTGTCATTTAAGATGAGAAACGTGTGAGCTTCGTGAATGATGTAGTTCGTTTGAGCAGGAAAGTGACTGCCCTTACCTGAAACGAAGTCTTGCTTGTAGGAAGACATAGAGCCTGGGATTTAACTCCATTTCTGAAGTGAAACACACAGCATTGTCTCATCCATTGATCACACTCTGCTTTAGAACAAGAAGCACGCTCTTGCTTTCTAGAGTCTCTAAGACAGCAGGAAACGTGAGTGTGCTGAGAACAAAAGAACGGTGTTTCCTACACATACGGACGATATCTAGTCCAACTCTGCTTCTTAAACTGATACAAAGCACTGGTCCTCTAACATCCAATGCTTGTCTGTTAAGATGAGAAACGTGTGAGCTCAGTGAACGATGTAGTTCATTTGAGCTGAAAAGTGACTGCCCTTACCCGAAACGAAGTCTTGCTTGTAGGAAGACACAGAGCCTGGGATTTAACTCCATTTCTGAAGGCAAACAAACAGCATAGTTCTCATTCATGGATCACACTCTGCTTTAGAGCGAGAATCACACTCTTGCTTTCTAGAGTCTCTAATACAGCAGGAAATCTGAGTGTGCCCAGAACAAAAGAACGGTGTTTCCTACACATATGGACCATATCTAGTCCAACTCTTCTTCTGAAACTGATACAAAGCACTGGTCCTCTAACATCCAATGCTTGTCATTTAAGATGAGAAACGTGTGAGCTTCGTGAATGATGTAGTTCGTTTGAGCAGGAAAGTGACTGCCCTTACCTGAAACGAAGTCTTGCTTGTAGGAAGACATAGAGCCTGGGATTTAACTCCATTTCTGAAGGGAAACACACAGCATAGTACTCATCCATGGATCACACTCTGCTTTACAGCAAGAAGCACGCTCTTGCTTTCTAGATTATCTTATACAGCAGGAAATCTGAGTGTGCCCAGAACAAAAGAACGGTGTTTCCTACACATACTGACTATATGTAGTCCAAATCTACTTCTGAAACTGATACAATGCACTGGTCCTCTAACATCCAATGCTTGTCAGTTAAGATGAGAAACGTGTGAGCTTCCTGAACGATGTAGTCCCTTTGAGCAGAAAAGTGACTGCCCTTACCTGAAACGAAGTCTTGCTTTTAGGGAGACTCAGAGCATGGGATTTAACACCATTTCTGAAGGCAAACAAACAGCATAGTTCTCATCCATGGATCACACAATGCTTTAGAGCAAGAACCACGCTCTTGCTTTCTAGATTCTCTAAGACAGCAGGAAACGTGAGTGTGCTGAGAACAAAAGTACGGTGTTTCCTACACATACGGACATTATATAGTCCAACTCTTCTTCTGAAACTGATACAAAGCACTGGTCCTCTAACATACAATGCTTGTCAGTTAAGATGAGAAACGTGTGAGCTTCGTGAACGATGTAGTTCGTTTGAGCAGAAAAGTGACTGCCCTTACCTGAAACGAAGTCTTGCTTGTAGGAAGACATAGAGCCTGGGATTTAACTCCTTTTCTGAAGGGAAACACACAGCATAGTTCTCATCCATGGATCACACTCTGCTTTAGAGCAAGAAGCACGCTCTTGCTTTCTAAAATCTCTAAGACAGCAGGAAACGTGAGTGTGCTAAGAACAAAAGAACGGTGTTTCCTACACATACTGACTATATGTAGTCCAAATCTTCTACGGAAACTGATACAAAGTACTGGCCCTCTAACATCCAATGCTTTTCAGTTAAGATGAGAAACGTGTGAGCTTCGTGAACGATGTAGTCCCTTTGAGCAGAAAAGTGACTGCCCTTACCTGAAACGAAGTCTTGCTTGTAGGGAGACTCAGAGCATGGGATTGAACTCCATTTCCGAAGTGAAACACACATCATTGTCTCATCCATTGATCACACTCTGCTTTAGAACAAGAAGCACGCTCTTGCTTTCTAGAGTCTCTAAGACAGCAGGAAATCTGAGTGTGCCCAGAACAAAAGAACGGTGTTTCCTACACATACGGACTATATGTAGTCCAAATCTTCTTCTGCAACTGAT
Source organism: Onychomys leucogaster (assembly GCA_949786385.1). Classification (NCBI taxonomy): domain Eukaryota; kingdom Metazoa; phylum Chordata; class Mammalia; order Rodentia; family Cricetidae; genus Onychomys; species Onychomys leucogaster. Next base: position 3,931,257 of record CATKUP010000029.1, read on the forward strand.
AGAATGCCCTGGTCCTCTAACATCCAATGCTTGTCAGTTAAGATGAAAACGTGTGATCTTTGTGAATGATGTAGTTCCTTTGAACTGAAAAGTGACATCCCTTACTTAAAACGAAGTCTTGCTTGTAGGGAGACTCACAGCATGGGATTTAACTCCATTTCTGAAGTGAAACACACAGCATTGTCTCATCCATTGATCACACTCTGCTTTAGAACAAGAAGCACGCTCTTGCTTTCTAGAGACTCTAAGACAACAGGAAAGGTGAGTGTGCTGAGAACAAAAGAACGGTGTTTCCTACACATACGGACCATATCTAGTCCAACTCTGCTTCTTAAACTGATACAAAGCACTGGTCCTCTAACATCCAATGCTTGTCTGTTAAGATGAGAAACGTGTGAGCTCAGTGAACGATGTAGTTCGTTTGAGCTGAAAAGTGACTGCCCTTACCTGAAACGAAGTCTTGCTTGTAGTAAGACACAGAGCCTGGGATTTAACTCCATTTCTGAAGGGAAACACACAGCATAGTTCTCATTCATGGATCACACTCTGCTTTAGAGCGAGAAGTACACTCTTGCTTTCTAGAGTCTCTAATACAGCAGGAAATCTGAGTGTGCCCAGAACAAAAGAATGGTGTTTCCTACATATATGGACCATATCTAGTCCAACTCTTCTTCTGAAACTGATACAAAGCACTGGTCCTCTAACATCCAATGCTTGTCTGTTAAGATGAGAAACGTGTGAGCTCAGTGAACGATGTAGTTCGTTTGTGCTGAAAAGTGACTGCCCTTACTTAAAACGAAGTCTTGCTTGTAGTAAGACACAGAACCTGGGATTTAACTCCATTTCTGAAGGGAAACACACAGCATAGTACTCATCCATGGATCACACTCTGCTTTAGAGCGAGAAGCACACTCTTGCTTTCTAGAGTCTCTAATACAGCAGGAAATCTGAGTGTGCCCAGAAAAAAAGAACGGGGTTTCCTACACATATGGACCATATGTAGTCCAACTCTTCTTCTGAAACAGATACAAAGCACTGTTCATCTAACATCCAATGCTTGTCATTTAAGATGAGAAACGTGTGAGCTTCGTGAATGATGTAATTCGTTTCAGCAGAAAAGTGCCTGCCCTTACCTGAATTGAAGTCTTGCTTGTAGGAAGACTCAGAGCCTGGCATTTAACTCCATTTCTGAAGTAAAACACACTGCAGTGTAATCATCCATTGATCACACTCTGCTTTAGAGCAAGAAGCGTGCTCTTGCTTTCTAGAGTCTCTAAGATAGCAGGAAATCTGAGTGTGCCCAGAACAAAAGAACGGTGTTTCCTACACATACTGACTATATGTAGTCCAAATCTACTTCTGAAACTGATACAATGCACTGGTCCTCTAACATCCAATGCTTGTCAGTTAAGATGAGAAACGTGTGAGCTTCCTGAACGATGTAGTCCCTTTGAGCAGAAAAGTGACTGCCCTTACCTGAAACGAAGTCTTGCTTTTAGGGAGACTCAGAGCATGGGATTTAACTCCATTTCTGAAGGCAAACAAACAGCATAGTTCTCATCCATGGATCACACAATGCTTTAGAGCAAGAACCATGCTCTTGCTTTCTAGATTCTCTAAGACAGCAGGAAACGTGAGTGTGCTGAGAACAAAAGTACGGTGTTTCCTACACATACGGACATTATATAGTCCAACTCTTCTTCTGAAACTGATACAAAGCACTGGTCCTCTAACATACAATGCTTGTCAGTTAAGATGAGAAACGTGTGAGCTTCGTGAACGATGTAGTTCGTTTGAGCAGAAAAGTGACTGCCCTTACCTGAAACGAAGTCTTGCTTGTAGGAAGACATAGAGCCTGGGATTTAACTCCTTTTCTGAAGGGAAACACACAGCATAGTTCTCATCCATGGATCACACTCTGCTTTAGAGCGAGAAGCACGCTCTTGCTTTCTAAAATCTCTAAGACAGCAGGAAACGTGAGTGTGCTGAGAACAAAAGAACGGTGTTTCCTACACATACGGACCATATCTAGTACAACTCTGCTTCTGAAACAGATACAAAGCACTGGTCTTCTAACATCCAATGCTTGTCAGTTAAGATGAGAAACGTGTGAGCTTCGTGAATGATGTAGTTCCTTTGAGCAGAAAAGTGACTTCCCTTACTTAAAACGAAGTCTTGCTTGTAGTAAGACACAGAGCCTGGGATTTAACTCCATTTCTGAAGGGAAACACACAGCATAGTTCTCATCCATGGATCACACTCTGCTTTAGAGCGAGAAGCACACTCTTGCTTTCTAGAGTCTCTAATACTGCAGGAAATTTGAGTGTGCCCAGAACAAAAGAACGGTGTTTCCTACACATATGGACCATATCTATTCCAACTCTTCTTCTGAAACTGATGCAAAGCACTGGTCCTCTAACACCCAATGCTTGCATTTAAGATGAGAAACGTGTGAGCTTCGTGAATGATGTAGTTCGTTTGAGCAGAAAAGTGCCTTCCCTTGCATGAATTGAAGTCTTTCTTCTAGGAAGACTCAGAGCCTGGCATTTAACTCCATTTCTGAAGCAAAACACACAGCAGTGCAATCATCGATTGATCACACTCTGCTTTAGAGCAAGAAGCACGCTCTTGCTTTCTAGAGTCTCTAAGACAGCAGGAAACGTGAGTGTGCTGAGAACAAAAGAACTGTGTTTCCTACACATACAGACATTATATAGTCCAACTCTGCTTCTGAAACTGATACAAAGCACTGGTCCTCTAAATTCCAATGCTTGTCTGTTAAGATGAGAAACGTGTGATCTTCGTGAATGATGTAGTTCGTTTGAGCTGAAAAGTGACTGCCCTTACCTGAAACGGAGTGTGGCCTTTAGGAAGACACAGCACCTGGGATTTAACTCCATTTCTGAAGGGAAACACACAGCATAGTTCTCATCCATGGATCACACTATGCTTTAGAGCAAGAAGCACGCTCTTGCTTTCTAGAGTCTCTAATACAGCAGGAAATCTGAGTGTGCCCAGAACAAAAGAACGGTGTTTCCTACACATACTGACTATATGTAGTCCAAATCTTCTTCTGAAACTGATACAAAGTACTGACCCTCTAACATCCAATGCTTTTCAGTTAAGATGAGAAACGTGTGAGCTTCGTGAAAGATGTAGTCCCTTTGAGCAGAAAAGTGACTGCCCTTACCTGAAACGAAGTCTTGCTTGTAGGGAGACTCAGAGCATGGGATTGAACTCCATTTCCGAAGTGAAACACACATCATTGTCTCATCCATTGATCACACTATGCTTTAGAACAAGAAGCACGCTCTTGCTTTCTAGAGTCTCTAAGACAGCAGGAAACGTGAGTGTGCTGAGAACAAAGGAACGGTGTTTCCTACACATATGGACCATATCTAGTCCAACTCTTCTTCTGAAACTGATACAAAGCACTGGTCCTCTAACATCCAATGCTTGTCATTTAAGATGAGAAACGTGTGAGCTTCGTGAATGATGTAGTTCGTTTGAGCAGGAAAGTGACTGCCCTTACCTGAAACGAAGTCTTGCTTGTAGGAAGACATAGAGCCTGGGATTTAACTCCTTTTCTGAAGGGAAACACACAGCATAGTTCTCATCCATGGATCACACTCTGCTTTAGAGCGAGAAGCACGCACTTGCTTTCTAAAATCTCTAAGACAGCAGGAAACGTGAGTGTGCTGAGAACAAAAGAACGGTGTTTCCTACACATACGGACCATATCTAGTACAACTCTGCTTCTGAAACAGATACAAAGCACTGGTCCTCTAACATCCAATGCTTGTCAGTTAAGATGAGAAACGTGTGAGCTTCTTGAATGACGTAGTTCCTTTGAGCAGAAAAGTGACTTCCCTTACTTAAAACGAAGTCTTGCTTGTAGTAAGACACAGAGCCTGGGATTTAACTCCATTTCTGAAGAGAAACACACAGCATAGTTCTCATCCATGGATCACACTCGGCTTTAGAGCAAGAAGCGTGCTCTTGCTTTCTAGAGTCTCTAAGACAGCAGGAAATCTGAGTGTGCCCAGAACAAAAGAACGGTGTTTCCTACACATACTGACTATATGTAGTCCAAATATTCTTCTGAAACTGATACAATGCACTGGCCCTCTAACTTCCAATGCTTGTCAGTTAAGATGAGAAACGTGTGAGCTTCCTGAACGATGTAGTCCTTTTGAGCAGAAAAGTGACTGCCCTTACCTGAAACGAAGTCTTGCTTGTAGGGAGACTCAGAGCATGGGATTTAACTCCATTTCTGAAGTGAAACACACAGCATTGTCTCATCCATTGATCACACTGTGCTTTAGGACAAGAAGCTCGCTCTTGCTTTCTAGAGTCTCTAAGACAACAGGAAAGGTGAGTGTGCTGAGAACAAAAGAACGGTGTTTCCTACACATACGGACCATATCTAGTCCAACTCTGCTTCTTAAACTGATACAAAGCACTGGTTCTCTAACATCCAATGCTTGTCTGTTAGGAAGAGAAACGTGTGAGCTCAATGAACGATGTAGTTCGTTTGAGCTGAAAAGTGACTGCCCTTACCTGAAACGAAGTCTTGCTTGTAGTAAGACACAGAGCCTGGGATTTAAGTCCATTTCTGAAGGGAAACACACAGCATAGTTCTCATTCATGGATCACTCTCTGCTTTAGAGCGAGAAGAACACTCTTGCTTTCTAGAGTCTCTAATACAGCAGGAAATCTGAATGTGCTGAGAACAAAAGAACGGTGTTTCCTACACATATGGACCATATCTAGTCCAACTCTTCTTCTGAAACTGATACAAAGCACTGGTCCTCTAACATCCAATGCTTGTCATTTAAGATGAGAAACGTGTGAGCTTCGTGAATGATGTAGTTCTTTTGAGCAGGAAAGTGACTGCCCTTACCTGAAACGAAGTCTTGCTTGTAGGAAGACATAGAGCCTGGGATTTAACTCCATTTCTGAAGGGAAACACACAGCATAGTACTCATCCATGGATCACACTCTGCTTTACAGCAAGAAGCACGCTCTTGCTTTCTAGATTATATAATACAGCAGGAAATCTGAGTGTGCCCAGAACAAAAGAACGGTGTTTCCTACACATACTGACTATATGTAGTCCAAATCTTCTTCTGAAACTGATACAATGCACTGGTACTCTAACATCCAATGCTTGTCAGTTAAGATGAGAAACGTGTGAGCTTCCTGAACGATGTAGTCCCTTTGAGCAGAAAAGTGACTGCCCTTACCTGAAACGAAGTCTTGCTTGTAGGGAGACTCAGAGCATGGGATTTAACTCCATTTCTGAAGTGAAACACACAGCATTGTCTCATCCATTGATCACACTCTGCTTTAGAACAAGAAGCACGCTCTTGCTTTCTAGAGTCTCTAAGACAGCAGAAAACGTGAGTGTGCTGAGAACAAAAGAACGGTGTTTCCTACACATACGGACCATATCTAGTCCAACGCTGCTTCTTAAACTGATACAAAGACTGGTCCTCTAACATCCAATGCTTGTCTGTTAAGATGAGAAACGTGTGAGCTCAGTGAACGATGTAGTTCGTTTGAGCAGAAAAGTGACTGCCCTTACCTGAAACGAAGTCTTGCTTGTAGGAAGACATAGAGCCTGGGATTTAACTCCATTTCTGAAGGCAAACAAACAGCATAGTTCTCATTCATGGATCACACTCTGCTTTAGAGCGAGAAGCACACTCTTGCTTTCTAGAGTCTCTAATACAGCAGGAAATCTGAGTGTGCCCAGAACAAAAGAACGGTGTTTCCTACAATACGGACCATATCTACTACAACTCTGCTTCTGAAACAGATACAAAGCACTGGTCCTCTAACATCCAATGCTTGTCAGTTAAGATGAGAAACGTGTGAGCTTCGTGAATGATGTAGTTCCTTTGAGCAGAAAAGTGACTTCCCTTACTTAAAACGAAGTCTTGCTTGTAGTAAGACACAGAGCCTGGGATTTAACTCCATTTCTGAAGGGAAACACACAGCATAGTTCTCATCCATGGATCACAGTCTGCTTTAGAGCGAGAAGCACACTCTTGCTTTCTAGAATCTCTAATAATGCAGGAAATCTGAGTGTGCCCAGAACAAAAGAACGGTGTTTCCTACACATATGGACCATATCTATTCCAACTCTTCTTCTGAAACTGATGCAAAGCACTGGTCCTCTAACATCCAATGCTTGCATTTAAGATGAGAAACGTGTGAGCTTCGTGAATGATGTAGTTCCTTTGAGCAGAAAAGTGCCTGCCCTTACATGAATTGAAGTCTTTCTTCTAGGAAGACTCAGAGCCTGGCATTTAACTCCATTTCTGAAGTAAAACACACAGCAGTGTAATCATCGATTGATCACACTCTGCTTTAGAGCAAGAAGCACGCTCTTGCTTTCTAGAGTCTCTAAGACAGCAGGAAACGTGAGTGTGCTGAGAACAAAAGAACTGTGTTTCCTACACATACGGACATTATATAGTCCAACTCTGCTTCTGAAACTGATACAAAGCACTGGTCCTCTAAAATCCAATGCTTGTCTGTTAAGATGAGAAACGTGTGATCTTCGTGAATGATGTAGTTCGTTTGAGCTGAAAAGTGACTGCCCTTACCTGAAACGGAGTGTTGCCTGTAGGAAGACACAGCACCTGGGATTTAACTCCATTTCTGAAGGGAAACACACAGCATAGTTCTCATCCATGGATCACACTATGCTTTAGAGCAAGAAGCACGCTCTTGCTTTCTAGAGTCTCTAATACTGCAGGAAATCTGAGTGTGCCCAGAACAAAAGAACGGTGTTTCCTACACATACTGACTATATGTAGTCCAAATCTTCTTCTGAAACTGATACAAAGTACTGACCCTCTAACATCCAATGCTTTTCAGTTAAGATGAGAAACGTGTGAGCTTCGTGAATGATGTAGTCCCTTTGAGCAGAAAAGTGACTGCCCTTACCTGAAACGAAGTCTTGCTTGTAGGGAGACTCAGAGCATGGGATTGAACTCCATTTCCGAAGTGAAACACACATCATTGTCTCATCCATTGATCACACTCTGCTTTAGAACAAGAAGCACGCTCTTGCTTTCTAGAGTCTCTAAGACAGCAGGAAACGTTAGTGTGCTGAGAACAAAGGAACGGTGTTTCCTACACATATGGACCATATCTAGTCCAACTCAGCTTCTTAAACTGATACAAAGCACTGGTCCTCTAACATCCAATGCTTGTCTGTTAAGATGAGAAACTTGTAAGCTTTGTGAATGATGTAGTTCCTTTGAACTGAAAAGTAACTGCCCTTACCTGAAACGAAGTCTTGCTTGTAGTAAGACACAGAGCCTGGGATTTAACTCCATTTCTGAAGGGAAACACACAGCATAGTTCTCATTCATGGATCACACTCTGCTTTGGAGCGAGAAGCACACTCTTGCTTTCTAGAGTCTCTAATACAGCAGGAAATCTGAGTGTGCCCAGAACAAAAGAACGGTGTATCCTACACATATGGACCATATCTAGTCCAACTCTTCTTCTGAAACTGATACAAAGCACTGGTCCTCTAACATCCAATGCTTGTCATTTAAGATGAGAAACGTGTGAGCTTCGTGAATGATGTAGTTCGTTTGAGCAGGAAAGTGACTGCCCTTACCTGAAACGAAGTCTTGCTTGTAGGAAGACATAGAGCCTGGGATTTAACTCCTTTTCTGAAGGGAAACACACAGCATAGTTCTCATCCATGGATCACACTCTGCTTTAGAGCGAGAAGCACGCTCTTGCTTTCTAAAGTCTCTAAGACAGCAGGAAACGTGAGTGTTCTGAGAAAAAAGAACGGTGTTTCCTACACATACGGACCATATCTAGTACAACTCTGCTTCTGAAACTGATACAAAGCACTGGTCCTCTAAAATCCAATGCTTGTCTGTTAAGATGAGAAACGTGTGAGCTTCGTGAATGATGTAGTTCGTTTGAGCTTTAAAGTGACTGTCCTTACCTGAAACGGAGGCTTGCCTGTAGGAAGACACAGCCCCTGGGATGTAAATCCATTTCTGAAGGGAAACACACAGCATAGTTCTCATCCATGGATCACACTCTGCTTTAGAGCAAGAAGCATGCTCTTGCTTTCTAGAGTCTCTAAGACAGCAGGAAATCTGAGTGTGCCCAGAACAAAAGAACGGTGTTTCCTACACATACTGACTATATGTAGTCCAAATATTCTTCTGAAACTGATACAATGCACTGGTCCTCTAACATCCAATGCTTGTCAGTTAAGATGAGAAACGTGTGAGCTTCCTGAACGATGTAGTCCTTTTGAGCAGAAAAGTGACTGCCCTTACCTGAAACGAAGTCTTGCTTGTAGGGAGACTCAGAGCATGGGATTTAACTCCATTTCTGAAGTGAAACACACAGCATTGTCTCATCCATTGATCACACTGTGCTTTAGGACAAGAAGCACGCTCTTGCTTTCTAGAGTCTCTAAGACAACAGGAAAGGTGAGTGTGCTGAGAACAAAAGAACGGTGTTTCCTACACATACGGACCATATCTAGTCCAACTCTGCTTCTTAAACTGATACAAAGCACTGGTCCTCTAACATCCAATGCTTGTCTGTTAGGAAGAGAAACGTGTGAGCTCAATGAACGATGTAGTTCGTTTGAGCTGCAAAGTGACTGCCCTTACCTGAAACGAAGTCTTGCTTGTAGTAAGACACAGAGCCTGGGATTTAAGTCCATTTCTGAAGGGAAACACACAGCATAGTTCTCATTCATGGATCACTCTCTGCTTTAGAGCGAGAAGAACACTCTTGCTTTCTAGAGTCTCTAATACAGCAGGAAATCTGAGTGTGCTGAGAACAAAAGAACGGTGTTTCCTACACATATGGACCATATCTAGTCCAACTCTTCTTCTGAAACTGATACAAAGCACTGGTCCTCTAACATCCAATGCTTGTCATTTAAGATGAGAAACGTGTGAGCTTCGTGAATGATGTAGTTCTTTTGAGCAGGAAAGTGACTGCCCTTACCTGAAACGAAGTCTTGCTTGTAGGAAGACATAGAGCCTGGGATTTAACTCCATTTCTGAAGGGAAACACACAGCATAGTACTCATCCATGGATCACACTCTGCTTTACAGCAAGAAGCACGCTCTTGCTTTCTAGATTATATAATACAGCAGGAAATCTGAGTGTGCCCAGAACAAAAGAATGGTGTTTCCTACACATACTGACTATATGTAGTCCAAATCTTCTTCTGAAACTGATACAATGCACTGGTACTGTAACATCCAATGCTTGTCAGTTAAGATGAGAAACGTGTGAGCTTCCTGAACGATGTAGTCCCTTTGAGCAGAAAAGTGACTGCCCTTACCTGAAACGAAGTCTTGCTTGTAGGGAGACTCAGAGCATGGGATTTAACTCCATTTCTGAAGTGAAACACACAGCATTGTCTCATCCATTGATCACACTCTGCTTTAGAACAAGAAGCACGCTCTTGCTTTCTAGAGTCTCTAAGACAGCAGAAAACGTGAGTGTGCTGAGAACAAAAGAACGGTGTTTCCTACACATACGGACCATATCTAGTCCAACGCTGCTTCTTAAACTGATACAAAGACTGGTCCTCTAACATCCAATGCTTGTCTGTTAAGATGAGAAACGTGTGAGCTCAGTGAACGATGTAGTTCGTTTGAGCAGAAAAGTGACTGCCCTTACCTGAAACGAAGTCTTGCTTGTAGGAAGACATAGAGCCTGGGATTTAACTCCATTTCTGAAGGCAAACAAACAGCATAGTTCTCATTCATGGATCACACTCTGCTTTAGAGCGAGAAGCACACTCTTGCTTTCTAGAGTCTCTAATACAGCAGGAAATCTGAGTGTGCCCAGAACAAAAGAACGGTGTTTCCTACAATACGGACCATATCTACTACAACTCTGCTTCTGAAACAGATACAAAGCACTGGTCCTCTAACATCCAATGCTTGTCAGTTAAGATGAGAAACGTGTGAGCTTCGTGAATGATGTAGTTCCTTTGAGCAGAAAAGTGACTTCCCTTACTTAAAACGAAGTCTTGCTTGTAGTAAGACACAGAGCCTGGGATTTAACTCCATTTCTGAAGGGAAACACACAGCATAGTTCTCATCCATGGATCACAGTCTGCTTTAGAGCGAGAAGCACACTCTTGCTTTCTAGAATCTCTAATAATGCAGGAAATCTGAGTGTGCCCAGAACAAAAGAACGGTGTTTCCTACACATATGGACCATATCTATTCCAACTCTTCTTCTGAAACTGATGCAAAGCACTGGTCCTCTAACATCCAATGCTTGCATTTAAGATGAGAAACGTGTGAGCTTCGTGAATGATGTAGTTCCTTTGAGCAGAAAAGTGCCTGCCCTTACATGAATTGAAGTCTTTCTTCTAGGAAGACTCAGAGCCTGGCATTTAACTCCATTTCTGAAGTAAAACACACAGCAGTGTAATCATCGATTGATCACACTCTGCTTTAGAGCAAGAAGCACGCTCTTGCTTTCTAGAGTCTCTAAGACAGCAGGAAACGTGAGTGTGCTGAGAACAAAAGAACTGTGTTTCCTACACATACGGACATTATATAGTCCAACTCTGCTTCTGAAACTGACACAAAGCACTGGTCCTCTAAAATCCAATGCTTGTCTGTTAAGATGAGAAACGTGTGATCTTCGTGAATGATGTAGTTCGTTTGAGCTGAAAAGTGACTGCCCTTACCTGAAACGGAGTGTTGCCTGTAGGAAGACACAGCACCTGGGATTTAACTCCATTTCTGAAGGGAAACACACAGCATAGTTCTCATCCATGGATCACACTATGCTTTAGAGCAAGAAGCACGCTCTTGCTTTCTAGAGTCTCTAATACTGCAGGAAATCTGAGTGTGCCCAGAACAAAAGAACGGTGTTTCCTACACATACTGACTATATGTAGTCCAAATCTTCTTCTGAAACTGATACAAAGTACTGACCCTCTAACATCCAATGCTTTTCAGTTAAGATGAGAAACTTGTGAGCTTCGTGAATGATGTAGTCCCTTTGAGCAGAAAAGTGACTGCCCTTACCTGAAACGAAGTCTTGCTTGTAGGGAGACTCAGAGCATGGGATTGAACTCCATTTCCGAAGTGAAACACACATCATTGTCTCATCCATTGATCACACTCTGCTTTAGAACAAGAAGCACGCTCTTGCTTTCTAGAGTCTCTAAGACAGCAGGAAACGTGAGTGTGCTGAGAACAAAGGAACGGTGTTTCCTACACATATGGACCATATCTAGTCCAACTCAGCTTCTTAAACTGATACAAAGCACTGGTCCTCTAACATCCAATGCTTGTCTGTTAAGATGAGAAACTTGTAAGCTTTGTGAATGATGTAGTTCCTTTGAACTGAAAAGTAACTGCCCTTACCTGAAACGAAGTCTTGCTTGTAGTAAGACACAGAGCCTGGGATTTAACTCCATTTCTGAAGGGAAACACACAGCATAGTTCTCATTCATGGATCACACTCTGCTTTGGAGCGAGAAGCACACTCTTGCTTTCTAGAGTCTCTAATACAGCAGGAAATCTGAGTGTGCCCAGAACAAAAGAACGGTGTATCCTACACATATGGACCATATCTAGTCCAACTCTTCTTCTGAAACTGATACAAAGCACTGGTCCTCTAACATCCAATGCTTGTCATTTAAGATGAGAAACGTGTGAGCTTCGTGAATGATGTAGTTCGTTTGAGCAGGAAAGTGACTGCCCTTACCTGAAACGAAGTCTTGCTTGTAGGAAGACATAGAGCCTGGGATTTAACTCCTTTTCTGAAGGGAAACACACAGCATAGTTCTCATCCATGGATCACACTCTGCTTTAGAGCGAGAAGCACGCTCTTGCTTTCTAAAGTCTCTAAGACAGCAGGAAACGTGAGTGTTCTGAGAAAAAAGAACGGTGTTTCCTACACATACGGACCATATCTAGTACAACTCTGCTTCTGAAACTGATACAAAGCACTGGTCCTCTAAAATCCAATGCTTGTCTGTTAAGATGAGAAACGTGTGAGCTTCGTGAATGATGTAGTTCGTTTGAGCTTTAAAGTGACTGTCCTTACCTGAAACGGAGGCTTGCCTGTAGGAAGACACAGCCCCTGGGATGTAAATCCATTTCTGAAGGGAAACACACAGCATAGTTCTCATCCATGGATCACACTCTGCTTTAGAGCAAGAAGCATGCTCTTGCTTTCTAGAGTCTCTAAGACAGCAGGAAATCTGAGTGTGCCCAGAACAAAAGAACGGTGTTTCCTACACATACTGACTATATGTAGTCCAAATATTCTTCTGAAACTGATACAATGCACTGGTCCTCTAACATCCAATGCTTGTCAGTTAAGATGAGAAACGTGTGAGCTTCCTGAACGATGTAGTCCTTTTGAGCAGAAAAGTGACTGCCCTTACCTGAAACGAAGTCTTGCTTGTAGGGAGACTCAGAGCATGGGATTTAACTCCATTTCTGAAGTGAAACACACAGCATTGTCTCATCCATTGATCACACTGTGCTTTAGGACAAGAAGCACGCTCTTGCTTTCTAGAGTCTCTAAGACAACAGGAAAGGTGAGTGTGCTGAGAACAAAAGAACGGTGTTTCCTACACATACGGACCATATCTAGTCCAACTCTGCTTCTTAAACTGATACAAAGCACTGGTCCTCTAACATCCAATGCTTGTCTGTTAGGAAGAGAAACGTGTGAGCTCAATGAACGATGTAGTTCGTTTGAGCTGAAAAGTGACTGCCCTTACCTGAAACGAAGTCTTGCTTGTAGTAAGACACAGAGCCTGGGATTTAAGTCCATTTCTGAAGGGAAACACACAGCATAGTTCTCATTCATGGATCACTCTCTGCTTTAGAGCGAGAAGAACACTCTTGCTTTCTAGAGTCTCTAATACAGCAGGAAATCTGAGTGTGCTGAGAACAAAAGAACGGTGTTTCCTACACATATGGACCATATCTAGTCCAACTCTTCTTCTGAAACTGATACAAAGCACTGGTCCTCTAACATCCAATGCTTGTCATTTAAGATGAGAAACGTGTGAGCTTCGTGAATGATGTAGTTCTTTTGAGCAGGAAAGTGACTGCCCTTACCTGAAACGAAGTCTTGCTTGTAGGAAGACATAGAGCCTGGGATTTAACTCCATTTCTGAAGGGAAACACACAGCATAGTACTCATCCATGGATCACACTCTGCTTTACAGCAAGAAGCACGCTCTTGCTTTCTAGATTATATAATACAGCAGGAAATCTGAGTGTGCCCAGAACAAAAGAACGGTGTTTCCTACACATACTGACTATATGTAGTCCAAATCTTCTTCTGAAACTGATACAATGCACTGGTACTCTAACATCCAATGCTTGTCAGTTAAGATGAGAAACGTGTGAGCTTCCTGAACGATGTAGTCCCTTTGAGCAGAAAAGTGACTGCCCTTACCTGAAACGAAGTCTTGCTTGTAGGGAGACTCAGAGCATGGGATTTAACTCCATTTCTGAAGTGAAACACACAGCAGTGTAATCATCGATTGATCACACTCTGCTTTAGAGCAAGAAGCACGCTCTTGCTTTCTAGAGTCTCTAAGACAGCAGGAAACGTGAGTGTGCTGAGAACAAAAGAACTGTGTTTCCTACACATACGGACATTATATAGTCCAACTCTGCTTCTGAAACTGATACAAAGCACTGGTCCTCTAAAATCCAATGCTTGTCTGTTAAGATGAGAAACGTGTGATCTTCGTGAATGATGTAGTTCGTTTGAGCTGAAAAGTGACTGCCCTTACCTGAAACGGAGTGTTGCCTGTAGGAAGACACAGCACCTGGGATTTAACTCCATTTCTGAAGGGAAACACACAGCATAGTTCTCATCCATGGATCACACTATGCTTTAGAGCAAGAAGCACGCTCTTGCTTTCTAGAGTCTCTAATACTGCAGGAAATCTGAGTGTGCCCAGAACAAAAGAACGGTGTTTCCTACACATACTGACTATATGTAGTCCAAATCTTCTTCTGAAACTGATACAAAGTACTGACCCTCTAACATCCAATGCTTTTCAGTTAAGATGAGAAACGTGTGAGCTTCGTGAATGATGTAGTCCCTTTGAGCAGAAAAGTGACTGCCCTTACCTGAAACGAAGTCTTGCTTGTAGGGAGACTCAGAGCATGGGATTGAACTCCATTTCCGAAGTGAAACACACATCATTGTCTCATCCATTGATCACACTCTGCTTTAGAACAAGAAGCACGCTCTTGCTCTCTAGAGTCTCTAAGACAGCAGGAAACGTGAGTGTGCTGAGAACAAAGGAACGGTGTTTCCTACACATATGGACCATATCTAGTCCAACTCAGCTTCTTAAACTGATACAAAGCACTGGTCCTCTAACATCCAATGCTTGTCTGTTAAGATGAGAAACTTGTAAGCTTTGTGAATGATGTAGTTCCTTTGAACTGAAAAGTAACTGCCCTTACCTGAAACGAAGTCTTGCTTGTAGTAAGACACAGAGCCTGGGATTTAACTCCATTTCTGAAGGGAAACACACAGCATAGTTCTCATTCATGGATCACACTCTGCTTTGGAGCGAGAAGCACACTCTTGCTTTCTAGAGTCTCTAATACAGCAGGAAATCTGAGTGTGCCCAGAACAAAAGAACGGTGTTTCCTACACATATGGACCATATCTAGTCCAACTCTTCTTCTGAAACTGATACAAAGCACTGGTCCTCTAACATCCAATGCTTGTCATTTAAGATGAGAAACGTGTGAGCTTCGTGAATGATGTAGTTCGTTTGAGCAGGAAAGTGACTGCCCTTACCTGAAACGAAGTCTTGCTTGTAGGAAGACATAGAGCCTGGGATTTAACTCCTCTTCTGAAGGGAAACACACAGCATAGTTCTCATCCATGGATCACACTCTGCTTTAGAGCGAGAAGCACCCCCTTGCTTTCTAAAGTCTCTAAGACAGCAGGAAACGTGAGTGTTCTGAGAAAAAAGAACGGTGTTTCCTACACATACGGACCATATCTAGTACAACTCTGCTTCTGAAACTGATACAAAGCACTGGTCCTCTAAAATCCAATGCTTGTCTGTTAAGATGAGAAACGTGTGAGCTTCGTGAATGATGTAGTTCGTTTGAGCTTTAAAGTGACTGTCCTTACCTGAAACGGAGGCTTGCCTGTAGGAAGACACAGCCCGTGGGATGTAACTCCATTTCTGAAGGGAAACACACAGCATAGTTCTCATCCATGGATCACACTCTGCTTTAGTGCAAGAAGCACGCTCTTGCTTTCTAGAGTCTCTAATACACCAGGAAATCTGAGTGTGCCCAGAACAAAAGAACGGTGTTTCCTACACATACGGACCATATCTAGTCCAACACTTCTTCTGAAACTGATACAAAGCACTGGTCCTCTAACATCCAATGCTTGTCAATTAAGATGAGAAACGAGTGAGCTTTGTGAACGATGTAGTTCGTTTGAGCAGAAAACTGACTGCCCTTACCTGAAACGAAGTCTTGCTTGTAGGAAGACTCAGAGCCTGGGATTTAACTCCATTTCTGAAGTGAAACACACAGCAGTTTTCTCATCCATTGATCACAATCTGCTTTAGAACAAGAAGCACGCTCTTGCTTTCTAGAGTCTCTAAGACAGCTGGAAATCTGAGTGTGCCCAGAACAAAAGAACGGTGTTTCCTACACATATGGCCCATATCTACTCCAAATCTGCTTCTGAAATTGATACAAAGCACTGACCCTCTAACATTGAATGCTTGTCAGTTAAGATGAGAAACGTGTGAGCTTTGTGAATGATGTAGCTCCTTTGAACTGAAAAGTGACTACCCTTACCTGAAATGAAGTCTTGCTTGTAGTAAGAAACAGAACCTGGGATTTAACTCCATTTCTGAAGGGAAACACAGCATAGTTCTCATCTATGGATCACACTCTTGCTTTCTAGAGTCTCTAATACAGCAGGAAATCTGAGTGTGCCCAGAACAAAAGAATGGTGTTTCCTACACATACGTACATTATATAGTCCAACTCTGCTTCTGAAACTGATACAAAGCACTGATCCTCTAAAATCCAATGCTTGTCTGTTAAGATGAGAAACGTGTGAGCTTCGTGAATGATGTAGTTCATTTGAGCTGAAAAGTGACTGCCCATACCTGAAACGGAGTCTTGCCTGTAGGAAGACACAGCGCCTGGGATGTAACTCCATTTCTGAAGGGAAACACACAGCATAGTTCTCATCCATGGATCACACTCTGCTTTAGTGCAAGAAACACACTCTTGCTTTCTAGAGTCTCTAATACAGCAGGAAATCTGAGTGTGCCCAGAACAAAAGAACGGTGTTTCCTACACATACTGACTATATGTAGTCCAAATCTTCCTCTGAAACTGATACAATGCACTGGGCCTCTAACATCCAATGCTTGTCAGTTAAGATGAGAAATGTGTGAGCTTAGTGAACGATGTAGTCCCTTTGAGCAGAAAAGTGACTGCCCTTACCAGAAACGAAGTCTTGCTTGTAGGAAGACTCAGAGCAAGGGATTGAACTCCATTTCTGAAGTGAAACACACAGCATTGTCTCATCCATTGATCACACTCTGCTTTAGAACAAGTAGCACGCTCTTGCTTTCTAGATCTCTAAGACAGCAGGAAACATGAGTGTGCTGAGAACAAAAGAACAGTGTTTCCTACACATACGGACCATAGCTAGTCCAACTCTGCTTCTGAAACTGATAAAAAGCACTGATCCTCTAACATCCAATGCTTGTCTGTTAAGATGAGAAAAGTGTGAGCTCAGTGAACGATGTAGTTTGTTTGAGATGAAAAGTGACTGCCCTTAACCGAAACGAAGTCTTGCTTGTTGGAAGACACAGAGCCTCGGATTTAACTCCATTTCTGAAGGGAAACACACAGCATACTTCTCATCCATGGATCACACTCTGCTTTAGAGCGAGAAGCACGCTCTTGCTTTCTAGAGTCTCTAAGACAGCAGGAAACATGAGTGTGCTGAGAACAAAAAAACGGTGTTTCCTACACATACGGACCATATCTAGTGCAACTCTTCTTCTGAAACTGATACAAAGCACTGGTCCTCTAACATCCAATGCTTGTCAATTAAGATTAGAAACGAGTGAGCTTTGTGAACGATGGAGTTCGTTTGAGCAGAAAAGTGACTGCCCTTACCTGAAACGAAGTCTTGATTGTAGGAATAATCAGAGCCTGGGATTTAACTCCATTTCTGAAGGCAAACCAACAGCATAGTTCTCATCCATGGATCACACTCTGCTTTAGAACAAGAAGCACGCTCTTGCTTTCTAGAGTCTCTAAGACAGCAAGAAACGTGAGTTAGCTGAGAACAAAAGAACGGTGTTTCCTACACATACGGACCATATCTAGTCCAACTGTGCTTCTCAAACTGAAACAAAGCACTGGTCCTCTAACATCCAATGCTTCTCTGTTAAAATGAGAAACGTGTGAGCTCCGTGAAAGATGTAGTTTATTTGAGCTGAAAAGTGACTGCCCTTACCTGAAACGAAGTCTTGCTTGTAGGAAGACATAGAGCCTGGGATTTAACTCTTTTTCTGAAGCGAAACACACAGCATAGTTTTCATCCATGGATCACACTCTGCTTTAGAGCGAGAAGCACGCTCTTGCTTTCTAGAGTCTCTAAGACAGCAGGAAACGTGAGTGTGCTGATAACAAAAGAACGGTGTTTCCTACACATACAGACATTTTATAGTCTAACTCTTCTTCTGAAACTGATACAAAGCATTGGTACTCTAACATCTAATGCTTGTCAGTTAAGATGAGAAACGTGTGAGCTTCGTGAACGATGTAGTTCGTTTGAGCAGAAAAGTGACTGCCCTTACCTGAAACGAAGTCTTGCTTGTAGGGAGACTCAGAGCCTGGGATTTAACTCCTTTTCTGAATTGAAACACACAGCATAGTTTTCATCCATGGATCCCACTCTGCTTTAGAATGAGAAGCACGCTCTTGCTTTCTAGAGTCTCTAAGACAGCAGGAAACGTAAGTGTGCCCAGAACAGTAACGGTGTTTCTTACACATATGGACCATATGTAGTCCAAATCTTCTTCTGAAACTGATACAAAGCACTGGTCCTCTAACATCCAATGCTTGTACAGTTAAGATGAGAAACCTGTGAGCTCTGGGAACGATGTAGTTCGTTTGAGCAGAAAAGTGACTGCCGTTACCTGAAACGAAGTCTTGCTTGTAGGAAGACATAGAGCCTGGGATTTAACTACTTTTCTGAAGGGAAACACACAGCATAGTTTTCATCCATGGATCACACTCTGCTTTAGAGTGAGAAGCACACTCTTGCTTTCTAGATACTCTAAGACAGCAGGAAATCTGAGTGTGCCCAGAACAAAAGAACGGTGTTTCCTACACATATGGACCATATCTAATCAAATCTGCTTCTGAAACTGATACAAAGCACTGGTCCTCTAAAATCCAATGCTTGTCTGTTAAGATGAGAAACGTGTGAGCTTCGTGAATGATGTTGTTCCTTTAACTGAAAAGTGACTTACCTTACTTGAAACGAAGTCTTGCTTGTAGTAAGACACAGAGCCTGGGATTTAACTCCATTTCTGAAGGGAAACACACAGCATAGGTCTCATCCATGGATCATACTCTGCTTTAGAGCGAGATGCACACTCTTGCTTTCTAGAGTCTCTAATACAGCAGGAAATCTGAGTGTGCCCAGAACAAAAGAACGGTGTTTCCTACACATATGGACCATATCTAGTCCAACTCTTCTTCTGAAACTGATACAAAGCACTGGTCCTCTAACATCAAAGGCTTGTCATTTAAGATGAGAAACGTGTGAGCTTCGTGAATGATGTAGTTCCTTTGAACTGAAAAGTGACTACCCTTACCTGAAATGAAGTCTTGCTTGTAGTAAGAAACAGAACCTGGGATTTAACTCCATTTCTGAAGGGAAATACAGCATAGTTCTCATCTATGGATCACACTCTTGCTTTCTAGAGTCTCTAATACAGCAGGAAATCTGAGTGTGCCCAGAACAAAAGAACGGTGTTTCCTACACATACGGACCATATCTAGTCCAACTCTGCTTCTTAAACTGATACAAAGCAATGGTCCTCTAACATCCCATGCTTGTCTGTTAAGATGAGAAATGTGTGAGCTCAGTGAACGATGTAGTTCGTTTGAGCTGAAAAGTGACTGCCCTTACCCGAAACGAAGTCTTGCTTGTAGGAAGACACAGAGCCTGGGATTTAACTCCATTTCTGAAGGCAAACAAACAGCATAGTTCTCATCCATGGATCACACTCTGCTTTAGAGCAAGAAGCACGCTCTTGCTTTCTAGATTCTCTAAGACAGCAGGAAACGTGAGTGTGCTGAGAACAAAAGAACGGTGTTTCCTACACATACGGACATTATATAGTCCAACTCTTCTTCTGACACTGATACAAAACACTGGTCCTCTAACATACAATGCTTGTCAGTTAAGATGAGAAACGTGTGAGCTTCGTGAACGATGTAGTTCGTTTGAGCAGAAAAGTGACTGCCCTTACCTGAAAAGAAGTCTGGCTTGTAGGAAGACATAGAGCCTGGGATTTAACTCCTTTTCTGAAGGGAAACACACAGCATAGTTCTCATCCATGGATCACACTCTGCTTTAGAGCGAGAAGCACGCTCTTGCTTTGTAAAGTCTCTAAGACAGCAGGAAACATGAGTGTGCTGAGAACAAAAAAACGGTGTTTCGTACACATACGGACCATATCTAGTACAACTCTGCTTCTGAAACTGATACAAAGCACTGGTCCTCTAACATCCAATGCTTGTCATTTAAGATGAGAAACGTGTGAGCTTCGTGAATTGTGTAGTTCCTTTGAGCAGAAAAGTGCCTGCCCTTACCTGAATTGAAGTCTTGCTTGTAGGAAGACTCAGAGCCTGGGATTTAACTCCATTTCTGAAGTGAAACACACAGCAGTTTTCTCATCCATTGATCACACTCTGCTTTAGAACAAGAAGCACGCTCTTGCTTTCTAGAGTCTCTAAGACAGCAGGAAATCTGAGTGTGCCCAGAACAAAAGAACGATGTTTCCTACACATATGGCCCATATCTACTCCAAATCTGCTTTTGAAACTGATACAAAGCACTGACCCTCTAACATTGAATGCTTGTCAGTTAAGATGAGAAACGTGTGAGCTTTGTGAATGATGTAGCTCCTTTGAACTGAAAAGTGACTACCCTTACCTGAAATGAAGTCTTGCTTGTAGTAAGAAACAGAACCTGGGATTTAACTCCATTTCTGAAGGGAAACACACAGCATTGTCTTATCCATTGATCACACTCTGCTTTAGAACAAGAAGCACGCTCTTGCTTTCTAGACTCTCTAAGACAGCAGGAAAGGTGAGTGTGCTGAGAACAAAAGAACGGTGTTTCCTACACATACGGACTATATGTATTCCAAATCTTCTTCTGAAACTGATAGAATGCACTGGTCCTCTAACATCCAATGCTTGTCAGTTAAGATGAGAAACGTGTGAGCTTTGTGAATGATGTAGTTCATTTGTGCAGAAACGTGACTGCCATTACCTGAAACGAAGTCTTGCTTGTAGTAAGACACAGAGTCTGGGATTTAAGTCCATTTCTGAAGGGAAACACACAGCATAGTTCTCATCCATGGATCACACACTGCTTTAGAACAAGAAGCACGCTCTTGATTTCTAGAGTCTCTAAGACATCAGGAAACGTGAGTGTGCTGAGAATTAAAGAACGGTGTTTCCTACACATACGGACCATATCTAGTCCAACTCTGCTTCTGAAACTGATACAAAGAACTGGTCCTCTAACATCCAATGCTTGTCAGTTAAGATGAGAAATGTGTGAGCTTCGTGAACGATGTAGTTAGTTTGAGCAGAAAAGTGACTGCCCTTACCTGAATTTAAGTCTTGCTTGTAGGAAGACTCAGAGCCAGGGATTTAACTCCATTTCTGAAGTAAAACACACAGCAGTGTAATCATCCATTGATCACACTCTGCTTTAGAACAAGAAGCACGCTCTTGCTTTCTAGAGTCTCTAAGACAGCAGGAAACGTGAGTGTGCCCAGAACAAAAGAACGGAGTTTCCTACACATATGGACCATATCTAGTCCAACTCTTCTTCTGAAACTGATACAAAGCAATGGTCCTCTAACATCCAATGCTTGTCAATTAAGATGAGAATCGTGTGAGCTTCGTGAATGATGTAGTTCATTTGAGCAGAAAAGTGACTGCCATTACCTGAAACGAAGTCTTGCTTGTAGTAAGACACAGAGCCTGGGATTTAAGTCCATTTCTGAAGGGAAACACACAGCATAGTTCTCATGCATGGATCACACTCTGCTTTAGAGCGAGAAGCACACTCTTGCTTTGTAGAGTCTCTAATACAGCAGGAAATCTGAGTGTGCCCGGAACAAAAGAACGGTGTTTCCTACACATATGGACCATATGTAGTCCAAAACTGCTTCTGAAACTGATACAAAGCACTGACCATCTAACATCCAATGCTTGTCAGTTAAGATGAGAAACGTGTGAGCTTCATGAACGATGTAGTTCGTTTGAGCAGAAAAGTGACTGCCCTTACCTGAAACGAAGTCTTGCCTGTAGGAAGACTCAGAGCCTGGGATTTAACTCCATTTCTGAAGTGAAGCACACAGCATAGTTCTCATCTATGGATCACACTCTGCTTTAGAGCAAGAAGCACACTCTTTCTTTCTAGAGTCTCTAAGACAGCAGGAAATCTGAGTGTGCCCAGAACAAAAGAACGGTGTTTCCTACACATACGGACATTATATAGTCCAACTCTGCTTCTGAAAGTGATACAAAGCACTGGTCTTCTAAAATCCAATGCTTGCCTGTTAAGATGAGAAACGTGTGAGCTTCGTGAATGATGTAGTTCGTTTGAGCTGAATAGTGACTGCCCTTACCTGAAACGAAGTCTTGCCTGTAGGAAGACACAGAGCCTGGGATTTAACTCCATTTCTGAAGGGAAACACACAGCATAGTTCTCATCCATGGATCACACTCTGCTTTAGAGCAAGAAGCACGCTCTTGCTTTCTAGAGTCTCTAGCACAGCAGGAAATCTGATTGTGCCCAGAACAAAAGAACGGTGTTTCCTACACATACGGACTATATGTAGTCCAAATCTTCTTCTGAAACTGATAGAATGCACTGGTCCTCTAACATCCAGTGCTTGTCAGTTAAGATGAGAAACGTGTGAGCTTTGTGAATGATGTTGTTCCTTTGAACTGAAAAGTGACTGCCCTTACCTAAAACGAAGTCTTGCTTGTAGTAAGACACAGAGCTTGGGATTTAAGTTCATTTCTGAAGGGAAACACACAGCATAGTTCTCATCCATGGATCACACTCTGCTTTAGAGCAAGAAGCACACTCTAGCTTTCTAGACTCTCTAATACAGCAAGAAATCTGAGTGTGCCCAGAACAAAAGAACGGTGTTTCCTACACATATGGACCATATGTAGTACAAATCTGCTTCTGAAACTGATACAAAGCACTGACCCTCTAACATCCAATGCTTGTCAGTTAAGATGAGAAATGTGTGAGCTTCGTGAACGATGTAGTTAGTTTGAGCAGAAAAGTGACTGCCCTTACCTGAATTTAAGTCTTGCTTGTAGGAAGACTCAGAGCCAGGGATTTAACTCCATTTCTGAAGTAAAACACACAGCAGTGTAATCATCCATTGATCACACTCTGCTTTAGAACAAGAAGCACGCTCTTGCTTTCTAGAGTCTCTAAGACAGCAGGAAACGTGAGTGTGCCCAGAACAAAAGAACGGAGTTTCCTACACATATGGACCATATCTAGTCCAACTCTTCTTCTGAAACTGATACAAAGCAATGGTCCTCTAACATCCAATGCTTGTCAATTAAGATGAGAAACGTGTGAGCTCAGTGAACGATGTAGTTCGTTTGAGCTGAAAAGTGACTGCCCTTACCTGAAACGAAGTCTTGCTTGTAGGAAGACACAGAGCCTGGGATTTAAGTCCATTTCTGAAGGGAAACACACAGCATAGTTCTCATGCATGGATCACACTCTGCTTTAGAGCGAGAAGCACACTCTTGCTTTGTAGAGTCTCTAATACAGCAGGAAATCTGAGTGTGCCCGGAAAAAAAGAACGGTGTTTCCTACACATATGGACCATATGTAGTCCAAATCTGCTTCTGAAACTGATACAAAGCACTGACCATCTAACATCCAATGCTTGTCAGTTAAGATGAGAAACGTGTGAGCTTCATAAACGATGTAGTTC
Source organism: Onychomys leucogaster (assembly GCA_949786385.1). Taxonomy (NCBI): domain Eukaryota; kingdom Metazoa; phylum Chordata; class Mammalia; order Rodentia; family Cricetidae; genus Onychomys; species Onychomys leucogaster. The sequence goes on from CATKUP010000029.1 coordinate 3,954,580, forward strand.
GTTTGAGCAGAAAAGTGACTGCCCTTACCTGAAACGAAGTCTTGCCTGTAGGAAGACTCAGAGCCTGGGATTTAACTCCATTTCTGAAGTGAAGCACACAGCATAGTTCTCATCTATGGATCACACTCTGCTTTAGAGCAAGAAGCACACTCTTGCTTTCTAGAGTCTCTAAGACAGCAGGAAATCTGAGTGTGCCCAGAACAAAAGAACGGTGTTTCCTACACATACGGACATTATATAGTCCAACTCTGCTTCTGAAAGTGATACAAAGCACTGGTCTTCTAAAATCCAATGCTTGCCTGTTAAGATGAGAAACGTGTGAGCTTCGTGAATGATGTAGTTCGTTTGAGCTGAATAGTGACTGCCCTTACCTGAAACGAAGTCTTGCCTGTAGGAAGACACAGAGCCTGGGATTTAACTCCATTTCTGAAGGGAAACACACAGCATAGTTCTCATCCATGGATCACACTCTGCTTTAGAGCAAGAAGCACGCTCTTGCTTTCTAGAGTCTCTAGTACAGCAGGAAATCTGAGTGTGCCCGGTACAAAAGAACGGTGTTTCCTACACATATGGACTATATGTAGTCCAAATCTGCTTCTGAAACTGATACAAAACACTGACCATCTAACCTCCAATGCTTGTCAGTTAAGATGAGAATTTGTGAGCTTCATGAACGATGTAGTTCGTTTGAGCTGAAAAGTGACTGCCCTTACCTGAAACGAAGTCTTGCCTGTAGGAAGAGACAGAGTCTGGGATTTAACTCCATTTCTGAAGGGAAACATACAGCATAGTTCTCATCAATGGATCACACTCTGCTTTAGAGCGAGAAGCACACTCTTGCTTTGTAGAGTCTCTAATACAGCAGGAAATCTGAGTGTGCCCGGTACAAAAGAACGGTGTTTCCTACACATATGGACTATATGTAGTCCAAATCTGCTTCTGAAACTGATACAAAACACTGACCATCTAACCTCCAATGCTTGTCAGTTAAGATGAGAAACGTGTGAGCTTTGTGAATGATGTAGTTCATTTGAGCAGAAAAGTGACTGCCCTTACCTGAAACGAAGTCTTGATTGTAGTAAGACACAGAGTCTGGGATTTAAGTCCATTTCTGAAGGGAAACAGACAGCATAGTTCTCATCCATGGATCGCACTCTGCTTTAGAACAAGAAGCACACTCTTGATTTCTAGAGTCTCTAAGACAGCAGGAAACGTGAGTGTGCTGAGAACAAAAGAACGGTGTTTCCTACACATACGGACCATATCTAGTCCAACTCTGCTTCTGAAACTGATACAAAGCCCTGGTCCTCTAACATCCAATGCTTCTCTGTTAAGATGAGAAATGTGTGAGCTCAGTGAACGATGTAGTTCGTTTGAGCTGAATAGTGACTGCCCTTACCTGAAACGAAGTCTTGCTGTAGGAAGACACAGAGCCTGGGATTTAACTCCATTTCTGAAGGAAACACACAGCATAGTTCTCATCCATGGATCACACTCTGCTTTAGAGCAAGAAGCACACTCTTGCTTTCTAGAGTCTCTAAGATAGCAGGAAATCTGATTGTGCCCAGAACAAAAGAACGGTGTTTCCTAAACATACGGACTATATGTAGTCCAAATCTTCTTCTGAAACTGATAGAATGTACTGGTCCTCTAACATCCAATGCTTGTCAGTTAAGATGAGAAACGTGTGAGCTTTGTGAATGATGTTGTCCATTTGAGCAGAAACGTGACTGCCCTTACCTGAAACGAAGTCTTGCTTGTAGTAAGACACAGAGTCTGGGATTTAAGTCCATTTCTGAAGGGAAACACACAGCATAGTTCTCATCCATGGATCACACTCTGCTTTAGAGCGAGAAGCACACTCTTGCTTTGTAGAGTCTCTAATACAGCAGGAAATCTGAGTGTGCCCGGAACAAAAGAACGGTGTTTCCTACACATATGGACTATATGTAGTCCAAATCTGCTTCTGAAACTGATACAAAACACTGACCATCTAACATCCAATGCTTGTCAGTTAAGATGAGAAATGTGTGAGCTTTGTGAATGATGTAGTTCATTTGAGCAGAAAAGTGACTGCCCTTACCTGAAACGAAGTCTTGATTGTAGTAAGACACAGAGTCTGGGATTTAAGTCCATTTCTGAAGGGAAACACACAGCATAGTTCTCATCCATGGATCGCACTCTGCTTTAGAACAAGAAGCACGCTCTTGATTTCTAGAGTCTCTAAGACAGCAGGAAACGTGAGTGTGCTGAGAACAAAAGAACGGTGTTTCCTACACATACGGACCATGTCTAGTCCAACTCTGCTTCTGAAACTGATACAAAGCACTGGTCCTCTAACATCCAATGCTTGTCTGTTAAGATGAGAAATGTGTGAGCTCAGTGAACGATGTAGTTCGTTTGAGCTGAAAAGTGACTGCCCTTACCTGAAACGAAGTCTTGCATGTAGTAAGACACAGAGCATGGGATTTAAGTCCATTTCTGAAGGGAAACACACAGCATAGTTCTCATCCATGGATCACACTCTGCTTTAGAGCGAGAAGCACACTCTTGCTTTGTAGATTCTCTAATACAGCAGGAAAGCTGAGTGTGCCCGGAACAAAAGAACGGTGTTTCCTACACATATGGACCATATGTAGTCCAAATCTGCTTCTGAAACTGAAACAAAGCATTGACCATCTAACATCCAATGCTTGTCAGTTAAGATGAGAAACGTGTGAGCTTCATGAACGATGTAGTTCGTTTGAGCAGAAAAGTGACTGCCCATACCTGAAACGAAGTCTTGCCTGTAGGAAGACTCAGAGCCTGGGATTTAACTACATTTCTGAAGTCAAGCACACAGCATAGTTCTCATCCATGGATCACACTCTGCTTTAGAGCAAGATGCACACTCTTGCTTTCTACAGTCTCTAAGACAGAAGGAAATCTGAGTGTGCCCCGAAAAAAAGAACGGTGTTTCCTACACATACGGACTATATATAGTCCAAATCTTCTTCTGAAACTGATAGAATGCACTGGTCCTCTAACATCCAGTGCTTGTCAGTTAAGATGAGAAACGTGTGAGCTTTGTGAATGATGTAGTTCCTTTGAACTGAAAAGTGACTGCCCTTACCTGAAATGAAGTCTTGCTTGTAGTAAGACACAGAGCCTGGGATTTAAGTCCATTTCTGAAGGGAAACACACAGTATAGTTCTCATCCATGGATCACACTCTGCTTTAGAGTGAGAAGCACACTCTAGCTTTCTAGACTCTCTAATACAGCAGGAAATCTGAGTGTGCCCAGAACAAAACAACGGTGTTTGCTACACATATGGACCATATGTAGTCCAAATCTGCTTCTGAAACTGATACAAAGCACTGACCCTCTAACATCCAATGCTTGTCAGTTAAGATGAGAAATGTGTGAGCTTCGTGAACGATTTAGTTAGTTTGAGCAGAAAAGTGACTGCCCTTACCTGAATTTAAGTCTTGCTTGTAGGAAGACTCAGAGCCTGGGATTTAACTCCATTTCTGAAGTAAAACACACAGCAGTGTAATTATCCATTGATCACACTCTGCTTTAGAACAAGAAGCACGCTCTTGCTTTCTAGAGTCTCTAAGACAGCAGGAAACATGAGTGTGCTCAGAACAAAAGAACGGTGTTTCCTACACATACGGACATTATATACTCCAACTCTGCTTCTGAAACTGATACAAAGCACTGGTCTTCTAAAATCCAATGCTTGCCTGTTAAAATGAGAAACGTGTGAGCTTCGTGAACGATGTAGTTCGTTTGAGCTGAAAAGTGACTGCCCTTACCTGAAACGAAGTCTTGCTTGTTGGAAGACATAGAGCCTGGGATTTAACTACTTTTCTGAAGGGAAACACACAGCATAGTTTTCATCCATGGATCACACTCTGCTTTAGAGTGAGAAGCACACTCTTGCTTTCTGGAGTCTCTAAGACAGCAGGAAACGTGAGTGTGCTGATAACAAAAGAACGGTGTTTCCTACACATACAGACATTTTATAGTCCAACTCTTCTTCTGAAACTGATACAAAGCATTGGTACTCTACCATCTAATGCTTGTCAGTTAAGATGAGAAACGTGTGAGCTTCGTGAACGATGTAGTTCATTTGAGCAGAAAAGTGACTGCCCTTACCTGAAACGAAGTCTTGCTTGTAGGGAGACTCAGAGCCTGGGATTTAACTCCTTTTCTGAATTGAAACACACAGCATAGTTTTCATCCATGGATCCCACTCTGCTTTAGAATGAGAAGCACGCTCTTGCTTTCTAGAGTCTCTACGACAGCAGGAAACGTAAGTGTGCCCAGAACAGTAACGGTGTTTCTTACACATATGGACCATATGTAGTCCAAATCTTCTTCTGAAACTGATACAAAGCACTGGTCCTCTAACATCCAATGCTTGTACAGTTAAGATGAGAAACCTGTGAGCTCTGGGAACGATGTAGTTCGTTTGAGCAGAAAAGTGACTGCCGTTACCTGAAACGAAGTCTTGCTTGTAGGAAGACATAGAGCCTGGGATTTAACTACTTTTCTGAAGGGAAACACACAGCATAGTTTTCATCCATGGATCACACTCTGCTTTAGAGTGAGAAGCACACTCTTGCTTTCTAGATACTCTAAGACAGCAGGAAATCTGAGTGTGCCCAGAACAAAAGAACGGTGTTTCCTACACATATGGACCATATCTAATCAAATCTGCTTCTGAAACTGATACAAAGCACTGGTCCTCTAAAATCCAATGCTTGTCTGTTAAGATGAGAAACGTGTGAGCTTCGTGAATGATGTTGTTCCTTTAACTGAAAAGTGACTTACCTTACTTGAAACGAAGTCTTGCTTGTAGTAAGACACAGAGCCTGGGATTTAACTCCATTTCTGAAGGGAAACACAGCATAGTTCTCATCTATGGATCACACTCTTGCTTTCTAGATTCTCTAATACAGCAGGAAATCTGAGTGTGCCCAGAACAAAAGAACGGTGTTTCCTACACATACGGACCATATCTAGTTCAACTCTGCTTCTTAAACTGATACAAAGCAATGGTCCTCTAACATCCCATGCTTGTCTGTTAAGATGAGAAATGTGTGAGCTCAGTGAACGATGTAGTTCGTTTGAGCTGAAAAGTGACTGCCCTTACCCGAAACGAAGTCTTGCTTGTAGGAAGACACAGAGCCTGGGATTTAACTCCATTTCTGAAGGCAAACAAACAGCATAGTTCTCATCCATGGATCACACTCTGCTTTAGAGCAAGAAGCACGCTCTTGCTTTCTAGATGATCTAAGACAGCAGGAAACGTGAGTGTGCTGAGAACAAAAGAACGGTGTTTCCTACACATATGGACATTATATAGTCCAACTCTTCTTCTGAAACTGATACAAAACACTGGTCCTCTAACATACAATGCTTGTCAGTTAAGATGAGAAACGTGTGAGCTTCGTGAATGATGTAGTTCGTTTGAGCAGAAAAGTGACTGCCCTTACCTGAAAAGAAGTCTGGCTTGTAGGAAGACATAGATCCTGGGATTTAACTCCTTTTCTGAAGGGAAACACACAGCATAGTTCTCATCCATGGATCACACTCTGCTTTAGAGCGAGAAGCACGCTCTTGCTTTGTAAAGTCTCTAAGACAGCAGGAAACATGAGTGTGCTGAGAACAAAAAAACGGTGTTTCGTACACATACGGACCATATCTAGTACAACTCTGCTTCTGAAACTGATACAAAGCACTGGTCCTCTAACATCCAATGCTTGTCATTTAAGATGAGAAACGTGTGAGCTTCGTGAATTGTGTAGTTCGTTTGAGCAGAAAAGTGCCTGCCCTTACCTGAATTGAAGTCTTGCTTGTAGGAAGACTCAGAGCCTGGGATTTAACTCCATTTCTGAAGTGAAACACACAGCAGTTTTCTCATCCATTGATCACACTCTGCTTTAGAACAAGAAGCACGCTCTTGCTTTCTAGAGTCTCTAAGACAGCAGGAAATCTGAGTGTGCCCAGAACAAAAGAACGATGTTTCCTACACATATGGCCCATATCTACTCCAAATCTGCTTTTGAAACTGATACAAAGCACTGACCCTCTAACATTGAATGCTTGTCAGTTAAGATGAGAAACGTGTGAGCTTTGTGAATGATGTAGCTCCTTTGAACTGAAAAGTGACTACCCTTACCTGAAATGAAGTCTTGCTTGTAGTAAGAAACAGAACCTGGGATTTAACTCCATTTCTGAAGGGAAACACACAGCATTGTCTCATCCATTGATCACACTCTGCTTTAGAACAAGAAGCACGCTCTTGCTTTCTAGACTCTCTAAGACAGCAGGAAAGGTGAGTGTGCTGAGAACAAAAGAACGGTGTTTCCTACACATACGGACTATATGTAGTCCAAATCTTCTTCTGAAACTGATAGAATGCACTGGTCCTCTAACATCCAATGCTTGTCAGTTAAGATGAGAAACGTGTGAGCTTTGTGAATGATGTAGTTCATTTGTGCAGAAACGTGACTGCCATTACCTGAAACGAAGTCTTGCTTGTAGTAAGACACAGAGTCTGGGATTTAAGTCCATTTCTGAAGGGAAACACACAGCATAGTTCTCATCCATGGATCACACTCTGCTTTAGAACAAGAAGCACGCTCTTGATTTCTAGAGTCTCTAAGACATCAGGAAACGTGAGTGTGCTGAGAATTAAAGAACGGTGTTTCCTACACATACGGACCATATCTAGTCCAACTCTGCTTTTGAAACTGATACAAAGAACTGGTCCTCTAACATCCAATGCTTGTCTGTTAAGATGAGAAATGTGTGAGCTCAGTGAACGATGTAGTTCGTTTGAGCTGAAAAGTGACTGCCCTTACCTGAAACGAAGTCTTGCTTGTAGGAAGACACAGAGCCTGGGATTTAACTCCATTTCTGAAGGGAAACACACAGCATAGTTCTCATCCATGGATCACACTCTGCTTTAGAGCAAGAAGCACGCTCTTGCTTTCTAGAATTTCTAATACAGCAGGAATTCTGAGTGTGCCCAGAACAAAAGAACGGAGTTTCCTACACATATGGACCATGTCTAGTCCAACTCTTCTTCTGAAACTGATACAAAGCAATGGTCCTCTAAAATCCAATGCTTGTCAATTAAGATGAGAAACGTGTGAGCTTCGTGAATGATGTAGTTCATTTGAGCAGAAAAGTGACTGCCATTACCTGAAACGAAGTCTTGCTTGTAGTAAGACACAGAGCCTGGGATTTAAGTCCATTTCTGAAGGGAAACACACAGCATAGTTCTCATGCATGGATCACACTCTGCCTTAGAGCGAGAAGCACACTCTTGCTTTGTAGAGTCTCTAATACAGCAGGAAATCTGAGTGTGCCCGGATCAAAAGAACGGTGTTTCCTACACATATGGACCATATGTAGTCCAAAACTGCTTCTGAAACTGATACAAAGCACTGACCATCTAACATCCAATGCTTGTCAGTTAAGATGAGAAACGTGTGAGCTTCATGAACGATGTAGTTCGTTTGAGCAGAAAAGTGACTGCCCTTACCTGAAACGAAGTCTTGCCTGTAGGAAGACTCAGAGCCTGGGATTTAACTCCATTTCTGAAGTGAAGCACACAGCATAGTTCTCATCTATGGATCACACTCTGCTTTAGAGCAAGAAGCACACTCTTGCTTTCTAGAGTCTCTAAGACAGCAGGAAATCTGAGTGTGCCCAGAACAAAAGAACGGTGTTTCCTACACATACGGACATTATATAGTCCAACTCTGCTTCTGAAAGTGATACAAAGCACTGGTCTTCTAAAATCCAATGCTTGCCTGTTAAGATGAGAAACGTGTGAGCTTCGTGAATGATGTAGTTCGTTTGAGCTGAATAGTGACTGCCCTTACCTGAAACGAAGTCTTGCCTGTAGGAAGACACAGAGCCTGGGATTTAACTCCATTTCTGAAGGGAAACACACAGCATAGTTCTCATCCATGGATCACACTCTGCTTTAGAGCAAGAAGCACGCTCTTGCTTTCTAGAGTCTCTAGTACAGCAGGAAATCTGATTGTGCCCAGAACAAAAGAACGGTGTTTCCTACACATACGGACTATATGTAGTCCAAATCTTCTTCTGAAACTGATAGAATGCACTGGTCCTCTAACATCCAGTGCTTGTCAGTTAAGATGAGAAACGTGTGAGCTTTGTGAATGATGTTGTTCCTTTGAACTGAAAAGTGACTGCCCTTACCTAAAACGAAGTCTTGCTTGTAGTAAGACACATAGCTTGGGATTTAAGTTCATTTCTGAAGGGAAACACACAGCATAGTTCTCATCCATGGATCACACTCTGCTTTAGAGCGAGAAGCACACTCTAGCTTTCTAGACTCTCTAATACAGCAAGAAATCTGAGTGTGCCCAGAACAAAAGAACGGTGTTTCCTACACATATGGACCATATGTAGTACAAATCTGCTTCTGAAACTGATACAAAGCACTGACCCTCTAACATCCAATGCTTGTCAGTTAAGATGAGAAATGTGTGAGCTTCGTGAACGATGTAGTTAGTTTGAGCAGAAAAGTGACTGCCCTTACCTGAATTTAAATCTTGCTTGTAGGAAGACTCAGAGCCAGGGATTTAACTCCATTTCTGAAGTAAAACACACAGCAGTGTAATCATCCTTTGATCACACTCTGCTTTAGAACAAGAAGCACGCTCTTGCTTTCTAGAGTCTCTAAGACAGCAGGAAACGTGAGTGTGCTGAGAACAAAATAACGGTGTTTCCTACACATACAGACATTATATAGTCCAACTCTGCTTCTGAAACTGATACAAAGCACTGGTCTTCTAAAATCCAATGCTTGCCTGTTAAGATGAGAAACGTGTGAGCTTCATGAACGATGTAGTTCGTTTGAGCTGAAAAGTGACTGCCCTTACCTGAAACGAAGTCTTGCCTGTAGGAAGACACAGAGCCTGGGATTTAACTCCATTTCTGAAGTGAAGCACACAGCATAGTTCTCATCCATGGATCACACTCTGCTTTAGAGCAAGAAGCACACTCTTAATTTCTAGAGTCTCTAAGATAGCAGGAAATCTGAGTGTGCCCAGAACAAAAGAACGGTTTTTCCTACACATACGGACTATATGTAGTCCAAACCTTCTTCTGAAAATGATAGAATGCACTGGTCCTCTAACATCCAATGCTTGTCAGTTAAGATGAGAAACGTGTGAGCTTTGTGAATGATGTAGTTCATTTGTGCAGAAACGTGACTGCCATTACCTGAAACGAAGTCTTGCTTGTAGTAAGACACAGAGTCTGGGATTTAAGTCCATTTCTGAAGGGAAACACACAGCATAGTTCTCATCCATGGATCACACTCTGCTTTAGAACAAGAAGCACGCTCTTGATTTCTAGAGTCTCTAAGACATCAGGAAACGTGAGTGTGCTGAGAATTAAAGAACGGTGTTTCCTACACATACGGACCATATCTAGTCCAACTCTGCTTCTGAAACTGATACAAAGCACTGGTCCTCTAACATCCAATGCTTGTCTGTTAAGATGAGAAATGTGTGAGCTCAGTGAACGATGTAGTTCGTTTGAGCTGAAAAGTGACTGCCCTTACCTGAAACGAAGTCTTGCTTGTAGGAAGACACAGAGCCTGGGATTTAACTCCATTTCTGAAGGGAAACCCACAGCATAGTTCTCATCCATGGATCACACTCTGCTTTAGAGCAAGAAGCACGCTCTTGCTTTCTAGAATTTCTAATACAGCAGGAATTCTGAGTGTGCCCAGAACAAAAGAACGGAGTTTCCTACACATATGGACCATATCTAGTCCAACTCTTCTTCTGAAACTGATACAAAGCAATGGTCCTCTAACATCCAATGCTTGTCAATTAAGATGAGAAACGTGTGAGCTTCGTGAATGATGTAGTTCATTTGAGCAGAAAAGTGACTGCCATTACCTGAAACGAAGTCTTGCTTGTAGTAAGACAAAGAGCCTGGGATTTAAGTCCATTTCTGAAGGGAAACACACAGCATAGTTCTCATGCATGGATCACACTCTGCTTTAGAGCGAGAAGCACACTCTTGCTTTGTAGAGTCTCTAATACAGCAGGAAATCTGAGTGTGCCCGGAAAAAAAGAACGGTGTTTCCTACACATATGGACCATATGTAGTCCAAATCTGCTTCTGAAACTGATACAAAGCACTGACCATCTAACATCCAATGCTTGTCAGTTAAGATGAGAAACGTGTGAGCTTCATGAACGATGTAGTTCGTTTGAGCAGAAAAGTGACTGCCGTTAACTGAAACGAAGTCTTGCCTGTAGGAAGACTCAGAGCCTGGGATTTAACTCCATTTCTGAAGTGAAGCACACAGCATAGTTCTCATCTATGGATCACACTCTGCTTTAGAGGAAGAAGCACACTCTTGCTTTCTAGAGTCTCTAAGACAGCAGGAAATCTGAGTGTGCCCAGAACAAAAGAACGGTGTTTCCTACACATACGGACATTATATACTCCAACTCTGCTTCTGAAAGTGATACAAAGCACTGGTCTTCTAAAATCCAATGATTGCCTGTTAAGATGAGAAACGTGTGAGCTTCGTGAATGATGTAGTTCGTTTGAGCTGAATAGTGACTGCCCTTACCTGAAACGAAGTCTTGCCTGTAGGAAGACACAGAGCCTGGGATTTAACTCCATTTCTGAAGGGAAACACACAGCATAGTTCTCATCCATGGATCACACTCTGCTTTAGAGCAAGAAGCATGCTCTTGCTTTCTAGAGTCTCTAGTACAGCAGGAAATCTGATTGTGCCCAGAACAAAAGAACGGTGTTTCCTACACATACGGACTATATGTAGTCCAAATCTTCTTCTGAAAATGATACAATGCACTGGTCCTCTAACATCCAATGCTTGTCAGTTAAGATGAGAATTTGTGAGCTTCATGAACGATGTAGTTCGTTTGAGCTGAAAAGTGACTGCCCTTACCTGAAACGAAGTCTTGCCTGTAGGAAGAGACAGAGTCTGGGATTTAACTCCATTTCTGAAGGGAAACATACAGCATAGTTCTCATCAATGGATCACACTCTGCTTTAGAGCGAGAAGCACACTCTTGCTTTGTAGAGTCTTTAATACAGCAGGAAATCTGAGTGTGCGCGGTACAAAAGAACGGTGTTTCCTACACATATGGACTATATGTAGTCCAAATCTGCTTCTGAAACTGATACAAAACACTGACCATCTAACCTCCAATGCTTGTCAGTTAAGATGAGAAACGTGTGAGCTTTGTGAATGATGTAGTTCATTTGAGCAGAAAAGTGACTGCCCTTACCTGAAACGAAGTCTTGATTGTAGTAAGACACAGAGTCTGGGATTTAAGTCCATTTCTGAAGGGAAACACACAGCATAGTTCTCATCCATGGATCGCACTCTGCTTTAGAACAAGAAGCACACTCTTGATTTCTAGATTCTCTAAGACAGCAGGAAACGTGAGTGTGCTGAGAACAAAAGAACGGTGTTTCCTACACATACGGACCATATCTAGTCCAACTCTGCTTCTGAAACTGATACAAAGCACGGGTCCTCTAACATCCAATGCTTGTCTGTTAAGATGAGAAATGTGTGAGCTCAGTGAACGATGTAGTTCGTTTGAGCTGAAAAGTGACTGCCCTTACCTGAATTTAAGTCTTGCTTGTAGGAAGACTCAGAGCCTGGGATTTAACTCCATTTCTGAAGTAAAACACACAGCAGTGTAATTATCCATTGATCACACTCTGCTTTAGAACAAGAAGCACGCTCTTGCTTTCTAGAGTCTCTAAGACAGCAGGAAACATGAGTGTGCTCAGAACAAAAGAACGGTGTTTCCTACACATACGGAAATTATATACTCCAACTCTGCTTCTGAAACTGATACAAAGCACTGGTCTTCTAAAATCCAATGCTTGCCTGTTAAGATGAGAAACGTGTGAGCTTCGTGAATGATGTAGTTCGTTTGAGCTGAATAGTGACTGCCCTTACCTGAAACGAAGTCTTGCTGTAGGAAGACACAGAGCCTGGGATTTAACTCCATTTCTGAAGGAAACACACAGCATAGTTCTCATCCATGGATCACACTCTGCTTTAGAGCAAGAAGCACACTCTTGCTTTCTAGAGTCTCTAAGATAGCAGGAAATCTGAGTGTGCCCAGAACAAAAGAACGGTGTTTCCTAAACATACGGACTATATGTAGTCCAAATCTTCTTCTGAAACTGATAGAATGCACTGGTCCTCTAACATCCAATGCTTGTCAGTTAAGATGAGAAACGTGTGAGCTTTGTGAATGATGTAGTTCCTTTGAACTGAAAAGTGACTGCCCTTACCTGAAATGAAGTCTTGCTTGTAGTAAGACACAGAGCCTGGGATTTAAGTCCATTTCTGAAGGGAAACACACAGTATAGTTCTCATCCATGGATCACACTCTGCTTTAGAGTGAGAATCACACTCTAGCTTTCTAGACTCTCTAATACAGCAGGAAATCTGAGTGTGCCCAGAACAAAAGAACGGTGTTTGCTACACATATGGACCATATGTAGTCCAAATCTGCTTCTGAAACTGATACAAAGCACTGACCCTCTAACATCCAATGCTTGTCAGTTAAGATGAGAAATGTGTGAGCTTCGTGAACGATTTAGTTAGTTTGAGCAGAAAAGTGACTGCCCTTACCTGAATTTAAGTCTTGCTTGTAGGAAGACTCAGAGCCTGGGATTTAACTCCATTTCTGAAGTAAAACACACAGCAGTGTAATTATCCATTGATCACACTCTGCTTTAGAACAAGAAGCACGCTCTTGCTTTCTAGAGTCTCTAAGACAGCAGGAAACATGAGTGTGCTCAGAACAAAAGAACGGTGTTTCCTACACATACGGACATTATATACTCCAACTCTGCTTCTGAAACTGATACAAAGCACTGGTCTTCTAAAATCCAATGCTTGCCTGTTAAGATGAGAAACGTGTGAGCTTCGTGAACGATGTAGTTCGTTTGAGCTGAAAAGTGACTGCCCTTACCTGAAACGAAGTCTTGCTTGTAGGGAGACTCAGAGCCTGGGATTTAACTCCATTTCTGAAGTGAAACACACAGCATTGTCTCATCCATTGATGACACTCTGCTTTAGAACAAGAAGCACGCTCTTGCTTTCTAGAGTCTCTAAGACAGCAGGAAATCTGAGTGTGCCCGGAACAAAAGAACGGTGTTTCCTACACATATGGACCATATGTAGTCCAAATCTGCTTCTGAAACTGATACAAAGCACTGGTCCTCTAACATCCAATGCTTGTCTGTTAAGATGAGAAATGTGTGAGCTCAGTGAACGATGTAGTTCGTTTGAGCTGAAAAGTGACTGCCCTTACCTGAAACGAAGTCTTGCCTGTAGGAAGAGACAGAGTCTGGGATTTAACTCCATTTCTGAAGGGAAACATACAGCATAGTTCTCATCCATGGATCACACTCTGCTTTAGAGCAAGAAGCACACTCTTGCTTTCTAGAGTCTCTAAGATAGCAGGAAATCTGAGTGTGCCCAGAACAAAAGAACGGTGTTTCCTACACATACGGACTATATGTAGTCCAAATCTTCTTCTGAAACTGATAGAATGCACTGGTCCTCTAACATCCAATGCTTGTCAATTAAGATGAGAAACGTGTGAGCTTCGTGAATGATGTAGTTCATTTGAGCAGAAAAGTGACTGCCATTACCTGAAACGAAGTCTTGCTTGTAGTAAGACAAAGAGCCTGGGATTTAAGTCCATTTCTGAAAGGAAACACACAGCATAGTTCTCATGCATGGATCACACTCTGCTTTAGAGCGAGAAGCACACTCTTGCTTTGTAGAGTCTCTAATACAGCAGGAAATCTGAGTGTGCCTGGAAAAAAAGAACGGTGTTTCCTACACATATGGACCATATGTAGTCCAAATCTGCTTCTGAAACTGATACAAAGCACTGACCATCTAACATCCAATGCTTGTCAGTTAAGATGAGAAACGTGTGAGCTTCATGAACGATGTAGTTCGTTTGAGCAGAAAAGTGACTGCCCTTACCTGAAACGAAGTCTTGCCTGTAGGAAGACTCAGAGCCTGGGATTTAACTCCATTTCTGAAGTGAAGCACACAGCATAGTTCTCATCTATGGATCACACTCTGCTTTAGAGGAAGAAGCACACTCTTGCTTTCTAGAGTCTCTAAGACAGCAGGAAATCTGAGTGTGCCCAGAACAAAAGAACGGTGTTTCCTACACATACGGACATTATATAGTCCAACTCTGCTTCTGAAAGTGATACAAAGCACTGGTCTTCTAAAATCCAATGCTTGCCTGTTAAGATGAGAAACGTGTGAGCTTCGTGAATGATGTAGTTCGTTTGAGCTGAATAGTGACTGCCCTTACCTGAAACGAAGTCTTGCCTGTAGGAAGACACAGAGCCTGGGATTTAACTCCATTTCTGAAGGGAAACACACAGCATAGTTCTCATCCATGGATCACACTCTGCTTTAGAGCAAGAAGCACGCTCTTGCTTTCTAGAGTCTCTAAGATAGCAGGAAATCTGAGTGTGCCCAGAACAAAAGAACGGTGTTTCCTACACATACGGACTATATGTAGTCCAAATCTTCTTCTGAAACTGATAGAATGCACTGGTCCTCTAACATCCAATGCTTGTCAGTTAAGATGAGAAACGTGTGAGCTTTGTGAATGATGTAGTTCATTTGTGCAGAAACGTGACTGCCATTACCTGAAACGAAGTCTTGCTTGTAGTAAGACACAGAGTCTGGGATTTAAGTCCATTTCTGAAGGGAAACACACAGCATAGTTCTCATCCATGGATCACACTATGCTTTAGAACAAGAAGCACGCTCTTGATTTCTAGAGTCTCTAAGATATCAGGAAACGTGAGTGTGCTGAGAATTAAAGAACGGTGTTTCCTACACATACGGACCATATCTAGTCCAACTCTGCTTCTGAAACTGATACAAAGCACTGGTCCTCTAACATCCAATGCTTGTCTTTTAAGATGAGAAATGTGTGAGCTCAGTGAACGATGTAGTTCATTTGAGCTGAAAAGTGACTGCCTTTACCTGAAACGAAG
Organism: Onychomys leucogaster; assembly: GCA_949786385.1. Taxonomy (NCBI): domain Eukaryota; kingdom Metazoa; phylum Chordata; class Mammalia; order Rodentia; family Cricetidae; genus Onychomys; species Onychomys leucogaster. The sequence goes on from CATKUP010000029.1 coordinate 3,969,674, forward strand.
TCTTGCTTGTAGGAAGACACAGGGCCTGGGATTTAACTCCATTTCTGAAGGGAAACACACAGCATAGTTCTCATCCATGGATCACACTCTGCTTTAGAGCAAGAAGCACGCTCTTGCTTTCTAGAATTTCTAATACAGCAGGAATTCTGAGTGTGCCCAGAACAAAAGAACGGTGTTTCCTACACATACGGACATTATATAGTCCACCTCTGCTTCTGAAAGTGATACAAAGCACTGGTCTTCTAAAATCCAATGCTTGCCTGTTAAGATGAGAAACGTGTGAGCTTCATGAATGATGTAGTTCGTTTGAGCTGAATAGTGACTGCCCTTACCTGAAACGAAGTCTTGCCTGTAGGAAGACACAGAGCCTGGGATTTAACTCCATTTCTGAAGGGAAACACACAGCATAGTTCTCATCCATGGATCACACTCTGCTTTAGAGCAAGAAGCACGCTCTTGCTTTCTAGAGTCTCTAGTACAGCAGGAAATCTGATTGTGCCCAGAACAAAAGAACGGTGTTTCCTACACATACGGACTATATGTAGTCCAAATCTTCTTCTGAAAATGATACAATGCACTGGTCCTCTAACATCCAATGCTTGTCAGTTAAGATGAGAAACGTGTGAGCTTCGTGAATGATGTAGTTCCTTTGAGCAGAAAAGTGACTGCCCTTACCTGAAACGAAGTCTTGCTTGTAGGGAGACACAGAGCCTGGGATTTAACTCCATTTCTGAAGTGAAACACACAGCATTGTCTCATCCATTGATGACACTCTGCTTTAGAACAAGAAGCACGCTCTTGCTTTCTAGAGTCTCTAAGACAGCAGGAAATCTGAGTGTGCCCGGAACAAAAGAACGGTGTTTCCTACACATATGGACCATATGTAGTCCAAATCTGCTTCTGAAACTGATACAAAGCACTGGTCCTCTAACATCCAATGCTTGTCTGTTAAGATGAGAAATGTGTGAGTTCAGTGAACGATGTAGTTCGTTTGAGCTGAAAAGTGACTGCCCTTACCTGAAACGAAATCTTGCCTGTAGGAAGAGACAGAGTCTGGAATTTAATTCCATTTATGAAGGGAAACATACAGCATAGTTCTCATCAATGGATCACACTCTGCTTTAGAGCAAGAAGCACACTCTTGCTTTCTAGAGTCTCTAAGATAGCAGGAAATCTGAGTGTGCCCAGAACAAAAGAACGGTGTTTCCTAAACATACGGACTATATGTAGTCCAAATCTTCTTCTGAAACTGATAGAATGCACTGGTCCTCTAACATCCAATGCTTGTCAGTTAAGATGAGAAACGTGTGAGCTTTGTGAATGATGTAGTCCATTTGAGCAGAAACGTGACTGCCCTTACCTGAAACGAAGTCTTGCTTGTAGTAAGACACAGAGTCTGGGATTTAAGTCCATTTCTGAAGGGAAACACACAGCATAGTTCTCATCCATGGATCACACTCTGCTTTAGAGCGAGAGGCACACTCTTGCTTTGTAGAGTCTCTAATACAGCAGGAAATCTGAGTGTGCCCGGAACAAAAGAACGGTGTTTCCTACACATATGGACTATATGTAGTCCAAATCTACTTCTGAAACTGATACAAAACACTGACCATCTAACCTCCAATGCTTGTCAGTTAAGATGAGAAACGTGTGAGCTTTGTGAATGATGTAGTTCATTTGTGCAGAAACGTGACTGCCATTACCTGAAACGAAGTCTTGCTTGTAGTAAGACACAGAGTCTGGGATTTAAGTCCATTTCTGAAGGGAAACACACAGCATAGTTCTCATCCATGGATCACACTATGCTTTAGAACAAGAAGCACGCTCTTGATTTCTAGAGTCTCTAAGATATCAGGAAACGTGAGTGTGCTGAGAATTAAAGAACGGTGTTTCCTACACATACGGACCATATCTAGTCCAACTCTGCTTCTGAAACTGATACAAAGCACTGGTCCTCTAACATCCAATGCTTGTCTTTTAAGATGAGAAATGTGTGAGCTCAGTGAACGATGTAGTTCATTTGAGCTGAAAAGTGACTGCCTTTACCTGAAACGAAGTCTTGCTTGTAGGAAGACACAGGGCCTGGGATTTAACTCCATTTCTGAAGGGAAACACACAGCATAGTTCTCATCCATGGATCACACTCTGCTTTAGAGCAAGAAGCACGCTCTTGCTTTCTAGAATTTCTAATACAGCAGGAATTCTGAATGTGCCCAGAACAAAAGAACGGTGTTTCCTACACATACGGACATTATATAGTCCACCTCTGCTTCTGAAAGTGATACAAAGCACTGGTCTTCTAAAATCCAATGCTTGCCTGTTAAGATGAGAAACGTGTGAGCTTCGTGAATGATGTAGTTCCTTTGAGCAGAAAAGTGACTGCCCTTACCTGAAACGAAGTCTTGCTTGTAGGGAGACACAGAGCCTGGGATTTAACTCCATTTCTGAAGTGAAACACACAGCATTGTCTCATCCATTGATGACACTCTGCTTTAGAACAAGAAGCACGCTCTTGCTTTCTAGAGTCTCTAAGACAGCAGGAAATCTGAGTGTGCCCGGAACAAAAGAACGGTGTTTCCTACACATATGGACCATATGTAGTCCAAATCTGCTTCTGAAACTGATACAAAGCACTGGTCCTCTAACATCCAATGCTTGTCTGTTAAGATGAGAAATGTGTGAGTTCAGTGAACGATGTAGTTCGTTTGAGCTGAAAAGTGACTGCCCTTACCTGAAACGAAATCTTGCCTGTAGGAAGAGACAGAGTCTGGAATTTAATTCCATTTATGAAGGGAAACATACAGCATAGTTCTCATCAATGGATCACACTCTGCTTTAGAGCAAGAAGCACACTCTTGCTTTCTAGAGTCTCTAAGATAGCAGGAAATCTGAGTGTGCCCAGAACAAAAGAACGGTGTTTCCTAAACATACGGACTATATGTAGTCCAAATCTTCTTCTGAAACTGATAGAATGCACTGGTCCTCTAACATCCAATGCTTGTCAGTTAAGATGAGAAACGTGTGAGCTTTGTGAATGATGTAGTCCATTTGAGCAGAAACGTGACTGCCCTTACCTGAAACGAAGTCTTGCTTGTAGTAAGACACAGAGTCTGGGATTTAAGTCCATTTCTGAAGGGAAACACACAGCATAGTTCTCATCCATGGATCACACTCTGCTTTAGAGCGAGAAGCACACTCTTGCTTTGTAGAGTCTCTAATACAGCAGGAAATCTGAGTGTGCCCGGAACAAAAGAACGGTGTTTCCTACACATATGGACTATATGTAGTCCAAATCTACTTCTGAAACTGATACAAAACACTGACCATCTAACATCCAATGCTTGTCAGTTAAGATGAGAAACGTGTGAGCTTTGTGAATGATGTAGTTCATTTGAGCAGAAAAGTGACTGCCCTTACCTGAAACGAAGTCTTGATTGTAGTAAGACACAGAGTCTGGGATTTAAGTCCATTTCTGAAGGGAAACACACAGCATAGTTCTCATCCATGGATCGCACTCTGCTTTAGAACAAGAAGCACGCTCTTGATTTCTAGAGTCTCTAAGACAGCAGGAAACGTGAGTGTGCTGAGAACAAAAGAACGGTGTTTCCTACACATACGGACCATATCTAGTCCAACTCTGCTTCTGAAACTGATACAAAGCACTGGTCCTCTAACATCCAATGCTTGTCTGTTAAGATGAGAAATGTGTGAGCTCAGTGAACGATGTAGTTCGTTTGAGCTGAAAAGTGACTGCCCTTACCTGAAACGAAGTCTTGCATATAGTAAGACACAGAGCCTGGGATTTAAGTCCATTTCTGAAGGGAAACACACAGCATAGTTCTCATCCATGGATCACACTCTGCTTTAGAGTGAGAAGCACACTCTAGCTTTCTAGACTCTCTAATACAGCAGGAAATCTGAGTGTGCCCAGAACAAAAATACAGTGTTTGCTACACATATGGACCATATGTAGTCCAAATCTGCTTCTGAAACTGATACAAAGCACTGACCCTCTAACATCCATTGCTTGTCAGTTAAGATGAGAAATGTGTGAGCTTCGTGAACGATTTAGTTAGTTTGAGCAGAAAAGTGACTGCCCTTACCTGAATTTAAGTCTTGCTTGTAGGAAGACTCAGAGCCTGGGATTTAACTCCATTTCTGAAGTAAAACACACAGCAGTGTAATTATCCATTGATCACACTCTGCTTTAGAACAAGAAGAACGCTCTTGCTTTCTAGAGTCTCTAAGTCAGCAGGAAACGTGAGTGTGCTGAGAACAAAAGAACGGTGTTTTCTACACATACGGACATTATATAGTCCAACTCTGCTTCTGAAACTGATACAAAGCACTGGTCTTCTAAAATCCAATGCTTGCCTGTTAAGATGAGAAACGTGTGAGCTTCGTGAACGATGTAGTTCGTTTGAGCTGAAAAGTGACTGCCCTTACCTGAAACGAAGTCTTGCCTGTAGGAAGACACAGAGCCTGGGATTTAACTCCATTTCTGAAGGGAAACACACAACATAGTTCTCATCCATGGATCACACTCTGCTTTAGAGCAAGAAGCACGCTCTTGCTTTCTAGAGTCTCTAAGATAGCAGGAAATCTGTGTGTGCCCAGAACAAAAGAACGGTGTTTCCTACACATACGGACTATATGTAGTCCAAATCTTCTTCTGAAACTGACACAGTGCACTGGTCCTCTAACTTCCAATGCTTGTCAGTTAAGATGAGAAATGTGTGAGCTTCGTGAACGATGTAGTTCCTTTGAGCAGAAAAGTGACTGCCCTTACCTGAAACGAAGTCTTGCTTGTAGGGAGACTCAGAGCCTGGGATTTAACTCCATTTCTGAAGTGAAACACACAGCATTGTCTCATCCATTGATGACACTCTGCTTTAGAGCGAGAAGCACACTCTTGCTTTGTAGAGTCTCTAATACAGCAGGAAATCTGAGTGTGCCTGGAACAAAAGAACGGTGTTTCCTACACATATGGACCATATGTAGTCCAAATCTGCTTCTGAAACTGACACAGTGCACTGACCATCTAACATCCAATGCTTGTCAGTTAAGATGAGAAACGTGTGAGCTTTGTGAATGATGTAGTTCATTTGTGCAGAAACGTGACTGCCATTACCTGAAACGAAGTCTTGCTTGTAGTAAGACACAGAGTCTGGGATTTAAGTCCATTTCTGAAGGGAAACACACAGCATAGTTCTCATCCATGGATCACACTATGCTTTAGAACAAGAAGCACGCTCTTGATTTCTAGAGTCTCTAAGATATCAGGAAACGTGAGTGTGCTGAGAATTAAAGAACGGTGTTTCCTATACATACGGACCATATCTAGTCCAACTCTGCTTCTGAAACTGATACAAAGCACTGGTCCTCTAACATCCAATGCTTGTCTTTTAAGATGAGAAATGTGTGAGCTCAGTGAACGATGTAGTTCATTTGAGCTGAAAAGTGACTGCCTTTACCTGAAACGAAGTCTTGCTTGTAGGAAGACACAGGGCCTGGGATTTAACTCCATTTCTGAAGGGAAACACACAGCATAGTTCTCATCCATGGATCACACTCTGCTTTAGAGCAAGAAGCACGCTCTTGCTTTCTAGAATTTCTAATACAGCAGGAATTCTGAGTGTGCCCAGAACAAAAGAACGGTGTTTCCTACACATACGGACATTATATAGTCCACCTCTGCTTCTGAAAGTGATACAAAGCACTGGTCTTCTAAAATCCAATGCTTGCCTGTTAAGATGAGAAACGTGTGAGCTTCATGAATGATGTAGTTCGTTTGAGCTGAATAGTGACTGCCCTTACCTGAAACGAAGTCTTGCCTGTAGGAAGACACAGAGCCTGGGATTTAACTCCATTTCTGAAGGGAAACACACAGCATAGTTCTCATCCATGGATCACACTCTGCTTTAGAGCAAGAAGCACGCTCTTGCTTTCTAGAGTCTCTAGTACAGCAGGAAATCTGATTGTGCCCAGAACAAAAGAACGGTGTTTCCTACACATACGGACTATATGTAGTCCAAATCTTCTTCTGAAAATGATACAATGCACTGGTCCTCTAACATCCAATGTTTGTCAGTTAAGATGAGAAACGTGTGAGCTTCGTGAATGATGTAGTTCCTTTGAGCAGAAAAGTGACTGCCCTTACCTGAAACGAAGTCTTGCTTGTAGGGAGACACAGAGCCTGGGATTTAACTCCATTTCTGAAGTGAAACACACAGCATTGTCTCATCCATTGATGACACTCTGCTTTAGAACAAGAAGCACGCTCTTGCTTTCTAGAGTCTCTAAGACAGCAGGAAATCTGAGTGTGCCCGGAACAAAAGAACGGTGTTTCCTACACATATGGACCATATGTAGTCCAAATCTGCTTCTGAAACTGATACAAAGCACTGGTCCTCTAACATCCAATGCTTGTCAGTTAAGATGAGAAACGTGTGAGCTTTGTGAATGATGTAGTCCATTTGAGCAGAAAAGTGACTGCCCTTACCTGAAACGAAGTCTTGCTTGTAGTAAGACACAGAGTCTGGGATTTAAGTCCATTTCTGAAGGGAAACACACAGCATAGTTCTCATCCATGGATCACACTCTGCTTTAGAGCGAGAAGCACACTCTTGCTTTGTAGAGTCTCTAAAACAGCAGGAAATCTGAGTGTGCCCGGAACAAAAGAACGGTGTTTCCTACACATATGGACTATATGTAGTCCAAATCTGCTTCTGAAACTGATACAAAGCACTGACCATCTAACATCCAATGCTTGTCAGTTAAGATGAGAAACGTGTGAGCTTCGTGAAAGATGTAGTTCGTTTGAGCAGAAAAGTGACTGCCCTTACCTGAAACGAAGTCTTGCTTGTAGGTATACTCAGAGCCTGGGATTTAACTCCATTTCTGAAGTGAAGCACACAGCATAGTTCTCATCCATGGATCACACTCTGCTTTAGAGCAAGAAGCACACTCTTGCTTTCTAGAGTCTCTAAGACAGCAGGAAATTTGAGTGTGCCCGGAACAAAAGAACAGGGTTTCCTACACATATGGACCATATGTAGTCCAAATCTGCTTCTGAAACTGATACAAAGCACTGGTCCTCTAACATCCAATGCTTGTCTGTTAAGATGAGAAATGTGTGAGCTCAGTGAACGATGTAGTTCGTTTGAGCTGAAAAGTGACTGCCCTTACCTGAAACGAAGTCTTGCCTGTAGGAAGAGACAGAGTCTGGGATTTAACTCCATTTCTGAAGGGAAACATACAGCATAGTTCTCATCCATGGATCACACTCTGCTTTAGAGCAAGAAGCACACTCTTGCTTTCTAGAGTCTCTAAGATAGCAGGAAATCTGAGTGTGCCCAGAACAAAAGAACGGTGTTTCCTACACATACGGACTATATGTAGTCCAAATCTTCTTCTGAAACTGATAGAATGCACTGGTCCTCTAACATCCAATGCTTGTCAGTTAAGATGAGAAACGTGTGAGCTTTGTGAATGATGTAGTTCATTTGTGCAGAAACGTGACTGCCATTACCTGAAACGAAGTCTTGCTTGTAGTAAGACACAGAGTCTGGGATTTAAGTCCATTTCTGAAGGGAAACACACAGCATAGTTCTCATCCATGGATCACACTCTGCTTTAGAACAAGAAGCACGCTCTTGATTTCTAGAGTCTCTAAGATATCAGGAAACGTGAGTGTGCTGAGAATTAAAGAACGGTGTTTCCTACACATACGGACCATATCTAGTCCAACTCTGCTTCTGAAACTGATACAAAGCACTGGTCCTCTAACATCCAATGCTTGTCTGTTAAGATGAGAAATGTGTGAGCTCAGTGAACGATGTAGTTCATTTGAGCTGAAAAGTGACTGCCTTTACCTGAAACGAAGTCTTGCTTGTAGGAAGACACAGGGCCTGGGATTTAACTCCATTTCTGAAGGGAAACACACAGCATAGTTCTCATCCATGGATCACACTCTGCTTTAGAGCAAGAAGCACGCTCTTGCTTTCTAGAATTTCTAATACAGCAGGAATTCTGAGTGTGCCCAGAACAAAAGAACGGTGTTTCCTACACATACGGACATTATATAGTCCAACTCTGCTTCTGAAAGTGATACAAAGCAATGGTCTTCTAAAATCCAATGATTGCCTGTTAAGATGAGAAACGTGTGAGCTTCGTGAATGATGTAGTTCGTTTGAGCTGAATAGTGAGTGCCCTTACCTGAAACGAAGTCTTGCCTGTAGGAAGACACAGAGCCTGGGATTTAACTCCATTTCTGAAGGGAAACACACAGCATAGTTCTCATCCATGGATCACACTCTGCTTTAGAGCAAGAAGCACGCTCTTGCTTTCTAGAGTCTCTAGTACAGCAGGAAATCTGATTGTGCCCAGAACAAAAGAACGGTGTTTCCTACACATACGGACTATATGTAGTCCAAATCTTCTTCTGAAAATGATACAAAGCACTGGTCTTCTAAAATCCAATGATTGCCTGTTAAGATGAGAAACGTGTGAGCTTCGTGAATGATGTAGTTCGTTTGAGCTGAATAGTGAGTGCCCTTACCTGAAACGAAGTCTTGCCTGTAGGAAGACACAGAGCCTGGGATTTAACTCCATTTCTGAAGGGAAACACACAGCATAGTTCTCATCCATGGATCACACTCTGCTTTAGAGCAAGAAGCACGCTCTTGCTTTCTAGAGTCTCTAGTACAGCAGGAAATCTGATTGTGCCCAGAACAAAAGAACGGTGTTTCCTACACATACGGACTATATGTAGTCCAAATCTTCTTCTGAAAATGATACAATGCACTGGTCCTCTAACATCCAATGCTTGTCAGTTAAGATGAGAAACGTGTGAGCTTCGTGAATGATGTAGTTCCTTTGAGCAGAAAAGTGACTGCCCTTACCTGAAACGAAGTCTTGCTTGTAGGGAGACACAGAGCCTGGGATTTAACTCCATTTCTGAAGTGAAACACACAGCATTGTCTCATCCATTGATGACACTCTGCTTTAGAACAAGAAGCACGCTCTTGCTTTCTAGAGTCTCTAAGACAGCAGGAAATCTGAGTGTGCCCGGAACAAAAGAACGGTGTTTCCTACACATATGGACCATATGTAGTCCAAATCTGCTTCTGAAACTGATACAAAGCACTGGTCCTCTAACATCCAATGCTTGTCAGTTAAGATGATAAACGTGTGAGCTTTGTGAATGATGTAGTTCATTTGAGCAGAAACGTGACTGCCCTTACCTGAAACGAAGTCCTGCTTGTAGTAAGACACAGAGTCTGGGATTTAAGTCCATTTCTGAAGGGAAACACACAGCATAGTTCTCATCCATGGATCACACTCTGCTTTAGAGCGAGAAGCACACTCTTGCTTTGTAGAGTCTCTAATACAGCAGGAAATCTGAGTGTGCCCGGAACAAAAGAACGGTGTTTCCTACACATATGGACCATATGTAGTCCAAATCTGCTTCTGAAACTGATACAAAGCACTGACCATCTAACATCCAATGCTTGTCAGTTAAGATGAGAAACGTGTGAGCTTCGCGAACGATGTAGTTCTTTTGAGCAGAAAAGTGACTGCCCTTACCTGAAACGAAGTCTTGCTTGTAGGCAGACTCAGAGCCTGGGATTTAACTCCATTTCTGAAGTGAAGCACACAGCATAGTTCTCATCCATGGATCACACTCTGCTTTAGAGCAAGAAGCACGCTCTTGCTTTCTAGAGTCTCTAGTACAGCAGGAAATCTGATTGTGCCCAGAACAAAAGAACGGTGTTTCCTACACATACGGACTATATGTAGTCCAAATCTTCTTCTGAAAATGATACAATGCACTGGTCCTCTAACATCCAATGCTTGTCAGTTAAGATGAGAAACGTGTGAGCTTCGTGAACGATGTAGTTCCTTTGAGCAGAAAAGTGACTGCCCTTACCTGAAACGAAGTCTTGCTTGTAGGGAGACACAGAGCCTGGGATTTAACTCCATTTCTGAAGTGAAACACACAGCATTGTCTCATCCATTGATGACACTCTGCTTTAGAACAAGAAGCACGCTCTTGCTTTCTAGAGTCTCTAAGACAGCAGGAAATCTGAGTGTGCCCGGAACAAAAGAACGGTGTTTCCTACACATATGGACCATATGTAGTCCAAATCTGCTTCTGAAACTGATACAAAGCACTGGTCCTCTAACATCCAATGCTTGTCTGTTAAGATGAGAAATGTGTGAGCTCAGTGAACGATGTAGTTCGTTTGAGCTGAAAAGTGACTGCCCTTACCTGAAACGAAATCTTGCCTGTAGGAAGAGACAGAGTCTGGAATTTAATTCCATTTATGAAGGGAAACATACAGCATAGTTCTCATCAATGGATCACACTCTGCTTTAGAGCAAGAAGCACACTCTTGCTTTCTAGAGTCTCTAAGATAGCAGGAAATCTGAGTGTGCCCAGAACAAAAGAACGGTGTTTCCTAAACATACGGACTATATGTAGTCCAAATCTTCTTCTGAAACTGATAGAATGCACTGGTCCTCTAACATCCAATGCTTGTCAGTTAAGATGAGAAACGTGTGAGCTTTGTGAATGATGTAGTCCATTTGAGCAGAAACGTGACTGCCCTTACCTGAAACGAAGTCTTGCTTGTAGTAAGACACAGAGTCTGGGATTTAAGTCCATTTCTGAAGGGAAACACACAGCATAGTTCTCATCCATGGATCACACTCTGCTTTAGAGCGAGAAGCACACTCTTGCTTTGTAGAGTCTCTAAAACAGCAGGAAATCTGAGTGTGCCCGGAACAAAAGAACGGTGTTTCCTACACATATGGACTATATGTAGTCCAAATCTGCTTCTGAAACTGATACAAAGCACTGACCATCTAACATCCAATGCTTGTCAGTTAAGATGAGAAACGTGTGAGCTTCGTGAAAGATGTAGTTCGTTTGAGCAGAAAAGTGACTGCCCTTACCTGAAACGAAGTCTTGCTTGTAGGTATACTCAGAGCCTGGGATTTAACTCCATTTCTGAAGTGAAGCACACAGCATAGTTCTCATCCATGGATCACACTCTGCTTTAGAGCAAGAAGCACACTCTTGCTTTCTAGAGTCTCTAAGACAGCAGGAAATTTGAGTGTGCCCGGAACAAAAGAACAGGGTTTCCTACACATATGGACCATATGTAGTCCAAATCTGCTTCTGAAACTGATACAAAGCACTGGTCCTCTAACATCCAATGCTTGTCTGTTAAGATGAGAAATGTGTGAGCTCAGTGAACGATGTAGTTCGTTTGAGCTGAAAAGTGACTGCCCTTACCTGAAACGAAGTCTTGCCTGTAGGAAGAGACAGAGTCTGGGATTTAACTCCATTTCTGAAGGGAAACATACAGCATAGTTCTCATCCATGGATCACACTCTGCTTTAGAGCAAGAAGCACACTCTTGCTTTCTAGAGTCTCTAAGATAGCAGGAAATCTGAGTGTGCCCAGAACAAAAGAACGGTGTTTCCTACACATACGGACTATATGTAGTCCAAATCTTCTTCTGAAACTGATAGAATGCACTGGTCCTCTAACATCCAATGCTTGTCAGTTAAGATGAGAAACGTGTGAGCTTTGTGAATGATGTAGTTCATTTGTGCAGAAACGTGACTGCCATTACCTGAAACGAAGTCTTGCTTGTAGTAAGACACAGAGTCTGGGATTTAAGTCCATTTCTGAAGGGAAACACACAGCATAGTTCTCATCCATGGATCACACTCTGCTTTAGAACAAGAAGCACGCTCTTGATTTCTAGAGTCTCTAAGATATCAGGAAACGTGAGTGTGCTGAGAATTAAAGAACGGTGTTTCCTACACATACGGACCATATCTAGTCCAACTCTGCTTCTGAAACTGATACAAAGCACTGGTCCTCTAACATCCAATGCTTGTCTGTTAAGATGAGAAATGTGTGAGCTCAGTGAACGATGTAGTTCATTTGAGCTGAAAAGTGACTGCCTTTACCTGAAACGAAGTCTTGCTTGTAGGAAGACACAGGGCCTGGGATTTAACTCCATTTCTGAAGGGAAACACACAGCATAGTTCTCATCCATGGATCACACTCTGCTTTAGAGCAAGAAGCACGCTCTTGCTTTCTAGAATTTCTAATACAGCAGGAATTCTGAGTGTGCCCAGAACAAAAGAACGGTGTTTCCTACACATACGGACATTATATAGTCCAACTCTGCTTCTGAAAGTGATACAAAGCACTGGTCTTCTAAAATCCAATGATTGCCTGTTAAGATGAGAAACGTGTGAGCTTCGTGAATGATGTAGTTCGTTTGAGCTGAATAGTGAGTGCCCTTACCTGAAACGAAGTCTTGCCTGTAGGAAGACACAGAGCCTGGGATTTAACTCCATTTCTGAAGGGAAACACACAGCATAGTTCTCATCCATGGATCACACTCTGCTTTAGAGCAAGAAGCACGCTCTTGCTTTCTAGAGTCTCTAGTACAGCAGGAAATCTGATTGTGCCCAGAACAAAAGAACGGTGTTTCCTACACATACGGACTATATGTAGTCCAAATCTTCTTCTGAAAATGATACAATGCACTGGTCCTCTAACATCCAATGCTTGTCAGTTAAGATGAGAAACGTGTGAGCTTCGTGAATGATGTAGTTCCTTTGAGCAGAAAAGTGACTGCCCTTACCTGAAACGAAGTCTTGCTTGTAGGGAGACACAGAGCCTGGGATTTAACTCCATTTCTGAAGTGAAACACACAGCATTGTCTCATCCATTGATGACACTCTGCTTTAGAACAAGAAGCACGCTCTTGCTTTCTAGAGTCTCTAAGACAGCAGGAAATCTGAGTGTGCCCGGAACAAAAGAACGGTGTTTCCTACACATATGGACCATATGTAGTCCAAATCTGCTTATGAAACTGATACAAAGCACTGGTCCTCTAACATCCAATGCTTGTCTGTTAAGATGAGAAATGTGTGAGTTCAGTGAACGATGTAGTTCGTTTGAGCTGAAAAGTGACTGCCCTTACCTGAAACGAAATCTTGCCTGTAGGAAGAGACAGAGTCTGGAATTTAATTCCATTTATGAAGGGAAACATACAGCATAGTTCTCATCAATGGATCGCACTCTGCTTTAGAGCAAGAAGCACACTCTTGCTTTCTAGAGTCTCTAAGATAGCAGGAAATCTGAGTGTGCCCAGAACAAAAGAACGGTGTTTCCTAAACATACGGACTATATGTAGTCCAAATCTTCTTCTGAAACTGATAGAATGCACTGGTCCTCTAACATCCAATGCTTGTCAGTTAAGATGAGAAACGTGTGAGCTTTGTGAATGATGTAGTCCATTTGAGCAGAAACGTGACTGCCCTTACCTGAAAAGAAGTCTTGCTTGTAGTAAGACACAGAGTCTGGGATTTAAGTCCATTTCTGAAGGGAAACACACAGCATAGTTCTCATCCATGGATCACACTGTGCTTTAGAGCGAGAAGCACACTCTTGCTTTGTAGAGTCTCTAATACAGCAGGAAATCTGAGTGTGCCCGGAACAAAAGAACGGTGTTTCCTACACATATGGACTATATGTAGTCCAAATCTACTTCTGAAACTGATACAAAACACTGACCATCTAACATCCAATGCTTGTCAGTTAAGATGAGAAACGTGTGAGCTTTGTGAATGATGTAGTTCATTTGAGCAGAAAAGTGACTGCCCTTACCTGAAACGAAGTCTTGATTGTAGTAAGACACAGAGTCTGGGATTTAAGTCCATTTCTGAAGGGAAACACACAGCATAGTTCTCATCCATGGATCGCACTCTGCTTTAGAACAAGAAGCACGCTCTTGATTTCTAGAGTCTCTAAGACAGCAGGAAACGTGAGTGTGCTGAGAACAAAAGAACGGTGTTTCCTACACATACGGACCATATCTAGTCCAACTCTGCTTCTGAAACTGATACAAAGCACTGGTCCTCTAACATCCAATGCTTGTCTGTTAAGATGAGAAATGTGTGAGCTCAGTGAACGATGTAGTTCGTTTGAGCTGAAAAGTGACTGCCCTTACCTGAAACGAAGTCTTGCATATAGTAAGACACAGAGCCTGGGATTTAAGTCCATTTCTGAAGGGAAACACACAGCATAGTTCTCATCCATGGATCACACTCTGCTTTAGAGTGAGAAGCACACTCTAGCTTTCTAGACTCTCTAATACAGCAGGAAATCTGAGTGTGCCCAGAACAAAAATACAGTGTTTGCTACACATATGGACCATATGTAGTCCAAATCTGCTTCTGAAACTGATACAAAGCACTGACCCTCTAACATCCATTGCTTGTCAGTTAAGATGAGAAATGTGTGAGCTTCGTGAACGATTTAGTTAGTTTGAGCAGAAAAGTGACTGCCCTTACCTGAATTTAAGTCTTGCTTGTAGGAAGACTCAGAGCCTGGGATTTAACTCCATTTCTGAAGTAAAACACACAGCAGTGTAATTATCCATTGATCACACTCTGCTTTAGAACAAGAAGCACGCTCTTGCTTTCTAGAGTCTCTAAGTCAGCAGGAAACGTGAGTGTGCTGAGAACAAAAGAACGGTGTTTCCTACACATACGGACATTATATAGTCCAACTCTGCTTCTGAAACTGATACAAAGCACTGGTCTTCTAAAATCCAATGCTTGCCTGTTAAGATGAGAAACGTGTGAGCTTCGTGAACGATGTAGTTCGTTTGAGCTGAAAAGTGACTGCCCTTACCTGAAACGAAGTCTTGCCTGTAGGAAGACACAGAGCCTGGGATTTAACTCCATTTCTGAAGGGAAACACACAACATAGTTCTCATCCATGGATCACACTCTGCTTTAGAGCAAGAAGCACGCTCTTGCTTTCTAGAGTCTCTAAGATAGCAGGAAATCTGAGTGTGCCCAGAACAAAAGAACGGTGTTTCCTACACATACGGACTATATGTAGTCCAAATCTTCTTCTGAAACTGACACAGTGCACTGGTCCTCTAACTTCCAATGCTTGTCAGTTAAGATGAGAAATGTGTGAGCTTCGTGAACGATGTAGTTCCTTTGAGCAGAAAAGTGACTGCCCTTACCTGAAACGAAGTCTTGCTTGTAGGGAGACTCAGAGCCTGGGATTTAACTCCATTTCTGAAGTGAAACACACAGCATTGTCTCATCCATTGATGACACTCTGCTTTAGAGCGAGAAGCACACTCTTGCTTTGTAGAGTCTCTAATACAGCAGGAAATCTGAGTGTGCCCGGAACAAAAGAACGGTGTTTCCTACACATATGGACCATATGTAGTCCAAATCTGCTTCTGAAACTGATACAAAGCACTGGTCCTCTAACATCCAATGCTTGTCTGTTAAGATGAGAAATGTGTGAGTTCAGTGAACGATGTAGTTCGTTTGAGCTGAAAAGTGACTGCCCTTACATGAAACGAAATCTTGCCTGTAGGAAGAGACAGAGTCTGGAATTTAATTCCATTTATGAAGGGAAACATACAGCATAGTTCTCATCAATGGATCACACTCTGCTTTAGAGCAAGAAGCACACTCTTGCTTTCTAGAGTTTCTAAGATAGCAGGAAATCTGAGTGTGCCCAGAACAAAAGAACGGTGTTTCCTAAACATACGGACTATATGTAGTCCAAATCTTCTTCTGAAACTGATAGAATGCACTGGTCCTCTAACATCCAATGCTTGTCAGTTAAGATGAGAAACGTGTGAGCTTTGTGAATGATGTAGTCCATTTGAGCAGAAACGTGACTGCCCTTACCTGAAACGAAGTCTTGCTTGTAGTAAGACACAGAGTCTGGGATTTAAGTCCATTTCTGAAGGGAAACACACAGCATAGTTCTCATCCATGGATCACACTCTGCTTTAGAGCGAGAAGCACACTCTTGCTTTGTAGAGTCTCTAATACAGCAGGAAATCTGAGTGTGCCCGGAACAAAAGAACGGTGTTTCCTACACATATGGACTATATGTAGTCCAAATCTACTTCTGAAACTGATACAAAACACTGACCATCTAACATCCAATGCTTGTCAGTTAAGATGAGAAACGTGTGAGCTTTGTGAATGATGTAGTTCATTTGAGCAGAAAAGTGACTGCCCTTACCTGAAACGAAGTCTTGATTGTAGTAAGACACAGAGTCTGGGATTTAAGTCCATTTCTGAAGGGAAACACACAACATAGTTCTCATCCATGGATCGCACTCTGCTTTAGAACAAGAAGCCCGCTCTTGATTTCCAGAGTCTCTAAGACAGCAGGAAACGTGAGTGTGCTGAGAACAAAAGAACGGTGTTTCCTACACATACGGACCATATCTAGTCCAACTCTGCTTCTGAAACTGATACAAAGCACTGGTCCTCTAACATCCAATGCTTGTCTGTTAAGATGAGAAATGTGTGAGTTCAGTGAACGATGTAGTTCGTTTGAGCTGAAAAGTGACTGCCCTTACCTGAAACGAAATCTTGCTTGTAGGAAGAGACAGAGTCTGGAATTTAATTCCATTTATGAAGTGAAACACACAGCATTGTCTCATCCATTGATGACACTCTGCTTTAGAACAAGAAGCACGCTCTTGCTTTCTAGAGTCTCTAAGACAGCAGGAAATCTGAGTGTGCCCGGAACAAAAGAACGGTGTTTCCTAAAAATATGGACCATATGTAGTCCAAATCTTCTTCTGAAACTGATAGAATGCACTGGTCCTCTAACATCCAATGCTTGTCTGTTAAGATGAGAAATGTGTGAGTTCAGTGAACGATGTAGTTCGTTTGAGCTGAAAAGTGACTGCCCTTACCTGAAACGAAATCTTGCCTGTAGGAAGAGACAGAGTCTGGGATTTAAGTCCATTTCTGAAGGGAAACATACAGCATAGTTCTCATCCATGGATCACACTCTGCTTTAGAGCAAGAAGCACACTCTTGCTTTCTAGAGTCTCTAAGATAGCAGGAAATCTGAGTGTGCCCAGAACAAAAGAACGGTGTTTCCTAAACATACGGACTATATGTAGTCCAAATCTTCTTCTGAAACTGATACAATGCACTGGTCCTCTAACATCCAATGCTTGTCAGTTAAGATGAGAAACGTGTGAGCTTTGTGAATGATGTAGTTCATTTGAGCAGAAAAGTGACTGCCCTTACCTGAAACGAAGTCTTGATTGTAGTAAGACACAGAGTCTGGGATTTAAGTCCATTTCTGAAGGGAAACACACAGCATAGTTCTCATCCATGGATCGCACTCTGCTTTAGAACAAGAAGCACGCTCTTGATTTCTAGAGTCTCTAAGACAGCAGGAAACGTGAGTGTGCTGAGAACAAAAGAACGGTGTTTCCTACACATACGGACCATATCTAGTCCAACTCTGCTTCTGAAACTGATACAAAGCACTGGTCCTCTAACATCCAATGCTTGTCTTTAAGATGAGAAATGTGTGAGCTCAGTGAACGATGTAGTTCGTTTGAGCTGAAAAGTGACTGCCCTTACCTGAAACGAAGTCTTGCATATAGTAAGACACAGAGCCTGGGATTTAAGTCCATTTCTGAAGGGAAACACACAGCATAGTTCTCATCCATGGATCACACTCTGCTTTAGAGTGAGAAGCACACTCTAGCTTTCTAGACTCTCTAATACAGCAGGAAATCTGAGTGTGCCCAGAACAAAAATACAGTGTTTGCTACACATATGGACCATATGTAGTCCAAATCTGCTTCTGAAACTGATACAAAGCACTGACCCTCTAACATCCATTGCTTGTCAGTTAAGATGAGAAATGTGTGAGCTTCGTGAACGATTTAGTTAGTTTGAGCAGAAAAGTGACTGCCCTTTCCTGAATTTAAGTCTTGCTTGTAGGAAGACTCAGAGCCTGGGATTTAACTCCATTTCTGAAGTAAAACACACAGCAGTGTAATTATCCATTGATCACACTCTGCTTTAGAACAAGAAGCACGCTCTTGCTTTCTAGAGTCTCTAAGTCAGCAGGAAACGTGAGTGTGCTGAGAACAAAAGAACGGTGTTTCCTACACATACGGACATTATATAGTCCAACTCTGCTTCTGAAACTGATACAAAGCACTGGTCTTCTAAAATCCAATGCTTGCCTGTTAAGATGAGAAACGTGTGAGCTTCGTGAACGATGTAGTTCGTTTGAGCTGAAAAGTGACTGCCCTTACCTGAAACGAAGTCTTGCCTGTAGGAAGACACAGAGCCTGGGATTTAACTCCATTTCTGAAGGGAAACACACAACATAGTTCTCATCCATGGATCACACTCTGCTTTAGAGCAAGAAGCACGCTCTTGCTTTCTAGAGTCTCTAAGATAGCAGGAAATCTGAGTGTGCCCAGAACAAAAGAACGGTGTTTCCTACACATACGGACTATATGTAGTCCAAATCTTCTTCTGAAACTGACACAGTGCACTGGTCCTCTAACTTCCAATGCTTGTCAGTTAAGATGAGAAATGTGTGAGCTTCGTGAACGATGTAGTTCCTTTGAGCAGAAAAGTGACTGCCCTTACCTGAAACGAAGTCTTGCTTGTAGGGAGACTCAGAGCCTGGGATTTAACTCCATTTCTGAAGTGAAACACACAGCATTGTCTCATCCATTGATGACACTCTGCTTTAGAGCGAGAAGCACACTCTTGCTTTGTAGAGTCTCTAATACAGCAGGAAATCTGAGTGTGCCTGGAACAAAAGAACGGTGTTTCCTACACATATGGACCATATGTAGTCCAAATCTGCTTCTGAAACTGACACAGTGCACTGACCATCTAACATCCAATGCTTGTCAGTTAAGATGAGAAACGTGTGAGCTTTGTGAATGATGTAGTTCATTTGTGCAGAAACGTGACTGCCATTACCTGAAACGAAGTCTTGCTTGTAGTAAGACACAGAGTCTGGGATTTAAGTCCATTTCTGAAGGGAAACACACAGCATAGTTCTCATCCATGGATCACACTATGCTTTAGAACAAGAAGCACGCTCTTGATTTCTAGAGTCTCTAAGATATCAGGAAACGTGAGTGTGCTGAGAATTAAAGAACGGTGTTTCCTACACATACGGACCATATCTAGTCCAACTCTGCTTCTGAAACTGATACAAAGCACTGGTCCTCTAACATCCAATGCTTGTCTTTTAAGATGAGAAATGTGTGAGCTCAGTGAACGATGTAGTTCATTTGAGCTGAAAAGTGACTGCCTTTACCTGAAACGAAGTCTTGCTTGTAGGAAGACACAGGGCCTGGGATTTAACTCCATTTCTGAAGGGAAACACACAGCATAGTTCTCATCCATGGATCACACTCTGCTTTAGAGCAAGAAGCACGCTCTTGCTTTCTAGAATTTCTAATACAGCAGGAATTCTGAGTGTGCCCAGAACAAAAGAACGGTGTTTCCTACACATACGGACATTATATAGTCCACCTCTGCTTCTGAAAGTGATACAAAGCACTGGTCTTCTAAAATCCAATGCTTGCCTGTTAAGATGAGAAACGTGTGAGCTTCATGAATGATGTAGTTCGTTTGAGCTGAATAGTGACTGCCCTTACCTGAAACGAAGTCTTGCCTGTAGGAAGACACAGAGCCTGGGATTTAACTCCATTTCTGAAGGGAAACACACAGCATAGTTCTCATCCATGGATCACACTCTGCTTTAGAGCAAGAAGCACGCTCTTGCTTTCTAGAGTCTCTAGTACAGCAGGAAATCTGATTGTGCCCAGAACAAAAGAACGGTGTTTCCTACACATACGGACTATATGTAGTCCAAATCTTCTTCTGAAAATGATACAATGCACTGGTCCTCTAACATCCAATGCTTGTCAGTTAAGATGAGAAACGTGTGAGCTTCGTGAATGATGTAGTTCCTTTGAGCAGAAAAGTGACTGCCCTTACCTGAAACGAAGTCTTGCTTGTAGGGAGACACAGAGCCTGGGATTTAACTCCATTTCTGAAGTGAAACACACAGCATTGTCTCATCCATTGATGACACTCTGCTTTAGAACAAGAAGCACGCTCTTGCTTTCTAGAGTCTCTAAGACAGCAGGAAATCTGAGTGTGCCCGGAACAAAAGAACGGTGTTTCCTACACATATGGACCATATGTAGTCCAAATCTGCTTCTGAAACTGATACAAAGCACTGGTCCTCTAACATCCAATGCTTGTCTGTTAAGATGAGAAATGTGTGAGTTCAGTGAACGATGTAGTTCGTTTGAGCTGAAAAGTGACTGCCCTTACCTGAAACGAAATCTTGCCTGTAGGAAGAGACAGAGTCTGGAATTTAATTCCATTTATGAAGGGAAACATACAGCATAGTTCTCATCAATGGATCACACTCTGCTTTAGAGCAAGAAGCACACTCTTGCTTTCTAGAGTCTCTGGGATAGCAGGAAATCTGAGTGTGCCCAGAACAAAAGAACGGTGTTTCCTACACATATGGACTATATGTAGTCCAAATCTACTTCTGAAACTGATACAAAACACTGACCATCTAACATCCAATGCTTGTCAGTTAAGATGAGAAACGTGTGAGCTTTGTGAATGATGTAGTTCATTTGAGCAGAAAAGTGACTGCCCTTACCTGAAACGAAGTCTTGATTGTAGTAAGACACAGAGTCTGGGATTTAAGTCCATTTCTGAAGGGAAACACACAGCATAGTTCTCATCCATGGATCGCACTCTGCTTTAGAACAAGAAGCACGCTCTTGATTTCTAGAGTCTCTAAGACAGCAGGAAACGTGAGTGTGCCCGGAACAAAATAACGGTGTTTCCTACACATACGGACCATATCTAGTCCAACTCTGCTTCTGAAACTGATACAAAGCACTGGTCCTCTAACATCCAATGCTTGTCTGTTAAGATGAGAAATGTGTGAGCTCAGTGAACGATGTAGTTTGTTTGAGCTGAAAAGTGACTGCCCTTACCTGAAACGAAGTCTTGCATATAGTAAGACACAGAGCCTGGGATTTAAGTCCATTTCTGAAGGGAAACACACAGCATAGTTCTCATCCATGGATCACACTCTGCTTTAGAGTGAGAAGCACACTCTAGCTTTCTAGACTCTCTAATACAGCAGGAAATCTGAGTGTGCCCAGAACAAAAATACAGTGTTTGCTACACATATGGACCATATGTAGTCCAAATCTGCTTCTGAAACTGATACAAAGCACTGACCCTCTAACATCCATTGCTTGTCAGTTAAGATGAGAAATGTGTGAGCTTCGTGAACGATTTAGTTAGTTTGAGCAGAAAAGTGACTGCCCTTACCTGAATTTAAGTCTTGCTTGTAGGAAGACTCAGAGCCTGGGATTTAACTCCATTTCTGAAGTAAAACACACAGCAGTGTAATTATCCATTGATCACACTCTGCTTTAGAACAAGAAGCACGCTCTTGCTTTCTAGAGTCTCTAAGTCAGCAGGAAACGTGAGTGTGCTGAGAACAAAAGAACGGTGTTTCCTACACATACGGACATTATATAGTCCAACTCTGCTTCTGAAACTGATACAAAGCACTGGTCTTCTAAAATCCAATGCTTGCCTGTTAAGATGAGAAACGTGTGAGCTTCGTGAACAATGTAGTTCGTTTGAGCTGAAAAGTGACTGCCCTTACCTGAAACGAAGTCTTGCCTGTAGGAAGACACAGAGCCTGGGATTTAACTCCATTTCTGAAGGGAAACACACAACATAGTTCTCATCCATGGATCACACTCTGCTTTAGAGCAAGAAGCACGCTCTTGCTTTCTAGAGTCTCTAAGATAGCAGGAAATCTGAGTGTGCCCAGAACAAAAGAACGGTGTTTCCTACACATACGGACTATATGTAGTCCAAATCTTCTTCTGAAACTGACACAGTGCACTGGTCCTCTAACTTCCAATGCTTGTCAGTTAAGATGAGAAATGTGTGAGCTTCGTGAACGATGTAGTTCCTTTGAGCAGAAAAGTGACTGCCCTTACCTGAAACGAAGTCTTGCTTGTAGGGAGCCTCAGAGCCTGGGATTTAACTCCATTTCTGAAGTGAAACACACAGCATTGTCTCATCCATTGATGACACTCTGCTTTAGAGCGAGAAGCACACTCTTGCTTTGTAGAGTCTCTAATACAGCAGGAAATCTGAGTGTGCCCGGAACAAAAGAACGGTGTTTCCTACACATATGGACCATATGTAGTCCAAATCTGCTTCTGAAACTGATACAAAGCACTGGTCCTCTAACATCCAATGCTTGTCTGTTAAGATGAGAAATGTGTGAGTTCAGTGAACGATGTAGTTCGTTTGAGCTGAAAAGTGACTGCCCTTACATGAAACGAAATCTTGCCTGTAGGAAGAGACAGAGTCTGGAATTTAATTCCATTTATGAAGGGAAACATACAGCATAGTTCTCATCAATGGATCACACTCTGCTTTAGAGCAAGAAGCACACTCTTGCTTTCTAGAGTTTCTAAGATAGCAGGAAATCTGAGTGTGCCCAGAACAAAAGAACGGTGTTTCCTAAACATACGGACTATATGTAGTCCAAATCTTCTTCTGAAACTGATAGAATGCACTGGTCCTCTAACATCCAATGCTTGTCAGTTAAGATGAGAAACGTGTGAGCTTTGTCAATGATGTAGTCCATTTGAGCAGAAACGTGACTGCCCTTACCTGAAACGAAGTCTTGCTTGTAGTAAGACACAGAGTCTGGGATTTAAGTCCATTTCTGAAGGGAAACACACAGCATAGTTCTCATCCATGGATCACACTCTGCTTTAGAGCGAGAAGCACACTCTTGCTTTGTAGAGTCTCTAATACAGCAGGAAATCTGAGTGTGCCCGGAACAAAAGAACGGTGTTTCCTACACATATGGACTATATGTAGTCCAAATCTACTTCTGAAACTGATACAAAACACTGACCATCTAACATCCAATGCTTGTCAGTTAAGATGAGAAACGTGTGAGCTTTGTGAATGATGTAGTTCATTTGAGCAGAAAAGTGACTGCCCTTACCTGAAACGAAGTCTTGATTGTAGTAAGACACAGAGTCTGGGATTTAAGTCCATTTCTGAAGGGAAACACACAGCATAGTTCTCATCCATGGATCGCACTCTGCTTTAGAACAAGAAGCACGCTCTTGATTTCTAGAGTCTCTAAGACAGCAGGAAACGTGAGTGTGCTGAGAACAAAAGAACGGTGTTTCCTACACATACGGACCATATCTAGTCCAACTCTGCTTCTGAAACTGATACAAAGCACTGGTCCTCTAACATCCAATGCTTGTCTGTTAAGATGAGAAATGTGTGAGCTCAGTGAACGATGTAGTTCATTTGAGCTGAAAAGTGACTGCCCTTACCTGAAACGAAGTCTTGCATATAGTAAGACACAGAGCCTGGGATTTAAGTCCATTTCTGAAGGGAAACACACAGCATAGTTCTCATCCATGGATCACACTCTGCTTTAGAGTGAGAAGCACACTCTAGCTTTCTAGACTCTCTAATACAGCAGGAAATCTGAGTGTGCCCAGAACAGAAGAACAGTGTTTGCTACACATATGGACCATATGTAGTCCAAATCTGCTTCTGAAACTGATACAAAGCACTGACCCTCTAACATCCATTGCTTGTCAGTTAAGATGAGAAATGTGTGAGCTTCGTGAACGATTTAGTTAGTTTGAGCAGAAAATTGACTGCCCTTACCTGAATTTAAGTCTTGCTTGTAGGAAGACTCAGAGCCTGGGATTTAACTCCATTTCTGAAGTAAAACACACAGCAGTGTAATTATCCATTGATCACACTCTGCTTTAGAACAAGAAGCACGCTCTTGCTTTCTAGAGTCTCTAAGTCAGCAGGAAACGTGAGTGTGCTGAGAACAAAAGAACGGTGTTTCCTACACATACGGACATTATATAGTCCAACTCTGCTTCTGAAACTGATACAAAGCACTGGTCTTCTAAAATCCAATGCTTGCCTGTTAAGATGAGAAACGTGTGAGCTTCGTGAACGATGTAGTTCGTTTGAGCTGAAAAGTGACTGCCCTTACCTGAAACGAAGTCTTGCCTGTAGGAAGACACAGAGCCTGGGATTTAACTCCATTTCTGAAGGGAAACACACAACATAGTTCTCATCCATGGATCACACTCTGCTTTAGAGCAAGAAGCACGCTCTTGCTTTCTAGAGTCTCTAAGATAGCAGGAAATCTGAGTGTGCCCAGAACAAAAGAACGGTGTTTCCTACACATACTGACTATATGTAGTCCAAATCTTCTTCTGAAACTGATACAGTGCACTGGTCCTCTAACTTCCAATGCTTGTCAGTTAAGATGAGAAATGTGTGAGCTTCGTGAACGATGTAGTTCCTTTGAGCAGAAAAGTGACTGCCCTTACCTGAAACGAAGTCTTGCTTGTAGGGAGACTCAGAGCCTGGGATTTAACTCCATTTCTGAAGTGAAACACACAGCATTGTCTCATCCATTGATGACACTCTGCTTTAGAACAAGAAGCACGCTCTTGCTTTCTAGATTCTCTAAGACAGCAGGAAATCTGAGTGTGCCCGGAACAAAAGAACGGTGTTTCCTACACATATGGACCATATGTAGTCCAAATCTGCTTCTGAAACTGATACAAAGCACTGGTCCTCTAACATCCAATGCTTGTCAGTTAAGATGATAAACGTGTGAGCTTTGTGAATGATGTAGTTCATTTGAGCAGAAACGTGACTGCCCTTACCTGAAACGAAGTCCTGCCTGTAGTAAGACACAGAGTCTGGGATTTAAGTCCATTTCTGAAGGGAAACACACAGCATAGTTCTCATCCATGGATCACACTCTGCTTTAGAGCGAGAAGCACACTCTTGCTTTGTAGAGTCTCTAATACAGCAGGAAATCTGAGTGTGCCCGGAACAAAAGAACGGTGTTTCCTACACATATGGACCATATGTAGTCCAAATCTGCTTCTGAAACTGATACAAAGCACTGACCATCTAACATCCAATGCTTGTCAGTTAAGATGAGAAACGTGTGAGCTTCGCGAACGATGTAGTTCTTTTGAGCAGAAAAGTGACTGCCCTTACCTGAAACGAAGTCTTGCTTGTAGGCAGACTCAGAGCCTGGGATTTAACTCCATTTCTGAAGTGAAGCACACAGCATAGTTCTCATCCATGGATCACACTCTGCTTTAGAGCAAGAAGCACGCTCTTGCTTTCTAGAGTCTCTAGTACAGCAGGAAATCAGATTGTGCCCAGAACAAAAGAACGGTGTTTCCTACACATACGGACTATATGTAGTCCAAATCTTCTTCTGAAAATGATACAATGCACTGGTCCTCTAACATCCAATGCTTGTCAGTTAAGATGAGAAACGTGTGAGCTTCGTGAACGATGTAGTTCCTTTGAGCAGAAAAGTGACTGCCCTTACCTGAAACGAAGTCTTGCTTGTAGGGAGACACAGAGCCTGGGATTTAACTCCATTTCTGAAGTGAAACACACAGCATTGTCTCATCCATTGATGACACTCTGCTTTAGAACAAGAAGCACGCTCTTGCTTTCTAGAGTCTCTAAGACAGCAGGAAATCTGAGTGTGCCCGGAACAAAAGAACGGTGTTTCCTACACATATGGACCATATGTAGTCCAAATCTGCTTCTGAAACTGATACAAAGCACTGGTCCTCTAACATCCAATGCTTGTCTGTTAAGATGAGAAATGTGTGAGCTCAGTGAACGATGTAGTTCGTTTGAGCTGAAAAGTGACTGCCCTTACCTGAAACGAAATCTTGCCTGTAGGAAGAGACAGAGTCTGGAATTTAATTCCATTTATGAAGGGAAACATACAGCATAGTTCTCATCAATGGATCACACTCTGCTTTAGAGCAAGAAGCACACTCTTGCTTTCTAGAGTCTCTAAGATAGCAGGAAATCTGAGTGTGCCCAGAACAAAAGAACGGTGTTTCCTAAACATACGGACTATATGTAGTCCAAATCTTCTTCTGAAACTGATAGAATGCACTGGTCCTCTAACATCCAATGCTTGTCAGTTAAGATGAGAAACGTGTGAGCTTTGTGAATGATGTAGTCCATTTGAGCAGAAACGTGACTGCCCTTACCTGAAACGAAGTCTTGCTTGTAGTAAGACACAGAGTCTGGGATTTAAGTCCATTTCTGAAGGGAAACACACAGCATAGTTCTCATCCATGGATCACACTCTGCTTTAGAGCGAGAAGCACACTCTTGCTTTGTAGAGTCTCTAAAACAGCAGGAAATCTGAGTGTGCCCGGAACAAAAGAACGGTGTTTCCTACACATATGGACTATATGTAGTCCAAATCTGCTTCTGAAACTGATACAAAGCACTGACCATCTAACATCCAATGCTTGTCAGTTAAGATGAGAAACGTGTGAGCTTCGTGAAAGATGTAGTTCTTTTGAGCAGAAAAGTGACTGCCCTTACCTGAAACGAAGTCTTGCTTGTAGGTATACTCAGAGCCTGGGATTTAACTCCATTTCTGAAGTGAAGCACACAGCATAGTTCTCATCCATGGATCACACTCTGCTTTAGAGCAAGAAGCACACTCTTGCTTTCTAGAGTCTCTAAGACAGCAGGAAATTTGAGTGTGCCCGGAACAAAAGAACAGGGTTTCCTACACATATGGACCATATGTAGTCCAAATCTGCTTCTGAAACTGATACAAAGCACTGGTCCTCTAACATCCAATGCTTGTCTGTTAAGATGAGAAATGTGTGAGCTCAGTGAACGATGTAGTTCGTTTGAGCTGAAAAGTGACTGCCCTTACCTGAAACGAAGTCTTGCCTGTAGGAAGAGACAGAGTCTCGGATTTAACTCCATTTCTGAAGGGAAACATACAGCATAGTTCTCATCCATGGATCACACTCTGCTTTAGAGCAAGAAGCACACTCTTGCTTTCTAGAGTCTCTAAGATAGCAGGAAATCTGAGTGTGCCCAGAACAAAAGAACGGTGTTTCCTACACATACGGACTATATGTAGTCCAAATCTTCTTCTGAAACTGATAGAATGCACTGGTCCTCTAACATCCAATGCTTGTCAGTTAAGATGAGAAACGTGTGAGCTTTGTGAATGATGTAGTTCATTTGTGCAGAAACGTGACTGCCATTACCTGAAACGAAGTCTTGCTTGTAGTAAGACACAGAGTCTGGGATTTAAGTCCATTTCTGAAGGGAAACACACAGCATAGTTCTCATCCATGGATCACACTCTGCTTTAGAACAAGAAGCACGCTCTTGATTTCTAGAGTCTCTAAGATATCAGGAAACGTGAGTGTGCTGAGAATTAAAGAACGGTGTTTCCTACACATACGGACCATATCTAGTCCAACTCTGCTTCTGAAACTGATACAAAGCACTGGTCCTCTAACATCCAATGCATGTCTGTTAAGATGAGAAATGTGTGAGCTCAGTGAACGATGTAGTTCATTTGAGCTGAAAAGTGACTGCCTTTACCTGAAACGAAGTCTTGCTTGTAGGAAGACACAGGGCCTGGGATTTAACTCCATTTCTGAAGGGAAACACACAGCATAGTTCTCATCCATGGATCACACTCTGCTTTAGAGCAAGAAGCACGCTCTTGCTTTCTAGAATTTCTAATACAGCAGGAATTCTGAGTGTGCCCAGAACAAAAGAACGGTGTTTCCTACACATACGGACATTATATAGTCCAACTCTGCTTCTGAAAGTGATACAAAGCACTGGTCTTCTAAAATCCAATGATTGCCTGTTAAGATGAGAAACGTGTGAGCTTCGTGAATGATGTAGTTCGTTTGAGCTGAATAGTGACTGCCCTTACCTGAAACGAAGTCTTGCCTGTAGGAAGACACAGAGCCTGGGATTTAACTCCATTTCTGAAGGGAAACACACAGCATAGTTCTCATCCATGGATCACACTCTGCTTTAGAGCAAGAAGCACGCTCTTGCTTTCTAGAGTCTCTAGTACAGCAGGAAATCTGATTGTGCCCAGAACAAAAGAACGGTGTTTCCTACACATACGGACTATATGTAGTCCAAATCTTCTTCTGAAAATGATACAATGCACTGGTCCTCTAACATCCAATGCTTGTCAGTTAAGATGAGAAACGTGTGAGCTTCGTGAATGATGTAGTTCCTTTGAGCAGAAAAGTGACTGCCCTTACCTGAAACGAAGTCTTGCTTGTAGGGAGACACAGAGCCTGGGATTTAACTCCATTTCTGAAGTGAAACACACAGCATTGTCTCATCCATTGATGACACTCTGCTTTAGAACAAGAAGCACGCTCTTGCTTTCTAGAGTCTCTAAGACAGCAGGAAATCTGAGTGTGCCCGGAACAAAAGAACGGTGTTTCCTACACATATGGACCATATGTAGTCCAAATCTGCTTATGAAACTGATACAAAGCACTGGTCCTCTAACATCCAATGCTTGTCTGTTAAGATGAGAAATGTGTGAGTTCAGTGAACGATGTAGTTCGTTTGAGCTGAAAAGTGACTGCCCTTACCTGAAACGAAATCTTGCCTGTAGGAAGAGACAGAGTCTGGAATTTAATTCCATTTATGAAGGGAAACATACAGCATAGTTCTCATCAATGGATCACACTCTGCTTTAGATCAAGAAGCACACTCTTGCTTTCTAGAGTCTCTAAGATAGCAGGAAATCTGAGTGTGCCCAGAACAAAAGAACGGTGTTTCCTAAACATACGGACTATATGTAGTCCAAATCTTCTTCTGAAATGATAGAATGCACTGGTCCTCTAACATCCAATGCTTGTCAGTTAAGATGAGAAACGTGTGAGCTTTGTGAATGATGTAGTCCATTTGAGCAGAAACGTGACTGCCCTTACCTGAAACGAAGTCTTGCTTGTAGTAAGACACAGAGTCTGGGATTTAAGTCCATTTCTGAAGGGAAACACACAGCATAGTTCTCATCCATGGATCACAGTCTGCTTTAGAGCGAGAAGCACACTCTTGCTTTGTAGAGTCTCTAAAACAGCAGGAAATCTGAGTGTGCCCGGAACAAAAGAACGGTGTTTCCTACACATATGGACCATATGTAGTCCAAATCTGCTTCTGAAACTGATACAAAGCACTGACCATCTAACATCCAATGCTTGTCAGTTAAGATGAGAAACGTGTGAGCTTCGCGAACGATGTAGTTCTTTCGAGCAGAAAAGTGACTGCCCTTACCTGAAACGAAGTCTTGCTTGTAGGCAGACTCAGAGACTGGGATTTAACTCCATTTCTGAAGTGAAGCACACAGCATAGTTCTCATCCATGGATCACACTCTGCTTTAGAGCAAGAAGCACGCTCTTGCTTTCTAGAGTCTCTAGTACAGCAGGAAATCTGATTGTGCCCAGAACAAAAGAACGGTGTTTCCTACACATATGGACCATATGTAGTCCAAATCTGCTTCTGAAACTGATACAAAGCACTGGTCCTCTAACATCCAATGCCTGTCTGTTAAGATGAGAAATGTGTGAGCTCAGTGAACGATGTAGTTCGTTTGAGCTGAAAAGTGACTGCCCTTACCTGAAACGAAATCTTGCCTGTAGGAAGAGACAGAGTCTGGAATTTAATTCCATTTATGAAGGGAAACATACAGCATAGTTCTCATCAATGGATCACACTCTGCTTTAGAGCAAGAAGCACACTCTTGCTTTCTAGAGTCTCTAAGATAGCAGGAAATCTGAGTGTGCCCAGAACAAAAGAACGGTGTTTCCTAAACATACGGACTATATGTAGTCCAAATCTTCTTCTGAAACTGATAGAATGCACTGGTCCTCTAACATCCAATGCTTGTCAGTTAAGATGAGAAACGTGTGAGCTTTGTGAATGATGTAGTCCATTTGAGCAGAAACGTGACTGCCCTTACCTGAAACGAAGTCTTGCTTGTAGTAAGACACAGAGTCTGGGATTTAAGTCCATTTCTGAAGGGAAACACACAGCATAGTTCTCATCCATGGATCACACTCTGCTTTAGAGCGAGAAGCACACTCTTGCTTTGTAGAGTCTCTAAAACAGCAGGAAATCTGAGTGTGCCCGGAACAAAAGAACGGTGTTTCCTACACATATGGACTATATGTAGTCCAAATCTGCTTCTGAAACTGATACAAAGCACTGACCATCTAACATCCAATGCTTGTCAGTTAAGATGAGAAACGTGTGAGCTTCGTGAAAGATGTAGTTCGTTTGAGCAGAAAAGTGACTGCCCTTACCTGAAACGAAGTCTTGCTTGTAGGTAGACTCAGAGCCTGGGATTTAACTCCATTTCTGAAGTGAAGCACACAGCATAGTTCTCATCCATGGATCACACTCTGCTTTAGAGCAAGAAGCACACTCTTGCTTTCTAGAGTCTCTAAGACAGCAGGAAATCTGAGTGTGCCCGGAACAAAAGAACAGTGTTTCCTACACATATGGACCATATGTAGTCCAAATCTGCTTCTGAAACTGATACAAAGCACTGGTCCTCTAACATCCAATGCTTGTCTGTTAAGATGAGAAATGTGTGAGCTCAGTGAACGATGTAGTTCGTTTGAGCTGAAAAGTGACTGCCCTTACCTGAAACGAAGTCTTTCCTGTAGGAAGAGACAGAGTCTGGGATTTAACTCCATTTCTGAAGGGAAACATACAGCATAGTTCTCATCCATGGATCACACTCTGCTTTAGAGCAAGAAGCACACTCTTGCTTTCTAGAGTCTCTAAGATAGCAGGAAATCTGAGTGTGCCAAGAACAAAAGAACGGTGTTTCCTACACATACGGACTATATGTAGTCCAAATCTGCTTCTGAAACTGATACAAAGCACTGGTCCTCTAACATCCAATGCTTGTCAGTTAAGATGAGAAACGTGTGAGCTTTGTGAATGATGTAGTTCATTTGTGCAGAAACGTGACTGCCATTACCTGAAACGAAGTCTTGCTTGTAGTAAGACACAGAGTCTGGGATTTAAGTCCATTTCTGAAGGGAAACACACAGCATAGTTCTCATCCATGGATCACACTCTGCTTTAGAACAAGAAGCACGCTCTTGATTTCTAGAGTCTCTAAGATATCAGGAAACGTGAGTGTGCTGAGAATTAAAGAACGGTGTTTCCTACACATACGGACCATATCTAGTCCAACTCTGCTTCTGAAACTGATACAAAGCACTGGTCCTCTAACATCCAATGCTTGTCTGTTAAGATGAGAAATGTGTGAGCTCAGTGAACGATGTAGTTCATTTGAGCTGAAAAGTGACTGCCTTTACCTGAAACGAAGTCTTGCTTGTAGGAAGACACAGGGCCTGGGATTTAACTCCATTTCTGAAGGGAAACACACAGCATAGTTCTCATCCATGGATCACACTCTGCTTTAGAGCAAGAAGCACGCTCTTGCTTTCTAGAATTTCAAATACAGCAGGAATTCTGAGTGTGCCCAGAACAAAAGAACGGTGTTTCCTACACATATGGACCATATCTAGTCCAACTCTTCTTCTGAAACTGATACAAAGCAATGGTCCTCTAACATCCAATGCTTTTCAATTAAGATGAGAAACGTGTGAGCTTCGTGAATGATGTAGTTCATTTGAGCAGAAAAGTGACTGCCCTTACCTGAAACGAAGTCTTGCTTGTAGTAAGACACAGAGCCTGGGATTTAAGTCCATTTCTGAAGGGAAACACACAGCATAGTTCTCATCCATGGATCACACTCTGCTTTAGAGCAAGAAGCACACTCTTGCTTTCTAGAGTCTCTAAGACAGCAGGAAATCTGAGTGTTCCCCGAACAAAAGAACGGTGTTTCCTACACATACGGACATTATATAGTCCAACTCTGCTTCTGAAAGTGATACAAAGCACTGGTCTTCTAAAATCCAATGCTTGCCTGTTAAGATGAGAAACGTGTGAGCTTCGTGAATGATGTAGTTCGTTTGAGCTGAATAGTGACTGCCCTTACCTGAAACGAAGTCTTGCCTGTAGGAAGACACAGAGCCTGGGATTTAACTCCATTTCTGAAGGGAAACACACAGCATAGTTCTCATCCATGGATCACACTCTGCTTTAGAGCAAGAAGCACGCTCTTGCTTTCTAGAGTCTCTAGTACAGCAGGAAATCTGATTGTGCCCAGAACAAAAGAACGGTGTTTCCTACACATACGGACTATATGTAGTCCAAATCTTCTTCTGAAAATGATACAATGCACTGGTCCTCTAACATCCAATGCTTGTCAGTTAAGATGAGAAACGTGTGAGCTTCGTGAACGATGTAGTTCCTTTGAGCAGAAAAGTGACTGCCCTTACCTGAAACGAAGTCTTGCTTGTAGGGAGACACAGAGCCTGGGATTTAACTCCATTTCTGAAGTGAAACACACAGCATTGTCTCATCCATTGATGACACTCTGCTTTAGAACAAGAAGCACGCTCTTGCTTTCTAGAGTCTCTAAGACAGCAGGAAATCTGAGTGTGCCCGGAACAAAAGAACGGTGTTTCCTACACATATGGACCATATGTAGTCCAAATCTGCTTCTGAAACTGATACAAAGCACTGGTCCTCTAACATCCAATGCTTGTCTGTTAAGATGAGAAATGTGTGAGCTCAGTGAACGATGTAGTTCGTTTGAGCTGAAAAGTGACTGCCCTTACCTGAAACGAAGTCTTGCCTGTAGGAAGAGACAGAGTCTGGGATTTAACTCCATTTCTGAAGGGAAACATACAGCATAGTTCTCATCCATGGATCACACTCTGCTTTAGAGCAAGAAGCACACTCTTGCTTTCTAGAGTCTCTAAGATAGCAGGAAATCTGAGTGTGCCAAGAACAAAAGAACGGTGTTTCCTACACATACGGACTATATGTAGTCCAAATCTTCTTCTGAAACTGATAGAATGCACTGGTCCTCTAACATCCAATGCTTGTCAGTTAAGATGAGAAACGTGTGAGCTTTGTGAATGATGTAGTTCATTTGTGCAGAAACGTGACTGCCATTACCTGAAACGAAGTCTTGCTTGTAGTAAGACACAGAGTCTGGGATTTAAGTCCATTTCTGAAGGGAAACACACAGCATAGTTCTCATCCATGGATCACACTCTGCTTTAGAACAAGAAGCACGCTCTTGATTTCTAGAGTCTCTAAGATATCAGGAAACGTGAGTGTGCTGAGAATTAAAGAACGGTGTTTCCTACACATACGGACCATATCTAGTCCAACTCTGCTTCTGAAACTGATACAAAGCACTGGTCCTCTAACATCCAATGCTTGTCTGTTAAGATGAGAAATGTGTGAGCTCAGTGAACGATGTAGTTCATTTGAGCTGAAAAGTGACTGCCTTTACCTGAAACGAAGTCTTGCTTGTAGGAAGACACAGGGCCTGGGATTTAACTCCATTTCTGAAGGGAAACACACAGCATAGTTCTCATCCATGGATCACACTCTGCTTTAGAGCAAGAAGCACGCTCTTGCTTTCTAGAATTTCTAATACAGCAGGAATTCTGAGTGTGCCCAGAACAAAAGAACAGTGTTTCCTACACATATGGACCATATCTAGTCCAACTCTTCTTCTGAAACTGATACAAAGCAATGGTCCTCTAACATCCAATGCTTTTCAATTAAGATGAGAAACGTGTGAGCTTCGTGAATGATGTAGTTCATTTGAGCAGAAAAGTTACTGCCCTTACCTGAAACGAAGTCTTGCTTGTAGTAAGACACAGAGCCTGGGATTTAAGTCCATTTCTGAAGGGAAACACACAGCATAGTTCTCATCCATGGATCACACTCTGCTTTAGAGCAAGAAGCACACTCTTGCTTTCTAGAGTCTCTAAGACAGCAGGAAATCTGAGTGTTCCCCGAACAAAAGAACGGTGTTTCCTACACCTACGGACATTATATAGTCCAACTCTGCTTCTGAAAGTGATACAAAGCACTGGTCTTCTAAAATCCAATGCTTGCCTGTTAAGATGAGAAACGTGTGAGCTTCGTGAATGATGTAGTTCGTTTGAGCTGAATAGTGACTGCCCTTACCTGAAACGAAGTCTTGCCTGTAGGAAGACACAGAGCCTGGGATTTAACTCCATTTCTGAAGGGAAACACACAGCATAGTTCTCATCCATGGATCACACTCTGCTTTAGAGCAAGAAGCACGCTCTTGCTTTCTAGAGTCTCTAGTACAGCAGGAAATCTGATTGTGCCCAGAACAAAAGAACGGTGTTTCCTACACATACGGACTATATGTAGTCCAAATCTTCTTCTGAAAATGATACAATGCACTGGTCCTCTAACATCCAATGCTTGTCAGTTAAGATGAGAAACGTGTGAGCTTCGTGAACGATGTAGTTCCTTTGAGCAGAAAAGTGACTGCCCTTACCTGAAACGAAGTCTTGCTTGTAGGGAGACACAGAGCCTGGGATTTAACTCCATTTCTGAAGTGAAACACACAGCATTGTCTCATCCATTGATGACACTCTGCTTTAGAACAAGAAGCACGCTCTTGCTTTCTAGAGTCTCTAAGACAGCAGGAAATCTGAGTGTGCCCGGAACAAAAGAACGGTGTTTCCTACACATATGGACCATATGTAGTCCAAATCTGCTTCTGAAACTGATACAAAGCACTGGTCCTCTAACATCCAATGCTTGTCTGTTAAGATGAGAAATGTGTGAGCTCAGTGAACGATGTAGTTCGTTTGAGCTGAAAAGTGACTGCCCTTACCTGAAACGAAATCTTGCCTATAGGAAGAGACAGAGTCTGGAATTTAATTCCATTTATGAAGGGAAACATACAGCATAGTTCTCATCAATGGATCACACTCTGCTTTAGAGCAAGAAGCACACTCTTGCTTTCTAGAGTCTCTAAGATAGCAGGAAATCTGAGTGTGCCCAGAACAAAAGAACGGTGTTTCCTAAACATACGGACTATATGTAGTCCAAATCTTCTTCTGAAACTGATAGAATGCACTGGTCCTCTAACATCCAATGCTTGTCAGTTAAGATGAGAAACGTGTGAGCTTTGTGAATGATGTAGTCCATTTGAGCAGAAACGTGACTGCCCTTACCTGAAACGAAGTCTTGCTTGTAGTAAGACACAGAGTCTGGGATTTAAGTCCATTTCTGAAGGGAAACACACAGCATAGTTCTCATCCATGGATCACACTCTGCTTTAGAGCGAGAAGCACACTCTTGCTTTGTAGAGTCTCTAAAACAGCAGGAAATCTGAGTGTGCCCGGAACAAAAGAACGGTGTTTCCTACACATATGGACTATATGTAGTCCAAATCTGCTTCTGAAACTGATACAAAGCACTGACCATCTAACATCCAATGCTTGTCAGTTAAGATGAGAAACGTGTGAGCTTCGTGAAAGATGTAGTTCTTTTGAGCAGAAAAGTGACTGCCCTTACCTGAAACGAAGTCTTGCTTGTAGGTATACTCAGAGCCTGGGATTTAACTCCATTTCTGAAGTGAAGCACACAGCATAGTTCTCATCCATGGATCACACTCTGCTTTAGAGCAAGAAGCACACTCTTGCTTTCTAGAGTCTCTAAGACAGCAGGAAATTTGAGTGTGCCCGGAACAAAAGAACAGGGTTTCCTACACATATGGACCATATGTAGTCCAAATCTGCTTCTGAAACTGATACAAAGCACTGGTCCTCTAACATCCAATGCTTGTCTGTTAAGATGAGAAATGTGTGAGCTCAGTGAACGATGTAGTTCGTTTGAGCTGAAAAGTGACTGCCCTTACCTGAAACGAAGTCTTGCCTGTAGGAAGAGACAGAGTCTCGGATTTAACTCCATTTCTGAAGGGAAACATACAGCATAGTTCTCATCCATGGATCACACTCTGCTTTAGAGCAAGAAGCACACTCTTGCTTTCTAGAGTCTCTAAGATAGCAGGAAATCTGAGTGTGCCCAGAACAAAAGAACGGTGTTTCCTACACATACGGACTATATGTAGTGCAAATCTTCTTCTGAAACTGATAGAATGCACTGGTCCTCTAACATCCAATGCTTGTCAGTTAAGATGAGAAACGTGTGAGCTTTGTGAATGATGTAGTTCATTTGTGCAGAAACGTGACTGCCATTACCTGAAACGAAGTCTTGCTTGTAGTAAGACACAGAGTCTGGGATTTAAGTCCATTTCTGAAGGGAAACACACAGCATAGTTCTCATCCATGGATCACACTCTGCTTTAGAACAAGAAGCACGCTCTTGATTTCTAGAGTCTCTAAGATATCAGGAAACGTGAGTGTGCTGAGAATTAAAGAACGGTGTTTCCTACACATACGGACCATATCTAGTCCAACTCTGCTTCTGAAACTGATACAAAGCACTGGTCCTCTAACATCCAATGCTTGTCTGTTAAGATGAGAAATGTGTGAGCTCAGTGAACGATGTAGTTCATTTGAGCTGAAAAGTGACTGCCTTTACCTGAAACGAAGTCTTGCTTGTAGGAAGACACAGGGCCTGGGATTTAACTCCATTTCTGAAGGGAAACACACAGCATAGTTCTCATCCATGGATCACACTCTGCTTTAGAGCAAGAAGCACGCTCTTGCTTTCTAGAATTTCTAATACAGCAGGAATTCTGAGTGTGCCCAGAAAAAAGAACGGTGTTTCCTACACATACGGACATTATATAGTCCAACTCTGCTTCTGAAAGTGATACAAAGCACTGGTCTTCTAAAATCCAATGATTGCCTGTTAAGATGAGAAACGTGTGAGCTTCGTGAATGATGTAGTTCGTTTGAGCTGAATAGTGACTGCCCTTACCTGAAACGAAGTCTTGCCTGTAGGAAGACACAGAGCCTGGGATTAAACTCCATTTCTGAAGGGAAACACACAGCATAGTTCTCATCCATGGATCACACTCTGCTTTAGAGCAAGAAGCACGCTCTTGCTTTCTAGAGTCTCTAGTACAGCAGGAAATCTGATTGTGCCCAGAACAAAAGAACGGTGTTTCCTACACATACGGACTATATGTAGTCCAAATCTTCTTCTGAAAATGATACAATGCACTGGTCCTCTAACATCCAATGCTTGTCAGTTAAGATGAGAAACGTGTGAGCTTCGTGAATGATGTAGTTCCTTTGAGCAGAAAAGTGACTGCCCTTACCTGAAACGAAGTCTTGCTTGTAGGGAGACACAGAGCCTGGGATTTAACTCCATTTCTGAAGTGAAACACACAGCATTGTCTCATCCATTGATGACACTCTGCTTTAGAACAAGAAGCACGCTCTTGCTTTCTAGAGTCTCTAAGGCAGCAGGAAATCTGAGTGTGCCCGGAACAAAAGAACGGTGTTTCCTACACATATGGACCATATGTAGTCCAAATCTGCTTATGAAACTGATACAAAGCACTGGTCCTCTAACATCCAATGCTTGTCTGTTAAGATGAGAAATGTGTGAGTTCAGTGAACGATGTAGTTCGTTTGAGCTGAAAAGTGACTGCCCTTACCTGAAACGAAATCTTGCCTGTAGGAAGAGACAGAGTCTGGAATTTAATTCCATTTATGAAGGGAAACATACAGCATAGTTCTCATCAATGGATCACACTCTGCTTTAGAGCAAGAAGCACACTCTTGCTTTCTAGAGTCTCTAAGATAGCAGGAAATCTGAGTGTGCCCAGAACAAAAGAACGGTGTTTCCTAAACATACGGACTATATGTAGTCCAAATCTTCTTCTGAAATGATAGAATGCACTGGTCCTCTAACATCCAATGCTTGTCAGTTAAGATGAGAAACGTGTGAGCTTTGTGAATGATGTAGTCCATTTGAGCAGAAACGTGACTGCCCTTACCTGAAACGAAGTCTTGCTTGTAGTAAGACACAGAGTCTGGGATTTAAGTCCATTTCTGAAGGGAAACACACAGCATAGTTCTCATCCATGGATCACAGTCTGCTTTAGAGCGAGAAGCACACTCTTGCTTTGTAGAGTCTCTAAAACAGCAGGAAATCTGAGTGTGCCCGGAACAAAAGAACGGTGTTTCCTACACATATGGACCATATGTAGTCCAAATCTGCTTCTGAAACTGATACAAAGCACTGACCATCTAACATCCAATGCTTGTCAGTTAAGATGAGAAACGTGTGAGCTTCGCGAACGATGTAGTTCTTTTGAGCAGAAAAGTGACTGCCCTTACCTGAAACGAAGTCTTGCTTGTAGGCAGACTCAGAGACTGGGATTTAACTCCATTTCTGAAGTGAAGCACACAGCATAGTTCTCATCCATGGATCACACTCTGCTTTAGAGCAAGAAGCACGCTCTTGCTTTCTAGAGTCTCTAGTACAGCAGGAAATCTGATTGTGCCCAGAACAAAAGAACGGTGTTTCCTACACATATGGACCATATGTAGTCCAAATCTGCTTCTGAAACTGATACAAAGCACTGGTCCTCTAACATCCAATGCCTGTCTGTTAAGATGAGAAATGTGTGAGCTCAGTGAACGATGTAGTTCGTTTGAGCTGAAAAGTGACTGCCCTTACCTGAAACGAAATCTTGCCTGTAGGAAGAGACAGAGTCTGGAATTTAATTCCATTTATGAAGGGAAACATACAGCATAGTTCTCATCAATGGATCACACTCTGCTTTAGAGCAAGAAGCACACTCTTGCTTTCTAGAGTCTCTAAGATAGCAGGAAATCTGAGTGTGCCCAGAACAAAAGAACGGTGTTTCCTAAACATACGGACTATATGTAGTCCAAATCTTCTTCTGAAACTGATAGAATGCACTGGTCCTCTAACATCCAATGCTTGTCAGTTAAGATGAGAAACGTGTGAGCTTTGTGAATGATGTAGTCCATTTGAGCAGAAACGTGACTGCCCTTACCTGAAACGAAGTCTTGCTTGTAGTAAGACACAGAGTCTGGGATTTAAGTCCATTTCTGAAGGGAAACACACAGCATAGTTCTCATCCATGGATCACACTCTGCTTTAGAGCGAGAAGCACACTCTTGCTTTGTAGAGTCTCTAAAACAGCAGGAAATCTGAGTGTGCCCGGAACAAAAGAACGGTGTTTCCTACACATATGGACTATATGTAGTCCAAATCTGCTTCTGAAACTGATACAAAGCACTGACCATCTAACATCCAATGCTTGTCAGTTAAGATGAGAAACGTGTGAGCTTCGTGAAAGATGTAGTTCGTTTGAGCAGAAAAGTGACTGCCCTTACCTGAAACGAAGTCTTGCTTGTAGGTAGACTCAGAGCCTGGGATTTAACTCCATTTCTGAAGTGAAGCACACAGCATAGTTCTCATCCATGGATCACACTCTGCTTTAGAGCAAGAAGCACACTCTTGCTTTCTAGAGTCTCTAAGACAGCAGGAAATCTGAGTGTGCCCGGAACAAAAGAACAGTGTTTCCTACACATATGGACCATATGTAGTCCAAATCTGCTTCTGAAACTGATACAAAGCACTGGTCCTCTAACATCCAATGCTTGTCTGTTAAGATGAGAAATGTGTGAGCTCAGTGAACGATGTAGTTCGTTTGAGCTGAAAAGTGACTGCCCTTACCTGAAACGAAGTCTTTCCTGTAGGAAGAGACAGAGTCTGGGATTTAACTCCATTTCTGAAGGGAAACATACAGCATAGTTCTCATCCATGGATCACACTCTGCTTTAGAGCAAGAAGCACACTCTTGCTTTCTAGAGTCTCTAAGATAGCAGGAAATCTGAGTGTGCCAAGAACAAAAGAACGGTGTTTCCTACACATACGGACTATATGTAGTCCAAATCTGCTTCTGAAACTGATACAAAGCACTGGTCCTCTAACATCCAATGCTTGTCAGTTAAGATGAGAAACGTGTGAGCTTTGTGAATGATGTAGTTCATTTGTGCAGAAACGTGACTGCCATTACCTGAAACGAAGTCTTGCTTGTAGTAAGACACAGAGTCTGGGATTTAAGTCCATTTCTGAAGGGAAACACACAGCATAGTTCTCATCCATGGATCACACTCTGCTTTAGAACAAGAAGCACGCTCTTGATTTCTAGAGTCTCTAAGATATCAGGAAACGTGAGTGTGCTGAGAATTAAAGAACGGTGTTTCCTACACATACGGACCATATCTAGTCCAACTCTGCTTCTGAAACTGATACAAAGCACTGGTCCTCTAACATCCAATGCTTGTCTGTTAAGATGAGAAATGTGTGAGCTCAGTGAACGATGTAGTTCATTTGAGCTGAAAAGTGACTGCCTTTACCTGAAACGAAGTCTTGCTTGTAGGAAGACACAGGGCCTGGGATTTAACTCCATTTCTGAAGGGAAACACACAGCATAGTTCTCATCCATGGATCACACTCTGCTTTAGAGCAAGAAGCACGCTCTTGCTTTCTAGAATTTCAAATACAGCAGGAATTCTGAGTGTGCCCAGAACAAAAGAACGGTGTTTCCTACACATATGGACCATATCTAGTCCAACTCTTCTTCTGAAACTGATACAAAGCAATGGTCCTCTAACATCCAATGCTTTTCAATTAAGATGAGAAACGTGTGAGCTTCGTGAATGATGTAGTTCATTTGAGCAGAAAAGTGACTGCCCTTACCTGAAACGAAGTCTTGCTTGTAGTAAGACACAGAGCCTGGGATTTAAGTCCATTTCTGAAGGGAAACACACAGCATAGTTCTCATCCATGGATCACACTCTGCTTTAGAGCAAGAAGCACACTCTTGCTTTCTAGAGTCTCTAAGACAGCAGGAAATCTGAGTGTTCCCCGAACAAAAGAACGGTGTTTCCTACACATACGGACATTATATAGTCCAACTCTGCTTCTGAAAGTGATACAAAGCACTGGTCTTCTAAAATCCAATGCTTGCCTGTTAAGATGAGAAACGTGTGAGCTTCGTGAATGATGTAGTTCGTTTGAGCTGAATAGTGACTGCCCTTACCTGAAACGAAGTCTTGCCTGTAGGAAGACACAGAGCCTGGGATTTAACTCCATTTCTGAAGGGAAACACACAGCATAGTTCTCATCCATGGATCACACTCTGCTTTAGAGCAAGAAGCACGCTCTTGCTTTCTAGAGTCTCTAGTACAGCAGGAAATCTGATTGTGCCCAGAACAAAAGAACGGTGTTTCCTACACATACGGACTATATGTAGTCCAAATCTTCTTCTGAAAATGATACAATGCACTGGTCCTCTAACATCCAATGCTTGTCAGTTAAGATGAGAAACGTGTGAGCTTCGTGAACGATGTAGTTCCTTTGAGCAGAAAAGTGACTGCCCTTACCTGAAACGAAGTCTTGCTTGTAGGGAGACACAGAGCCTGGGATTTAACTCCATTTCTGAAGTGAAACACACAGCATTGTCTCATCCATTGATGACACTCTGCTTTAGAACAAGAAGCACGCTCTTGCTTTCTAGAGTCTCTAAGACAGCAGGAAATCTGAGTGTGCCCGGAACAAAAGAACGGTGTTTCCTACACATATGGACCATATGTAGTCCAAATCTGCTTCTGAAACTGATACAAAGCACTGGTCCTCTAACATCCAATGCTTGTCTGTTAAGATGAGAAATGTGTGAGCTCAGTGAACGATGTAGTTCGTTTGAGCTGAAAAGTG
Source organism: Onychomys leucogaster (assembly GCA_949786385.1). NCBI lineage: Eukaryota > Metazoa > Chordata > Mammalia > Rodentia > Cricetidae > Onychomys > Onychomys leucogaster. Next base: position 4,011,132 of record CATKUP010000029.1, read on the forward strand.
ACTGCCCTTACCTGAAACGAAGTCTTGCCTGTAGGAAGAGACAGAGTCTGGGATTTAACTCCATTTCTGAAGGGAAACATACAGCATAGTTCTCATCCATGGATCACACTCTGCTTTAGAGCAAGAAGCACACTCTTGCTTTCTAGAGTCTCTAAGATAGCAGGAAATCTGAGTGTGCCAAGAACAAAAGAACGGTGTTTCCTACACATACGGACTATATGTAGTCCAAATCTTCTTCTGAAACTGATAGAATGCACTGGTCCTCTAACATCCAATGCTTGTCAGTTAAGATGAGAAACGTGTGAGCTTTGTGAATGATGTAGTTCATTTGTGCAGAAACGTGACTGCCATTACCTGAAACGAAGTCTTGCTTGTAGTAAGACACAGAGTCTGGGATTTAAGTCCATTTCTGAAGGGAAACACACAGCATAGTTCTCATCCATGGATCACACTCTGCTTTAGAACAAGAAGCACGCTCTTGATTTCTAGAGTCTCTAAGATATCAGGAAACGTGAGTGTGCTGAGAATTAAAGAACGGTGTTTCCTACACATACGGACCATATCTAGTCCAACTCTGCTTCTGAAACTGATACAAAGCACTGGTCCTCTAACATCCAATGCTTGTCTGTTAAGATGAGAAATGTGTGAGCTCAGTGAACGATGTAGTTCATTTGAGCTGAAAAGTGACTGCCTTTACCTGAAACGAAGTCTTGCTTGTAGGAAGACACAGGGCCTGGGATTTAACTCCATTTCTGAAGGGAAACACACAGCATAGTTCTCATCCATGGATCACACTCTGCTTTAGAGCAAGAAGCACGCTCTTGCTTTCTAGAATTTCTAATACAGCAGGAATTCTGAGTGTGCCCAGAACAAAAGAACAGTGTTTCCTACACATATGGACCATATCTAGTCCAACTCTTCTTCTGAAACTGATACAAAGCAATGGTCCTCTAACATCCAATGCTTTTCAATTAAGATGAGAAACGTGTGAGCTTCGTGAATGATGTAGTTCATTTGAGCAGAAAAGTGACTGCCCTTACCTGAAACGAAGTCTTGCTTGTAGTAAGACACAGAGCCTGGGATTTAAGTCCATTTCTGAAGGGAAACACACAGCATAGTTCTCATCCATGGATCACACTCTGCTTTAGAGCAAGAAGCACACTCTTGCTTTCTAGAGTCTCTAAGACAGCAGGAAATCTGAGTGTTCCCCGAACAAAAGAACGGTGTTTCCTACACCTACGGACATTATATAGTCCAACTCTGCTTCTGAAAGTGATACAAAGCACTGGTCTTCTAAAATCCAATGCTTGCCTGTTAAGATGAGAAACGTGTGAGCTTCGTGAATGATGTAGTTCGTTTGAGCTGAATAGTGACTGCCCTTACCTGAAACGAAGTCTTGCCTGTAGGAAGACACAGAGCCTGGGATTTAACTCCATTTCTGAAGGGAAACACACAGCATAGTTCTCATCCATGGATCACACTCTGCTTTAGAGCAAGAAGCACGCTCTTGCTTTCTAGAGTCTCTAGTACAGCAGGAAATCTGATTGTGCCCAGAACAAAAGAACGGTGTTTCCTACACATACGGACTATATGTAGTCCAAATCTTCTTCTGAAAATGATACAATGCACTGGTCCTCTAACATCCAATGCTTGTCAGTTAAGATGAGAAACGTGTGAGCTTCGTGAACGATGTAGTTCCTTTGAGCAGAAAAGTGACTGCCCTTACCTGAAACGAAGTCTTGCTTGTAGGGAGACACAGAGCCTGGGATTTAACTCCATTTCTGAAGTGAAACACACAGCATTGTCTCATCCATTGATGACACTCTGCTTTAGAACAAGAAGCACGCTCTTGCTTTCTAGAGTCTCTAAGACAGCAGGAAATCTGAGTGTGCCCGGAACAAAAGAACGGTGTTTCCTACACATATGGACCATATGTAGTCCAAATCTGCTTCTGAAACTGATACAAAGCACTGGTCCTCTAACATCCAATGCTTGTCTGTTAAGATGAGAAATGTGTGAGCTCAGTGAACGATGTAGTTCGTTTGAGCTGAAAAGTGACTGCCCTTACCTGAAACGAAGTCTTGCCTGTAGGAAGAGACAGAGTCTGGGATTTAACTCCATTTCTGAAGGGAAACATACAGCATAGTTCTCATCCATGGATCACACTCTGCTTTAGAGCAAGAAGCACACTCTTGCTTTCTAGAGTCTCTAAGATAGCAGGAAATCTGAGTGTGCCAAGAACAAAAGAACGGTGTTTCCTACACATACGGACTATATGTAGTCCAAATCTTCTTCTGAAACTGATAGAATGCACTGGTCCTCTAACATCCAATGCTTGTCAGTTAAGATGAGAAACGTGTGAGCTTTGTGAATGATGTAGTTCATTTGTGCAGAAACGTGACTGCCATTACCTGAAACGAAGTCTTGCTTGTAGTAAGACACAGAGTCTGGGATTTAAGTCCATTTCTGAAGGGAAACACACAGCATAGTTCTCATCCATGGATCACACTCTGCTTTAGAACAAGAAGCACGCTCTTGATTTCTAGAGTCTCTAAGATATCAGGAAACGTGAGTGTGCTGAGAATTAAAGAACGGTGTTTCCTACACATACGGACCATATCTAGTCCAACTCTGCTTCTGAAACTGATACAAAGCACTGGTCCTCTAACATCCAATGCTTGTCTGTTAAGATGAGAAATGTGTGAGCTCAGTGAACGATGTAGTTCATTTGAGCTGAAAAGTGACTGCCTTTACCTGAAACGAAGTCTTGCTTGTAGGAAGACACAGGGCCTGGGATTTAACTCCATTTCTGAAGGGAAACACACAGCATAGTTCTCATCCATGGATCACACTCTGCTTTAGAGCAAGAAGCACGCTCTTGCTTTCTAGAATTTCTAATACAGCAGGAATTCTGAGTGTGCCCAGAACAAAAGAACAGTGTTTCCTACACATATGGACCATATCTAGTCCAACTCTTCTTCTGAAACTGATACAAAGCAATGGTCCTCTAACATCCAATGCTTTTCAATTAAGATGAGAAACGTGTGAGCTTCGTGAATGATGTAGTTCATTTGAGCAGAAAAGTGACTGCCCTTACCTGAAACGAAGTCTTGCTTGTAGTAAGACACAGAGCCTGGGATTTAAGTCCATTTCTGAAGGGAAACACACAGCATAGTTCTCATCCATGGATCACACTCTGCTTTAGAGCAAGAAGCACACTCTTGCTTTCTAGAGTCTCTAAGACAGCAGGAAATCTGAGTGTTCCCCGAACAAAAGAACGGTGTTTCCTACACCTACGGACATTATATAGTCCAACTCTGCTTCTGAAAGTGATACAAAGCACTGGTCTTCTAAAATCCAATGCTTGCCTGTTAAGATGAGAAACGTGTGAGCTTCGTGAATGATGTAGTTCGTTTGAGCTGAATAGTGACTGCCCTTACCTGAAACGAAGTCTTGCCTGTAGGAAGACACAGAGCCTGGGATTTAACTCCATTTCTGAAGGGAAACACACAGCATAGTTCTCATCCATGGATCACACTCTGCTTTAGAGCAAGAAGCACGCTCTTGCTTTCTAGAGTCTCTAGTACAGCAGGAAATCTGATTGTGCCCAGAACAAAAGAACGGTGTTTCCTACACATACGGACTATATGTAGTCCAAATCTTCTTCTGAAAATGATACAATGCACTGGTCCTCTAACATCCAATGCTTGTCAGTTAAGATGAGAAACGTGTGAGCTTCGTGAACGATGTAGTTCCTTTGAGCAGAAAAGTGACTGCCCTTACCTGAAACGAAGTCTTGCTTGTAGGGAGACACAGAGCCTGGGATTTAACTCCATTTCTGAAGTGAAACACACAGCATTGTCTCATCCATTGATGACACTCTGCTTTAGAACAAGAAGCACGCTCTTGCTTTCTAGAGTCTCTAAGACAGCAGGAAATCTGAGTGTGCCCGGAACAAAAGAACGGTGTTTCCTACACATATGGACCATATGTAGTCCAAATCTGCTTCTGAAACTGATACAAAGCACTGGTCCTCTAACATCCAATGCTTGTCTGTTAAGATGAGAAATGTGTGAGCTCAGTGAACGATGTAGTTCGTTTGAGCTGAAAAGTGACTGCCCTTACCTGAAACGAAATCTTGCCTATAGGAAGAGACAGAGTCTGGAATTTAATTCCATTTATGAAGGGAAACATACAGCATAGTTCTCATCAATGGATCACACTCTGCTTTAGAGCAAGAAGCACACTCTTGCTTTCTAGAGTCTCTAAGATAGCAGGAAATCTGAGTGTGCCCAGAACAAAAGAACGGTGTTTCCTAAACATACGGACTATATGTAGTCCAAATCTTCTTCTGAAACTGATAGAATGCACTGGTCCTCTAACATCCAATGCTTGTCAGTTAAGATGAGAAACGTGTGAGCTTTGTGAATGATGTAGTCCATTTGAGCAGAAACGTGACTGCCCTTACCTGAAACGAAGTCTTGCTTGTAGTAAGACACAGAGTCTGGGATTTAAGTCCATTTCTGAAGGGAAACACACAGCATAGTTCTCATCCATGGATCACACTCTGCTTTAGAGCGAGAAGCACACTCTTGCTTTGTAGAGTCTCTAAAACAGCAGGAAATCTGAGTGTGCCCGGAACAAAAGAACGGTGTTTCCTACACATATGGACTATATGTAGTCCAAATCTGCTTCTGAAACTGATACAAAGCACTGACCATCTAACATCCAATGCTTGTCAGTTAAGATGAGAAACGTGTGAGCTTCGTGAAAGATGTAGTTCGTTTGAGCAGAAAAGTGACTGCCCTTACCTGAAACGAAGTCTTGCTTGTAGGTATACTCAGAGCCTGGGATTTAACTCCATTTCTGAAGTGAAGCACACAGCATAGTTCTCATCCATGGATCACACTCTGCTTTAGAGCAAGAAGCACACTCTTGCTTTCTAGAGTCTCTAAGACAGCAGGAAATTTGAGTGTGCCCGGAACAAAAGAACAGGGTTTCCTACACATATGGACCATATGTAGTCCAAATCTGCTTCTGAAACTGATACAAAGCACTGGTCCTCTAACATCCAATGCTTGTCTGTTAAGATGAGAAATGTGTGAGCTCAGTGAACGATGTAGTTCGTTTGAGCTGAAAAGTGACTGCCCTTACCTGAAACGAAGTCTTGCCTGTAGGAAGAGACAGAGTCTGGGATTTAACTCCATTTCTGAAGGGAAACATACAGCATAGTTCTCATCCATGGATCACACTCTGCTTTAGAGCAAGAAGCACACTCTTGCTTTCTAGAGTCTCTAAGATAGCAGGAAATCTGAGTGTGCCCAGAACAAAAGAACGGTGTTTCCTACACATACGGACTATATGTAGTCCAAATCTTCTTCTGAAACTGATAGAATGCACTGGTCCTCTAACATCCAATGCTTGTCAGTTAAGATGAGAAACGTGTGAGCTTTGTGAATGATGTAGTTCATTTGTGCAGAAACGTGACTGCCATTACCTGAAACGAAGTCTTGCTTGTAGTAAGACACAGAGTCTGGGATTTAAGTCCATTTCTGAAGGGAAACACACAGCATAGTTCTCATCCATGGATCACACTCTGCTTTAGAACAAGAAGCACGCTCTTGATTTCTAGAGTCTCTAAGATATCAGGAAACGTGAGTGTGCTGAGAATTAAAGAACGGTGTTTCCTACACATACGGACCATATCTAGTCCAACTCTGCTTCTGAAACTGATACAAAGCACTGGTCCTCTAACATCCAATGCTTGTCTGTTAAGATGAGAAATGTGTGAGCTCAGTGAACGATGTAGTTCATTTGAGCTGAAAAGTGACTGCCTTTACCTGAAACGAAGTCTTGCTTGTAGGAAGACACAGGGCCTGGGATTTAACTCCATTTCTGAAGGGAAACACACAGCATAGTTCTCATCCATGGATCACACTCTGCTTTAGAGCAAGAAGCACGCTCTTGCTTTCTAGAATTTCTAATACAGCAGGAATTCTGAGTGTGCCCAGAACAAAAGAACAGTGTTTCCTACACATATGGACCATATCTAGTCCAACTCTTCTTCTGAAACTGATACAAAGCAATGGTCCTCTAACATCCAATGCTTTTCAATTAAGATGAGAAACGTGTGAGCTTCGTGAATGATGTAGTTCATTTGAGCAGAAAAGTGACTGCCCTTACCTGAAACGAAGTCTTGCTTGTAGTAAGACACAGAGCCTGGGATTTAAGTCCATTTCTGAAGGGAAACACACAGCATAGTTCTCATCCATGGATCACACTCTGCTTTAGAGCAAGAAGCACACTCTTGCTTTCTAGAGTCTCTAAGACAGCAGGAAATCTGAGTGTTCCCCGAACAAAAGAACGGTGTTTCCTACACCTACGGACATTATATAGTCCAACTCTGCTTCTGAAAGTGATACAAAGCACTGGTCTTCTAAAATCCAATGCTTGCCTGTTAAGATGAGAAACGTGTGAGCTTCGTGAATGATGTAGTTCGTTTGAGCTGAATAGTGACTGCCCTTACCTGAAACGAAGTCTTGCCTGTAGGAAGACACAGAGCCTGGGATTTAACTCCATTTCTGAAGGGAAACACACAGCATAGTTCTCATCCATGGATCACACTCTGCTTTAGAGCAAGAAGCACGCTCTTGCTTTCTAGAGTCTCTAGTACAGCAGGAAATCTGATTGTGCCCAGAACAAAAGAACGGTGTTTCCTACACATACGGACTATATGTAGTCCAAATCTTCTTCTGAAAATGATACAATGCACTGGTCCTCTAACATCCAATGCTTGTCAGTTAAGATGAGAAACGTGTGAGCTTCGTGAACGATGTAGTTCCTTTGAGCAGAAAAGTGACTGCCCTTACCTGAAACGAAGTCTTGCTTGTAGGGAGACACAGAGCCTGGGATTTAACTCCATTTCTGAAGTGAAACACACAGCATTGTCTCATCCATTGATGACACTCTGCTTTAGAACAAGAAGCACGCTCTTGCTTTCTAGAGTCTCTAAGACAGCAGGAAATCTGAGTGTGCCCGGAACAAAAGAACGGTGTTTCCTACACATATGGACCATATGTAGTCCAAATCTGCTTCTGAAACTGATACAAAGCACTGGTCCTCTAACATCCAATGCTTGTCTGTTAAGATGAGAAATGTGTGAGCTCAGTGAACGATGTAGTTCGTTTGAGCTGAAAAGTGACTGCCCTTACCTGAAACGAAGTCTTGCCTGTAGGAAGAGACAGAGTCTGGGATTTAACTCCATTTCTGAAGGGAAACATACAGCATAGTTCTCATCCATGGATCACACTCTGCTTTAGAGCAAGAAGCACACTCTTGCTTTCTAGAGTCTCTAAGATAGCAGGAAATCTGAGTGTGCCCAGAACAAAAGAACGGTGTTTCCTACACATACGGACTATATGTAGTCCAAATCTTCTTCTGAAACTGATAGAATGCACTGGTCCTCTAACATCCAATGCTTGTCAGTTAAGATGAGAAACGTGTGAGCTTTGTGAATGATGTAGTTCATTTGTGCAGAAACGTGACTGCCATTACCTGAAACGAAGTCTTGCTTGTAGTAAGACACAGAGTCTGGGATTTAAGTCCATTTCTGAAGGGAAACACACAGCATAGTTCTCATCCATGGATCACACTCTGCTTTAGAACAAGAAGCACGCTCTTGATTTCTAGAGTCTCTAAGATATCAGGAAACGTGAGTGTGCTGAGAATTAAAGAACGGTGTTTCCTACACATACGGACCATATCTAGTCCAACTCTGCTTCTGAAACTGATACAAAGCACTGGTCCTCTAACATCCAATGCTTGTCTGTTAAGATGAGAAATGTGTGAGCTCAGTGAACGATGTAGTTCATTTGAGCTGAAAAGTGACTGCCTTTACCTGAAACGAAGTCTTGCTTGTAGGAAGACACAGGGCCTGGGATTTAACTCCATTTCTGAAGGGAAACACACAGCATAGTTCTCATCCATGGATCACACTCTGCTTTAGAGCAAGAAGCACGCTCTTGCTTTCTAGAATTTCTAATACAGCAGGAATTCTGAGTGTGCCCGGAACAAAAGAACAGTGTTTCCTACACATATGGACCATATCTAGTCCAACTCTTCTTCTGAAACTGATACAAAGCAATGGTCCTCTAACATCCAATGCTTTTCAATTAAGATGAGAAACGTGTGAGCTTCGTGAATGATGTAGTTCATTTGAGCAGAAAAGTGACTGCCCTTACCTGAAACGAAGTCTTGCTTGTAGTAAGACACAGAGCCTGGGATTTAAGTCCATTTCTGAAGGGAAACACACAGCATAGTTCTCATCCATGGATCACACTCTGCTTTAGAGCAAGAAGCACGCTCTTGCTTTCTAGAGTCTCTAAGACAGCAGGAAATCTGATTGTGCCCAGAACAAAAGAACGTTGTTTCCTACACATACGGACTATATGTAGTCCAAATCTTCTTCTGAAAATGATACAATGCACTGGTCCTCTAACATCCAATGCTTGTCAGTTAAGATGAGAAACGTGTGAGCTTCGTGAACGATGTAGTTCCTTTGAGCAGAAAAGTGACTGCCCTTACCTGAAACGAAGTCTTGCTTGTAGGGAGACACAGAGCCTGGGATTTAACTCCATTTCTGAAGTGAAACACACAGCATTGTCTCATCCATTGATGACACTCTGCTTTAGAACAAGAAGCACGCTCTTGCTTTCTAGAGTCTCTAAGACAGCAGGAAATCTGAGTGTGCCCGGAACAAAAGAACGGTGTTTCCTACACATATGGACCATATGTAGTCCAAATCTGCTTCTGAAACTGATACAAAGCACTGGTCCTCTAACATCCAATGCTTGTCTGTTAAGATGAGAAATGTGTGAGCTCAGTGAACGATGTAGTTCGTTTGAGCTGAAAAGTGACTGCCCTTACCTGAAACGAAGTCTTGCCTGTAGGAAGAGACAGAGTCTGGAATTTAATTCCATTTATGAAGGGAAACATACAGCATAGTTCTCATCCATGGATCACACTCTGCTTTAGAGCAAGAAGCACACTCTTGCTTTCTAGAGTCTCTAAGATAGCAGGAAATCTGAGTGTGCCCAGAACAAAAGAACGGTGTTTCCTACACATACGGACTATATGTAGTCCAAATCTTCTTCTGAAACTGATAGAATGCACTGGTCCTCTAACATCCAATGCTTGTCAGTTAAGATGAGAAACGTGTGAGCTTTGTGAATGATGTAGTTCATTTGTGCAGAAACGTGACTGCCATTACCTGAAACGAAGTCTTGCTTGTAGTAAGACACAGAGTCTGGGATTTAAGTCCATTTCTGAAGGGAAACACACAGCATAGTTCTCATCCATGGATCACACTCTGCTTTAGAGCGAGAAGCACACTCTTGCTTTGTAGAGTCTCTAAAACAGCAGGAAATCTGAGTGTGCCCGGAACAAAAGAACGGTGTTTCCTACACATATGGACTATATGTAGTCCAAATCTGCTTCTGAAACTGATACAAAGCACTGACCATCTAACATCCAATGCTTGTCAGTTAAGATGAGAAACGTGTGAGCTTCGTGAAAGATGTAGTTCGTTTGAGCAGAAAAGTGACTGCCCTTACCTGAAACGAAGTCTTGCTTGTAGGTATACTCAGAGCCTGAGATTTAACTCCATTTCTGAAGTGAAGCACACAGCATAGTTCTCATCCATGGATCACACTCTGCTTTAGAGCAAGAAGCACACTCTTGCTTTCTAGAGTCTCTAAGACAGCAGGAAATTTGAGTGTGCCCGGAACAAAAGAACAGGGTTTCCTACACATATGGACCATATGTAGTCCAAATCTGCTTCTGAAACTGATACAAAGCACTGGTCCTCTAACATCCAATGCTTGTCTGTTAAGATGAGAAATGTGTGAGCTCAGTGAACGATGTAGTTCGTTTGAGCTGAAAAGTGACTGCCCTTACCTGAAACGAAGTCTTGCCTGTAGGAAGAGACAGAGTCTGGGATTTAACTCCATTTCTGAAGGGAAACATACAGCATAGTTCTCATCCATGGATCACACTCTGCTTTAGAGCAAGAAGCACACTCTTGCTTTCTAGAGTCTCTAAGATAGCAGGAAATCTGAGTGTGCCCAGAACAAAAGAACGGTGTTTCCTACACATACGGACTATATGTAGTCCAAATCTTCTTCTGAAACTGATAGAATGCACTGGTCCTCTAACATCCAATGCTTGTCAGTTAAGATGAGAAACGTGTGAGCTTTGTGAATGATGTAGTTCATTTGTGCAGAAACGTGACTGCCATTACCTGAAACGAAGTCTTGCTTGTAGTAAGACACAGAGTCTGGGATTTAAGTCCATTTCTGAAGGGAAACACACAGCATAGTTCTCATCCATGGATCACACTCTGCTTTAGAACAAGAAGCACGCTCTTGATTTCTAGAGTCTCTAAGATATCAGGAAACGTGAGTGTGGCTGAGAATTAAAGAACGGTGTTTCCTACACATACGGACCATATCTAGTCCAACTCTGCTTCTGAAACTGATACAAAGCACTGGTCCTCTAACATCCAATGCTTGTCTGTTAAGATGAGAAATGTGTGAGCTCAGTGAACGATGTAGTTCATTTGAGCTGAAAAGTGACTGCCTTTACCTGAAACGAAGTCTTGCTTGTAGGAAGACACAGGGCCTGGGATTTAACTCCATTTCTGAAGGGAAACACACAGCATAGTTCTCATCCATGGATCACACTCTGCTTTAGAGCAAGAAGCACGCTCTTGCTTTCTAGAATTTCTAATACAGCAGGAATTCTGAGTGTGCCCAGAACAAAAGAACGGTGTTTCCTACACATACGGACATTATATAGTCCAACTCTGCTTCTGAAAGTGATACAAAGCACTGGTCTTCTAAAATCCAATGATTGCCTGTTAAGATGAGAAACGTGTGAGCTTCGTGAATGATGTAGTTCGTTTGAGCTGAATAGTGACTGCCCTTACCTGAAACGAAGTCTTGCCTGTAGGAAGACACAGAGCCTGGGATTTAACTCCATTTCTGAAGGGAAACACACAGCATAGTTCTCATCCATGGATCACACTCTGCTTTAGAGCAAGAAGCACGCTCTTGCTTTCTAGAGTCTCTAGTACAGCAGGAAATCTGATTGTGCCCAGAACAAAAGAACGGTGTTTCCTACACATACGGACTATATGTAGTCCAAATCTTCTTCTGAAAATGATACAATGCACTGGTCCTCTAACATCCAATGCTTGTCAGTTAAGATGAGAAACGTGTGAGCTTCGTGAATGATGTAGTTCCTTTGAGCAGAAAAGTGATTGCCCTTACCTGAAACGAAGTCTTGCTTGTAGGGAGACACAGAGCCTGGGATTTAACTCCATTTCTGAAGTGAAACACACAGCATTGTCTCATCCATTGATGACACTCTGCTTTAGAACAAGAAGCACGCTCTTGCTTTCTAGAGTCTCTAAGACAGCAGGAAATCTGAGTGTGCCCGGAACAAAAGAACGGTGTTTCCTACACATATGGACCATATGTAGTCCAAATCTGCTTCTGAAACTGATACAAAGCACTGGTCCTCTAACATCCAATGCTTGTCTGTTAAGATGAGAAATGTGTGAGTTCAGTGAACGATGTAGTTCGTTTGAGCTGAAAAGTGACTGCCCTTACCTGAAACGAAATCTTGCCTGTAGGAAGAGACAGAGTCTGGAATTTAATTCCATTTATGAAGGGAAACATACAGCATAGTTCTCATCAATGGATCACACTCTGCTTTAGAGCAAGAAGCACACTCTTGCTTTCTAGAGTCTCTAAGATAGCAGGAAATCTGAGTGTGCCCAGAACAAAAGAACAGTGTTTCCTAAACATACGGACTATATGTAGTCCAAATCTTCTTCTGAAACTGATAGAATGCACTGGTCCTCTAACATCCAATGCTTGTCAGTTAAGATGAGAAACGTGTGAGCTTTGTGAATGATGTAGTCCATTTGAGCAGAAACGTGACTGCCCTTACCTGAAACGAAGTCTTGCTTGTAGTAAGACACAGAGTCTGGGATTTAAGTCCATTTCTGAAGGGAAACACACAGCATAGTTCTCATCCATGGATCACACTCTGCTTTAGAGCGAGAAGCACACTCTTGCTTTGTAGAGTCTCTAATACAGCAGGAAATCTGAGTGTGCCCGGAACAAAAGAACGGTGTTTCCTACACATATGGACTATATGTAGTCCAAATCTACTTCTGAAACTGATACAAAACACTGACCATCTAACATCCAATGCTTGTCAGTTAAGATGAGAAACGTGTGAGCTTTGTGAATGATGTAGTTCATTTGAGCAGAAAAGTGACTGCCCTTACCTGAAACGAAGTCTTGATTGTAGTAAGACACAGAGTCTGGGATTTAAGTCCATTTCTGAAGGGAAACACACAGCATAGTTCTCATCCATGGATCGCACTCTGCTTTAGAACAAGAAGCACGCTCTTGATTTCTAGAGTCTCTAAGACAGCAGGAAACGTGAGTGTGCTGAGAACAAAAGAACGGTGTTTCCTACACATACGGACCATATCTAGTCCAACTCTGCTTCTGAAACTGATACAAAGCACTGGTCCTCTAACATCCAATGCTTGTCTGTTAAGATGAGAAATGTGTGAGCTCAGTGAACGATGTAGTTCGTTTGAGCTGAAAAGTGACTGCCCTTACCTGAAACGAAGTCTTGCATATAGTAAGACACAGAGCCTGGGATTTAAGTCCATTTCTGAAGGGAAACACACAGCATAGTTCTCATCCATGGATCACACTCTGCTTTAGAGTGAGAAGCACACTCTAGCTTTCTAGACTCTCTAATACAGCAGGAAATCTGAGTGTGCCCAGAACAAAAGAACAGTGTTTGCTACACATATGGACCATATGTAGTCCAAATCTGCTTCTGAAACTGATACAAAGCACTGACCCTCTAACATCCATTGCTTGTCAGTTAAGATGAGAAATGTGTGAGCTTCGTGAACGATTTAGTTAGTTTGAGCAGAAAAGTGACTGCCCTTACCTGAATTTAAGTCTTGCTTGTAGGAAGACTCAGAGCCTGGGATTTAACTCCATTTCTGAAGTAAAACACACAGCAGTGTAATTATCCATTGATCACACTCTGCTTTAGAACAAGAAGCACGCTCTTGCTTTCTAGAGTCTCTAAGTCAGCAGGAAACGTGAGTGTGCTGAGAACAAAAGAACGGTGTTTCCTACACATACGGACATTATATAGTCCAACTCTGCTTCTGAAACTGATACAAAGCACTGGTCTTCTAAAATCCAATGCTTGCCTGTTAAGATGAGAAACGTGTGAGCTTCGTGAACGATGTAGTTCGTTTGAGCTGAAAAGTGACTGCCCTTACCTGAAACGAAGTCTTGCCTGTAGGAAGACACAGAGCCTGGGATTTAACTCCATTTCTGAAGGGAAACACACAACATAGTTCTCATCCATGGATCACACTCTGCTTTAGAGCAAGAAGCACGCTCTTGCTTTCTAGAGTCTCTAAGATAGCAGGAAATCTGAGTGTGCCCAGAACGAAAGAACGGTGTTTCCTACACATACGGACTATATGTAGTCCAAATCTTCTTCTGAAACTGATACAGTGCACTGGTCCTCTAACTTCCAATGCTTGTCAGTTAAGATGAGAAATGTGTGAGCTTCGTGAACGATGTAGTTCCTTTGAGCAGAAAAGTGACTGCCCTTACCTGAAACGAAGTCTTGCTTGTAGGGAGACTCAGAGCCTGGGATTTAACTCCATTTCTGAAGTGAAACACACAGCATTGTCTCATCCATTGATGACACTCTGCTTTAGAACAAGAAGCACGCTCTTGCTTTCTAGATTCTCTAAGACAGCAGGAAATCTGAGTGTGCCCGGAACAAAAGAACGGTGTTTCCTACACATATGGACCATATGTAGTCCAAATCTGCTTCTGAAACTGATACAAAGCACTGGGCCTCTAACATCCAATGCTTGTCAGTTAAGATGATAAACGTGTGAGCTTTGTGAATGATGTAGTTCATTTGAGCAGAAACGTGACTGCCCTTACCTGAAACGAAGTCTTGCTTGTAGTAAGACACAGAGTCTGGGATTTAAGTCCATTTCTGAAGGGAAACACACAGCATAGTTCTCATCCATGGATCACAGTCTGCTTTAGAGCGAGAAGCACACTCTTGCTTTGTAGAGTCTCTAATACAGCAGGAAATCTGAGTGTGCCCGGAACAAAAGAACGGTGTTTCCTACACATATGGACCATATGTAGTCCAAATCTGCTTCTGAAACTGATACAAAGCACTGACCATCTAACATCCAATGCTTGTCAGTTAAGATGAGAAACGTGTGAGCTTCGCGAACGATGTAGTTCTTTTGAGCAGAAAAGTGACTGCCCTTACCTGAAACGAAGTCTTGCTTGTAGGCAGACTCAGAGACTGGGATTTAACTCCATTTCTGAAGTGAAGCACACAGCATAGTTCTCATCCATGGATCACACTCTGCTTTAGAGCAAGAAGCACGCTCTTGCTTTCTAGAGTCTCTAGTACAGCAGGAAATCTGATTGTGCCCAGAACAAAAGAACGGTGTTTCCTACACATGCGGACTATATGTAGTCCAACTCTGCTTCTGAAAGTGATACAAAGCACTGGTCCTCTAACATCCAATGCTTGTCAGTTAAGATGAGAAACGTGTGAGCTTCGTGAACGATGTAGTTCGTTTGAGCTGAATAGTGACTGCCCTTACCTGAAACGAAGTCTTGCCTGTAGGAAGACACAGAGCCTGGGATTTAACTCCATTTCTGAAGTGAAACACACAGCATAGTTCTCATCCATGGATCACACTCTGCTTTAGAACAAGAAGCACGCTCTTGCTTTCTAGAGTCTCTAGTACAGCAGGAAATCTGATTGTGCCCAGAACAAAAGAACGGTGTTTCCTACACATACGGACCATATGTAGTCCAAATCTTCTTCTGAAAATGATACAATGCACTGGTCCTCTAACATCCAATGCTTGTCAGTTAAGATGAGAAACGTGTGAGCTTCGTGAATGATGTAGTTCCTTTGAGCAGAAAAGTGATTGCCCTTACCTGAAACGAAGTCTTGCTTGTAGGGAGAAACAGAGCCTGGGATTTAACTCCATTTCTGAAGTGAAACACACAGCATTGTCTCATCCATTGATGACACTCTGCTTTAGAACAAGAAGCACGCTCTTGCTTTCTAGAGTCTCTAAGACAGCAGGAAATCTGAGTGTGCCCGGAACAAAAGAACGGTGTTTCCTACACATATGGACCATATGTAGTCCAAATCTGCTTCTGAAACTGATACAAAGCACTGGTCCTCTAACATCCAATGCTTGTCTGTTAAGATGAGAAATGTGTGAGTTCAGTGAACGATGTAGTTCGTTTGAGCTGAAAAGTGACTGCCCTTACCTGAAACGAAGTCTTGCTTGTAGTAAGACACAGAGTCTGGGATTTAAGTCCATTTCTGAAGGGAAACACACAGCATAGTTCTCATCCATGGATCACAGTCTGCTTTAGAGCGAGAAGCACACTCTTGCTTTGTAGAGTCTCTAATACAGCAGGAAATCTGAGTGTGCCCGGAACAAAAGAACGGTGTTTCCTACACATATGGACCATATGTAGTCCAAATCTGCTTCTGAAACTGATACAAAGCACTGACCATCTAACATCCAATGCTTGTCAGTTAAGATGAGAAACGTGTGAGCTTCGCGAACGATGTAGTTCTTTTGAGCAGAAAAGTGACTGCCCTTACCTGAAACGAAGTCTTGCTTGTAGGCAGACTCAGAGACTGGGATTTAACTCCATTTCTGAAGTGAAGCACACAGCATAGTTCTCATCCATGGATCACACTCTGCTTTAGAGCAAGAAGCACGCTCTTGCTTTCTAGAGTCTCTAGTACAGCAGGAAATCTGATTGTGCCCAGAACAAAAGAACGGTGTTTCCTACACATGCGGACTATATGTAGTCCAAATCTTCTTCTGAAAATGATACAATGCACTGGTCCTCTAACATCCAATGCTTGTCAGTTAAGATGAGAAACGTGTGAGCTTCGTGAACGATGTAGTTCCTTTGAGCAGAAAAGTGACTGCCCTTACCTGAAACGAAGTCTTGCTTGTAGGGAGACACAGAGCCTGGGATTTAACTCCATTTCTGAAGTGAAACACACAGTATTGTCTCATCCATTGATGACACTCTGCTTTAGAACAAGAAGCACGCTCTTGCTTTCTAGAGTCTCTAAGACAGCAGGAAATCTGAGTGTGCCCGGAACAAAAGAACGGTGTTTCCTACACATATGGACCATATGTAGTCCAAATCTGCTTCTGAAACTGATACAAAGCACTGGTCCTCTAACATCCAATGCTTGTCTGTTAAGATGAGAAATGTGTGAGCTCAGTGAACGATGTAGTTCGTTTGAGCTGAAAAGTGACTGCCCTTACCTGAAACGAAATCTTGCCTGTAGGAAGAGACAGAGTCTGGAATTTAATTCCATTTATGAAGGGAAACATACAGCATAGTTCTCATCAATGGATCACACTCTGCTTTAGAGCAAGAAGCACACTCTTGCTTTCTAGAGTCTCTAAGATAGCAGGAAATCTGAGTGTGCCCAGAACAAAAGAACGGTGTTTCCTAAACATACGGACTATATGTAGTCCAAATCTTCTTCTGAAACTGATAGAATGCACTGGTCCTCTAACATCCAATGCTTGTCAGTTAAGATGAGAAACGTGTGAGCTTTGTGAATGATGTAGTCCATTTGAGCAGAAACGTGACTGCCCTTACCTGAAACGAAGTCTTGCTTGTAGTAAGACACAGAGTCTGGGATTTAAGTCCATTTCTGAAGGGAAACACACAGCATAGTTCTCATCCATGGATCACACTCTGCTTTAGAGCGAGAAGCACACTCTTGCTTTGTAGAGTCTCTAAAACAGCAGGAAATCTGAGTGTGCCCGGAACAAAAGAACGGTGTTTCCTACACATATGGACTATATGTAGTCCAAATCTGCTTCTGAAACTGATACAAAGCACTGACCATCTAACATCCAATGCTTGTCAGTTAAGATGAGAAACGTGTGAGCTTCGTGAAAGATGTAGTTCGTTTGAGCAGAAAAGTGACTGCCCTTACCTGAAACGAAGTCTTGCTTGTAGGTAGACTCAGAGCCTGGGATTTAACTCCATTTCTGAAGTGAAGCACACAGCATAGTTCTCATCCATGGATCACACTCTGCTTTAGAGCAAGAAGCACACTCTTGCTTTCTAGAGTCTCTAAGACAGCAGGAAATCTGAGTGTGCCCGGAACAAAAGAACAGTGTTTCCTACACATATGGACCATATGTAGTCCAAATCTGCTTCTGAAACTGATACAAAGCACTGGTCCTCTAACATCCAATGCTTGTCTGTTAAGATGAGAAATGTGTGAGCTCAGTGAACGATGTAGTTCGTTTGAGCTGAAAAGTGACTGCCCTTACCTGAAACGAAGTCTTTCCTGTAGGAAGAGACAGAGTCTGGGATTTAACTCCATTTCTGAAGGGAAACATACAGCATAGTTCTCATCCATGGATCACACTCTGCTTTAGAGCAAGAAGCACACTCTTGCTTTCTAGAGTCTCTAAGATAGCAGGAAATCTGAGTGTGCCAAGAACAAAAGAACGGTGTTTCCTACACATACGGACTATATGTAGTCCAAATCTTCTTCTGAAACTGATAGAATGCACTGGTCCTCTAACATCCAATGCTTGTCAGTTAAGATGAGAAACGTGTGAGCTTTGTGAATGATGTAGTTCATTTGTGCAGAAACGTGACTGCCATTACCTGAAACGAAGTCTTGCTTGTAGTAAGACACAGAGTCTGGGATTTAAGTCCATTTCTGAAGGGAAACACACAGCATAGTTCTCATCCATGGATCACACTCTGCTTTAGAACAAGAAGCACGCTCTTGATTTCTAGAGTCTCTAAGATATCAGGAAACGTGAGTGTGCTGAGAATTAAAGAACGGTGTTTCCTACACATACGGACCATATCTAGTCCAACTCTGCTTCTGAAACTGATACAAAGCACTGGTCCTCTAACATCCAATGCTTGTCTGTTAAGATGAGAAATGTGTGAGCTCAGTGAACGATGTAGTTCATTTGAGCTGAAAAGTGACTGCCTTTACCTGAAACGAAGTCTTGCTTGTAGGAAGACACAGGGCCTGGGATTTAACTCCATTTCTGAAGGGAAACACACAGCATAGTTCTCATCCATGGATCACAGTCTGCTTTAGAGCGAGAAGCACACTCTTGCTTTGTAGAGTCTCTAATACAGCAGGAAATCTGAGTGTGCCCGGAACAAAAGAACGGTGTTTCCTACACATATGGACCATATGTAGTCCAAATCTGCTTCTGAAACTGATACAAAGCACTGACCATCTAACATCCAATGCTTGTCAGTTAAGATGAGAAACGTGTGAGCTTCGCGAACGATGTAGTTCTTTTGAGCAGAAAAGTGACTGCCCTTACCTGAAACGAAGTCTTGCTTGTAGGCAGACACAGAGCCTGGGATTTAACTCCATTTCTGAAGGGAAACACACAACATAGTTCTCATCCATGGATCACACTCTGCTTTAGAGCAAGAAGCACGCTCTTGCTTTCTAGAGTCTCTAAGATAGCAGGAAATCTGAGTGTGCCCAGAACGAAAGAACGGTGTTTCCTACACATACGGACTATATGTAGTCCAAATCTTCTTCTGAAACTGATACAGTGCACTGGTCCTCTAACTTCCAATGCTTGTCAGTTAAGATGAGAAATGTGTGAGCTTCGTGAACGATGTAGTTCCTTTGAGCAGAAAAGTGACTGCCCTTACCTGAAACGAAGTCTTGCTTGTAGGGAGACTCAGAGCCTGGGATTTAACTCCATTTCTGAAGTGAAACACACAGCATTGTCTCATCCATTGATGACACTCTGCTTTAGAACAAGAAGCACGCTCTTGCTTTCTAGATTCTCTAAGACAGCAGGAAATCTGAGTGTGCCCGGAACAAAAGAACGGTGTTTCCTACACATATGGACCATATGTAGTCCAAATCTGCTTCTGAAACTGATACAAAGCACTGGGCCTCTAACATCCAATGCTTGTCAGTTAAGATGATAAACGTGTGAGCTTTGTGAATGATGTAGTTCATTTGAGCAGAAACGTGACTGCCCTTACCTGAAACGAAGTCTTGCTTGTAGTAAGACACAGAGTCTGGGATTTAAGTCCATTTCTGAAGGGAAACACACAGCATAGTTCTCATCCATGGATCACAGTCTGCTTTAGAGCGAGAAGCACACTCTTGCTTTGTAGAGTCTCTAATACAGCAGGAAATCTGAGTGTGCCCGGAACAAAAGAACGGTGTTTCCTACACATATGGACCATATGTAGTCCAAATCTGCTTCTGAAACTGATACAAAGCACTGACCATCTAACATCCAATGCTTGTCAGTTAAGATGAGAAACGTGTGAGCTTCGCGAACGATGTAGTTCTTTTGAGCAGAAAAGTGACTGCCCTTACCTGAAACGAAGTCTTGCTTGTAGGCAGACTCAGAGACTGGGATTTAACTCCATTTCTGAAGTGAAGCACACAGCATAGTTCTCATCCATGGATCACACTCTGCTTTAGAGCAAGAAGCACGCTCTTGCTTTCTAGAGTCTCTAGTACAGCAGGAAATCTGATTGTGCCCAGAACAAAAGAACGGTGTTTCCTACACATGCGGACTATATGTAGTCCAAATCTTCTTCTGAAAATGATACAATGCACTGGTCCTCTAACATCCAATGCTTGTCAGTTAAGATGAGAAACGTGTGAGCTTCGTGAACGATGTAGTTCCTTTGAGCAGAAAAGTGACTGCCCTTACCTGAAACGAAGTCTTGCTTGTAGGGAGACACAGAGCCTGGGATTTAACTCCATTTCTGAAGTGAAACACACAGCATTGTCTCATCCATTGATGACACTCTGCTTTAGAACAAGAAGCACGCTCTTGCTTTCTAGAGTCTCTAAGACAGCAGGAAATCTGAGTGTGCCCGGAACAAAAGAACGGTGTTTCCTACACATATGGACCATATGTAGTCCAAATCTGCTTCTGAAACTGATACAAAGCACTGGTCCTCTAACATCCAATGCTTGTCTGTTAAGATGAGAAATGTGTGAGCTCAGTGAACGATGTAGTTCGTTTGAGCTGAAAAGTGACTGCCCTTACCTGAAACGAAATCTTGCCTGTAGGAAGAGACAGAGTCTGGAATTTAATTCCATTTATGAAGGGAAACATACAGCATAGTTCTCATCAATGGATCACACTCTGCTTTAGAGCAAGAAGCACACTCTTGCTTTCTAGAGTCTCTAAGATAGCAGGAAATCTGAGTGTGCCCAGAACAAAAGAACGGTGTTTCCTAAACATACGGACTATATGTAGTCCAAATCTTCTTCTGAAACTGATAGAATGCACTGGTCCTCTAACATCCAATGCTTGTCAGTTAAGATGAGAAACGTGTGAGCTTTGTGAATGATGTAGTCCATTTGAGCAGAAACGTGACTGCCCTTACCTGAAACGAAGTCTTGCTTGTAGTAAGACACAGAGTCTGGGATTTAAGTCCATTTCTGAAGGGAAACACACAGCATAGTTCTCATCCATGGATCACACTCTGCTTTAGAGCGAGAAGCACACTCTTGCTTTGTAGAGTCTCTAAAACAGCAGGAAATCTGAGTGTGCCCGGAACAAAAGAACGGTGTTTCCTACACATATGGACTATATGTAGTCCAAATCTGCTTCTGAAACTGATACAAAGCACTGACCATCTAACATCCAATGCTTGTCAGTTAAGATGAGAAACGTGTGAGCTTCGTGAAAGATGTAGTTCGTTTGAGCAGAAAAGTGACTGCCCTTACCTGAAACGAAGTCTTGCTTGTAGGTAGACTCAGAGCCTGGGATTTAACTCCATTTCTGAAGTGAAACACACAGCATAGTTCTCATCCATGGATCACACTCTGCTTTAGAGCAAGAAGCACACTCTTGCTTTCTAGAGTCTCTAAGACAGCAGGAAATCTGAGTGTGCCCGGAACAAAAGAACAGTGTTTCCTACACATATGGACCATATGTAGTCCAAATCTGCTTCTGAAACTGATACAAAGCACTGGTCCTCTAACATCCAATGCTTGTCTGTTAAGATGAGAAATGTGTGAGCTCAGTGAACGATGTAGTTCGTTTGAGCTGAAAAGTGACTGCCCTTACCTGAAACGAAGTCTTTCCTGTAGGAAGAGACAGAGTCTGGGATTTAACTCCATTTCTGAAGGGAAACATACAGCATAGTTCTCATCCATGGATCACACTCTGCTTTAGAGCAAGAAGCACACTCTTGCTTTCTAGAGTCTCTAAGATAGCAGGAAATCTGAGTGTGCCAAGAACAAAAGAACGGTGTTTCCTACACATACGGACTATATGTAGTCCAAATCTTCTTCTGAAACTGATAGAATGCACTGGTCCTCTAACATCCAATGCTTGTCAGTTAAGATGAGAAACGTGTGAGCTTTGTGAATGATGTAGTTCATTTGTGCAGAAACGTGACTGCCATTACCTGAAACGAAGTCTTGCTTGTAGTAAGACACAGAGTCTGGGATTTAAGTCCATTTCTGAAGGGAAACACACAGCATAGTTCTCATCCATGGATCACACTCTGCTTTAGAACAAGAAGCACGCTCTTGATTTCTAGAGTCTCTAAGATATCAGGAAACGTGAGTGTGCTGAGAATTAAAGAACGGTGTTTCCTACACATACGGACCATATCTAGTCCAACTCTGCTTCTGAAACTGATACAAAGCACTGGTCCTCTAACATCCAATGCTTGTCTGTTAAGATGAGAAATGTGTGAGCTCAGTGAACGATGTAGTTCGTTTGAGCTGAAAAGTGACTGCCCTTACCTGAAACGAAGTCTTGCCTGTAGGAAGAGACAGAGTCTGGGATTTAACTCCATTTCTGAAGGGAAACATACAGCATAGTTCTCATCCATGGATCACACTCTGCTTTAGAGCAAGAAGCACACTCTTGCTTTCTAGAGTCTCTAAGATAGCAGGAAATCTGAGTGTGCCAAGAACAAAAGAACGGTGTTTCCTACACATACGGACTATATGTAGTCCAAATCTTCTTCTGAAACTGATAGAATGCACTGGTCCTCTAACATCCAATGCTTGTCAGTTAAGATGAGAAACGTGTGAGCTTTGTGAATGATGTAGTTCATTTGTGCAGAAACGTGACTGCCATTACCTGAAACGAAGTCTTGCTTGTAGTAAGACACAGAGTCTGGGATTTAAGTCCATTTCTGAAGGGAAACACACAGCATAGTTCTCATCCATGGATCACACTCTGCTTTAGAACAAGAAGCACGCTCTTGATTTCTAGAGTCTCTAAGATATCAGGAAACGTGAGTGTGCTGAGAATTAAAGAACGGTGTTTCCTACACATACGGACCATATCTAGTCCAACTCTGCTTCTGAAACTGATACAAAGCACTGGTCCTCTAACATCCAATGCTTGTCTGTTAAGATGAGAAATGTGTGAGCTCAGTGAACGATGTAGTTCGTTTGAGCTGAAAAGTGACTGCCCTTACCTGAAACGAAGTCTTGCCTGTAGGAAGAGACAGAGTCTGGGATTTAACTCCATTTCTGAAGGGAAACATACAGCATAGTTCTCATCCATGGATCACACTCTGCTTTAGAGCAAGAAGCACACTCTTGCTTTCTAGAGTCTCTAAGATAGCAGGAAATCTGAGTGTGCCCAGAACAAAAGAACGGTGTTTCCTACACATACGGACTATATGTAGTCCAAATCTTCTTCTGAAACTGATAGAATGCACTGGTCCTCTAACATCCAATGCTTGTCAGTTAAGATGAGAAACGTGTGAGCTTTGTGAATGATGTAGTTCATTTGTGCAGAAACGTGACTGCCATTACCTGAAACGAAGTCTTGCTTGTAGTAAGACACAGAGTCTGGGATTTAAGTCCATTTCTGAAGGGAAACACACAGCATAGTTCTCATCCATGGATCACACTCTGCTTTAGAACAAGAAGCACGCTCTTGATTTCTAGAGTCTCTAAGATATCAGGAAACGTGAGTGTGCTGAGAATTAAAGAACGGTGTTTCCTACACATACGGACCATATCTAGTCCAACTCTGCTTCTGAAACTGATACAAAGCACTGGTCCTCTAACATCCAATGCTTGTCTGTTAAGATGAGAAATGTGTGAGCTCAGTGAACGATGTAGTTCATTTGAGCTGAAAAGTGACTGCCTTTACCTGAAACGAAGTCTTGCTTGTAGGAAGACACAGGGCCTGGGATTTAACTCCATTTCTGAAGGGAAACACACAGCATAGTTCTCATCCATGGATCACACTCTGCTTTAGAGCAAGAAGCACGCTCTTGCTTTCTAGAATTTCTAATACAGCAGGAATTCTGAGTGTGCCCAGAACAAAAGAACGGTGTTTCCTACACATACGGACATTATATAGTCCAACTCTGCTTCTGAAAGTGATACAAAGCACTGGTCTTCTAAAATCCAATGATTGCCTGTTAAGATGAGAAACGTGTGAGCTTCGTGAATGATGTAGTTCGTTTGAGCTGAATAGTGACTGCCCTTACCTGAAACGAAGTCTTGCCTGTAGGAAGACACAGAGCCTGGGATTTAACTCCATTTCTGAAGGGAAACACACAGCATAGTTCTCATCCATGGATCACACTCTGCTTTAGAGCAAGAAGCACGCTCTTGCTTTCTAGAGTCTCTAGTACAGCAGGAAATCTGATTGTGCCCAGAACAAAAGAACGGTGTTTCCTACACATACGGACTATATGTAGTCCAAATCTTCTTCTGAAAATGATACAATGCACTGGTCCTCTAACATCCAATGCTTGTCAGTTAAGATGAGAAACGTGTGAGCTTCGTGAATGATGTAGTTCCTTTGAGCAGAAAAGTGATTGCCCTTACCTGAAACGAAGTCTTGCTTGTAGGGAGAAACAGAGCCTGGGATTTAACTCCATTTCTGAAGTGAAACACACAGCATTGTCTCATCCATTGATGACACTCTGCTTTAGAACAAGAAGCACGCTCTTGCTTTCTAGAGTCTCTAAGACAGCAGGAAATCTGAGTGTGCCCGGAACAAAAGAACGGTGTTTCCTACACATATGGACCATATGTAGTCCAAATCTGCTTCTGAAACTGATACAAAGCACTGGTCCTCTAACATCCAATGCTTGTCTGTTAAGATGAGAAATGTGTGAGTTCAGTGAACGATGTAGTTCGTTTGAGCTGAAAAGTGACTGCCCTTACCTGAAACGAAGTCTTGCTTGTAGTAAGACACAGAGTCTGGGATTTAAGTCCATTTCTGAAGGGAAACACACAGCATAGTTCTCATCCATGGATCACAGTCTGCTTTAGAGCGAGAAGCACACTCTTGCTTTGTAGAGTCTCTAATACAGCAGGAAATCTGAGTGTGCCCGGAACAAAAGAACGGTGTTTCCTACACATATGGACCATATGTAGTCCAAATCTGCTTCTGAAACTGATACAAAGCACTGACCATCTAACATCCAATGCTTGTCAGTTAAGATGAGAAACGTGTGAGCTTCGCGAACGATGTAGTTCTTTTGAGCAGAAAAGTGACTGCCCTTACCTGAAACGAAGTCTTGCTTGTAGGCAGACTCAGAGACTGGGATTTAACTCCATTTCTGAAGTGAAGCACACAGCATAGTTCTCATCCATGGATCACACTCTGCTTTAGAGCAAGAAGCACGCTCTTGCTTTCTAGAGTCTCTAGTACAGCAGGAAATCTGATTGTGCCCAGAACAAAAGAACGGTGTTTCCTACACATGCGGACTATATGTAGTCCAAATCTTCTTCTGAAAATGATACAATGCACTGGTCCTCTAACATCCAATGCTTGTCAGTTAAGATGAGAAACGTGTGAGCTTCGTGAACGATGTAGTTCCTTTGAGCAGAAAAGTGACTGCCCTTACCTGAAACGAAGTCTTGCTTGTAGGGAGACACAGAGCCTGGGATTTAACTCCATTTCTGAAGTGAAACACACAGTATTGTCTCATCCATTGATGACACTCTGCTTTAGAACAAGAAGCACGCTCTTGCTTTCTAGAGTCTCTAAGACAGCAGGAAATCTGAGTGTGCCCGGAACAAAAGAACGGTGTTTCCTACACATATGGACCATATGTAGTCCAAATCTGCTTCTGAAACTGATACAAAGCACTGGTCCTCTAACATCCAATGCTTGTCTGTTAAGATGAGAAATGTGTGAGCTCAGTGAACGATGTAGTTCGTTTGAGCTGAAAAGTGACTGCCCTTACCTGAAACGAAATCTTGCCTGTAGGAAGAGACAGAGTCTGGAATTTAATTCCATTTATGAAGGGAAACATACAGCATAGTTCTCATCAATGGATCACACTCTGCTTTAGAGCAAGAAGCACACTCTTGCTTTCTAGAGTCTCTAAGATAGCAGGAAATCTGAGTGTGCCCAGAACAAAAGAACGGTGTTTCCTAAACATACGGACTATATGTAGTCCAAATCTTCTTCTGAAACTGATAGAATGCACTGGTCCTCTAACATCCAATGCTTGTCAGTTAAGATGAGAAACGTGTGAGCTTTGTGAATGATGTAGTCCATTTGAGCAGAAACGTGACTGCCCTTACCTGAAACGAAGTCTTGCTTGTAGTAAGACACAGAGTCTGGGATTTAAGTCCATTTCTGAAGGGAAACACACAGCATAGTTCTCATCCATGGATCACACTCTGCTTTAGAGCGAGAAGCACACTCTTGCTTTGTAGAGTCTCTAAAACAGCAGGAAATCTGAGTGTGCCCGGAACAAAAGAACGGTGTTTCCTACACATATGGACTATATGTAGTCCAAATCTGCTTCTGAAACTGATACAAAGCACTGACCATCTAACATCCAATGCTTGTCAGTTAAGATGAGAAACGTGTGAGCTTCGTGAAAGATGTAGTTCGTTTGAGCAGAAAAGTGACTGCCCTTACCTGAAACGAAGTCTTGCTTGTAGGTAGACTCAGAGCCTGGGATTTAACTCCATTTCTGAAGTGAAGCACACAGCATAGTTCTCATCCATGGATCACACTCTGCTTTAGAGCAAGAAGCACACTCTTGCTTTCTAGAGTCTCTAAGACAGCAGGAAATCTGAGTGTGCCCGGAACAAAAGAACAGTGTTTCCTACACATATGGACCATATGTAGTCCAAATCTGCTTCTGAAACTGATACAAAGCACTGGTCCTCTAACATCCAATGCTTGTCTGTTAAGATGAGAAATGTGTGAGCTCAGTGAACGATGTAGTTCGTTTGAGCTGAAAAGTGACTGCCCTTACCTGAAACGAAGTCTTTCCTGTAGGAAGAGACAGAGTCTGGGATTTAACTCCATTTCTGAAGGGAAACATACAGCATAGTTCTCATCCATGGATCACACTCTGCTTTAGAGCAAGAAGCACACTCTTGCTTTCTAGAGTCTCTAAGATAGCAGGAAATCTGAGTGTGCCAAGAACAAAAGAACGGTGTTTCCTACACATACGGACTATATGTAGTCCAAATCTTCTTCTGAAACTGATAGAATGCACTGGTCCTCTAACATCCAATTCTTGTCAGTTAAGATGAGAAACGTGTGAGCTTTGTGAATGATGTAGTTCATTTGTGCAGAAACGTGACTGCCATTACCTGAAACGAAGTCTTGCTTGTAGTAAGACACAGAGTCTGGGATTTAAGTCCATTTCTGAAGGGAAACACACAGCATAGTTCTCATCCATGGATCACACTCTGCTTTAGAACAAGAAGCACGCTCTTGATTTCTAGAGTCTCTAAGATATCAGGAAACGTGAGTGTGCTGAGAATTAAAGAACGGTGTTTCCTACACATACGGACCATATCTAGTCCAACTCTGCTTCTGAAACTGATACAAAGCACTGGTCCTCTAACATCCAATGCTTGTCTGTTAAGATGAGAAATGTGTGAGCTCAGTGAACGATGTAGTTCATTTGAGCTGAAAAGTGACTGCCTTTACCTGAAACGAAGTCTTGCTTGTAGGAAGACACAGGGCCTGGGATTTAACTCCATTTCTGAAGGGAAACACACAGCATAGTTCTCATCCATGGATCACAGTCTGCTTTAGAGCGAGAAGCACACTCTTGCTTTGTAGAGTCTCTAATACAGCAGGAAATCTGAGTGTGCCCGGAACAAAAGAACGGTGTTTCCTACACATATGGACCATATGTAGTCCAAATCTGCTTCTGAAACTGATACAAAGCACTGACCATCTAACATCCAATGCTTGTCAGTTAAGATGAGAAACGTGTGAGCTTCGCGAACGATGTAGTTCTTTTGAGCAGAAAAGTGACTGCCCTTACCTGAAACGAAGTCTTGCTTGTAGGCAGACTCAGAGACTGGGATTTAACTCCATTTCTGAAGTGAAGCACACAGCATAGTTCTCATCCATGGATCACACTCTGCTTTAGAGCAAGAAGCATGCTCTTGCTTTCTAGAGTCTCTAGTACAGCAGGAAATCTGATTGTGCCCAGAACAAAAGAACGGTGTTTCCTACACATGCGGACTATATGTAGTCCAAATCTTCTTCTGAAAATGATACAATGCACTGGTCCTCTAACATCCAATGCTTGTCAGTTAAGATGAGAAACGTGTGAGCTTCGTGAACGATGTAGTTCCTTTGAGCAGAAAAGTGACTGCCCTTACCTGAAACGAAGTCTTGCTTGTAGGGAGACACAGAGCCTGGGATTTAACTCCATTTCTGAAGTGAAACACACAGCATTGTCTAATCCATTGATGACACTCTGCTTTAGAACAAGAAGCACGCTCTTGCTTTCTAGAGTCTCTAAGACAGCAGGAAATCTGAGTGTGCCCGGAACAAAAGAACGGTGTTTCCTACACATATGGACCATATGTAGTCCAAATCTGCTTCTGAAACTGATACAAAGCACTGGTCCTCTAACATCCAATGCTTGTCTGTTAAGATGAGAAATGTGTGAGCTCAGTGAACGATGTAGTTCGTTTGAGCTGAAAAGTGACTGCCCTTACCTGAAACGAAATCTTGCCTGTAGGAAGAGACAGAGTCTGGAATTTAATTCCATTTATGAAGGGAAACATACAGCATAGTTCTCATCAATGGATCACACTCTGCTTTAGAGCAAGAAGCACACTCTTGCTTTCTAGAGTCTCTAAGATAGCAGGAAATCTGAGTGTGCCCAGAACAAAAGAACGGTGTTTCCTAAACATACGGACTATATGTAGTCCAAATCTTCTTCTGAAACTGATAGAATGCACTGGTCCTCTAACATCCAATGCTTGTCAGTTAAGATGAGAAACGTGTGAGCTTTGTGAATGATGTAGTCCATTTGAGCAGAAACGTGACTGCCCTTACCTGAAACGAAGTCTTGCTTGTAGTAAGACACAGAGTCTGGGATTTAAGTCCATTTCTGAAGGGAAACACACAGCATAGTTCTCATCCATGGATCACACTCTGCTTTAGAGCGAGAAGCACACTCTTGCTTTGTAGAGTCTCTAAAACAGCAGGAAATCTGAGTGTGCCCGGAACAAAAGAACGGTGTTTCCTACACATATGGACTATATGTAGTCCAAATCTGCTTCTGAAACTGATACAAAGCACTGACCATCTAACATCCAATGCTTGTCAGTTAAGATGAGAAACGTGTGAGCTTCGTGAAAGATGTAGTTCGTTTGAGCAGAAAAGTGACTGCCCTTACCTGAAACGAAGTCTTGCTTGTAGGTAGACTCAGGGCCTGGGATTTAACTCCATTTCTGAAGTGAAGCACACAGCATAGTTCTCATCCATGGATCACACTCTGCTTTAGAGCAAGAAGCACACTCTTGCTTTCTAGAGTCTCTAAGACAGCAGGAAATCTGAGTGTGCCCGGAACAAAAGAACAGTGTTTCCTACACATATGGACCATATGTAGTCCAAATCTGCTTCTGAAACTGATACAAAGCACTGGTCCTCTAACATCCAATGCTTGTCTGTTAAGATGAGAAATGTGTGAGCTCAGTGAACGATGTAGTTCGTTTGAGCTGAAAAGTGACTGCCCTTACCTGAAACGAAGTCTTTCCTGTAGGAAGAGACAGAGTCTGGGATTTAACTCCATTTCTGAAGGGAAACATACAGCATAGTTCTCATCCATGGATCACACTCTGCTTTAGAGCAAGAAGCACACTCTTGCTTTCTAGAGTCTCTAAGATAGCAGGAAATCTGAGTGTGCCAAGAACAAAAGAACGGTGTTTCCTACACATACGGACTATATGTAGTCCAAATCTTCTTCTGAAACTGATAGAATGCACTGGTCCTCTAACATCCAATGCTTGTCAGTTAAGATGAGAAACGTGTGAGCTTTGTGAATGATGTAGTTCATTTGTGCAGAAACGTGACTGCCATTACCTGAAACGAAGTCTTGCTTGTAGTAAGACACAGAGTCTGGGATTTAAGTCCATTTCTGAAGGGAAACACACAGCATAGTTCTCATCCATGGATCACACTCTGCTTTAGAACAAGAAGCACGCTCTTGATTTCTAGAGTCTCTAAGATATCAGGAAACGTGTGTGTGCTGAGAATTAAAGAACGGTGTTTCCTACACATACGGACCATATCTAGTCCAACTCTGCTTCTGAAACTGATACAAAGCACTGGTCCTCTAACATCCAATGCTTGTCTGTTAAGATGAGAAATGTGTGAGCTCAGTGAACGATGTAGTTCACTTGAGCTGAAAAGTGACTGCCTTTACCTGAAACGAAGTCTTGCTTGTAGGAAGACACAGGGCCTGGGATTTAACTCCATTTCTGAAGGGAAACACACAGCATAGTTCTCATCCATGGATCACACTCTGCTTTAGAGCAAGAAGCACGCTCTTGCTTTCTAGAATTTCTAATACAGCAGGAATTCTGAGTGTGCCCAGAACAAAAGAACGGTGTTTCCTACACATATGGACCATATCTAGTCCAACTCTTCTTCTGAAACTGATACAAAGCAATGGTCCTCTAACATCCAATGCTTTTCAATTAAGATGAGAAACGTGTGAGCTTCGTGAATGATGTAGTTCATTTGAGCAGAAAAGTGACTGCCCTTACCTGAAACGAAGTCTTGCTTGTAGTAAGACACAGAGCCTGGGATTTAAGTCCATTTCTGAAGGGAAACACACAGCATAGTTCTCATCCATGGATCACACTCTGCTTTAGAGCAAGAAGCACACTCTTGCTTTCTAGAGTCTCTAAGACAGCAGGAAATCTGAGTGTTCCCCTAACAAAAGAACGGTGTTTCCTACACATACGGACATTATATAGTCCAACTCTGCTTCTGAAAGTGATACAAAGCACTGGTCTTCTAAAATCCAATGCTTGCCTGTTAAGATGAGAAACGTGTGAGCTTCGTGAATGATGTAGTTCGTTTGAGCTGAATAGTGACTGCCCTTACCTGAAACGAAGTCTTGCCTGTAGGAAGACACAGAGCCTGGGATTTAACTCCATTTCTGAAGGGAAACACACAGCATAGTTCTCATCCATGGATCACACTCTGCTTTAGAGCAAGAAGCACGCTCTTGCTTTCTAGAGTCTCTAGTACAGCAGGAAATCTGATTGTGCCCAGAACAAAAGAACGGTGTTTCCTACACATACGGACTATATGTAGTCCAAATCTTCTTCTGAAAATGATACAATGCACTGGTCCTCTAACATCCAATGCTTGTCAGTTAAGATGAGAAACGTGTGAGCTTCGTGAACGATGTAGTTCGTTTGAGCTGAAAAGTGACTGCCCTTACTTGAAACGAAGTCTTGCCTGTAGGAAGAGACAGAGTCTGGGATTTAACTCCATTTCTGAAGGGAAACATACAGCATAGTTCTCATCCATGGATCACACTCTGCTTTAGAGCAAGAAGCACACTCTTGCTTTCTAGAGTCTCTAAGATAGCAGGAAATCTGAGTGTGCCCAGAACAAAAGAACGGTGTTTCCTACACATACGGACTATATGTAGTCCAAATCTTCTTCTGAAACTGATAGAATGCACTGGTCCTCTAACATCCAATGCTTGTCAGTTAAGATGAGAAACGTGTGAGCTTTGTGAATGATGTAGTTCATTTGTGCAGAAACGTGACTGCCATTACCTGAAACGAAGTCTTGCTTGTAGTAAGACACAGAGTCTGGGATTTAAGTCCATTTCTGAAGGGAAACACACAGCATAGTTCTCATCCATGGATCACACTCTGCTTTAGAACAAGAAGCACGCTCTTGATTTCTAGAGTCTCTAAGATATCAGGAAACGTGAGTGTGCTGAGAATTAAAGAACGGTGTTTCCTACACATACGGACCATATCTAGTCCAACTCTGCTTCTGAAACTGATACAAAGCACTGGTCCTCTAACATCCAATGCTTGTCTGTTAAGATGAGAAATGTGTGAGCTCAGTGAACGATGTAGTTCATTTGAGCTGAAAAGTGACTGCCTTTACCTGAAACGAAGTCTTGCTTGTAGGAAGACACAGGGCCTGGGATTTAACTCCATTTCTGAAGGGAAACACACAGCATAGTTCTCATCCATGGATCACACTCTGCTTTAGAGCAAGAAGCACGCCCTTGCTTTCTAGAATTTCTAATACAGCAGGAATTCTGAGTGTGCCCAGAACAAAAGAACGGTGTTTCCTACACATATGGACCATATCTAGTCCAACTCTTCTTCTGAAACTGATACAAAGCAATGGTCCTCTAACATCCAATGCTTTTCAATTAAGATGAGAAACGTGTGAGCTTCGTGAATGATGTAGTTCATTTGAGCAGAAAAGTGACTGCCCTTACCTGAAACGAAGTCTTGCTTGTAGTAAGACACAGAGCCTGGGATTTAAGTCCATTTCTGAAGGGAAACACACAGCATAGTTCTCATCCATGGATCACACTCTGCTTTAGAGCAAGAAGCACACTCTTGCTTTCTAGAGTCTCTAAGACAGCAGGAAATCTGAGTGTTCCCCGAACAAAAGAACGGTGTTTCCTACACATACGGACATTATATAGTCCAACTCTGCTTCTGAAAGTGATACAAAGCACTGGTCTTCTAAAATCCAATGCTTGCCTGTTAAGATGAGAAACGTGTGAGCTTCGTGAATGATGTAGTTCGTTTGAGCTGAATAGTGACTGCCCTTACCTGAAACGAAGTCTTGTCTGTAGGAAGACACAGAGCCTGGGATTTAACTCCATTTCTGAAGGGAAACACACAGCATAGTTCTCATCCATGGATCACACTCTGCTTTAGAGCAAGAAGCACGCTCTTGCTTTCTAGAGTCTCTAGTACAGCAGGAAATCTGATTGTGCCCAGAACAAAAGAACGGTGTTTCCTACACATACGGACTATATGTAGTCCAAATCTTCTTCTGAAAATGATACAATGCACTGGTCCTCTAACATCCAATGCTTGTCAGTTAAGATGAGAAACGTGTGAGCTTCGTGAACGATGTAGTTCCTTTGAGCAGAAAAGTGACTGCCCTTACCTGAAACGAAGTCTTGCTTGTAGGGAGACACAGAGCCTGGGATTTAACTCCATTTCTGAAGTGAAACACACAGCATTGTCTCATCCATTGATGACACTCTGCTTTAGAACAAGAAGCACGCTCTTGCTTTCTAGAGTCTCTAAGACAGCAGGAAATCTGAGTGTGCCCGGAACAAAAGAACGGTGTTTCCTACACATATGGACCATATGTAGTCGAAATCTGCTTCTGAAACTGATACAAAGCACTGGTCCTCTAACATCCAATGCTTGTCTGTTAAGATGAGAAATGTGTGAGTTCAGTGAACGATGTAGTTCGTTTGAGCTGAAAAGTGACTGCCCATACCTGAAACGAAATCTTGCCTGTAGGAAGAGACAGAGTCTGGAATTTAATTCCATTTATGAAGGGAAACATACAGCATAGTTCTCATCAATGGATCACACTCTGCTTTAGAGCAAGAAGCACACTCTTGCTTTCTAGAATCTCTAAGATAGCAGGAAATCTGAGTGTGCCCAGAACAAAAGAACGGTGTTTCCTACACATACGGACTATATGTAGTCCAAATCTTCTTCTGAAACTGATAGAATGCACTGGTCCTCTAACATCCAATGCTTGTCAGTTAAGATGAGAAACGTGTGAGCTTTGTGAATGATGTAGTCCATTTGAGCAGAAACGTGACTGCCCTTACCTGAAACGAAGTCTTGCTTGTAGTAAGACACAGAGTCTGGGATTTAAGTCCATTTCTGAAGGGA
The DNA here is from genome assembly GCA_949786385.1 of Onychomys leucogaster. Taxonomy (NCBI): domain Eukaryota; kingdom Metazoa; phylum Chordata; class Mammalia; order Rodentia; family Cricetidae; genus Onychomys; species Onychomys leucogaster. The sequence continues at coordinate 4,044,465 of CATKUP010000029.1, forward strand.
AACACACAGCATAGTTCTCATCCATGGATCACACTCTGCTTTAGAGCGAGAAGCACACTCTTGCTTTGTAGAGTCTCTAATACAGCAGGAAATCTGAGTGTGCCCGGAACAAAAGAACGGTGTTTCCTACACATATGGACTATATGTAGTCCAAATCTGCTTCTGAAACTGATACAAAACACTGACCATCTAACATCCAATGCTTGTCAGTTAAGATGAGAAACGTGTGAGCTTTGTGAATGATGTAGTTCATTTGAGCAGAAAAGTGACTGCCCTTACCTGAAACGAAGTCTTGATTGTAGTAAGACACAGAGTCTGGGATTTAAGTCCATTTCTGAAGGGAAACACACAGCATAGTTCTCATCCATGGATCGCACTCTGCTTTAGAACAAGAAGCACGCTCTTGATTTCTAGAGTCTCTAAGACAGCAGGAAACGTGAGTGTGCTGAGAACAAAAGAACGGTGTTTCCTACACATACGGACCATATCTAGTCCAACTCTGCTTCTGAAACTGATACAAAGCACTGGTCCTCTAACATCCAATGCTTGTCTGTTAAGATGAGAAATGTGTGAGCTCAGTGAACGATGTAGTTCGTTTGAGCTGAAAAGTGACTGCCCTTACCTGAAACGAAGTCTTGCATATAGTAAGACACAGAGCCTGGGATTTAAGTCCATTTCTGAAGGGAAACACACAGCATAGTTCTCATCCATGGATCACACTCTGCTTTAGAGTGAGAAGCACACTCTAGCTTTCTAGACTCTCTAATACAGCAGGAAATCTGAGTGTGCCCAGAACAAAAGAACGGTGTTTGCTACACATATGGACCATATGTAGTCCAAATCTGCTTCTGAAACTGATACAAAGCACTGACCCTCTAACATCCATTGCTTGTCAGTTAAGATGAGAAATGTGTGAGCTTCGTGAACGATTTAGTTAGTTTGAGCAGAAAAGTGACTGCCCTTACCTGAATTTAAGTCTTGCCTGTAGGAAGACACAGAGCCTGGGATTTAACTCCATTTCTGAAGGGAAACACACAACATAGTTCTCATCCATGGATCACACTCTGCTTTAGAGCAAGAAGCACGCTCTTGCTTTCTAGAGTCTCTAAGATAGCAGGAAATCTGAGTGTGCCCAGAACAAAAGAACGGTGTTTCCTACACATACGGACTATATGTAGTCCAAATCTTCTTCTGAAACTGATACAGTGCACTGGTCCTCTAACATCCAATGCTTGTCAGTTAAGATGAGAAATGTGTGAGCTTCGTGAACGATGTAGTTCCTTTGAGCAGAAAAGTGACTGCCCTTACCTGAAACGAAGTCTTGCTTGTAGGGAGACTCATAGCCTGGGATTTAACTCCATTTCTGAAGTGAAACACACAGCATTGTCTCATCCATTGATGACACTCTGCTTTAGAACAAGAGGCACGCTCTTGCTTTCTAGATTCTCTAAGACTGCAGGAAATCTGAGTGTGCCCGGAACAAAAGAACGGTGTTTCCTACACATATGGACCATATGTAGTCCAAATCTGCTTCTGAAACTGATACAAAGCACTGGTCCTCTAACATCCAATGCTTGTCAGTTAAGATGAGAAACGTGTGAGCTTTGTGAATGATGTAGTTCATTTGAGCAGAAACGTGACTGCCCTTACCTGAAACGAAGTCTTGCTTGTAGTAAGACACAGAGTCTGGGATTTAAGTCCATTTCTGAAGGGAAACACACAGCATAGTTCTCATCCATGGATCACACTCTGCTTTAGAGCGAGAAGCACACTCTTGCTTTGTAGAATCTCTAATACAGCAGAAAATCTGAGTGTGCCCGGAACAAAAGAACGGTGTTTCCTACACATATGGACCATATGTAGTCCAAATCTGCTTCTGAAACTGATACAAAGCACTAACCATCTAACATCCAATGCTTGTCAGTTAAGATGAGAAACGTGTGAGCTTCGCGAACGATGTAGTTCTTTTGAGCAGAAAAGTGACTGCCCTTACCTGAAACGAAGTCTTGCTTGTAGGCAGACTCAGAGCCTGGGATTTAACTCCATTTCTGAAGGGAAACACACAGCATAGTTCTCATCCATGGATCACACTCTGCTTTAGAGCAAGAAGCACGCTCTTGCTTTCTAGAGTCTCTAGTACAGCAGGAAATCTGATTGTGCCCAGAACAAAAGAACGGTGTTTCCTACACATACGGACTATATGTAGTCCAAATCTTCTTCTGAAAATGATACAATGCACTGGTCCTCTAACATCCAATGCTTGTCAGTTAAGATGAGAAACGTGTGAGCTTCGTGAACGATGTAGTTCCTTTGAGCAGAAAAGTGACTGCCCTTACTTGAAACGAAGTCTTGCTTGTAGGGAGACACAGAGCCTGGGATTTAACTCCATTTCTGAAGTGAAACACACAGCATTGTCTCATCCATTGATGACACTCTGCTTTAGAACAAGAAGCACGCTCTTGCTTTCTAGAGTCTCTAAGACAGCAGGAAATCTGAGTGTGCCCGGAACAAAAGAACGGTGTTTCCTACACATATGGACCATATGTAGTCCAAATCTGCTTCTGAAACTGATACAAAGCACTGGTCCTCTAACTTCCAATGCTTGTCTGTTAAGATGAGAAATGTGTGAGCTCAGTGAACGATGTAGTTCGTTTGAGCTGAAAAGTGACTGCCCTTACCTGAAACGAAATCTTGCCTGTAGGAAGAGACAGAGTCTGGAATTTAATTCCATTTATGAAGGGAAACATACAGCATAGTTCTCATCAATGGATCACACTCTGCTTTAGAGCAAGAAGCACACTCTTGCTTTCTAGAGTCTCTAAGATAGCAGGAAATCTGAGTGTGCCCAGAACAAAAGAACGGTGTTTCCTACACATACGGACTATATGTAGTCCAAATCTTCTTCTGAAACTGATAGAATGCACTGGTCCTCTAACATCCAATGCTTGTCAGTTAAGATGAGAAACGTGTGAGCTTTGTGAATGATGTAGTCCATTTGAGCAGAAACGTGACTGCCCTTACCTGAAACGAAGTCTTGCTTGTAGTAAGACACAGAGTCTGGGATTTAAGTCCATTTCTGAAGGGAAACACACAGCATAGTTCTCATCCATGGATCACACTCTGCTTTAGAGCGAGAAGCACACTCTTGCTTTGTAGAGTCTCTAATACAGCAGGAAATCTGAGTGTGCCCGGAACAAAAGAACGGAGTTTCCTACACATATGGACTATATGTAGTCCAAATCTGCTTCTGAAACTGATACAAAACACTGACCATCTAACATCCAATGCTTGTCAGTTAAGATGAGAAACGTGTGAGCTTTGTGAATGATGTAGTTCATTTGAGCAGAAAAGTGACTGCCCTTACCTGAAACGAAGTCTTGATTGTAGTAAGACACAGAGTCTGGGATTTAAGTCCATTTCTGAAGGGAAACACACAGCATAGTTCTCATCCATGGATCGCACTCTGCTTTAGAACAAGAAGCACGCTCCTGATTTCTAGAGTCTCTAAGACAGCAGGAAACGTGAGTGTGCTGAGAACAAAAGAAAGGTGTTTCCTACACATACGGACCATATCTAGTCCAACTCTGCTTCTGAAACTGATACAAAGCACTGGTCCTCTAACATCCAATGCTTGTCTGTTAAGATGAGAAATGTGTGAGCTCAGTGAACGATGTAGTTCGTTTGAGCTGAAAAGTGACTGCCCTTACCTGAAACGAAGTCTTGCATATAGTAAGACACAGAGCCTGGGATTTAAGTCCATTTCTGAAGGGAAACACACAGCATAGTTCTCATCCATGGATCACACTCTGCTTTAGACTGAGAAGCACACTCTAGCTTTCTAGACTCTCTAATACAGCAGGAAATCTGAGTGTGCCCAGAACAAAAGAACGGTGTTTGCTACACATATGGACCATATGTAGTCCAAATCTGCTTCTGAAACTGATACAAAGCACTGACCCTCTAACATCCAATGCTTGTCAGTTAAGATGAGAAATGTGTGAGCTTCGTGAACGATTTAGTTAGTTTGAGCAGAAAAGTGACTGCCCTTACCTGAATTTAAGTCTTGCTTGTAGGAAGACTCAGAGCCTGGGATTTAACTCCATTTCTGAAGTAAAACACACAGCAGTGTAATTATCCATTGATCACACTCTGCTTTAGAACAAGAAGCACGCTCTTGCTTTCTAGAGTCTCTAAGTCAGCAGGAAACGTGAGTGTGCTGAGAACAAAAGAACGGTGTTTCCTACACATACGGACATTATATAGTCCAACTCTGCTTCTGAAACTGATACAAAGCACTGGTCTTCTAAAATCCAATGCTTGCCTGTTAAGATGAGAAACGTGTGAGCTTCGTAAACGATGTAGTTCGTTTGAGCTGAAAAGTGACTGCCCTTACCTGAAACGAAGTCTTGCCTGTAGGAAGACACAGAGCCTGGGATTTAACTCCATTTCTGAAGGGAAACACACAACATAGTTCTCATCCATGGATCACACTCTGCTTTAGAGCAAGAAGCACGCTCTTGCTTTCTAGAGTCTCTAAGATAGCAGGAAATCTGAGTGTGTCCAGAACAAAAGAACGGTGTTTCCTACACATACGGACTATATGTAGTCCAAATCTTCTTCTGAAACTGATACAGTGCACTGGTCCTCTAACATCCAATGCTTGTCAGTTAAGATGAGAAATGTGTGAGCTTCGTGAACGATGTAGTTCCTTTGAGCAGAAAAGTGACTGCCCTTACCTGAAACGAAGTCTTGCTTGTAGGGAGACTCAGAGCCTGGGATTTAACTCCATTTCTGAAGTGAAGCACACAGCATAGTTCTCATCCATGGATCACACTCTGCTTTAGAGCAAGAAGCACGCTCTTGCTTTCTAGAGTCTCTAGTACAGCAGGAAATCTGATTGTGCCCAGAACAAAAGAACGGTGTTTCCTACACATACGGACTACATGTAGTCCAAATATTCTTCTGAAACTGATACAATGCACTGGTCCTCTAACATCCAATGCTTGTCAGTTAAGATGAGAAACGTGTGAGCTTCGTGAACGATGTAGTTCCTTTGAGCAGAAAAGTGACTGCCCTTACCTGAAACGAAGTCTTGCTTGTAGGGAGACACAGAGCCTGGGATTTAACTCCATTTCTGAAGTGAAACACACAGCATTGTCTCATCCATTGATGACACTCTGCTTTAGAACAAGAAGCACGCTCTTGCTTTCTAGAGTCTCTAAGACAGCAGGAAATCTGAGTGTGCCCGGAACAAAAGAACGGTGTTTCCTACACATATGGACCATATGTAGTCCAAATCTGCTTCTGAAACTGATACAAAGCACTGGTCCTCTAACATCCAATGCTTGTCTGTTAAGATGAGAAATGTGTGAGCTCAGTGAACGATGTAGTTCGTTTGAGCTGAAAAGTGACTGCCCTTACCTGAAGCAAAATCTTGCCTGTAGGAAGAGACAGAGTCTGGAATTTAATTCCATTTATGAAGGGAAACATACAGCATAGTTCTCATCAATGGATCACACTCTGCTTTAGAGCAAGAAGCACACTCTTGCTTTCTAGAGTCTCTAAGATAGCAGGAAATCTGAGTGTGCCCAGAACAAAAGAACGGTGTTTCCTAAACATACGGACTATATGTAGTCCAAATCTTCTTCTGAAACTGATAGAATGCACTGGTCCTCTAACATCCAATGCTTGTCAGTTAAGATGAGAAACGTGTGAGCTTTGTGAATGATGTAGTCCATTTGAGCAGAAACGTGACTGCCCTTACCTGAAACGAAGTCTTGCTTGTAGTAAGACACAGAGTCTGGGATTTAAGTCCATTTCTGAAGGGAAACACACAGCATAGTTCTCATCCATGGATCACACTCTGCTTTAGAGCGAGAAGCACACTCTTGCTTTGTAGAGTCTCTAATACAGCAGGAAATCTGAGTGTGCCCGGAACAAAAGAACGGTGTTTCCTACACATATGGACTATATGTAGTCCAAATCTGCTTCTGAAACTGATACAAAACACTGACCATCTAACATCCAATGCTTGTCAGTTAAGATGAGAAACGTGTGAGCTTTGTGAATGATGTAGTTCATTTGAGCAGAAAAGTGACTGCCCTTACCTGAAACGAAGTCTTGATTGTAGTAAGACACAGAGTCTGGGATTTAAGTCCATTTCTGAAGGGAAACACACAGCATAGTTCTCATCCATGGATCGCACTCTGCTTTAGAACAAGAAGCACGCTCCTGATTTCTAGAGTCTCTAAGACAGCAGGAAACGTGAGTGTGCTGAGAACAAAAGAAAGGTGTTTCCTACACATACGGACCATATCTAGTCCAACTCTGCTTCTGAAACTGATACAAAGCACTGGTCCTCTAACATCCAATGCTTGTCTGTTAAGATGAGAAATGTGTGAGCTCAGTGAACGATGTAGTTCGTTTGAGCTGAAAAGTGACTGCCCTTACCTGAAACGAAGTCTTGCATATAGTAAGACACAGAGCCTGGGATTTAAGTCCATTTCTGAAGGGAAACACACAGCATAGTTCTCATCCATGGATCACACTCTGCTTTAGACTGAGAAGCACACTCTAGCTTTCTAGACTCTCTAATACAGCAGGAAATCTGAGTGTGCCCAGAACAAAAGAACGGTGTTTGCTACACATATGGACCATATGTAGTCCAAATCTGCTTCTGAAACTGATACAAAGCACTGACCCTCTAACATCCAATGCTTGTCAGTTAAGATGAGAAATGTGTGAGCTTCGTGAACGATTTAGTTAGTTTGAGCAGAAAAGTGACTGCCCTTACCTGAATTTAAGTCTTGCTTGTAGGAAGACTCAGAGCCTGGGATTTAACTCCATTTCTGAAGTAAAACACACAGCAGTGTAATTATCCATTGATCACACTCTGCTTTAGAACAAGAAGCACGCTCTTGCTTTCTAGAGTCTCTAAGTCAGCAGGAAACGTGAGTGTGCTGAGAACAAAAGAACGGTGTTTCCTACACATACGGACATTATATAGTCCAACTCTGCTTCTGAAACTGATACAAAGCACTGGTCTTCTAAAATCCAATGCTTGCCTGTTAAGATGAGAAACGTGTGAGCTTCGTAAACGATGTAGTTCGTTTGAGCTGAAAAGTGACTGCCCTTACCTGAAACGAAGTCTTGCCTGTAGGAAGACACAGAGCCTGGGATTTAACTCCATTTCTGAAGGGAAACACACAACATAGTTCTCATCCATGGATCACACTCTGCTTTAGAGCAAGAAGCACGCTCTTGCTTTCTAGAGTCTCTAAGATAGCAGGAAATCTGAGTGTGTCCAGAACAAAAGAACGGTGTTTCCTACACATACGGACTATATGTAGTCCAAATCTTCTTCTGAAACTGATACAGTGCACTGGTCCTCTAACATCCAATGCTTGTCAGTTAAGATGAGAAATGTGTGAGCTTCGTGAACGATGTAGTTCCTTTGAGCAGAAAAGTGACTGCCCTTACCTGAAACGAAGTCTTGCTTGTAGGGAGACTCAGAGCCTGGGATTTAACTCCATTTCTGAAGTGAAGCACACAGCATAGTTCTCATCCATGGATCACACTCTGCTTTAGAGCAAGAAGCACGCTCTTGCTTTCTAGAGTCTCTAGTACAGCAGGAAATCTGATTGTGCCCAGAACAAAAGAACGGTGTTTCCTACACATACGGACTACATGTAGTCCAAATATTCTTCTGAAACTGATACAATGCACTGGTCCTCTAACATCCAATGCTTGTCAGTTAAGATGAGAAACGTGTGAGCTTCGTGAACGATGTAGTTCCTTTGAGCAGAAAAGTGACTGCCCTTACCTGAAACGAAGTCTTGCTTGTAGGGAGACACAGAGCCTGGGATTTAACTCCATTTCTGAAGTGAAACACACAGCATTGTCTCATCCATTGATGACACTCTGCTTTAGAACAAGAAGCACGCTCTTGCTTTCTAGAGTCTCTAAGACAGCAGGAAATCTGAGTGTGCCCGGAACAAAAGAACGGTGTTTCCTACACATATGGACCATATGTAGTCCAAATCTGCTTCTGAAACTGATACAAAGCACTGGTCCTCTAACATCCAATGCTTGTCTGTTAAGATGAGAAATGTGTGAGCTCAGTGAACGATGTAGTTCGTTTGAGCTGAAAAGTGACTGCCCTTACCTGAAGCGAAATCTTGCCTGTAGGAAGAGACAGAGTCTGGAATTTAATTCCATTTATGAAGGGAAACATACAGCATAGTTCTCATCAATGGATCACACTCTGCTTTAGAGCAAGAAGCACACTCTTGCTTTCTAGAGTCTCTAAGATAGCAGGAAATCTGAGTGTGCCCAGAACAAAAGAACGGTGTTTCCTAAACATACGGACTATATGTAGTCCAAATCTTCTTCTGAAACTGATAGAATGCACTGGTCCTCTAACATCCAATGCTTGTCAGTTAAGATGAGAAACGTGTGAGCTTTGTGAATGATGTAGTCCATTTGAGCAGAAACGTGACTGCCCTTACCTGAAACGAAGTCTTGCTTGTAGTAAGACACAGAGTCTGGGATTTAAGTCCATTTCTGAAGGGAAACACACAGCATAGTTCTCATCCATGGATCACACTCTGCTTTAGAGCGAGAAGCACACTCTTGCTTTGTAGAGTCTCTAATACAGCAGGAAATCTGAGTGTGCCCGGAACAAAAGAACGGTGTTTCCTACACATATGGACTATATGTAGTCCAAATCTGCTTCTGAAACTGATACAAAACACTGACCATCTAACATCCAATGCTTGTCAGTTAAGATGAGAAACGTGTGAGCTTTGTGAATGATGTAGTTCATTTGAGCAGAAAAGTGACTGCCCTTACCTGAAACGAAGTCTTGATTGTAGTAAGACACAGAGTCTGGGATTTAAGTCCATTTCTGAAGGGAAACACACAGCATAGTTCTCATCCATGGATCGCACTCTGCTTTAGAGTGAGAAGCACACTCTAGCTTTCTAGACTCTCTAAGACAGCAGGAAATCTGACTGTGCCCAGAACAAAAGAACAGTGTTTGCTACACATATGGACCATATGTAGTCCAAATCTGCTTCTGAAACTGATACAAAGCACTGACCCTCTAACATCCAATGCTTGTCAGTTAAGATGAGAAATGTGTGAGCTTCGTGAACGATTTAGTTAGTTTGAGCAGAAAAGTGACTGCCCTTACCTGAATTTAAGTCTTGCTTATAGGAAGACTCAGAGCCTGGGATTTAACTCCATTTCTGAAGTAAAACACACAGCAGTGTAATTATCCATTGATCACACTCTGCTTTAGAGCTAGAAGCACGCTCTTGATTTCTAGAGTCTCTAAGACAGCAGGAAACGTGAGTGTGCTGAGAACAAAAGAACGGTGTTTCCTACACATACGGACCATATCTAGTCCAACTCTGCTTCTGAAACTGATACAAAGCACTGGTCCTCTAACATCCAATGCTTGTCTGTTAAGATGAGAAATGTGTGAGCTCAGTGAACGATGTAGTTCGTTTGAGCTGAAAAGTGACTGCCCTTACCTGAAACGAAGTATTGCTTGTAGGAAGACAAAGATCCTGGGATTTAACTCCATTTCTGAAGGGAAACACACAGCATAGTTCTCATCCATGGATCACACTCTGCTTTAGAGCGAGAAGCAAACTCTTGCTTTGTAGAGACTCTAATATAGCAGGAATTCTGAGTGTGCCCAGAACAAAAGAACGGTGTTTCCTACACATATGGACCATATGTAGTCCAAATCTGCTTCTGAAACTGATACAAAGCACTGACCCTCTAACATCCAATGCTTGTCAGTTAAGATGAGAAACGTGTGAGCTTCGTGAACGATGTAGTTCGTTTGAGAAGAAAAGTGACTGCCCTTACCTGAAACGAAGTCTTGCCTGTAGGAAGACTCAGAGCCTGGGATTTAACTCCATTTCTGAAGTGAAGCACACAGCATAGCTCTCATCCATGGATCACACTCTGCTTTAGAGCAAGAAGCACACTCTTGCTTTCTAGAGTCTCTAAGACAGCAGGAAATCTGAGTGTTCCCCGAACAAAAGAACGGTGTTTCCTACACATACGGACATTATATAGTCCAACTCTGCTTCTGAAAGTGATACAAAGCACTGGTCTTCTAAAATCCAATGCTTGCCTGTTAAGATGAGAAACGTGTGAGCTTCGTGAATGATGTAGTTCGTTTGAGCTGAATAGTGACTGCCCTTACCTGAAACGAAGTCTTGGCTGTAGGAAGACACAGAGCCTGGGATTTAACTCCATTTCTGAAGGGAAACACACAGCATAGTTCTCCTCCATGGATCACACTCTGCTTTAGAGCTAGAAGCACGCTCTTGCTTTCTAGAGTCTCTAGTACAGCAGGAAATCTGATTGTGCCCAGAACAAAAGAACGGTGTTTCCTACACATACGGACTATATGTAGTCCAAATCTTCTTCTGAAAATGATACAATGCACTGGTCCTCTAACATCCAATGCTTGTCAGTTAAGATGAGAAACGTGTGAGCTTCGTGAACGATGTAGTTCCTTTGAGCAGAAAAGTGACTGCCCTTACCTGAAACGAAGTCTTGCTTGTAGGGAGACACAGAGCCTGGGATTTAACTCCATTTCTGAAGTGAAACACACAGCATTGTCTCATCCATTGATGACACTCTGCTTTAGAACAAGAAGCACGCTCTTGCTTTCTAGAGTCTCTAAGACAGCAGGAAATCTGAGTGTGCCCGGAACAAAAGAACGGTGTTTCCTACACATATGGACCATATGTAGTCCAAATCTGCTTCTGAAACTGATACAAAGCACTGGTCCTCTAACATCCAATGCTTGTCTGTTAAGATGAGAAATGTGTGAGCTCAGTGAAAGATGTAGTTCGTTTGAGCTGAAAAGTGACTGCCCTTACCTGAAACGAAATCTTGCCTGTAGGAAGAGACAGAGTCTGGTATTTAATTCCATTTATGAAGGGAAACATACAGCATAGTTCTCATCAATGGATCACACTCTGCTTTAGAGCAAGAAGCACACTCTTGCTTTCTAGAGTCTCTAAGATAGCAGGAAATCTGAGTGTGCCCAGAACAAAAGAACGGTGTTTCCTAAACATACGGACTATATGTAGTCCAAATCTTCTCCTGAAACTGATAGAATGCACTGGTACTCTCACATCCAATGCTTGTCAGTTAAGATGAGAAACGTGTGAGCTTTGTGAATGATGTAGTCCATTTGAGCAGAAACGTGACTGCCCTTACCTGAAACGAAGTCTTGCTTGTAGTAAGACACAGAGTCTGGGATTTAAGTCCATTTCTGAAGGGAAACACACAGCATAGTTCTCATCCATGGATCGCACTCTGCTTTAGAACAAGAAGCACGCTCTTGATTTCTAGAGTCTCTAAGACAGCAGGAAACGTGAGTGTGCTGAGAACAAAAGAACGGTGTTTCCTACACATACGGACCATATCTAGTCCAACTCTGCTTCTGAAACTGATACAAAGCACTGGTCCTCTAACATCCAATGCTTGTCTGTTAAGATGAGAAATGTGTGAGCTCAGTGAACGATGTAGTTCGTTTGAGCTGAAAAGTGACTGCCCTTACCTGAAACGAAGTCTTGCATATAGTAAGACACAGAGCCTGGGATTTAAGTCCATTTCTGAAGGGAAACACACAGCATAGTTCTCATCCATGGAACACACTCTGCTTTAGAGTGAGAAGCACACTCTAGCTTTCTAGACTCTCTAATACAGCAGGAAATCTGAGTGTGCCCAGAACAAAAGAACGGTGTTTGCTACACATATGGACCATATGTAGTCCAAATCTGCTTCTGAAACTGATACAAAGCACTGACCCTCTAACATCCAATGCTTGTCAGTTAAGATGTGAAATGTGTGAGCTTCGTGAACGATTTAGTTAGTTTGAGCAGAAAAGTGACTGCCATTACCTGAATTTAAGTCTTGCTTGTAGGAAGACTCAGAGCCTGGGATTTAACTCCATTTCTGAAGTAAAACACACAGCAGTGTAATTATCCATTGATCACACTCTGCTTTAGAACAAGAAGCACGCTCTTGCTTTCTAGAGTCTCTAAGTCAGCAGGAAACGTGAGTGTGCTGAGAACAAAAGAACGGTGTTTCCTACACATACGGACATTATATAGTCCAACTCTGCTTCTGAAACTGATACAAAGCACTGGTCTTCTAAAATCCAATGCTTGCCTGTTAAGATGAGAAACATGTGAGCTTCGTGAACGATGTAGTTCGTTTGAGCTGAAAAGTGACTGCCCTTACCTGAAACGAAGTCTTGCTTGTAGTAAGACACAGAGTCTGGGATTTAAGTCCATTTCTGAAGGGAAACACACAGCATAGTTCTCATCCATGGATCACACTCTGCTTTAGAGCGAGAAGCACACTCTTGCTTTGTAGAGTCTCTAATACAGCAGGAAATCTGAGTGTGCCCGGAACAAAAGAACGGTGTTTCCTACACATATGGACCATATGTAGTCCAAATCTGCTTCTGAAACTGATACAAAGCACTGACCATCTAACATCCAATGCTTGTCAGTTAAGATGAGAAACGTGTGAGCTTCGCGAACGATGTAGTTCTTTTGAGCAGAAAAGTGACTGCCCTTACCTGAAACGAAGTCTTGCTTGTAGGCAGACTCAGAGCCTGGGATTTAACTCCATTTCTGAAGTGAAGCACACAGCATAGTTCTCATCCATGGATCACACTCTGCTATAGAGCAAGAAGCACACTCTTGCTTTCTAGAGTCTCTAAGATAGCAGGATATCTGAGTGTGCCCAGAACAAAAGAACGGTGTTTCCTACACATACGGACTATATGTAGTCCAAATCTTCTTCTGAAACTGATAGAATGCACTGGTCCTCTAACATCCAATGCTTGTCAGTTAAGATGAGAATCGTGTGAGCTTTGTGAATGATGTAGTTCATTTGAGCAGAAAAGTGACTGCCCTTACCTGAAACGAAGTCTTGCTTGTAGTAAGACACAGAGTCTGGGATTTAAGTCCATTTCTGAAGGGAAACACACAGCATAGTTCTCATCCATGGATCGCACTCTGCTTTAGAACAAGAAGCACGCTCTTGATTTCTAGAGTCTCTAAGACAGCAGGAAACCTGAGTGTGCTGAGAACAAAAGAACGGTGTTTCCTACACATACGGACCATATCTAGTCCAACTCTGCTTCTGAAACTGATACAAAGCACTGGTCCTCTAACATCCAATGCTTGTCTGTTAAGATGAGAAATGTGTGAGTTCAGTGAACGATGTAGTTCGTTTGAGCTGAAAAGTTACTGCCCTTACCTGAAACGAAGTCTTGCTTGTAGGAAGACACAGAGCCTGGGATTTAACTCCATTTCTGAAGGGAAACACACAGCATAGTTCTCATCCATGGATCACACTCTGCTTTAGAGCGAGAAGCAAACTCTTGCTTTGTAGAGTCTCTAATATAGCAGGAAATCTGAGTGTGCCCGGAACAAAAGAACGGTGTTTCCTACACATATGGACCATACATAGTCCAAATCTGCTTCTGAAACTGATACAAAGCACTGACCATCTAACATCCAATGCTTGTCAGGTAAGATGAGAAACGTGTGAGCTTCATGAACGATGTAGTTCGTTTGAGCAGAAAAGTGACTGCCCTTACCTGAAACGAAGTCTTGCATGTAGGAAGACTCAGAGCCTGGGATTTAACTCCATTTCTGAAGTGAAGCACACAGCATAGTTCTCATCCATGGATCACACTCTGCTTTAGAGCAAGAAGCACACTCTTGCTTTCTAGAGTCTCTAAGACAGCAGGAAATCTGAGTGTGCCCAGAACAAAAGAACGGTGTTTCCTACACATACGGACTATATGTAGTCCAAATCTTCTTCTGAAACTGATAGAATGAACTGGTCCTCTAAAATCCAATGCTTTTCTCTTAAGATGAGAAACGTGTGAGCTTCGTGAACAATGTAGTTCTTTTGAGCTGAAAAGTGACTGCCTTTACCTGAAACGAAGTCTTGCTTGTAGGAAGAACAGAGCCTGGGATTTAACTCCATTTCTGAAGGGAAACACACAGCATAGTTCTCATCCATGGATCACACTGTGCTTTACAGCAAGAAGCACGCTCTTGCTTTCTAGAGTCTCTAATACAGCAGGAAATCTGAGTGTGCCCAGAACAAAAGAATGGTGTTTCCTACACATACGGACTATATGTAGTCCAAACCTTCTTCTGAAACTGATACAATGCACTGGTCCTCTAACATCCAATGCTTGTCAGATAAGATGAGAAACGTGTGAGCTTTGTGAATGATGTAGTTCGTTGGAGCAGAAAAGTGAGTGCCCTTACCTGAAATGAAGTCTTGCTTTTAGGAAGACACAGAGCCTGGGATTTCACTCCATTTCTGAAGTGAAACACACAGCATAGTTCTCATCAATGGATCACACTCTGCTTTAGAGCAAGAAGCACACTCTTGCTTTCTAGAGTCTCTAAGATAGCAGGAAATCTGAGTGTGCCCAGAACAAAAGAACGGTGTTTCCTAAACATATGGACTATATGTAGTCCAAATCTTCTTCTGAAACTGATACAATGCACTGGTCCTCTAACATCCAATGCTTGTCAGTTAAGATGAGAAACGTGTGAGCTTTGTGAATGATGTTGTCCATTTGAGCAGAAACGTGACTGCCCTTACCTGAAACGAAGTCTTGCTTGTAGTAAGACACAGAGTCTGGGATTTAAGTCCATTTCTGAAGGGAAACACACAGCATAGTTCTCATCCATGGATCACACTCTGCTTTAGAGCGAGAAGCACACTCTTGCTTTGTAGAGTCTCTAATACAGCAGGAAATCTGAGTGTGCCCGGAACAAAAGAACGGTGTTTCCTACACATATGGACTATATGTAGTCCAAATCTGCTTCTGAAACTGATACAAAACACTGACCATCTAACATCCAATGCTTGTCAGTTAAGATGAGAAACGTGTGAGCTTTGTGAATGATGTAGTTCATTTGAGCAGAAAAGTGACTGCCCTTACCTGAAACGAAGTCTTGATTGTAGTAAGACACAGAGTCTGGGATTTAAGTCCATTTCTGAAGGGAAACACACAGCATAGTTCTCATCCATGGATCGCACTCTGCTTTAGAACAAGAAGCACGCTCCTGATTTCTAGAGTCTCTAAGACAGCAGGAAACGTGAGTGTGCTGAGAACAAAAGAAAGGTGTTTCCTACACATACGGACCATATCTAGTCCAACTCTGCTTCTGAAACTGATACAAAGCACTGGTCCTCTAACATCCAATGCTTGTCTGTTAAGATGAGAAATGTGTGAGCTCAGTGAACGATGTAGTTCGTTTGAGCTGAAAAGTGACTGCCCTTACCTGAAACGAAGTCTTGCATATAGTAAGACACAGAGCCTGGGATTTAAGTCCATTTCTGAAGGGAAACACACAGCATAGTTCTCATCCATGGATCACACTCTGCTTTAGACTGAGAAGCACACTCTAGCTTTCTAGACTCTCTAATACAGCAGGAAATCTGAGTGTGCCCAGAACAAAAGAACGGTGTTTGCTACACATATGGACCATATGTAGTCCAAATCTGCTTCTGAAACTGATACAAAGCACTGACCCTCTAACATCCAATGCTTGTCAGTTAAGATGAGAAATGTGTGAGCTTCGTGAACGATTTAGTTAGTTTGAGCAGAAAAGTGACTGCCCTTACCTGAATTTAAGTCTTGCTTGTAGGAAGACTCAGAGCCTGGGATTTAACTCCATTTCTGAAGTAAAACACACAGCAGTGTAATTATCCATTGATCACACTCTGCTTTAGAACAAGAAGCACGCTCTTGCTTTCTAGAGTCTCTAAGTCAGCAGGAAACGTGAGTGTGCTGAGAACAAAAGAACGGTGTTTCCTACACATACGGACATTATATAGTCCAACTCTGCTTCTGAAACTGATACAAAGCACTGGTCTTCTAAAATCCAATGCTTGCCTGTTAAGATGAGAAACGTGTGAGCTTCGTAAACGATGTAGTTCGTTTGAGCTGAAAAGTGACTGCCCTTACCTGAAACGAAGTCTTGCCTGTAGGAAGACACAGAGCCTGGGATTTAACTCCATTTCTGAAGGGAAACACACAACATAGTTCTCATCCATGGATCACACTCTGCTTTAGAGCAAGAAGCACGCTCTTGCTTTCTAGAGTCTCTAAGATAGCAGGAAATCTGAGTGTGTCCAGAACAAAAGAACGGTGTTTCCTACACATACGGACTATATGTAGTCCAAATCTTCTTCTGAAACTGATACAGTGCACTGGTCCTCTAACATCCAATGCTTGTCAGTTAAGATGAGAAATGTGTGAGCTTCGTGAACGATGTAGTTCCTTTGAGCAGAAAAGTGACTGCCCTTACCTGAAACGAAGTCTTGCTTGTAGGGAGACTCAGAGCCTGGGATTTAACTCCATTTCTGAAGTGAAGCACACAGCATAGTTCTCATCCATGGATCACACTCTGCTTTAGAGCAAGAAGCACGCTCTTGCTTTCTAGAGTCTCTAGTACAGCAGGAAATCTGATTGTGCCCAGAACAAAAGAACGGTGTTTCCTACACATACGGACTACATGTAGTCCAAATATTCTTCTGAAACTGATACAATGCACTGGTCCTCTAACATCCAATGCTTGTCAGTTAAGATGAGAAACGTGTGAGCTTCGTGAACGATGTAGTTCCTTTGAGCAGAAAAGTGACTGCCCTTACCTGAAACGAAGTCTTGCTTGTAGGGAGACACAGAGCCTGGGATTTAACTCCATTTCTGAAGTGAAACACACAGCATTGTCTCATCCATTGATGACACTCTGCTTTAGAACAAGAAGCACGCTCTTGCTTTCTAGAGTCTCTAAGACAGCAGGAAATCTGAGTGTGCCCGGAACAAAAGAACGGTGTTTCCTACACATATGGACCATATGTAGTCCAAATCTGCTTCTGAAACTGATACAAAGCACTGGTCCTCTAACATCCAATGCTTGTCTGTTAAGATGAGAAATGTGTGAGCTCAGTGAACGATGTAGTTCGTTTGAGCTGAAAAGTGACTGCCCTTACCTGAAGCGAAATCTTGCCTGTAGGAAGAGACAGAGTCTGGAATTTAATTCCATTTATGAAGGGAAACATACAGCATAGTTCTCATCAATGGATCACACTCTGCTTTAGAGCAAGAAGCACACTCTTGCTTTCTAGAGTCTCTAAGATAGCAGGAAATCTGAGTGTGCCCAGAACAAAAGAACGGTGTTTCCTAAACATACGGACTATATGTAGTCCAAATCTTCTTCTGAAACTGATAGAATGCACTGGTCCTCTAACATCCAATGCTTGTCAGTTAAGATGAGAAACGTGTGAGCTTTGTGAATGATGTAGTCCATTTGAGCAGAAACGTGACTGCCCTTACCTGAAACGAAGTCTTGCTTGTAGTAAGACACAGAGTCTGGGATTTAAGTCCATTTCTGAAGGGAAACACACAGCATAGTTCTCATCCATGGATCACACTCTGCTTTAGAGCGAGAAGCACACTCTTGCTTTGTAGAGTCTCTAATACAGCAGGAAATCTGAGTGTGCCCGGAACAAAAGAACGGTGTTTCCTACACATATGGACTATATGTAGTCCAAATCTGCTTCTGAAACTGATACAAAACACTGACCATCTAACATCCAATGCTTGTCAGTTAAGATGAGAAACGTGTGAGCTTTGTGAATGATGTAGTTCATTTGAGCAGAAAAGTGACTGCCCTTACCTGAAACGAAGTCTTGATTGTAGTAAGACACAGAGTCTGGGATTTAAGTCCATTTCTGAAGGGAAACACACAGCATAGTTCTCATCCATGGATCGCACTCTGCTTTAGAGTGAGAAGCACACTCTAGCTTTCTAGACTCTCTAAGACAGCAGGAAATCTGACTGTGCCCAGAACAAAAGAACAGTGTTTGCTACACATATGGACCATATGTAGTCCAAATCTGCTTCTGAAACTGATACAAAGCACTGACCCTCTAACATCCAATGCTTGTCAGTTAAGATGAGAAATGTGTGAGCTTCGTGAACGATTTAGTTAGTTTGAGCAGAAAAGTGACTGCCCTTACCTGAATTTAAGTCTTGCTTGTAGGAAGACTCAGAGCCTGGGATTTAACTCCATTTCTGAAGTAAAACACACAGCAGTGTAATTATCCATTGATCACACTCTGCTTTAGAGCTAGAAGCACGCTCTTGATTTCTAGAGTCTCTAAGACAGCAGGAAACGTGAGTGTGCTGAGAACAAAAGAACGGTGTTTCCTACACATACGGACCATATCTAGTCCAACTCTGCTTCTGAAACTGATACAAAGCACTGGTCCTCTAACATCCAATGCTTGTCTGTTAAGATGAGAAATGTGTGAGCTCAGTGAACGATGTAGTTCGTTTGAGCTGAAAAGTGACTGCCCTTACCTGAAACGAAGTATTGCTTGTAGGAAGACAAAGATCCTGGGATTTAACTCCATTTCTGAAGGGAAACACACAGCATAGTTCTCATCCATGGATCACACTCTGCTTTAGAGCGAGAAGCAAACTCTTGCTTTGTAGAGACTCTAATATAGCAGGAATTCTGAGTGTGCCCAGAACAAAAGAACGGTGTTTCCTACACATATGGACCATATGTAGTCCAAATCTGCTTCTGAAACTGATACAAAGCACTGACCCTCTAACATCCAATGCTTGTCAGTTAAGATGAGAAACGTGTGAGCTTCATGAACGATGTAGTTCGTTTGAGAAGAAAAGTGACTGCCCTTACCTGAAACGAAGTCTTGCCTGTAGGAAGACTCAGAGCCTGGGATTTAACTCCATTTCTGAAGTGAAGCACACAGCATAGCTCTCATCCATGGATCACACTCTGCTTTAGAGCAAGAAGCACACTCTTGCTTTCTAGAGTCTCTAAGACAGCAGGAAATCTGAGTGTTCCCCGAACAAAAGAACGGTGTTTCCTACACATACGGACATTATATAGTCCAACTCTGCTTCTGAAAGTGATACAAAGCACTGGTCTTCTAAAATCCAATGCTTGCCTGTTAAGATGAGAAACGTGTGAGCTTCGTGAATGATGTAGTTCGTTTGAGCTGAATAGTGACTGCCCTTACCTGAAACGAAGTCTTGGCTGTAGGAAGACACAGAGCCTGGGATTTAACTCCATTTCTGAAGGGAAACATACAGCATAGTTCTCATCAATGGATCACACTCTGCTTTAGAGCAAGAAGCACACTCTTGCTTTCTAGAGTCTCTAAGATAGCAGGAAATCTGAGTGTGCCCAGAACAAAAGAACGGTGTTTCCTAAACATACGGACTATATGTAGTCCAAATCTTCTCCTGAAACTGATAGAATGCACTGGTACTCTCACATCCAATGCTTGTCAGTTAAGATGAGAAACGTGTGAGCTTTGTGAATGATGTAGTCCATTTGAGCAGAAACGTGACTGCCCTTACCTGAAACGAAGTCTTGCTTGTAGTAAGACACAGAGTCTGGGATTTAAGTCCATTTCTGAAGGGAAACACACAGCATAGTTCTCATCCATGGATCGCACTCTGCTTTAGAACAAGAAGCACGCTCTTGATTTCTAGAGTCTCTAAGACAGCAGGAAACGTGAGTGTGCTGAGAACAAAAGAACGGTGTTTCCTACACATACGGACCATATCTAGTCCAACTCTGCTTCTGAAACTGATACAAAGCACTGGTCCTCTAACATCCAATGCTTGTCTGTTAAGATGAGAAATGTGTGAGCTCAGTGAACGATGTAGTTCGTTTGAGCTGAAAAGTGACTGCCCTTACCTGAAACGAAGTCTTGCATATAGTAAGACACAGAGCCTGGGATTTAAGTCCATTTCTGAAGGGAAACACACAGCATAGTTCTCATCCATGGAACACACTCTGCTTTAGAGTGAGAAGCACACTCTAGCTTTCTAGACTCTCTAATACAGCAGGAAATCTGAGTGTGCCCAGAACATAGAACGGTGTTTGCTACACATATGGACCATATGTAGTCCAAATCTGCTTCTGAAACTGATACAAAGCACTGACCCTCTAACATCCAATGCTTGTCAGTTAAGATGTGAAATGTGTGAGCTTCGTGAACGATTTAGTTAGTTTGAGCAGAAAAGTGACTGCCATTACCTGAATTTAAGTCTTGCTTGTAGGAAGACTCAGAGCCTGGGATTTAACTCCATTTCTGAAGTAAAACACACAGCAGTGTAATTATCCATTGATCACACTCTGCTTTAGAACAAGAAGCACGCTCTTGCTTTCTAGAGTCTCTAAGTCAGCAGGAAACGTGAGTGTGCTGAGAACAAAAGAACGGTGTTTCCTACACATACGGACATTATATAGTCCAACTCTGCTTCTGAAACTGATACAAAGCACTGGTCTTCTAAAATCCAATGCTTGCCTGTTAAGATGAGAAACATGTGAGCTTCGTGAACGATGTAGTTCGTTTGAGCTGAAAAGTGACTGCCCTTACCTGAAACGAAGTCTTGCTTGTAGTAAGACACAGAGTCTGGGATTTAAGTCCATTTCTGAAGGGAAACACACAGCATAGTTCTCATCCATGGATCACACTCTGCTTTAGAGCGAGAAGCACACTCTTGCTTTGTAGAGTCTCTAATACAGCAGGAAATCTGAGTGTGCCCGGAACAAAAGAACGGTGTTTCCTACACATATGGACCATATGTAGTCCAAATCTGCTTCTGAAACTGATACAAAGCACTGACCATCTAACATCCAATGCTTGTCAGTTAAGATGAGAAACGTGTGAGCTTCGCGAACGATGTAGTTCTTTTGAGCAGAAAAGTGACTGCCCTTACCTGAAACGAAGTCTTGCTTGTAGGCAGACTCAGAGCCTGGGATTTAACTCCATTTCTGAAGTGAAGCACACAGCATAGTTCTCATCCATGGATCACACTCTGCTTTAGAGCAAGAAGCACACTCTTGCTTTCTAGAGTCTCTAAGATAGCAGGATATCTGAGTGTGCCCAGAACAAAAGAACGGTGTTTCCTACACATACGGACCATATCTAGTCCAACTCTGCTTCTGAAACTGATACAAAGCACTGGTCCTCTAACATCCAATGCTTGTCTGTTAAGATGAGAAATGTGTGAGTTCAGTGAACGATGTAGTTCGTTTGAGCTGAAAAGTTACTGCCCTTACCTGAAACGAAGTCTTGCTTGTAGGAAGACACAGAGCCTGGGATTTAACTCCATTTCTGAAGGGAAACACACAGCATAGTTCTCATCCATGGATCACACTCTGCTTTAGAGCGAGAAGCAAACTCTTGCTTTGTAGAGTCTCTAATATAGCAGGAAATCTGAGTGTGCCCGGAACAAAAGAACGGTGTTTCCTACACATATGGACCATACATAGTCCAAATCTGCTTCTGAAACTGATACAAAGCACTGACCATCTAACATCCAATGCTTGTCAGGTAAGATGAGAAACGTGTGAGCTTCATGAACGATGTAGTTCGTTTGAGCAGAAAAGTGACTGCCCTTACCTGAAACGAAGTCTTGCATGTAGGAAGACTCAGAGCCTGGGATTTAACTCCATTTCTGAAGTGAAGCACACAGCATAGTTCTCATCCATGGATCACACTCTGCTTTAGAGCAAGAAGCACACTCTTGCTTTCTAGAGTCTCTAAGACAGCAGGAAATCTGAGTGTGCCCAGAACAAAAGAACGGTGTTTCCTACACATACGGACTATATGTAGTCCAAATCTTCTTCTGAAACTGATAGAATGAACTGGTCCTCTAAAATCCAATGCTTTTCTCTTAAGATGAGAAACGTGTGAGCTTCGTGAACAATGTAGTTCTTTTGAGCTGAAAAGTGACTGCCTTTACCTGAAACGAAGTCTTGCTTGTAGGAAGAACAGAGCCTGGGATTTAACTCCATTTCTGAAGGGAAACACACAGCATAGTTCTCATCCATGGATCACACTGTGCTTTACAGCAAGAAGCACGCTCTTGCTTTCTAGAGTCTCTAATACAGCAGGAAATCTGAGTGTGCCCAGAACAAAAGAATGGTGTTTCCTACACATACGGACTATATGTAGTCCAAACCTTCTTCTGAAACTGATACAATGCACTGGTCCTCTAACATCCAATGCTTGTCAGATAAGATGAGAAACGTGTGAGCTTTGTGAATGATGTAGTTCGTTGGAGCAGAAAAGTGAGTGCCCTTACCTGAAATGAAGTCTTGCTTTTAGGAAGACACAGAGCCTGGGATTTCACTCCATTTCTGAAGTGAAACACACAGCATAGTTCTCATCAATGGATCACACTCTGCTTTAGAGCAAGAAGCACACTCTTGCTTTCTAGAGTCTCTAAGATAGCAGGAAATCTGAGTGTGCCCAGAACAAAAGAACGGTGTTTCCTAAACATATGGACTATATGTAGTCCAAATCTTCTTCTGAAACTGATACAATGCACTGGTCCTCTAACATCCAATGCTTGTCAGTTAAGATGAGAAACGTGTGAGCTTTGTGAATGATGTTGTCCATTTGAGCAGAAACGTGACTGCCCTTACCTGAAACGAAGTCTTGCTTGTAGTAAGACACAGAGTCTGGGATTTAAGTCCATTTCTGAAGGGAAACACACAGCATAGTTCTCATCCATGGATCACACTCTGCTTTAGAGCGAGAAGCACACTCTTGCTTTGTAGAGTCTCTAATACAGCAGGAAATATGAGTGTGCCCGGAACAAAAGAACGGTGTTTCCTACACATATGGACTATATGTAGTCCAAATCTGCTTCTGAAACTGATACAAAACACTGACCATCTAACATCCAATGCTTGTCAGTTAAGATGAGAAACGTGTGAGCTTTGTGAATGATGTAGTTCATTTGAGCAGAAAAGTGATTGCCCTTACCTGAAACGAAGTCTTGATTGTAGTAAGACACAGAGTCTGGGATTTAAGTCCATTTCTGAAGTGAAACACACAGCATTGTCTCATCCATTGATGACACTCTGCTTTAGAACAAGAAGCACGCTCTTGCTTTCTAGAGTCTCTAAGACAGCAGGAAATCTGAGTGTGCCCGGAACAAAAGAACGGTGTTTCCTACACATATGGACCATATGTAGTCCAAATCTGCTTCTGAAACTGATACAAAGCACTGGTCCTCTAACATCCAATGCTTGTCTGTTAAGATGAGAAATGTGTGAGCTCAGTGAAAGATGTAGTTCGTTTGAGCTGAAAAGTGACTGCCCTTACCTGAAACGAAATCTTGCCTGTAGGAAGAGACAGAGTCTGGAATTTAATTCCATTTATGAAGGGAAACATACAGCATAGTTCTCATCAATGGATCACACTCTGCTTTAGAGCAAGAAGCACACTCTTGCTTTCTAGAGTCTCTAAGATAGCAGGAAATCTGAGTGTGCCCAGAACAAAAGAACGGTGTTTCCTAAACATACGGACTATATGTAGTCCAAATCTTCTCCTGAAACTGATAGAATGCACTGGTACTCTCACATCCAATGCTTGTCAGTTAAGATGAGAAACGTGTGAGCTTTGTGAATGATGTAGTCCATTTGAGCAGAAACGTGACTGCCCTTACCTGAAACGAAGTCTTGCTTGTAGTAAGACACAGAGTCTGGGATTTAAGTCCATTTCTGAACAAACACACAGCATAGTTCTCATCCATGGATCGCACTCTGCTTTAGAACAAGAAGCACGCTCTTGATTTCTAGAGTCTCTAAGACAGCAGGAAACGTGAGTGTGCTGAGAACAAAAGAACGGTGTTTCCTACACATACGGACCATATCTAGTCCAACTCTGCTTCTGAAACTGATACAAAGCACTGGTCCTCTAACATCCAATGCTTGTCTGTTAAGATGAGAAATGTGTGAGCTCAGTGAACGATGTAGTTCGTTTGAGCTGAAAAGTGACTGCCCTTACCTGAAACGAAGTCTTGCATATAGTAAGACACAGAGCCTGGGATTTAAGTCCATTTCTGAAGGGAAACACACAGCATAGTTCTCATCCATGGAACACACTCTGCTTTAGAGTGAGAAGCACACTCTAGCTTTCTAGACTCTCTAATACAGCAGGAAATCTGAGTGTGCCCAGAACAAAAGAACGGTGTTTGCTACACATATGGACCATATGTAGTCCAAATCTGCTTCTGAAACTGATACAAAGCACTGACCCTCTAACATCCAATGCTTGTCAGTTAAGATGTGAAATGTGTGAGCTTCGTGAACGATTTAGTTAGTTTGAGCAGAAAAGTGACTGCCCTTACCTGAATTTAAGTCTTGCTTGTAGGAAGACTCAGAGCCTGGGATTTAACTCCATTTCTGAAGTAAAACACACAGCAGTGTAATTATCCATTGATCACACTCTGCTTTAGAACAAGAAGCACGCTCTTGCTTTCTAGAGTCTCTAAGTCAGCAGGAAACGTGAGTGTGCTGAGAACAAAAGAACGGTGTTTCCTACACATACGGACATTATATAGTCCAACTCTGCTTCTGAAACTGATACAAAGCACTGGTCTTCTAAAATCCAATGCTTGCCTGTTAAGATGAGAAACTTGTGAGCTTCGTGAACGATGTAGTTCGTTTGAGCTGAAAAGTGACTGCCCTTACCTGAAACGAAGTCTTGCTTGTAGTAAGACACAGAGTCTGGGATTTAAGTCCATTTCTGAAGGGAAACACACAGCATAGTTCTCATCCATGGATCACACTCTGCTTTAGAGCGAGAATCACACTCTTGCTTTGTAGAGTCTCTAATACAGCAGGAAATCTGAGTGTGCCCGGAACAAAAGAACGGTGTTTCCTACACATATGGACCATATGTAGTCCAAATCTGCTTCTGAAACTGATACAAAGCACTGACCATCTAACATCCAATGCTTGTCAGTTAAGATGAGAAACGTGTGAGCTTCGCGAACGATGTAGTTCTTTTGGGCAGAAAAGTGACTGCCCTTACCTGAAACGAAGTCTTGCTTGTAGGCAGACTCAGAGCCTGGGATTTAACTCCATTTCTGAAGTGAAGCACACAGCATAGTTCTCATCCATGGATCACACTCTGCTTTAGAGCAAGAAGCACACTCTTGCTTTCTAGAGTCTCTAAGATAGCAGGATATCTGAGTGTGCCCAGAACAAAAGAACGGTGTTTCCTACACATACGGACTATATGTAGTCCAAATCTTCTTCTGAAACTGATAGAATGCACTGGTCCTCTAACATCCAATGCTTGTCAGTTAAGATGAGAATCGTGTGAGCTTTGTGAATGATGTAGTTCATTTGAGCAGAAAAGTGACTGCCCTTACCTGAAACGAAGTCTTGCTTGTAGTAAGACACAGAGTCTGGGATTTAAGTCCATTTCTGAAGGGAAACACACAGCATAGTTCTCATCCATGGATCGCACTCTGCTTTAGAACAAGAAGCACGCTCTTGATTTCTAGAGTCTCTAAGTCAGCAGGAAACGTGAGTGTGCTGAGAACAAAAGAACGGTGTTTCCTACACATACGGACCATATCTAGTCCAACTCTGCTTCTGAAACTGATACAAAGCAGTGGTCCTCTAACATCCAATGCTTGTCTGTTAAGATGAGAAATGTGTGAGCTCAGTGAACGATGTAGTTCGTTTGAGCTGAAAAGTGACTGCCCTTACCTGAAACGAAGTCTTGCTTGTAGTAAGACACAGAGCTTGGGATTTCACTCCATTTCTGAAGGGAAACACACAGCATAGTTCTCATCCATGGATCACACTCTGCTTTAGAGCGAGAAGCACACTCTTGCTTTGTAGAGTCTCTAATACAGCAGGAAAGCTGAGTGTGCCCGGAACAAAAGAACGGTGTTTCCTACACATATGGACCATATGTAGTACAAATCTGCTTCTGAAACTGATACAAAGCACTGACCATCTAACATCCAATGCTTGTCAGTTAAGATGAGAAACGTGTGAGCTTCATGAACGATGTAGTTCGTTTGAGCAGAAAAGTGACTGCCCTTACCTGAAACGAAGTCTTGCCTGTAGGAAGACTCAGAGCCTGGGATTTAACTACATTTCTGAAGTCAAGCACACAGCATAGTTCTCATAAATGGATCACACTCTGCTTTAGAGCAAGAAGCACACTCTTGCTTTCTAGAGTCTCTAAGACAGAAGGAAACATGAGTGTGCTCAGAACAAAAGAACGGTGTTTGCTACACATATGGACCATATGTAGTCCAAATCTGCTTCTGAAACTGATACAAAGCACTGACCCTCTAACATGCAATGCTTGTCAGTTAAGATGAGAAATGTGTGAGCTTCGTGAACGATTTAGTTAGTTTGAGCAGAAAAGTGACTGCCCTTACCTGAATTTAAGTCTTGCTTGTAGTAAGACTCAGAGCCTGGGATTTAACTCCATTTCTGAAGTAAAACACACAGCAGTGTAATTATCCATTGATCACACTCTGCTTTAGAACAAGAAGCACGCTCTTGCTTTCTAGAGTCTCTAAGACAGCAGGAAACATGAGTGTGCTCAGAACAAAAGAACGGTGTTTCCTACACATACGGACATTATATACTCCAACTCTGCTTCTGAAACTGATACAAAGCACTGGTCTTCTAAAATCCAATGCTTGCCTGTTAAGATGAGAAACGTGTGAGCTTCGTGAACGATGTAGTTCGTTTGAGCTGAAAAGTGACTGCCCTTACCTGAAACGAAGTCTTGCTTGTAGGGAGACTCAGAGCCTGGGATTTAACTCCATTTCTGAAGTGAAACACACAGCATTGTGTCATCCATTGATGACACTCTGCTTTAGAACAAGAAGCACGCTCTTGCTTTCTAGAGTCTCTAAGACAGCAGGAAATCTGAGTGTGCCCGGAACAAAAGAACGGTGTTTCCTACACATATGGACCATATGTAGTCCAAATCTGCTTCTGAAACTGATACAAAGCACTGGTCCTCTAACATCCAATGCTTGTCTGTTAAGATGAGAAATGTGTGAGCTCAGTGAACGATGTAGTTCGTTTGAGCTGAAAAGTGACTGCCCTTACCTGAAACGAAGTCTTGCCTGTAGGAAGAGACAGAGTCTGGGATTTAACTCCATTTCTGAAGGGAAACATACAGCATAGTTCTCATCAATGGATCACACTCTGCTTTAGAGCAAGAAGCACACTCTTGCTTTCTAGAGTCTCTAAGATAGCAGGAAATCTGAGTGTGCCCAGAACAAAAGAACGGTGTTTCCTACACATACGGACTATGTGTAGTCCAAATCTTCTTCTGAAACTGATAGAATGCACTGGTCCTCTAACATCCAATGCTTGTCAGTTAAGATGAGAAACGTGTGAGCTTTGTGAATGATGTAGTTCATTTGAGCAGAAACGTGACTGCCCTTACCTGAAACGAAGTCTTGCTTGTAGTAATACACAGAGTCTGGGATTTAAGTCTATTTCTGAAGGGAAACACACAGCATAGTTCTCATCCATGGATCACACTCTGCTTTAGAGCGAGAAGCACACTCTTGCCTTGTAGAGTCAATAAAACAGCAGGAAATCTGAGTGTGCCCGGAACAAAAGAACGGTGTTTCCTACACATATGGACCATATGTAGTCCAAAACTGCTTCTGAAACTGATACAAAGCACTGACCATCTAACATCCAATGCTTGTCAGTTAAGATGAGAAACGTGTGAGCTTCGTGAAAGATGTAGTTCATTTGAGCAGAAAAGTGACTGCCCTTACCTGAAACGAAGTCTTGCTTGTAGGTAGACTCAGAGCCTGGGATTTAACTCCATTTCTGAAGTGAAGCACACAGCATAGTTCTCATCCATGGATCACACTCTGCTTTAGAGCAAGAAGCACACTCTTGCTTTCTAGAGTCTCTAAGACAGCAGGAAATCTGAGTGTGCCCGGAACAAAAGAACAGTGTTTCCTACAGGTATGGACCATATGTAGTCCAAATCTGCTTCTGAAACTGATACAAAGCACTGGTCCTCTAACATCCAATGCTTGTCTGTTAAGATGAGAAATGTGTGACCTCAGTGAACGATGTAGTTCGTTTGAGCTGAAAAGTGACTGCCCTTACCTGAAACGAAGTCTTGCCTGTAGGAAGAGACAGAGTCTGGGATTTAACTCCATTTTTGAAGGGAAACATACAGCATAGTTCTCATCAATGGATCACACTCTGCTTTAGAGCAAGAAGCACACTCTTGCCTTGTAGAGTCTCTAATACAGCAGGAAATCTGAGTGTGCCCGGAACAAAAGAACGGTGTTTCCTACACATATGGACCATATGTAGTCCAAATCTGCTTCTGAAACTGATACAAAGCACTGACCATCTAACATCCAATGCTTGTCAGTTAAGATGAGAAACGTGTGAGCTTCGTGAAAGATGTAGTTCGTTTGAGCAGAAAAGTGAGTGCCCTTACCTGAAACGAAGTCTTGCTTGTAGTAAGACACAGAGTCTGGGATTTAAGTCCATTTCTGAAGGGAAACACACAGCATAGTTCTCATCCATGGATCACACTCTGCTTTAGAACAAGAAGCACGCTCTTGATTTCTAGAGTCTCTAAGACATCAGGAAACGTGAGTGTGCTGAGAATTAAAGAACGGAGTTTCCTACACATACGGACCATATCTAGTCCAACTCTGCTTCTGAAACTGATACAAAGCACTGGTCCTCTAACATCCAATGCTTGTCTGTTAAGATGAGAAATGTGTGAGCTCAGTGAACGATGTAGTTCATTTGAGCTGAAAAGTGACTGCCTATACCTGAAAAGAAGTCTTGCTTGTAGGAAGACACAGGGCCTGGGATTTAACTCCATTTCTGAAGGGAAACACACAGCATAGTTCTCATCCATGGATCACACTCTGCTTTAGAGCAAGAAGCACGCTCTTGCTTTCTAGAATTTCTAATACAGCAGGAATTCTGAGTGTGCCCAGAACAAAAGAACGGTGTTTCCTACACATATGGACCATATCTAGTCCAACTCTTCTTCTGAAACTGATACAAAGCAATGGTCCTCTAACATCCAATGCTTTTCAATTAAGATGAGAAACGTGTGAGCTTCGTGAATGATGTAGTTCATTTGAGCAGAAAAGTGACTGCCCTTACCTGAAACGAAGTCTTGCTTGTAGTAAGACACAGAGCCTGGGATTTAACTCCATTTCTGAAGGGAAACACACAGCATAGTTCTCATCCATGGATCACACTCTGCTTTAGAGCAAGAAGCACACTCTTGCTTTCTAGAGTCTCTAAGACAGCAGGAAATCTGAGTGTTCCCCGAACAAAAGAACGGTGTTTCCTACACATACAGACATTATATAGTCCAACTCTGCTTCTGAAAGTGATACAAAGCACTGGTCTTCTAAAATCCAATGCTTGCCTGTTAAGATGAGAAACGTGTGAGCTTCGTGAATGATGTAGTTCGTTTGAGCTGAATAGTGACTGCCCTTACCGGAAACGAAGTCTTGCCTGTAGGAAGACACAGAGCCTGGGATTTAACTCCATTTCTGAAGGGAAACACACAGCATAGTTCTCATCCATGGATCACACTCTGCTTTAGAGCAAGAAGCACGCTCTTGCTTTCTAGAGTCTCTAGTACAGCAGGAAATCTGATTGTGCCCAGAACAAAAGAACGGTGTTTCCTACACATACGGACTATATGTAGTCCAAATCTTCTTCTGAAAATGATACAATGCACTGGTCCTCTAACATCCAATGCTTGTCAGTTAAGATGAGAAACGTGTGAGCTTCGTGAACGATGTAGTTCCTTTGAGCAGAAAAGTGACTGCCCTTACCTGAAACGAAGTCTTGCTTGTAGGGAGACACAGAGCCTGGGATTTAACTCCATTTCTGAAGTGAAACACACAGCATTGTCTCATCCATTGATGACACTCTGCTTTAGAACAAGAAGCACGCTCTTGCTTTCTAGAGTCTCTAAGACAGCAGGAAATCTGAGTGTGCCCGGAACAAAAGAACGGTGTTTCCTACACATATGGACCATATGTAGTCCAAATCTGCTTCTGAAACTGATACAAAGCACTGGTCCTCTAACATCCAATGCTTATCTGTTAAGATGAGAAATGTGTGAGCTCAGTGAACGATGTAGTTCGTTTGAGCTGAAAAGTGACTGCCCTTACCTGAAACGAAATCTTGCCTGTAGGAAGAGACAGAGTCTGGAATTTAATTCCATTTATGAAGGGAAACATACAGCATAGTTCTCATCAATGGATCACACTCTGCTTTAGAGCAAGAAGCACACTCTTGCTTTCTAGAGTCTCTAAGATAGCAGGAAATCTGAGTGTGCCCAGAACAAAAGAACGGTGTTTCCTAAACATACGGACTATATGTAGTCCAAATCTTCTTCTGAAACTGATAGAATGCACTGGTCCTCTAACATCCAATGCTTGTCAGTTAAGATGAGAAACGTGTGAGCTTTGTGAATGATGTAGTCCATTTGAGCAGAAACGTGACTGCCCTTACCTGAAACGAAGTCTTGCTTGTAGTAAGACACAGAGTCTGGGATTTAAGTCCATTTCTGAAGGGAAACACACAGCATAGTTCTCATCCATGGATCACACTCTGCTTTAGAGCGAGAAGCACACTCTTGCTTTGTAGAATCTCTAATACAGCAGGAAATCTGAGTGTGCCCGGAACAAAAGAACGGTGTTTCCTACACATATGGACTATATGTAGTCCAAATCTGCTTCTGAAACTGATACAAAACACTGACCATCTAACATCCAATGCTTGTCAGTTAAGATGAGAATCGTGTGAGCTTTGTGAATGATGTTGTTCATTTGAGCAGAAAAGTGACTGCCCTTACCTGAAACGAAGTCTTGATTGTAGTAAGACACAGAGTCTGGGATTTAAGTCCATTTCTGAAGGGAAACACACAGCATAGTTCTCATCCATGGATCGCACTCTGCTTTAGAACAAGAAGGACGCTCTTGATTTCTAGAGTCTCTAAGACAGCAGGAAACGTGAGTGTGCTGAGAACAAAAGAACGGTGTTTCCTACACATACGGACCATATCTAGTCCAACTCTGCTTCTGAAACTGATACAAAGCACTGGTCCTCTAACATCCAATGCTTGTCAGTTAAGATGAGAAATGTGTGAGCTTCGTGAACGATTTAGTTAGTTTGAGCAGAAAAGTGACTGCCCTTACCTGAATTTAAGTCTTGCTTGTAGGAAGACTCAGAGCCTGGGATTTAACTCCATTTCTGAAGTAAAACACACAGCAGTGTAATTATCCATTGATCACACTCTGCTTTAGAACAAGAAGCACGCTCTTGCTTTCTAGAGTCTCTAAGTCAGCAGGAAACGTGAGTGTGCTGAGAACAAAAGAACGGTGTTTCCTACACATACGGACATTATATAGTCCAACTCTGCTTCTGAAACTGATACAAAGCACTGGTCTTCTAAAATCCAATGCTTGCCTGTTAAGATGAGAAACGTGTGAGCTTTGTGAACGATGTAGTTCGTTTGAGCTGAAAAGTGACTGCCCTTACCTGAAACGAAGTCTTGCCTGTAGGAAGACACAGAGCCTGGGATTTAACTCCATTTCTGAAGGGAAACACACAACATAGTTCTCATCCATGGATCACACTCTGCTTTAGAGCAAGAAGCACGCTCTTGCTTTCTAGAGTCTCTAAGATAGCAGGAAATCTGAGTGTGCCCAGAACAAAAGAACGGTGTTTCCTACACATACGGACTATATGTAGTCCAAATCTTCTTCTGAAACTGATACAGTGCACTGGTCCTCTAATATCCAATGCTTGTCAGTTAAGATGAGAAATGTGTGAGTTTCGTGAACGATGTAGTTCCTTTGAGCAGAAAAGTGACTGCCCTTACCTGAAACGAAGTCTTGCTGGTAGGGAGACTCAGAGCCTGGGATTTAACTCCATTTCTGAAGGGAAACACACAGCATAGTTCTCATCCATGGATCACACTCTGCTTTAGAGCAAGAAGCACGCTCTTGCTTTCTAGAATTTCTAATACAGCAGGAATTCTGAGTGTGCCCAGAACAAAAGAACGGTGTTTCCTACACATATGGACCATATCTAGTCCAACTCTTCTTCTGAAACTGATACAAAGCAATGGTCCTCTAACATCCAATGCTTTTCAATTAAGATGAGAAACGTGTGAGCTTCGTGAATGATGTAGTTCATTTGAGCAGAAAAGTGACTGCCCTTACCTGAAACGAAGTCTTGCCTGTAGGAAGACTCAGAGCCTGGGATTTAACTCCATTTCTGAAGTGAAGCACACAGCATAGTTCTCATCCATGGATCACACTCTGCTTTAGAGCAAGAAGCACACTCTTGCTTTCTAGAGTCTCTAAGACAGCAGGAAATCTGAGTGTTCCCCGAACAAAAGAACGGTGTTTCCTACACATACGGACATTATATAGTCCAACTCTGCTTCTGAAAGTGATACAAAGCACTGGTCTTCTAAAATCCAATGCTTGCCTGTTAAGATGAGAAACGTGTGAGCTTCGTGATTGATGTAGTTCGTTTGAGCTGAATAGTGACTGCCCTTTCCTGAAACGAAGTCTTGCCTGTAGGAAGACACAGAGCCTCGGATTTAACTCCATTTCTGAAGGGAAACACACAGCATTGTCTCATCCATTGATGACACTCTGCTTTAGAACAAGAAGCACGCTCTTGCTTTCTAGAGTCTCTAAGACAGCAGGAAATCTGAGTGTGCCCGGAACAAAAGAACGGTGTTTCCTACACATATGGACCATATGTAGTCCAAATCTGCTTCTGAAACTGATACAAAGCACTGGTCCTCTAACATCCAATGCTTATCTGTTAAGATGAGAAATGTGTGAGCTCAGTGAACGATGTAGTTCGTTTGAGCTGAAAAGTGACTGCCCTTACCTGAAACGAAATCTTGCCTGTAGGAAGAGACAGAGTCTGGAATTTAATTCCATTTATGAAGGGAAACATACAGCATAGTTCTCATCAATGGATCACACTCTGCTTTAGAGCAAGAAGCACACTCTTGCTTTCTAGAGTCTCTAAGATAGCAGGAAATCTGAGTGTGCCCAGAACAAAAGAACGGTGTTTCCGAAACATACGGACTATATGTAGTCCAAATCTTCTTCTGAAACTGATAGAATGCACTGACCATCTAACATCCAATGCTTGTCAGTTAAGATGAGAAACGTGTGAGCTTCGCGAACGATGTAGTTCTTTTGAGCAGAAAAGTGACTGCCCTTACCTGAAACGAAGTCTTGCTTGTAGGCAGACTCAGAGCCTGGGATTTAACTCCATTTCTGAAGTGAAGCACACAGCATAGTTCTCATCCATGGATCACACTCTGCTTTAGAGCAAGAAGCACACTCTTGCTTTCTAGAGTCTCTAAGATAGCAGGAAATCTGAGTGTGCCCAGAACAAAAGAACGGTGTTTCCTACACATACGGACTATATGTAGTCCAAATCTTCTTCTTAAACGGATAGAATGCGCTGGTCCTCTAACATCCAATGCTTGTCAGTTAAGATGAGAATCGTGTGAGCTTTGTGAATGATGTAGTTCATTTGAGCAGAAAAGTGACTGCCCATACCTGAAACGAAGTCTTGCTTGTAGTAAGACACAGAGTCTGGGATTTAAGTCCATTTCTGAAGGGAAACACACAGCATAGTTCTCATCCATGGATCGCACTCTGCTTTAGAACAAGAAGCACGCTCTTGATTTCTAGAGTCTCTAAGACAGCAGGAAACGTGAGTGTGCTGAGAACAAAAGAACGGTGTTTCCTACACATACGGACCATATCTAGTCCAACTCTGCTTCTGAAACTGATACAAAGCACTGGTCCTCTAACATCCAATGCTTGTCTGTTAAGATGAGAAATGTGTGAGCTCAGTGAACGATGTAGTTTGTTTGAGCTGAAAAGTTACTGCCCTTAGCTGAAACGAAGTCTTGCTTGTAGGAAGACACAGAGCCTGGGATTTAACTCCATTTCTGAAGGGAAACACACAGCATAGTTCTCATCCATGGATCACACTCTGCTTTAGAGCGAGAAGCAAACTCTTGCTTTGTAGAGTCTCTAATATAGCAGGAAATCTGAGTGTGCCCGGAACAAAAGAACGGTGTTTCCTACACATATGGACCATACATAGTCCAAATGTGCTTCTGAAACTGATACAAAGCACTGACCATCTAACATCCAATGCTTGTCAGGTAAGATGTGAAACGTGTGAGCTTCATGAACGATGTAGTTCGTTTGAGCAGAAAAGTGACTGCCCTTACCTGAAACGAAGTCTTGCCTGTAGGAAGACTCAGAGCCTGGGATTTAACTCCATTTCTGAAGTGAAGCACACAGCATAGTTCTCATCCATGGATCACACTCTGCTTTAGAGCAAGAAGCACACTCTTGCTTTCTAGAGTCTCTAAGACAGCAGGAAATATGATTGTGCCCAGAACAAAAGAACGGTGTTTCCTACACATACGGACTATATGTAGTCCAAATCTTCTTCTGAAACTGATAGAATGCACTGGTCCTCTAAAATCCAATGCTTGTCTCTTAAGATGAGAAACGTGTGAGCTTCGTGAACAATGTAGTTCTTTTGAGCTGAAAAGTGACTGCCTTTACCTGAAACGAAGAATTGCTTGTAGGAAGAACAGAGCCTGGGATTTAACTCCATTTCTGAAGGGAAACACACAGCATAGTTCTCATCCATGGATCACACTCTGCTTTAGAGCAAGAATCACACTCTTGCTTTCTAGAGTCTCTAAGACAGCAGGAAATCTGATTGTGCCCAGAACAAAAGAACGGTGTTTCCTACACATACAGACTATATGTAGTCCTAATCTTCTTCTAAACTGATACAATGCACTGGTCCTCTAATATCCAATGCTTGTCAGTTAAGATGAGAAACGTGTGAGCTTCGTGAACGATGTAGTTCCTTTGAGCAGAAAAGTGACTGCCCTTACCTGAAACGAAGTATTGCCTGTAGGAAGACTCAGAGCCTGGGATTTAACTCCATTTCTGAAGTCAAGTACACAGCATAGTTCTCATCCATGGATCACACTCTGCTTTAGAGCAAGAAGCACACTCTTGCTTTCTAGAGTCTCTAAGACAGCAGGAAATCAGTGTGCCCAGAACAAAAGAACGGTGTTTCCTACACATACGGACTATATGTAGTCCAAATCTTCTTCTGAAACTGATAGAATGCACTGGTCCTCTAACATCCAGTGCTTGTCAGTTAAGATGAGAACCGTGTGAGCTTGTGAATGATGTTGTTCCTTTGAACTGAAAAGTGACTGCCCTTACCTAAAACGAAGTCTTGCTTGTAGGAAGACTCAGAGCCTGGGATTTAACTCCATTTCTGAAGTAAAACACACAGCAGTGTAATCATCCATTGATCACACTCTGCTTTAGAACAAGAAGCACGCTCTTGCTTTCTAGAGTCTCTAAGACAGCAGGAAACGTGAGTGTGCTGAGAACAAAAGAACGGTGTTTCCTACACATACAGACATTATATAGTCCAACTCTGCTTCTGAAACTGATACAAAGCACTGGTCTTCTAAAATCCAATGCTTGCCTGTTAAGATGAGAAACGTGTGAGCTTCGTGAACGATGTAGTTCGTTTGAGCTGAAAAGTGACTGCCCTTACCTGAAACGAAGTCTTGCCTGTAGGAAGACACAGAGCCTGGGATTTAACTCCATTTCTGAAGGGAAACACACAGCATAGTTCTCATCCATGGATCACAGTCTGCTTTAGAGCAAGAAGCACGCTCTTGCTTTCTAGAGTCTCTAGTACAGCAGGAAATCTGATTGTGCCCAGAACAAAAGAACGGTGTTTCCTACACATACGGACTACATGTAGTCCAAATCTTCTTCTGAAACTGATACAATGCACTGGTCCTCTAACATCCAATGCTTGTCAGTTAAGATGAGAAACATGTGAGCTTTGTGAACGATGTAGTTCCTTTGAGCAGAAAAGTGACTGCCCTTACCTGAAACGAAGTCTTGCTTGTAGGAAGACTCAGAGCCTGGGATTTAACTCCATTTCTGAAGTGAAACACACAGCATTGTCTCATCCATTGATGACACTCTGCTTTAGAACAAGAAGCACGCTCTTGCTTTCTAGAGTCTCTAGTTCAGCAGGAAATCTGAGTGTGCCCAGAACAAAAGAACGGTGTTTCCTACACATACAGACATTATATAGTCCAACTCTGCTTCTGAAAGTGATACAAAGCACTGGTCTTCTAAAATCCAATGCTTGCCTGTTAAGATGAGAAACGTGTGAGCTTCGTGAATGATGTAGTTCGTTTGAGCTGAATAGTGACTGCTCTTACCTGAAACGAAGTCTTGCCTGTAGGAAGACACAGAGCCTGGGATTTAACTCCATTTCTGAAGGGAAACACACAGCATAGTTCTCATCCATGGATCACACTCTGCTTTAGAGCAAGAAGCACGCTCTTGCTTTCTAGAGTCTCTAGTACAGCAGGAAATCTGATTGTGCCCAGAACAAAAGAACGGAGTTTCCAACACATACGGACTATATGTATTCCAAACCTTCTTCTGAAAATGATACAATGCACTGGTCCTCTAACATCCAATGCTTGTCAGTTAAGATGAGAAACGTGTGAGCTTCGTGAACGATGTAGTTCCTTTGAGCAGAAAAGTGACTGCCCTTACCTGAAATGAAGTCTTGCTTGTAGGGAGACTCAGAGCATGGGATTTAACTCCATTTCTGAAGTGAAACACACAGCATTGTCTCATCCATTGATGACACTCTGCTTTAGAACAAGAAGCACGCTCTAGCTTTCTAGAGTCTCTAAGACAGCAGGAAATCTGAGTGTGCCCAGAACAAAAGAACGGTGTTTCCTACACATACGGACTATTTGTAGTCCAAACCTTCTTCTGAAACTGATACAATGCACTGGTCCTCTAACATCCAATGCTTGTCAGATAAGATGAGAAACGTGTGAGCTTCGTGAACGATGTAGTTCTTTGGAGCAGAAAAGTGAGTGCCCTTACCTGAAATGAAGTCTTGCTTGTAGGAAGACTCAGAGCCTGGGATTTAACTCCATTTCTGAAGTGAAACACACAGCATAGTTCTCATCAATGGATCACACTCTGCTTTAGAGCAAGAATCACACTCTTGCTTTCTAGAGTCTCTAAGACAGCAGAAAATCTGATTGTGCCCAGAACAAAAGAACGGTGTTTCCTACACATACAGACTATATGTAGTCCTAATCTTCTTCTGAAACTGATACAATGCACTGGTCCTCTAATGTCCAATGCTTGTCAGTTAAGATGAGAAACGTGTGAGCTTCGTGAACGATGTAGTTCCTTTGAGCAGAAAAGTGACTGCCCTTACCTGAAACGAAGTATTGCCTGTAGGAAGACTCAGAGCCTGGGATTTAACTCCATTTCTGAAGTCAAGTACACAGCATAGTTCTCATCCATGGATCACACTCTGCTTTAGAGCAAGAAGCACACTCTTGCTTTCTAGAGTCTCTAAGACAGCAGGAAATCAGTGTGCCCAGAACAAAAGAACGGTGTTTCCTACACATACGGACTATATGTAGTCCAAATCTTCTTCTGACACTGATAGAATGCACTGGTCCTCTAACATCCAGTTCTCGTCAGTTAAGATGAGAACCGTGTGAGCTTTGTGAATGATGTTGTTCCTTTGAACTGAAAAGTGACTGCCCTTACCTAAAACGAAGTCTTGCTTGTAGGAAGACTCAGAGCCTGGGATTTAACTCCATTTCTGAAGGGAAACACACAGCATTGTCTCATCCATTGATGACACTCTGCTTTAGAACAAGAAGCACGCTCTTGCTTTCTAGAGTCTCTAAGACAGCAGGAAATCTGAGTGTGCCCAGAACAAAAGAACGGTGTTTCCTACACATACAGACATTATATAGTCCAACTCTGCTTCTGAAAGTGATACAAAGCACTGGTCTTCTAAAATCCAATGCTTGCCTGTTAAGATGAGAAACGTGTGAGCTTCGTGAATGATGTAGTTCGTTTGAGCTGAATAGTGACTGCTCTTACCTGAAACGAGGTCTTGCCTGTAGGAAGACACAGAGCCTGGGATTTAACTCCATTTCTGAAGGGAAACACACAGCATAGTTCTCATCCATGGATCACACTCTGCTTTAGAGCAAGAAGCACGCTCTTGCTTTCTAGAGTCTCTAGTACAGCAGGAAATCTGATTGTGCCCAGAACAAAAGAACGGAGTTTCCTACACATACGGACTATATGTAGTCCAAACCTTCTTCTGAAAATGATACAATGCACTGGTCCTCTAACATCCAATGCTTGTCAGTTAAGATGAGAAACGTGTGAGCTTCGTGAACGATGTAGTTCCTTTGAGCAGAAAAGTGACTGCCCTTACCTGAAATGAAGTCTTGCTTGTAGGGAGACTCAGAGCCTGGGATTTAACTCCATTTCTGAAGTGAAACACACAGCATTGTCTCATCCATTGATGACACTCTGCTTTAGAACAAGAAGCACGCTCTTGCTTTCTAGAGTCTCTAAGATAGCAGGAAATCTGAGTGTGCCCAGAACAAAAGAACGGTGTTTCCTACACATACGGACTATATGTAGTCCAAATCTTCTTCTGAAACTGATAGAATGCACTGGTCCTCTAACATGCAATGCTTGTCAGTTAAGATGAGAAACGTGTGAGCTTTGTGAATGATGTAGTTCATTTGTGCAGAAACGTGACTGCCATTACCTGAAACGAAGTCTTGCTTGTAGTAAGACACAGAGTCTGGGATTTAAGTCCATTTCTGAAGGGAAACACACAGCATAGTTCTCCTCCATGGATCACACTCTGCTTTAGAACAAGAAGCACGCTCTTGATTTCTAGAGTCTCTAAGACATCAGGAAACGTGAGTGTGCTGAGAATTAAAGAACGGTGTTTCCTACACATACGGACCATATCTAGTCCAACTCTGCTTCTGAAACTGATACAAAGCACTGGTCCTCTAACATCCAATGCTTGTCTGTTAAGATGAGAAATGTGTGAGCTCAGTGAACGATGTAGTTCGTTTGAGCTGAAAAGTGACTGCCCTTACCTGAAACGAAGTCTTGCTTGTAGGAAGACACAGAGCCTGGGATTTAACTCCATTTCTGAAGGGAAACACACAGCATAGTTCTCATCCATGGATCAGACTCTGCTTTAGAGCAAGAAGCACGCTCTTGCTTTCTAGAATTTCTAATACAGCAGGAATTCTGAGTGTGCCCAGAACAAAAGAACGGTGTTTCCTACACATATGGACCATATCTACTCCAACTCTTCTTCTGAAACTGGTACAAAGCAATGGTCCTCTAACATCCAATGCTTGTCAATTAAGATGAGAAACGTGTGAGCTTCGTGAATGATGTAGTTCATTTGAGCAGAAAAGTGACTGCCCTTACCTGAAACGAAGTCTTGCTTGTAGTAAGACACAGAGCCTGGGATTTAAGTCCATTTCTGAAGGGAAACACACAGCATAGTTCTCATGCATGGATCACACTCTGCTTTAGAGCGAGAAGCACACTCTTGCTTTGTAGACTCTCTAATACAGCAGGAAATCTGAGTGTGCCCGGAACAAAAGAACGGTGTTTCCTACACATATGGACCATATGTAGTCGAAATCTGCTTCTTAAACTGATACAAAGCACTGACCATCTAACATCCAATGCTTGTCAGTTAAGATGAGAAACGTGTGAGCTTCATGAACGATGTAGTTCGTTTGAGCAGAAAAGTGACTGCCCTTACCTGAAACGAAGTCTTGCCTGTAGGAAGACTCAGAGCCTGGGATTTAACTACATTTCTGAAGTGAAGCACACAGCATAGTTCTCATCCATGGATCACACTCTGCTTTAGAGCAAGAAGCACACTCTTGTTTTCTAGAGTCTCTAAGACAGCAGGAAATCTGAGTGTGCCCAGAACAAAAGAACGGTGTTTCCTACACATACGGACATTATATAGTCCAACTCTGCTTCTGAAAGTGATACAAAGCACAGGTCTTCTAAAATCCAATGCTTGCCTGTTAAGATGAGAAACCTGTGAGCTTCGTGAATGATGTAGTTCGTTTGAGCTGAATAGTGACTGCCCTTACCTGAAACGAAGTCTTGCCTGTAGGAAGACACAGAGCCTGGGATTTAACTCCATTTCTGAAGGGAAACACACAGCATAGTTCTCATCCATGGATCACACTCTGCTTTAGAGCAAGAAGCATGCTCTTGCTTTCTAGAGTCTCTAGTACAGCAGGAAATCTGATTGTGCCCAGAACAAAAGAACGGTGTTTCCTACACATACGGACTATATGTAGTCCAATTCTTCTTCTGAAAATGATACAATGCACTGGTCCTCTAACATCCAATGCTTGTCATTTAAGATGAGAAACGTGTGAGCTTCGGGAATGATGTAGTTCCTTTGAGCAGAAAAGTGACTGCCCTTACCTGAAACGAAGTCTTGCTTGTAGGGAGACTCAGAGCCTGGGATTTAACTCCATTTCTGAAGTGAAACACACAGCATTGTCTCATCCATTGATGACACTCTGCTTTAGAACAAGAAGCACGCTCTTGCTTTCTAGAGTCTCTAAGACAGCAGGAAATCTGAGTGTGCCCGGAACAAAAGAACAGTGTTTCCTACACATATGGACCATATGTAGTCCAAATCTGCTTCTGAAACTGATACAAAGCACTGGTCCTCTAACATCCAATGCTTGCCTGTTAAGATGAGAAACGTGTGAGCTTTGTGAATGATGTAGTTCGTTTGAGCTGAAAAGTGACTGCCCTTACCTGAAACGAAGTCTTGCCTGTAGGAAGACTCAGAGCCTGGGATTTAACTCCATTTCTGAAGTGAAGCACACAGCATAGTTCTCATCCATGGATCACACTCTGCTTTAGAGCAAGAAGCACACTCTTGCTTTCTAGAGTCTCTAAGACAGCAGGAAATCTGAGTGTGCCCAGAACAAAAGAACGGTGTTTCCTACACATACGGACATTATATAGTCCAACTCTGCTTCTGAAAGTGATACAAAGCACTGGTCTTCTAACATCCAATGCTTGTCAGTTAAGATGAGAAACGTGTGAGCTTCGTGAACGATGTAGTTCCTTTGAGCAGAGAAGTGACTGCCCTTACCTGAAACGAAGTCTTGCTTGTAGGGAGACTCAGAGCCTGGGATTTAACTCCATTTCTGAAGTGAAACACACAGCATTGTCTCATCCATTGATGACACTCTGCTTTAGAACAAGAAGCACGCTCTTGCTTTCTAGAGTCTCTAGTACAGCAGGAAATCTGATTGTGCCCAGAACAAAAGAACGGTGTTTCCTACACATACGGACTACATGTAGTCCAAATCTTCTTCTGAAACTGATACAATGCACTGGTCCTCTAACATCCAATGCTTGTCAATTAAGATGAGAAACGTGTGAGCTTCGTGAATGATGTAGTTCATTTGAGCAGAAACGTGACTGCCCTTACCTGAAACGAAGTCTTGCTTGTAGTAATACACAGAGTCTGGGATTTAAGTCTATTTCTGAAGGGAAACACACAGCATAGTTCTCATCCATGGATCACACTCTGCTTTAGAGCGAGAAGCACACTCTTGCCTTGTAGAGTCTCTAATACAGCAGGAAATCTGAGTGTGCCTGGAACAAAAGAACGGTGTTTCCTACACATATGGACCATATGTAGTCCAAATCTTCTTCTGAAACTGATAGAATGCACTGGTCCTCTAACATCCAGTTCTTGTCAGTTAAGATGAGAACCGTGTGAGCTTTGTGAATGATGTTGTTCCTTTGAACTGAAAAGTGACTGCCCTTACCTAAAACGAAGTCTTGCTTGTAGGAAGACTCAGAGCCTGGGATTTAACTCCATTTCTGAAGTAAAACACACAGCAGTGTAATCATCCATTGATCACACTCTGCTTTAGAACAAGAAGCACGCTCTTGCTTTCTAGAGTCTCTAAGACAGCAGGAAACGTGAGTGTGCTGAGAACAAAAGAACGGTGTTTCCTACACATACAGACATTATATAGTCCAACTCTGCTTCTGTAACTGATACAAAGCACTGGTCTTCTAAAATCCAATGCTTGCCTGTTAAGATGAGAAACGTGTGAGCTTCGTGAATGATGTAGTTCGTTTGAGCTGAAAAGTGACTGCCCTTACCTGAAACGAAGTCTTGCCTGTAGGAAGACACAGAGCCTGGGATTTAACTCCATTTCTGAAGGGAAACACACAGCATAGTTCTCATCCATGGATCACACTCTGCTTTAGAGCAAGAAGCACGCTCTTGCTTTCTAGAGTCTCTAGTACAGCAGGAAATCTGATTGTGCCCAGAACAAAAGAACGGTGTTTCCTACACATACGGACTACATGTAGTCCAAATCTTCTTCTGAAACTGATACAATGCACTGGTCCTCTAACATCCAATGCTTGTCAGTTAAGATGAGAAACGTGTGAGCTTCGTGAACGATGTAGTTCCTTTGAGCAGAAAAGTGACTGCCCTTAACTGAAACGAAGTCTTGCTTGTAGGGAGACTCAGAGCCTGGGATTTAACTCCATTTCTGAAGTGAAACACACAGCATTGTCTCATCCATTGATGACACTCTGCTTTAGAACAAGAAGCACGCTCTTGCTTTCTAGAGTCTCTAAGACAGCAGGAAATCAGAGTGTGCCCAGAACAAAAGAACGGTGTTTCCTACACATACAGACATTATATAGTCCAACTCTGCTTCTGAAAGTGATACAAAGCACTGGTCTTCTAAAATCCAATGCTTGCCTGTTAAGATGAGAAACGTGTGAGCTTCGTGAATGATGTAGTTCGTTTGAGCTGAATAGTGACTGCTCTTACCTGAAACGAGGTCTTGCCTGTAGGAAGACACAGAGCCTGGGATTTAACTCCATTTCTGAAGGGAAACACACAGCATAGTTCTCATCCATGGATCACACTCTGCTTTAGAGCAAGAAGCACGCTCTTGCTTTCTAGAGTCTCTAGTACAGCAGGAAATCTGATTGTGCCCAGAACAAAAGAACGGAATTTCCTACACATACGGACTATATGTAGTCCAAACCTTCTTCTGAAAATGATACAATGCACTGGTCCTCTAACATCCAATGCTTGTCAGTTAAGATGAGAAACGTGTGAGCTTCGTGAACGATGTAGTTCCTTTGAGCAGAAAAGTGACTGCCCTTACCTGAAATGAAGTCTTGCTTGTAGGGAGACTCAGAGCCTGGGATTTAACTCCATTTCTGAAGTGAAACACACAGCATTGTCTCATCCATTGATGACACTCTGCTTTAGAATAAGAAGCACGCTCTTGCTTTCTAGAGTCTCTAAGACAGAAGGAAATCTGAGTGTGCCCGGAACAAAAGAACAGTGTTTCCTACACATATGGACCATATGTAGTCCAAATCTGCTTCTGAAACTGATACAAAGCACTGTTCCTCTAACATCCAATGCTTGTCTGTTAAGATGAGAAATGTGTGAGCTCAGTGAACGATGTAGTTCGTTTGAGCTGAAAAGTGACTGCCCTTACCTGAAACGAAGTCTTGCCTGTAGGAAGAGACAGAGTCTGGGATTTAACTCCATTTCTGAAGTGTAGCACACAGCATAGTTCTCATCCATGGATCACACTCTGCTTTAGAGCAAGAAGCACACTCTTGCTTTCTAGAGTCTCTAAGATAGCAGGAAATCTGAGTGTGCCCAGAACAAAAGAACGGTGTTTCCTACACATACGGACTATATGTAGTCCAAATCTTCTTCTGAAACTGATAGAATGCACTGGTCCTCTAACATGCAATGCTTGTCAGTTAAGATGAGAAACGTGTGAGCTTTGTGAAAGATGTAGTTCATTTGTGCAGAAACGTGACTGCCATTACCTGAAACGAAGTCTTGCTTGTAGTAAGACACAGAGTCTGGGATTTAAGTCCATTTCTGAAGGGAAACACACAGCATAGTTCTCATCCATGGATCACACTCTGCTTTAGAACAAGAAGCACGCTCTTGATTTCTAGAGTCTCTAAGACATCAGGAAACGTGAGTGTGCTGAGAATTAAAGAACGGTGTTTCCTACACATACGGACCATATCTAGTCCAACTCTGCTTCTGAAACTGATACAAAGCACTGGTCCTCTAACATCCAATGCTTGTCTGTTAAGATGAGAAATGTGTGAGCTCAGTGAACGATGTAGTTCGTTTGAGCTGAAAAGTGACTGCCCTTACCTGAAACGAAGTCTTGCCTGTAGGAAGACACAGAGCCTGGGATTTAACTCCATTTCTGAAGGGAAACACACAGCATAGTTCTCATCCATGGATCACACTCTGCTTTAGAGCAAGAAGCACGCTCTTGCTTTCTAGAGTCTCTAGTACAGCAGGAAATCTGATTGTGCCCAGAACGAAAGAACGGTGTTTCCTACACATACGGACTACATGTAGTCCAAATCTTCTTCTGAAACTGATACAATGCACTGGTCCTCTAACATCCAATGCTTGTCAGTTAAGATGAGAAACGTGTGAGCTTCGTGAACGATGTAGTTCCTTTGAGCAGAAAAGTGACTGCCCTTACCTGAAACGAAGTCTTGCCTGTAGGAAGACTCAGAGCCTGGGATTTAACTCCATTTCTGAAGTGAAGCACACAGCATAGTTCTCATCCATGGATCACACTCTGCTTTAGAGCAAGAAGCACACTCTTGCTTTCTAGAGTCTCTAAGACAGCAGGAAATCTGAGTGTGCCCAGAACAAAAGAACGGTGTTTCCTACACATACGGACATTATATAGTCCAACTCTGCTTATGAAAGTGATACAAAGCACTGGTCTTCTAACATCCAATGCTTGTCAGTTAAGATGAGAAACGTGTGAGCTTCGTGAACGATGTAGTTCCTTTGAGCAGAAAAGTGACTGCCCTTACCTGAAACGAAGTCTTGCTTGTAGGGAGACTCAGAGCCTGGGATTTAACTCCATTTCTGAAGTGAAACACACAGCATTGTCTCATCCATTGATGACACT
This sequence comes from Onychomys leucogaster, assembly GCA_949786385.1. Classification (NCBI taxonomy): domain Eukaryota; kingdom Metazoa; phylum Chordata; class Mammalia; order Rodentia; family Cricetidae; genus Onychomys; species Onychomys leucogaster. The sequence goes on from CATKUP010000029.1 coordinate 4,089,402, forward strand.
CTGGTTTAGAACAAGAAGCACGCTCTTGCTTTCTAGAGTCTCTAGTACAGCAGGAAATCTGATTGTGCCCAGAACAAAAGAACGGTGTTTCCTACACATACGGACTACATGTAGTCCAAATCTTCTTCTGAAACTGATACAATGCACTGGTCCTCTAACATCCAATGCTTGTCAATTAAGATGAGAAACGTGTGAGCTTCGTGAATGATGTAGTTCATTTGAGCAGAAACGTGACTGCCCTTACCTGAAACGAAGTCTTGCTTGTAGTAATACACAGAGTCTGGGATTTAAGTCTATTTCTGAAGGGAAACACACAGCATAGTTCTCATCCATGGATCACACTCTGCTTTATTGCGAGAAGCACACTCTTGCCTTGTAGAGTCTCTAATACAGCAGGAAATCTGAGTGTGCCTGGAACAAAAGAACGGTGTTTCCTACACATATGGACCATATGTAGTCCAAATCTGCTTCTGAAACTGATACAAAGCACTGACCATCTAACATCCAATGCTTGTCAGTTAAGATGAGAAACGTGTGAGCTTCGTGAAAGATGTAGTTCGTTTGAGCAGAAAAGTGACTGCCCTTACCTGAAACGAAGTCTTGCTTGTAGGTAGACTCAGAGCCTGGGATTTAACTCCATTTCTGAAGTGAAGCACACAGCATAGTTCTCATCCATGGATCACACTCTGCTTTAGAGCGAGAAGCACACTCTTGCCTTGTAGAGTCTCTAATACAGCAGGAAATCTGAGTGTGCCTGGAACAAAAGAACGGTGTTTCCTACACATATGGACCATATGTAGTCCAAATCTTCTTCTGAAACTGATAGAATGCACTGGTCCTCTAACATCCAGTTCTTGTCAGTTAAGATGAGAACCGTGTGAGCTTTGTGAATGATGTTGTTCCTTTGAACTGAAAAGTGACTGCCCTTACCTAAAACGAAGTCTTGCTTGTAGGAAGACTCAGAGCCTGGGATTTAACTCCATTTCTGAAGTAAAACACACAGCAGTGTAATCATCCATTGATCACACTCTGCTTTAGAACAAGAAGCACGCTCTTGCTTTCTAGAGTCTCTAAGACAGCAGGAAACGTGAGTGTGCTGAGAACAAAAGAACGGTGTTTCCTACACATACAGACATTATATAGTCCAACTCTGCTTCTGTAACTGATACAAAGCACTGGTCTTCTAAAATCCAATGCTTGCCTGTTAAGATGAGAAACGTGTGAGCTTCGTGAATGATGTAGTTCGTTTGAGCTGAAAAGTGACTGCCCTTACCTGAAACGAAGTCTTGCCTGTAGGAAGACACAGAGCCTGGGATTTAACTCCATTTCTGAAGGGAAACACACAGCATAGTTCTCATCCATGGATCACACTCTGCTTTAGAGCAAGAAGCACGCTCTTGCTTTCTAGAGTCTCTAGTACAGCAGGAAATCTGATTGTGCCCAGAACAAAAGAACGGTGTTTCCTACACATACGGACTACATGTAGTCCAAATCTTCTTCTGAAACTGATACAATGCACTGGTCCTCTAACATCCAATGCTTGTCAGTTAAGATGAGAAACGTGTGAGCTTCGTGAACGATGTAGTTCCTTTGAGCAGAAAAGTGACTGCCCTTAACTGAAACGAAGTCTTGCTTGTAGGGAGACTCAGAGCCTGGGATTTAACTCCATTTCTGAAGTGAAACACACAGCATTGTCTCATCCATTGATGACACTCTGCTTTAGAACAAGAAGCACGCTCTTGCTTTCTAGAGTCTCTAAGACAGCAGGAAATCAGAGTGTGCCCAGAACAAAAGAACGGTGTTTCCTACACATACAGACATTATATAGTCCAACTCTGCTTCTGAAAGTGATACAAAGCACTGGTCTTCTAAAATCCAATGCTTGCCTGTTAAGATGAGAAACGTGTGAGCTTCGTGAATGATGTAGTTCGTTTGAGCTGAATAGTGACTGCTCTTACCTGAAACGAGGTCTTGCCTGTAGGAAGACACAGAGCCTGGGATTTAACTCCATTTCTGAAGGGAAACACACAGCATAGTTCTCATCCATGGATCACACTCTGCTTTAGAGCAAGAAGCACGCTCTTGCTTTCTAGAGTCTCTAGTACAGCAGGAAATCTGATTGTGCCCAGAACAAAAGAACGGAATTTCCTACACATACGGACTATATGTAGTCCAAACCTTCTTCTGAAAATGATACAATGCACTGGTCCTCTAACATCCAATGCTTGTCAGTTAAGATGAGAAACGTGTGAGCTTCGTGAACGATGTAGTTCCTTTGAGCAGAAAAGTGACTGCCCTTACCTGAAATGAAGTCTTGCTTGTAGGGAGACTCAGAGCCTGGGATTTAACTCCATTTCTGAAGTGAAACACACAGCATTGTCTCATCCATTGATGACACTCTGCTTTAGAACAAGAAGCACGCTCTTGCTTTCTAGAGTCTCTAAGACAGAAGGAAATCTGAGTGTGCCCGGAACAAAAGAACAGTGTTTCCTACACATATGGACCATATGTAGTCCAAATCTGCTTCTGAAACTGATACAAAGCACTGTTCCTCTAACATCCAATGCTTGTCTGTTAAGATGAGAAATGTGTGAGCTCAGTGAACGATGTAGTTCGTTTGAGCTGAAAAGTGACTGCCCTTACCTGAAACGAAGTCTTGCCTGTAGGAAGAGACAGAGTCTGGGATTTAACTCCATTTCTGAAGTGTAGCACACAGCATAGTTCTCATCCATGGATCACACTCTGCTTTAGAGCAAGAAGCACACTCTTGCTTTCTAGAGTCTCTAAGATAGCAGGAAATCTGAGTGTGCCCAGAACAAAAGAACGGTGTTTCCTACACATACGGACTATATGTAGTCCAAATCTTCTTCTGAAACTGATAGAATGCACTGGTCCTCTAACATGCAATGCTTGTCAGTTAAGATGAGAAACGTGTGAGCTTTGTGAAAGATGTAGTTCATTTGTGCAGAAACGTGACTGCCATTACCTGAAACGAAGTCTTGCTTGTAGTAAGACACAGAGTCTGGGATTTAAGTCCATTTCTGAAGGGAAACACACAGCATAGTTCTCATCCATGGATCACACTCTGCTTTAGAACAAGAAGCACGCTCTTGATTTCTAGAGTCTCTAAGACATCAGGAAACGTGAGTGTGCTGAGAATTAAAGAACGGTGTTTCCTACACATACGGACCATATCTAGTCCAACTCTGCTTCTGAAACTGATACAAAGCACTGGTCCTCTAACATCCAATGCTTGTCTGTTAAGATGAGAAATGTGTGAGCTCAGTGAACGATGTAGTTCGTTTGAGCTGAAAAGTGACTGCCCTTACCTGAAACGAAGTCTTGCCTGTAGGAAGACACAGAGCCTGGGATTTAACTCCATTTCTGAAGGGAAACACACAGCATAGTTCTCATCCATGGATCACACTCTGCTTTAGAGCAAGAAGCACGCTCTTGCTTTCTAGAGTCTCTAGTACAGCAGGAAATCTGATTGTGCCCAGAACGAAAGAACGGTGTTTCCTACACATACGGACTACATGTAGTCCAAATCTTCTTCTGAAACTGATACAATGCACTGGTCCTCTAACATCCAATGCTTGTCAGTTAAGATGAGAAACGTGTGAGCTTCGTGCACGATGTAGTTCCTTTGAGCAGAAAAGTGACTGCCCTTACCTGAAACGAAGTCTTGCCTGTAGGAAGACTCAGAGCCTGGGATTTAACTCCATTTCTGAAGTGAAGCACACAGCATAGTTCTCATCCATGGATCACACTCTGCTTTAGAGCAAGAAGCACACTCTTGCTTTCTAGAGTCTCTAAGACAGCAGGAAATCTGAGTGTGCCCAGAACAAAAGAACGGTGTTTCCTACACATACGGACATTATATAGTCCAACTCTGCTTCTGAAAGTGATACAAAGCACTGGTCTTCTAACATCCAATGCTTGTCAGTTAAGATGAGAAACGTGTGAGCTTCGTGAACGATGTAGTTCCTTTGAGCAGAAAAGTGACTGCCCTTACCTGAAACGAAGTCTTGCTTGTAGGGAGACTCAGAGCCTGGGATTTAACTCCATTTCTGAAGTGAAACACACAGCATTGTCTCATCCATTGATGACACTCTGGTTTAGAACAAGAAGCACGCTCTTGCTTTCTAGAGTCTCTAGTACAGCAGGAAATCTGATTGTGCCCAGAACAAAAGAACGGTGTTTCCTACACATACGGACTACATGTAGTCCAAATCTTCTTCTGAAACTGATACAATGCACTGGTCCTCTAACATCCAATGCTTGTCAATTAAGATGAGAAACGTGTGAGCTTCGTGAATGATGTAGTTCATTTGAGCAGAAACGTGACTGCCCTTACCTGAAACGAAGTCTTGCTTGTAGTAATACACAGAGTCTGGGATTTAAGTCTATTTCTGAAGGGAAACACACAGCATAGTTCTCATCCATGGATCACACTCTGCTTTATTGCGAGAAGCACACTCTTGCCTTGTAGAGTCTCTAATACAGCAGGAAATCTGAGTGTGCCTGGAACAAAAGAACGGTGTTTCCTACACATATGGACCATATGTAGTCCAAATCTGCTTCTGAAACTGATACAAAGCACTGACCATCTAACATCCAATGCTTGTCAGTTAAGATGAGAAACGTGTGAGCTTCGTGAAAGATGTAGTTCGTTTGAGCAGAAAAGTGACTGCCCTTACCTGAAACGAAGTCTTGCTTGTAGGTAGACTCAGAGCCTGGGATTTAACTCCATTTCTGAAGTGAAGCACACAGCATAGTTCTCATCCATGGATCACACTCTGCTTTAGAGCAAGAAGCACACTCTTGCTTTCTAGAGTCTCTAAGATAGCAGGAAATCTGAGTGTGCCCAGAACAAAAGAACGGTGTTTCCTACACATACGGACTATATGTAGTCCAAATCTTCTTCTGAAACTGATAGAATGCACTGGTCCTCTAACATGCAATGCTTGTCAGTTAAGATGAGAAACGTGTGAGCTTTGTGAATGATGTAGTTCATTTGTGCAGAAACGTGACTGCCATTACCTGAAACGAAGTCTTGCTTGTAGTAAGACACAGAGTCTGGGATTTAAGTCCATTTCTGAAGGGAAACACACAGCATAGTTCTCATCCATGGATCACACTCTGCTTTAGAACAAGAAGCACGCTCTTGATTTCTAGAGTCTCTAAGACATCAGGAAACGTGAGTGTGCTGAGAATTAAAGAACGGTGTTTCCTACACATACGGACCATATCTAGTCCAACTCTGCTTCTGAAACTGATACAAAGCACTGGTCCTCTAACATCCAATGCTTGTCTGTTAAGATGAGAAATGTGTGAGCTCAGTGAACGATGTAGTTCGTTTGAGCTGAAAAGTGACTGCCCTTACCTGAAACGAAGTCTTGCTTGTAGGAAGACACAGAGCCTGGGATTTAACTCCATTTCTGAAGGGAAACACACAGCATAGTTCTCATCCATGGATCAGACTCTGCTTTAGAGCAAGAAGCACGCTCTTGCTTTCTAGAATTTCTAATACAGCAGGAATTCTGAGTGTGCCCAGAACAAAAGAACGGTGTTTCCTACACATATGGACCATATCTACTCCAACTCTTCTTCTGAAACTGGTACAAAGCAATGGTCCTCTAACATCCAATGCTTGTCAATTAAGATGAGAAACGTGTGAGCTTCGTGAATGATGTAGTTCATTTGAGCAGAAAAGTGACTGCCCTTACCTGAAACGAAGTCTTGCTTGTAGTAAGACACAGAGCCTGGGATTTAAGTCCATTTCTGAAGGGAAACACACAGCATAGTTCTCATGCATGGATCACACTCTGCTTTAGAGCGAGAAGCACACTCTTGCTTTGTAGACTCTCTAATACAGCAGGAAATCTGAGTGTGCCCGGAACAAAAGAACGGTGTTTCCTACACATATGGACCATATGTAGTCGAAATCTGCTTCTGAAACTGATACAAAGCACTGACCATCTAACATCCAATGCTTGTCAGTTAAGATGAGAAACGTGTGAGCTTCATGAACGATGTAGTTCGTTTGAGCAGAAAAGTGACTGCCCTTACCTGAAACGAAGTCTTGCCTGTAGGAAGACTCAGAGCCTGGGATTTAACTCCATTTCTGAAGTGAAGCACACAGCATAGTTCTCATCCATGGATCACACTCTGCTTTAGAGCAAGAAGCACACTCTTGTTTTCTAGAGTCTCTAAGACAGCAGGAAATCTGAGTGTGCCCATAACAAAAGAACGGTGTTTCCTACACATACGGACATTATATAGTCCAACTCTGCTTCTGAAATTGATACAAAGCACAGGTCTTCTAAAATCCAATGCTTGCCTGTTAAGATGAGAAACGTGTGAGCTTCGTGAATGATGTAGTTCGTTTGAGCTGAATAGTGACTGCCCTTACCTGAAACGAAGTCTTGCCTGTAGGAAGACACAGAGCCTGGGATTTAACTCCATTTCTGAAGGGAAACACACAGCATAGTTCTCATCCATGGATCACACTCTGCTTTAGCGCAAGAAGCATGCTCTTGCTTTCTAGAGTCTCTAGTACAGCAGGAAATCTGATTGTGCCCAGAACAAAAGAACGGTGTTTCCTACACATACGGACTACATGTAGTCCAAATCTTCTTCTGAAACTGATACAATGCACTGGTCCTCTAACATCCAATGCTTGTCAATTAAGATGAGAAACGTGTGAGCTTCGTGAATGATGTAGTTCATTTGAGCAGAAACGTGACTGCCCTTACCTGAAACGAAGTCTTGCTTGTAGTAATACACAGAGTCTGGGATTTACGTCTATTTCTGAAGGGAATCACACAGCATAGTTCTCATCCATGGATCACACTCTGCTTTAGAGCGAGAAGCACACTCTTGCCTTGTAGAGTCTCTAATACAGCAGGAAATCTGAGTGTGCCTGGAACAAAAGAACGGTGTTTCCTACACATATGGACCATATGTAGTCCAAATCTGCTTCTGAAACTGATACAAAGCACTGACCATCTAACATCCAATGCTTGTCAGTTAAGATGAGAAACGTGTGAGCTTCGTGAAAGATGTAGTTCGTTTGAGCAGAAAAGTGACTGCCCTTACCTGAAACGAAGTCTTGCTTGTAGGTAGACTCAGAGCCTGGGATTTAACTCCATTTCTGAAGTGAAGCACACAGCATAGTTCTCATCCAGGGATCACACTCTGCTTTAGAGCAAGAAGCACACTCTTGCTTTCTAGAGTCTCTAAGATAGCAGGAAATCTGAGTGTGCCCAGAACAAAAGAACGGTGTTTCCTACACATACGGACTATATGTAGTCCAAATCTTCTTCTGAAACTGATAGAATGCACTGGTCCTCTAACATGCAATGCTTGTCAGTTAAGATGAGAAACGTGTGAGCTTTGTGAATGATGTAGTTCATTTGTGCAGAAACGTGACTGCCATTACCTGAAACGAAGTCTTGCTTGTAGTAAGACACAGAGTCTGGGATTTAAGTCCATTTCTGAAGGGAAACACACAGCATAGTTCTCATCCATGGATCACACTCTGCTTTAGAACAAGAAGCACGCTCTTGATTTCTAGAGTCTCTAAGACATCAGGAAACGTGAGTGTGCTGAGAATTAAAGAACGGTGTTTCCTACACATACGGACCATATCTAGTCCAACTCTGCTTCTGAAACTGATACAAAGCACTGGTCCTCTAACATCCAATGCTTGTCTGTTAAGATGAGAAATGTGTGAGCTCAGTGAACGATGTAGTTCGTTTGAGCTGAAACGTGACTGCCCTTACCTGAAACGAAGTCTTGCTTGTAGGAAGACACAGAGCCTGGGATTTAAGTCCATTTCTGAAGGGAAACACACAGCATAGTTCTCATGCATGGATCACACTCTGCTTTAGAGCGAGAAGCACACTCTTGCTTTGTAGACTCTCTAATACAGCAGGAAATCTGAGTGTGCCCGGAACAAAAGAACGGTGTTTCCTACACATATGGACCATATGTAGTCGAAATCTGCTTCTGAAACTGATACAAAGCACTGACCATCTAACATCCAATGCTTGTCAGTTAAGATGAGAAACGTGTGAGCTTCATGAACGATGTAGTTCGTTTGAGCAGAAAAGTGACTGCCCTTACCTGAAACGAAGTCTTGCCTGTAGGAAGACTCAGAGCCTGGGATTTAACTACATTTCTGAAGTGAAGCACACAGCATAGTTCTCATCCATGGATCACACTCTGCTTTAGAGCAAGAAGCACACTCTTGTTTTCTAGAGTCTCTAAGACAGCAGGAAATCTGAGTGTGCCCAGAACAAAAGAACGGTGTTTCCTACACATACGGACATTATATAGTCCAACTCTGCTTCTGAAAGTGATACAAAGCACAGGTCTTCTAAAATCCAATGCTTGCCTGTTAAGATGAGAAACGTGTGAGCTTCGTGAATGATGTAGTTCGTTTGAGCTGAATAGTGACTGCCCTTACCTGAAACGAAGTCTTGCCTGTAGGAAGACACAGAGCCTGGGATTTAACTCCATTTCTGAAGGGAAACACACAGCATAGTTCTCATCCATGGATCACACTCTGCTTTAGAGCAAGAAGCATGCTCTTGCTTTCTAGAGTCTCTAGTACAGCAGGAAATCTGATTGTGCCCAGAACAAAAGAACGGTGTTTCCTACACATACGGACTATATGTAGTCCAAATCTTCTTCTGAAAATGATACAATGCACTGGTCCTCTAACATCCAATGCTTGTCATTTAAGATGAGAAACGTGTGAGCTTCGGGAATGATGTAGTTCCTTTGAGCAGAAAAGTGACTGCCCTTACCTGAAACGAAGTCTTGCTTGTAGTTAGACTCAGAGCCTGGGATTTAACTCCATTTCTGAAGTGAAACACACAGCATTGTCTCATCCATTGATGACACTCTGCTTTAGAACAAGAAGCACGCTCTTGCTTTCTAGAGTCTCTAAGACAGCAGGAAATCTGAGTGTGCTGAGAATTAAAGAACGGTGTTTCCTACACATACGGACCATATCTAGTCCAACTCTGCTTCTGAAACTGATACAAAGCACTGGTCCTCTAACATCCAATGCTTGTCTGTTAAGATGAGAAATGTGTGAGCTCAGTGAACGATGTAGTTCGTTTGAGCTGAAAAGTGACTGCCCTTACCTGAAACGAAGTCTTGCTTGTAGGAAGACACAGAGCCTGGGATTTAACTCCATTTCTGAAGGGAAACACACAGCATAGTTCTCATCCATGGATCAGACTCTGCTTTAGAGCAAGAAGCACGCTCTTGCTTTCTAGAATTTCTAATACAGCAGGAATTCTGAGTGTGCCCAGAACAAAAGAACGGTGTTTCCTACACATATGGACCATATCTACTCCAACTCTTCTTCTGAAACTGGTACAAAGCAATGGTCCTCTAACATCCAATGCTTGTCAATTAAGATGAGAAACGTGTGAGCTTCGTGAATGATGTAGTTCATTTGAGCAGAAAAGTGACTGCCCTTACCTGAAACGAAGTCTTGCTTGTAGTAAGACACAGAGCCTGGGATTTAAGTCCATTTCTGAAGGGAAACACACAGCATAGTTCTCATGCATGGATCACACTCTGCTTTAGAGCGAGAAGCACACTCTTGCTTTGTAGACTCTCTAATACAGCAGGAAATCTGAGTGTGCCCGGAACAAAAGAACGGTGTTTCCTACACATATGGACCATATGTAGTCGAAATCTGCTTCTGAAACTGATACAAAGCACTGACCATCTAACATCCAATGCTTGTCAGTTAAGATGAGAAACGTGTGAGCTTCATGAACGATGTAGTTCGTTTGAGCAGAAAAGTGACTGCCCTTACCTGAAACGAAGTCTTGCCTGTAGGAAGACTCAGAGCCTGGGATTTAACTCCATTTCTGAAGTGAAGCACACAGCATAGTTCTCATCCATGGATCACACTCTGCTTTAGAGCAAGAAGCACACTCTTGTTTTCTAGAGTCTCTAAGACAGCAGGAAATCTGAGTGTGCCCAGAACAAAAGAACGGTGTTTCCTACACATACGGACATTATATAGTCCAACTCTGCTTCTGAAACTGATACAAAGCACTGGTCCTCTACCATCCAATGCTTGTCAGTTAAGATGAGAAACGTGTGAGCTTCGTGAATGATGTAGTTCATTTGAGCAGAAAAGTGACTGCCATTACCTGAAACGAAGTCTTGCTTGTAGTAAGACACAGAGCCTGGGATTTAAGTCCATTTCTGAAGTGAAACACACAGCATAGTTCTCATCCATGGATCACACTCTGCTTTAGAGCAAGAAGAACGCTCTTGCTTTCTAGAATATCTAATAAAGCAGGAAATCTGATTGTGCCCAGAACAAAAGAACGGTGTTTCCTACACACACGGACTATATGTAGTCCAAATCTTCTTCTGAAACTGATACAATGCACTGGTCCTCTAATATCCAATGCTTGTCTGTTAAGATGAGAAACGTGTGAGCTCAGTGAACGATGTAGTTCGTTTGAGCTGAAAAGTGACAGCCCTTACCTGAAACGAAGTCTTGCTTGTAGGGAGACTCAGAGCCTGGGATTTAACTCCATTTCTGAAGTGAAACACACAGCATTGTCTCATCCATTGATGACACTCTGCTTTAGAACAAGAAGCACGCTCTTGCTTTCTAGAGTCTCTAAGACAGCAGGAAATCTGAGTGTGCCCGGAACAAAAGAACAGTGTTTCCTACACATATGGACCATATGTAGTCCAAATCTGCTTCTGAAACTGATACAAAGCACTGGTCCTCTAACATCCAATGCTTGTCTGTTAAGATGAGAAATTTGTGAGCTCAGTGAACGATGTAGTTCGTTTGAGCTGAAAAGTGACTGCCCTTACCTGAAACGAAGTCTTGCCTGTAGGAAGAGACAGAGTCTGGGATTTAACTCCATTTCTGAAGGGAAACATACAGCATAGTTCTCATCAATGGATCACACTCTGCTTTAGAGCAAGAAGCACACTCTTGCTTTCTAGAGTCTCTAAGACAGCAGGAAACGTGAGTGTGCTGAGAACAAAAGAACGGTGTTTCCTACACATATGGACCATATCTAGTCCAACTCTGCTTCTGAAACTGATACAAAGCACTGGTCCTCTAACATCCAATGCTTGTCTGTTAAGAGGAGAAACGTGTGAACTCAGTGAACGATGTAGTTCGTTTGAGCTGAAAAGTGACTGCCCGTACCTGAAACGAAGTCTTGCTTGTAGGAAGACACAGAGCCTGGGATTTAACTCCATTTCTGAAGGGAAACACACAGCATAGTTCTCATCCATGGATCACACTCTGCTTTAGAGCGAGAAGCACGCTCTTGCTTTCTAGACTCTCTAATACAGCAGGAAATCTGAGTGTGCCCAGAACAATGAACGGTGTTTCCTACACAGATGGAAAATATCTAGTCCAACTCTTCTTCTGAAACTTATACAAAGCACTGGTCCTCTACCATCCAATGTTTGTCAATTAAGATGAGAAACGTGTGAGTTTCGTGATTGATGTAGTTCATTTGAGCAGAAAAGTGACTGCCCTTACCTGAAACCAAGTCTTGCTTGTAGGGAGACTCAGAGCCTGGGATTTAACTCCATTTCTGAAGTGAAACACACTGCATTGTCTCATCCATTGATGACAATCTGCTTTAGAACAAGAAGCACGCTCTTTCTTTCTAGAGTCTCTAAGACAACAGGAAACGTGAGTGTGCTGAGAACAAAAGAACGGTGTTTCCTACACATATGGACAATATCTAGTCCAAATCTGCTTCTGAAACTGATACAAAGCACTGGTCCTCTAACATCCAATGCTTGTCTGTTAAGATGAGAAATGTGTGAGCTCAGTGAACGATGTAGTTCGTTTGAGCTGAAAAGTGACTGCCCTTACCTGAAACGAAGTCTTGCCTGTAGGAAGACACAGAGTCTGGGATTTTACTCCATTTCTGAAGGGAAACATACAGCATAGTTCTCATCAGTGGATAACACTCTGCTTTAGAGCAAGAAGCACGCTCTTGCTTTCTAGAGTCTCTAATAGAGCAGGAAATCTGATTGTGCCCAGAACAAAAGAACGGTGTTTCCCACACATATGGACCATATCTAGTCCAACTCTTCTTCTGAAACTGATACAAAGCAGTGACCATATAACATCCAATGCTTGTCAATTAAGATGAGAAACGTGTGAGCTTCGTGAATGATGTAGTTCATTTGAGCAGAAAAGTGACTGCCCTTACCTGAAACGAAGTCTTGCCTGTAGGAAGACTCAGAGCCTGGGATTTAACTCCATTCCTGAAGTGAAGCACACAGCATAGTTCTCATCCACGGATCACACTCTGCTTTAGAGCAAGAAGCACACTCTTGCTGTCTAGAGTCTCTAAGACAGCAGGAAATCTGATTGTGCCCAAAACAAAAGAACGGTGTTTCCTACACATACGGACTATATGTAGTCCAAATCTTCTTCTGAAACTGATAGAATGCACTGGTCCTCTAACATCCAGTGCTTGTCAGTTAAGATGAGAAACGTGTGAGCTTTGTGAATGATATAGTTCCTTTGAACTGAAAAGTGACTGCCCTTACCTGAAACGAAGTCTTTCTTGTAGTAAGACACAGAGCCTGGGATTTAAGTCCATTTCTGAAGGGAAACACACAGCATAGTTCTCATCCATGGATCACACTCTGATTTAGAGCGAGAAGCACACTCTAGCTTTCTAGACTCTCTAATACAGCAGGAAATTTGAGTGTGCCCAGAACAAAAGAACTGTGTTTCCTACACATATGGACCATATGTAGTCCAAATCTGCTTCTGAAACTGATAAAAAGCACTGACCCTCTAACATTCAATGCTTGTCAGTTAAGATGAGAAATGTGTGAGCTTCCTGAACGATGTAGTTAGTTTGAGCAGAAAAGTGACTGCCCTTACCTGAATTTAAGTCTTGCTTGTAGGAAGACTCAGAGCCTGGGATTTAACTCCATTTCTGAAGTAAAACACACAGCAGTGTAATCATCCATTGATCACACTCTGCTTAAGAGCGAGAAGCACGCTCTTGCTTTCTAGAATTTCTAATACAGCAGGAAATCTGAGTGTGCCCAGAACAAAAGAACGGTGTTTCCTACACATATGGACCATATCTCATCCAACTCTACTTCTGAAACTGATACAAAGCACTGGTCCTCTAACATCCAATGATTGTCAGTTAAGATGAGAACGTTTCAGCTTCATGAACGATGTAGTTCGTTTAGCAGAAAAGTGACTGCCCTTACCTGAAACGAAGTCTTGCCTCTAGGAAGAATCAGAGCCTGGGATTTAACTCCATTTCTTAAGTCAAGTACACAGCATAGTTCTCATCCATGGATCACACTCTGCTTTAGAGCAAGAAGCACACTCTTGCTTTCTAGATTCTCTAAGACAGCAGGAAATCTGAGTGTGCCCAGAACAAAAGAACGGTCTTTCCTACACATACGGATTATATGGAGTCCAAATCTTCTTCTGAAACTGATAGAATGCACTGGTCCTCTAACATCCAGTGCTTGTCAGTTAAGATGAGAAACGTGTGAGCTTTGTGAATGATGTAGTTCGTTTGAGCTGAAAAGTGACTGCCCTTACCTGAACCGAAGTCTTGCTTGTAGTAAGACACAGAGCCTGGGATTTAAGTCCATTTCTGAAGGGAAACACACAGCATAGTTCTCATCCATGGATCACACTCTGCTTTAGAACAAGAAGCACGCTATTGCTTTCTAGATTCTCTAGGACAGCAGGAAATCTGAGTGTGCCCAGAACAAAAGAACGGTGTTTCCTACACATATAGACCATATCTAGTCCAACTCTTCTTCTGAAACTGATACAAAGCACTGGTCCTCTAACATCGAATGCTTGTCAATTAAGATGAGAAACGTGTGAGCTTTGTGAATGATGTAGTTCATTTGAGCAGAAAAGTGACTGCCCTTATCTGAAACGAAGTCTTGCTTGTAGTAAGACACAGAGCCTGGTATTTAAGTCCATTTCTGAAGGGAAACACACAGCATAGTTCTCATCCATGGATCACACTCTGCTTTAGAGCGAGAAGCACACTCTTGCTTTGTAGAGTCTCTAATACAGCAGGAAATCTGAGTGTGCCCGGAACAAAAGAACGGTGTTTCCTACACATATGGACCATATGTAGTCCAAATCTGCTTCTGAAACTGATACAAAGCACTGACCATCTAACATCCATTGCTTGTCAGTTAAGATGAGAAACGTGTGAGCTTCATGAACGATGTAGTTCGTTTGAGCTGAAAAGTGACTGCCCTTACCTGAAACGAAGTCTTGCCTGTAGGAAGACTCAGAGCCTGGGATTTAACTCCATTTCTGAAGTGAAGCACACAGCATAGTTCTCATCCATGGATCAAACTCTGCTTTAGAGCAAGAAGCACACTCTTGCTTTCTAGAGTCTCTAAGACAGCAGGAAATCTGATTGTGCCCAGAACAAAAGAACGGTGTTTCCTACACATACGGACTATATGTAGTCCAAATCTTCTTCTGAAACTGATATGAAGCACTGACCCTCTAACATACAATGCTTGTCAGTTAAGATGAGAAATGTGTGAGCTTTGGGAACGATGTAGTTATTTTGAGCAGAAAAGTGACTGCCCTTACCTGAATTTAAGTCTTGCTTGTAGGAAGACTCAGAGCCTGGGATTTAACTCCATTTCTGAAGTAAAACACACAGCAGTTTAATCATCCATTGATCACACTCAGATTTAGAGCGAGAAGCACACTCTTGCTTTCTAGAATTTCTAATACAGCAGGAAATCTGAGTGTGCCCAGAACAAAAGAACGGTGTTTCCTACACAGATGGACCATATCTCGTCCAACTCTTGTCCTGAAACTGATACAAAGCACTGGTCCTCTACCATCCAATGCTTGTCAGTTAAGATGAGAAACGTGTGAGCTTCGTGAATGATGTAGTTCATTTGAGCAGAAAAGTGACTGCCATTACCTGAAACGAAGTCTTGCTTGTAGTAAGACACAGAGTCTGGGATTTAAGTCCATTTCTGAAGGGAAACACACAGCATAGTTCTCATCCATGGATCACACTCTGCTTTAGAACAAGAAGCACGCTCTTGATTTCAAGAGTCTCTAAGACATCAGGAAACGTGAGTGTGCAGAGAATTAAAGAACGGTGTTTCCTACACATACGGACCATATCTAGTCCAACTCTGCTTCTGAAACTGATACAAAGCACTGGTCCTCTAACATCCAATGCTTGTCTGTTAAGATGAGAAACGTGTGAGCTCAGTGAACGATGTAGTTCGTTTGAGCTGAAAAGTGACAGCCCTTACCTGAAACGAAGTCTTGCTTGTAGGAAGACACAGAGCCTGGGATTTAACTCCATTTCTGAAGGGAAACACACAGCATAGTTCTCATCCATGGATCACACTCTGCTTTAGAGCGAGAAGCACGCTCTTGCTTTCTAAAGTCTCTAAGACAGCAGGAAACGTGAGTGTGCTGAGAAGAAAAGAACGGTGTTTGTTACACATACGGACCATATCTAGTCCAACTCTGCTTCTGAAACTGATACAAAGAACTGGTCGTCTAACATCCAATGCTTGTCTGTTAAGATGAGAAACGTGTGAGCTCAGTGAACAATGTAGTTCGTTTGAGCTAAAAAGTGACTGCCCTTACCTGAAACGAAGTCTTGCTTGTAGTAAGACACAGAGCCTGGGATTTAAGTCCATTTCTGAAGGGAAACACACAGCATAGTTCTCATCCATGGATCACACTCTGCTTTAGAGCGAGAAGCACACTCTAGCTTTCTAGACTCTCTAATACAGCAGGAAATCTGAATGTGCTGAGAACAAAAGAACGGTGTTTCTTACACATATGGACCATATCTAGTCCAACTATTCTTCTGAAACTGATACAAAGCACTGGTCCTCTACCATCCAATGCTTGTCAATTAAGATGAGAAACGTGTGAGCTTCGTGAATGATGTAGTTCATTTGAGCAGAAAAGTGACTGCCCTTACCTGAAACGAAGTCTTGCTTGTAGTAAGACACAGAGCCTGGGATTTAAGTCCATTTCTGAAGGGAAACACACAGTATAGTTCTCATCCATGGATCACACTCTGCTTTAGAGCGAGAAGCACACTCTTTCTTTGTAGAGTCTCTAATACAGCAGGAAATCTGAGTGTGCCCGGAACAAAAGAACACTGTTTCCTACACATATGGACCATATGTAGTCCAAATTTACTTCTGAAACTGATACAAAGCACTGACCCTCCAACATCCAATGCTTGTCAGTTAAGATGAGAAATGTGTGAGCTTCGTGAACGATGTAGTTAGTTTGAGCAAAAAAGTGACTGCCCATACCTGAATTTAAGTCTTGCTTGTAGGAAGACTCAGAGGTTGGGATTTAACTCCATTTCTGAAGGGAAACACACAGCATAGTTCTCATCCATGGATCACACTCTGCTTTAGAGCAAGAAGCACACTCTTGCTTTCTAGAGTCTCTAAGACATCAGGAAACGTGAGTGTGCTGAGAATTAAAGAACGGTGTTTCCTACACATACGGACCATATCTAGTCCAACTCTGCTTCTGAAACTGATACAAAGCACTGGTCCTCTAACATCCAATGCTTGTCTGTTAAGATGAGAAATGTGTGAGCTCAGTGAACGATGTAGTTCGTTTGAGCTGAAAAGTTTCTGCCCTTACCTGAAACGAAGTCTTGCTTGTAGGAAGACACAGAGCCTGGGATTTAACTCCATTTCTGAAGGGAAACACACAGCATAGTTCTCATCCATGGATCACACTCTGCTTTAGAGCAAGAAGCACGCTCTTGCTTTCTAGAATTTCTAATACAGCAGGAATTCTGAGTGTGCCCAGAACAAAAGAACGGTGTTTCCTACACATATGGACCATATCTAGTCCAACTCTTCTTCTGAAACTGGTACAAAGCAATGGTCCTCTAACATCCAATGCTTTTCAATTAAGATGAGAAACGTGTGAGCTTCGTGAATGATGTAGTTCATTTGAGCAGAAGAGTGACTGCCCTTACCTGAAACGAAGTCTTGCTTGTAGTAAGACACAGAGCCTGGGATTTAAGTCCATTTCTGAAGGGAAACACACAGCATAGTTCTCATGCATGGATCACACTCTGCTTTAGAGCGAGAAGCACACTCTTGCTTTGTAGACTCTCTAATACAGCAGGAAATCTGAGTGTGCCCGGAACAAAAGAACGGTGTTTCCTACACATATGGACCATATGTAGTCGAAATCTGCTTCTGAAACTGATACAAAACACTGACCATCTAACATCCAATGCTTGTCAGTTATGAGGAGAAACGTGTGAGCTTCATGAACGATGTAGTTCGTTTGAGCAGAAAAGTGACTGCCCTTACCTGAAACGAAGTCTTGCCTGTAGGAAGACTCAGAGCCTGGGATTTAACTCCATTTCTGAAGTGAAGCACACAGCATAGTTCTCATCCATGGATCACACTCTGCTTTAGAGCAAGAAGCACACTCTTGCTTTCTAGAGTCTCTAAGACAGCAGGAAATCTGAGAGTGCCCAGAACAAAAGAACGGTGTTTCCTACACATACGGACATTATATAGTCCAACTCTGCTTCTGAAAGTGATACAAAGCACTGGTCTTCTAAAATCCAATGCTTGCCTGTTAAGATGAGAAACGTGTGAGCTTCGTGAATGATGTAGTTCGTTTGAGCTGAATAGTGACTGCCCTTACCTGAAACGAAGTCTTGCCTGTAGGAAGACACAGAGCCTGGGATTTAACTCCATTTCTGAAGGGAAACACACAGCATAGTTCTCATCCATGGATCACACTCTGCTTTAGAGCAAGAAGCATGCTCTTGCTTTCTAGAGTCTCTAGTACAGCAGGAAATCTGATTGTGCCCAGAACAAAAGAACGGTGTTTCCTACACATACGGAGTATATGTAGTCCAAATCTTCTTCTGAAAATGATACAATGCACTGGTCCTCTAACATCCAATGCTTGTCATTTAAGATGAGAAAGGTGTGAGCTTCGGGAACGATGTAGTTCCTTTGAGCAGAAAAGTGACTGCCCTTACCTGAAACGAAGTCTTGCTTGTAGGGAGACTCAGAGCCTGGGATTTAACTCCATTTCTGAAGTGAAACACACAGCATTGTCTCATCCATTGATGACACTCTGCTTTAGAACAAGAATCACGCTCTTGCTTTCTAGAGTCTCTAAGACAGCAGGAAATCTGAGTGTGCCCGGAACAAAAGAACAGTGTTTCCTACACATATGGACCATATGTAGTCCAAATCTGCTTCTGAAACTGATACAAAGCACTGGTCCTCTAACATCCAATGCTTGTCTGTTAAGATGAGAAATGTGTGAGCTCAGTGAATGATGTAGTTCGTTTGAGCTGAAAAGTGACTGCCCTTACCTGAAATGAAGTCTTGCCTGTAGGAAGAGACAGAGTCTGGGATTTAACTCCATTTCTGAAGGGAAACATACAGCATAGTTCTCATCAATGGATCACACTCTGCTTTAGAGCAAGAAGCACACTCTTGCTTTCTAGAGTCTCTAAGATAGCAGGAAATCTGAGTGTGCCCAGAACAAAAGAACGGTGTTTCCTACACATACGGACTATATGTAGTCCAAATCTGCTTCTGAAACTGATACAAAGCACTGACCATCTAACATCCAATGCTTGTCAGTTAAGATGAGAAACGTGTGAGCTTCGTGAACGATGTAGTTCGTTTGAGCAGAAAAGTGACTGCCCATACCTGAAACGAAGTCTTGCCTGTAGGAAGACTCAGAGCCTGGGATTTAACTCCATTTCTGAAGTGAAGCACACAGCATAGTTCTCATCCATGGATCACACTCTGCTTTAGAGCAAGAAGCACACTCTTGCTTTCTAGAGTCTCTAAGACAGCAGGAAATCTGAGTGTGCCCAGAACAAAAGGACGGTGTTTCCTACACATACGGACTATATGTAGTCCAAATCTTCTTCTGAAACTGATAGAATGCACTGGTCCTCTAACATCCAATGCTTGTCAGTTAAGATGAGAAACGTGTGAGCTTTGTGAATGATGTAGTTCATTTGAGCAGAAAAGTGACTGCCCTTACCTGAAACGAATTCTTGCTTGTAGTAAGACACAGAGTCTGGGATTTAAGTCCATTTCTGAAGGGAAACACACAGCATAGTTCTCATCCATGGATCACACTCTGCTTTAGAACAAGAAGCACGCTCTTGCTTTCTAGAGTCTCTAAGACAGCAGGAAACGTGAGTGTGCTGAGAACAAAAGAACGGTGTTTCCTACACATATGGACCATATCTAGTCCAACTCTGCTTCTGAAACTGATACAAAGCACTGGTCCTCTAACATCCAATGCTTGTCTGTTAAGATGAGAAATGTGTGAGCTCAGTGAACGATGTAGTTCGTTTGAGCTGAAAAGTGACTGCCCTTACCTGAAACGAAGTCTTGCTTGTAGGAAGACACAGATCCTGGGATTTAACTCCATTTCTGAAGGGAAACACACAGCATAGTTCTCATCCATGGATCACACTCTGCTTTAGAGCGAGAAGCACACTCTTGCTTTGTAGAGTCTCTAATACAGCAGGAAATCTGAGTGTGCCCGGAACAAAAGAACGGTGTTTCGTACACATATGGACCATATGTAGTCCAAATCTGCTTCTGAAACTGATACAAAGCACTGGTCTTCTAAAATCCAATGCTTGCCTGTTAAGATGAGAAACGTGTGAGCTTCGTGAACGATGTAGTTCCTTTGAGCAGAAAAGTGACTGCCCTTACCTGAAACGAAGTCTTGCTTGTAGGGAGACTCAGAGCCTGGGATTTAACTCCATTTCTGAAGTGAAACACACAGCATTGTCTCATCCATTGATGACACTCTGCTTTAGAACAAGAATCACGCTCTTGCTTTCTAGAGTCTCTAAGACAGCAGGAAACATGAGTGTGCTGAAAACAAAAGAACGGTGTTTCCTACACATACGGACAATATCTAGTCCAACTCTGCTTCTGAAACTGATACAAAGCACTGGTCCTCTAACATCCAATGCTTGTCTGTTAAGATGAGAAACGTGTGAGCTCAGTGAACGATGTAGTTCGTTTGAGCTGAAAAGTGACTGCCCTTACCTGAAACGAAGTCTTGCTTGTAGGAAGACACAGAGCCAGGGATTTAACTCCATTTCTAAAGGGAAACACACAGCATAGTTCTCATCCATGGATCACACTCTGCTTTAGAGCGAGAAGCACACTCTAGCTTTCTAGACTCTCTAATACAGCAGGAAATCTGAGTGTGCCCAGTACAAAAGAACGGTGTTTCCTACACATATGGACCATATCTAGTCCAACTCTTCTTCTGAAACTGATACAAAGCACTGGTCCTCTACCATCCAATGCTTGTCAATTAAGATGAGAAACGTGTGAGCTTCGTGAATGATGTAGTTCATTTGAGCAGAAAAGTGACTGCCCTTACCTGAAACGAAGTATTGCTTGTAGTAAGACACAGAGCCTGGGATTTAAGTCCATTTCTGAAGTGTAACACACAGCATAGTTCTCATCCATGGATCACACTCTGCTTTAGAGCAAGAAGCACGCTCTTGCTTTCTAGAGTATCTAATACAGCAGGAAATCTGATTGTGCCCAGAACAAAAGACCGGTGTTTCCTACACATATGGAAAATATCTAGTCCAACTCTTCTTCTGAAACTGATACAAAGCACTGGTCCTCTACCATCCAATGTTTGTCAATTAAGATGAGAAACGTGTGAGCTTCGTGAATGATGTAGTTCATTTGAGCAGAAAAGTGACTGCCCTTACCTGAAACCAAGTCTTGCTTGTAGGGAGACTCAGAGCCTGGGATTTAACTCCATTTCTGAAGTGAAACACACTGCATTGTCTCATCCATTGATGACACTCTGCTTTAGAACAAGAAGCACGCTCTTTCTTTCTAGAGTCTCTAAGACAACAGGAAACATGAGTGTGCTGAGAACAAAAGAACGGTGTTTCCTACACATATGGACAATATCTAGTCCAACTCTGCTTCTGAAACTGATACAAAGCACTGGTTCTCTAACATCCAATGCTTGTCTGTTAAGATGAGAAATGTGTGAGCTCAGTGAACGATGTAGTTCGTTTGAGCTGAAAAGTGACTGCCCTTACCTGAAACGAAGTCTTGCCTGTAGGAAGACACAGAGTCTGGGATTTAACTCCATTTCTGAAGTGAAACACACAGCATAGTTCTCATCCATGGATCACACTCTGCTTTAGAGCAAGAAGCACGCTCTTGCTTTCTAGAGTATCTAATACAGCAGGAAATCTGATTGTGCCCAGAACAAAAGAATGGTGTTTCCTACACATACGGACTATATGTAGTCCAAATCTTCTTCTGAAACTGATAGAATGCACTGCTCCTCTAACATCCAATGCTTGTCAGTTAAGATGGCAAACGTGTGAGCTTCGTGAAAGATGTAGTTCCTTTGAGCAGAAAAGTGACTGCCCTTACCTGAAACCAAGTCTTGCTTGTAGGGAGACTCAGAGTCTGGGATTTAACTCCATTTCTGAAGTGAAACACACTGCATTGTCTCATCCATTGATGACACTCTGCTTTAGAACAAGAAGCACGCTCTTGCTTTCTAGATTCTCTAAGACAGCCGGAAACGTGAGTGTGCTGAGAACAAAAGAACGGTGTTTCCTACACATACGGACATTATATAGTCCAACTCTTCTTCTGAAACTGATACAAAGCACTGGTCCTCTAACATCCAATGATTGTCTGTTAAGATGAGAAATGTGTGAGCTCAGTGAACGATGTAGTTCGTTTGAGCTGAAAAGTGACTGCCCTTACCTGAAACGAAGTCTTGCCTGTAGGAAGACACAGAGTCTGGGATTTAACTCCATTTCTGAAGGGAAACATACAGCATAGTTCTAATCAGTGGATAACACTCTGCTTTAGAGCAAGAAGCACACTCTTGCTTTCTAGAGTCTCTAAGACAGCAGGAAATCTGAGTGTGCCCAGAACAAAAGGACGGTGTTTCCTACACATACGGACTATATGTAGTCGAAATCTTCTTCTGAAACTGATAGAATGCACTGGTCCTCTAACATCCAATGCTTGTCAGTTAAGATGAGAAACGTGTGAGCTTCGTGAACGATGTAGTTCGTTTGAGCAGAAAAGTGACTGCCCTTACCTGAAACGAATTCTTGCTTGTAGTAAGACACAGAGTCTGGGATTTAAGTCCATTTCTGAAGGGAAACACACAGCATAGTTCTCATCCATGGATCACACTCTGCTTTAGAACAAGAAGCACGCTCTTGCTTTCTAGAGTCTCTAAGACAGCAGGAAACGTGAGTGTGCTGAGAACAAAAGAACGGTGTTTCCTACACATATGGACCATATCTAGTCCAACTCTGCTTCTGAAACTGATACAAAGCACTGGTCCTCTAACATCCAATGCTTGTCTGTTAAGATGAGAAATGTGTGAGCTCAGTGAACGACGTAGTTCGTTTGAGCTGAAAAGTGACTGCCCTTACCTGAAACGAAGTCTTGCTTGTAGGAAGACACAGATCCTGGGATTTAACTCCATTTCTGAAGGGAAACACACAGCATAGTTCTCATCCATGGATCACACTCTGCTTTAGAGCGAGAAGCACACTCTTGCTTTGTAGAGTCTCTAATACAGCAGGAAATCTGAGTGTGCCCGGAACAAAAGAACGGTGTTTCGTACACATATGGACCATATGTAGTCCAAATCTGCTTCTGAAACTGATACAAAGCACTGGTCTTCTAAAATCCAATGCTTGCCTGTTAAGATGAGAAACGTGTGAGCTTCGTGAACGATGTAGTTCCTTTGAGCAGAAAAGTGACTGCCCTTACCTGAAACGAAGTCTTGCTTGTAGGGAGACTCAGAGCCTGGGATTTAACTCCATTTCTGAAGTGAAACACACAGCACTGTCTCATCCATTGATGACACTCTGCTTTAGAACAAGAATCACGCTCTTGCTTTCTAGAGTCTCTAAGACAGCAGGAAACATGAGTGTGCTGAAAACAAAAGAACGGTGTTTCCTACACATACGGACAATATCTAGTCCAACTCTGCTTCTGAAACTGATACAAAGCACTGGTCCTCTAACATCCAATGCTTGTCTGTTAAGATGAGAAACGTGTGAGCTCAGTGAACGATGTAGTTCGTTTGAGCTGAAAAGTGACTGCCCTTACCTGAAACGAAGTCTTGCTTGTAGGAAGACACAGAGCCTGGGATTTAACTCCATTTCTAAAGGGAAACACACAGCATAGTTCTCATCCATGGATCACACTCTGCTTTAGAGCGAGAAGCACACTCTAGCTTTCTAGACTCTCTAATACAGCAGGAAATCTGAGTGTGCCCAGTACAAAAGAACGGTGTTTCCTACACATATGGACCATATCTAGTCCAACTCTTCTTCTGAAACTGATACAAAGCACTGGTCCTCTACCATCCAATGCTTGTCAATTAAGATGAGAAACGTGTGAGCTTCGTGAATGATGTAGTTCATTTGAGCAGAAAAGTGACTGCCCTTACCTGAAACGAAGTATTGCTTGTAGTAAGACACAGAGCCTGGGATTTAAGTCCATTTCTGAAGTGTAACACACAGCATAGTTCTCATCCATGGATCACACTCTGCTTTAGAGCAAGAAGCACGCTCTTGCTTTCTAGAGTATCTAATACAGCAGGAAATCTGATTGTGCCCAGAACAAAAGACCGGTGTTTCCTACACATATGGAAAATATCTAGTCCAACTCTTCTTCTGAAACTGATACAAAGCACTGGTCCTCTACCATCCAATGTTTGTCAATTAAGATGAGAAACGTGTGAGCTTCGTGAATGATGTAGTTCATTTGAGCAGAAAAGTGACTGCCCTTACCTGAAACCAAGTCTTGCTTGTAGGGAGACTCAGAGCCTGGGATTTAACTCCATTTCTGAAGTGAAACACACTGCATTGTCTCATCCATTGATGACACTCTGCTTTAGAACAAGAAGCACGCTCTTTCTTTCTAGAGTCTCTAAGACAACAGGAAACATGAGTGTGCTGAGAACAAAAGAACGGTGTTTCCTACACATATGGACAATATCTAGTCCAACTCTGCTTCTGAAACTGATACAAAGCACTGGTTCTCTAACATCCAATGCTTGTCTGTTAAGATGAGAAATGTGTGAGCTCAGTGAACGATGTAGTTCGTTTGAGCTGAAAAGTGACTGCCCTTACCTGAAACGAAGTCTTGCCTGTAGGAAGACACAGAGTCTGGGATTTAACTCCATTTCTGAAGTGAAACACACAGCATAGTTCTCATCCATGGATCACACTCTGCTTTAGAGCAAGAAGCACGCTCTTGCTTTCTAGAGTATCTAATACAGCAGGAAATCTGATTGTGCCCAGAACAAAAGAACGGTGTTTCCTACACATATGGACTATATGTAGTCGAAATCTTCTTCTGAAACTGATAGAATGCACTGCTCCTCTAACATCCAATGCTTGTCAGTTAAGATGGCAAACGTGTGAGCTTCGTGAAAGATGTAGTTCCTTTGAGCAGAAAAGTGACTGCCCTTACCTGAAACCAAGTCTTGCTTGTAGGGAGACTCAGAGTCTGGGATTTAACTCCATTTCTGAAGTGAAACACACTGCATTGTCTCATCCATTGATGACACTCTGCTTTAGAACAAGAAGCACGCTCTTGCTTTCTAGATTCTCTAAGACAGCCGGAAACGTGAGTGTGCTGAGAACAAAAGAACGGTGTTTCCTACACATACGGACATTATATAGTCCAACTCTGCTTCTGAAACTGATACAAAGCACAGGTCCTCTAACATCCAATGATTGTCTGTTAAGATGAGAAATGTGTGAGCTCAGTGAACGATGTAGTTCTTTTGAGCTGAAAAGTGACTGCCCTTACCTGAAACGAAGTCTTGCCTGTAGGAAGACACAGAGTCTGGGATTTAACTCCATTTCTGAAGGGAAACATACAGCATAGTTCTAATCAGTGGATAACACTCTGCTTTAGAGCAAGAAGCACGCTCTTGCTTTCTAGAGTCTCTAATAGAGCAGGAAATCTGATTGTGCCCAGAACAAAAGAACGGTGTTTCCTACACATATGGACTATATGTAGTCCAAATCTTGTTCTGAAACTGATACAATGCACTGGTCCTCTGACATCCAATGCTTGTCTGTTAAGATGAGAAACGTGTGATCTCAGTGAACGATGTAGTTCGTTTGAGCTGAAAAGTGACTTCCCTTACCTGAAACGAAGTCTTGCCTGTAGGAAGACACAGTGCATGGGATTTAACTCCATTTCTGAAGTGAAACACACAGCATTGTCTCATCCATTGATCACACTCTGCTTTAGAACAAGAAGCACGCTATTGCTTTCTAGATTCTCTAAGACAGCAGGAAATCTGAGTGTGCTCAGAACAAAAGAACCGTGTTTCCTACACATATGGACCATATCTAGTCCAACTCTTCTTCTGAAACTGATACAAAGCACTGACCATCTAACATCCAATGCTTGTCAATTAAGATGAGAAACGTGTGAGCTTCGTGAATGATGTAGTTCGTTTGAGCAGAAAAGTGACTGCCCTTACCTGAAACGAAGTCTTGCTTGTAGTAAGACACAGAGCCTGGGATTTAAGTCCATTTCTGAAGGGAAACACACAGCATAGTTCTCATCCATGGATCACACTCTGCTTTAGAGCGAGAAGCACACTCTTGCTTTGTAGAGTCTCTAATACAGCAGGAAATCTGAGTGTGCCCGGAACAAAAGAACGGTGTTTCCTACACATATGGACCATATGTAGTCCAAATCTGCTTCTGAAACTGATACAAAGCACTGACCATCTAACATCCAATGCTTGTCAGTTAAGATGAGAACGTTTCAGCTTCATGAACGATGTAGTTCGTTTAGCATAAAAGTGACTGCCCTTACCTGAAACGAAGTCTTGCCTCTAGGAAGAATCAGAGCCTGGGATTTAACTCCATTTCTGAAGTCAAGCACACAGCATAGTTCTCATCCATGGATCACACTCTGCTTTAGAGCAACAAGCACACTCTTGCTTTCTAGAGTCTCTAAGACAGCAGGAAATCTGAGTGTGCCCAGAACAAAAAACGGTCTTTCCTACACATACGGACTATATGTAGTCCAAATCTTCTTCTGAAACTGATAGAATGCACTGGTCCTCTAACATCCAGTGCTTGTCAGTTAAGATGAGAAACGTGTGAGCTTTGTGAATGATGTAGTTCGTTTGAGCTGAAAAGTGACTGCCCTTACCTGAAACGATGTCTTGCTTGTAGTAAGACACAGAGCCTGGGATTTAAGTCCATTTCTGAAGGGAAACACACAGCATAGTTCTCATCCATGGATCACACTCTGCTTTAGAACAAGAAGCACGCTATTGCTTTCTAGATTCTCTAGGACAGCAGGAAATCTGAGTGTGCCCAGAACAAAAGAACGGTGTTTCCTACACATATAGACCATATCTAGTCCAACTCTTCTTCTGAAACTGATACAAATCACTGGTCCTATAACATCGAATGCTTGTCAATTAAGATGAGAAACGTGTGAGCTTCGTGAATGATGTAGTTCATTTGAGCAGAAAAGTGACTGCCCTTACCTGAAACGAAGTCTTGCTTGTAGTAAGACACAGAGCCTGGTATTTAAGTCCATTTCTGAAGGGAAACACACAGCATAGTTCTCATCCATGGATCACACTCTGCTTTAGAGCGAGAAGCACACTCTTGCTTTGTAGAGTCTCTAATACAGCAGGAAATCTGAGTGTGCCCGGAACAAAAGAACGGTGTTTCCTACACTTATGGACCATATGTAGTCCAAATCTGCTTCTGAAACTGATACAAAGCACTGACCATCTAACATCCATTGCTTGTCAGTTAAGATGAGAAACATGTGAGCTTCATGAACGATATAGTTCGTTTGAGTAGAAAAGTGACTGCCCTTACCTGAAACGAAGTCTTGCCTGTAGGAAGACTCAGAGCCTGGGATTTAACTCCATTTCTGAAGTGAAGCACACAGCATAGTTCTCATCCATGGATCAAACTCTGCTTTAGAGCAAGAAGCACACTCTTGCTTTCTAGAGTCTCTAAGACAGCAGGAAATCTGATTGTGCCCAGAACAAAAGAACGGTGTTTCCTACACATACGGACTATATGTAGTCCAAATCTTCTTCTGAAACTGATAGAATGCACTGGTCCTCTAACATCCAGTGCTTGTCAGTTAAGATGAGAAACGTGTGAGCTTTGTGAATGATGTAGTTCCTTTGAACTGAAAAGTGACTGCCCTTACCTGAAACGAAGTCTTGCTTGTAGTAAGACACAGAGCCTGGGATTTAAGTCCATTTCTGAAGGGAAACACACAGCATAGTTCTCATCCATGGATCACACTCTGCTTTAGAGCGAGAAGCACACTCTAGCTTTCTAGACTCTCTAATACAGCAGGAAATCTGAGTGTGCCCAGAACAAAAGAACAGTGTTTCCTACACATATGGACCATATGTAGTCCAAATCTGCTTCTGAAACTGATACGAAGCACTGACCCTCTAACATCCAATGCTTGTCAGTTAAGATGAGAAATGTGTGAGCTTCGTGAACGATGTAGTTAGTTTGAGCAGAAAAGTGACTGCCCTTACCTGAATTTAAGTCTTGCTTGTAGGAAGACTCAGAGCCTGGGATTTAACTCCATTTCTGAAGTAAAACACACAGCAGTGTAATCATCCATTGATCACACTCTGCTTTAGAGCAAGAAGCACGCTCTTGCTTTCTAGAATTTCTAATACAGCAGGAAATCTGAGTGTGCCCAGAACAAAAGAACGGTGTTTCCTACACATATGGACCATATCTCGTCCAACTCTGCTTCTGAAACTGATACAAAGCACTGGTCCTCTACCATCCAATGCTTGTCAATTAAGATGAGAAACATGTGAGCTTCGTGAATGATGTAGTTCATTTGAGCAGAAAAGTGACTGCCATTACCTGAAAGGAAGCCTTGCTTGTAGTAAGACACAGAGCCTGGGATTTAAGTCCATTTCTGAAGTGAAACACACAGCATAGTTCTCATCCATGGATCACACTCTGCTTTAGAGCAAGAAGCACGCTCTTGCTTTCTAGAATATCTAATAAAGCAGGAAATCTGATTGTGCCCAGAACAAAAGAACGGTGTTTCCTACACATACGGATTATATGTAGTCCAAATCTTCTTCTGAAACTGATACAATGCACTGCTCCTCTAACATCCAATGCTTGTCAGTTAAGATGAGAAACGTGTGAGCTTCGTGAAAGATGTAGTTCCTTTGAGCAGAAAAGTGACTGCCCTTACCTGAAATGAAGTCTTGCCTGTAGGAAGACTCAGACCCTGGGATTTAACTCCATTTCTGAAGTGAAGCACACAGCATAGTTCTCATAAATGGATCACACTCTGATTTAGAGCGAGAAGCACGCTCTTGCTTTCTAAAGTCTCTAAGACAGCAGGAAACGTGAGTGTGCTGAGAAGAAAAGAACGGTGTTTCTTACACATACGGACCATATCTTGTCCAACTCTGCTTCTGAAACTGATACAAAGCACTGGTCGTCTAACATCCAATGCTTGTCTGTTAAGATGAGAAACGTGTGAGCTCAGTGAACGATGTAGTTCTTTTGAGCTGAAAAGTGACTGCCCTTACCTGAAACGAAGTCTTGCCTGTAGGAAGACACAGAGCCTGGGATTTAACTCCATTTCTGAAGTGAAACACACAGCATTGTCTCATCCATTGATCACACTCTGCTTTAGAACAAGAAGCACGCTATTGCTTTCTAGATTCTCTAAGACAGCAGTAAATCTGAGTGTGCCCAGAACAAAAGAACGGTGTTTCCTACACATATGGACCATATCTAGTCCAACTCTTCTTCTGAAACTGATACAAAGCACTGGTCCTCTAACATCCAATGCTGTCAATTAAGATGAGAAACGTGTGAGCTTCGTGAATAATGTAGTTCATTTGAGCAGAAAAGTGACTGCCCTTACCTGAAACGAAGTCTTGTTTGTAGTAAGACACAGAGACTGGGATTTAAGTCCATTTCTGAAGGGAAACACACAGCATAGTTCTCATCCATGGATCACACTCTGCTTTAGAGCGAGAAGCACACTCTTGCGTTGTAGAGTCTCTAATACAGCAGGAAATCTGAGTGTGCCCGGAACAAAAGAACGGTGTTTCCTACACATATGGACCATATGTAGTCCTAATCTGCTTCTGAAACTGATACAAAGCACTGACCATCTAACATCCAATGCTTGTCAATTAAGATGAGAAACGTGTGAGCTTCATGAAGGATGTAGTTCGTTTGAGCAGAAAAGTGACTGCCCTTACCTGAAATGAAGTCTTGCCTGTAGGAAGACTCAGACCCTGGGATTTAACTCCATTTCTGAAGTGAAGCACACAGCATAGTTCTCATCCATGGATCACACTCTACTTTAGAGCAAGAAGCACACTCTTGCTTTCTAGAGTCTCTAAGACAGCAGGAAATCTGAGTGTGCCCAGAACAAAAGAACGGTGTTTCCTACACATACGGACTATATGCATTCCAAATCTTCTTCTGAAACTGATAGAATGCACTGGTCCTCTAACATCCAGTGCTTGTCAGTTAAGATGAGAAACGTGTGAGCTCAGTGAACAATGTAGTTCTTTTGAGCTGAAAAGTGACTGCCCTTACCTGAAACGAAGTCTTGCCTGTAGGAAGACACAGAGCCTGGGATTTAACTCCATTTCTGAAGTGAAACACACAGCATTGTCTCATCCATTGATCACACTCTGCTTTAGAACAAGAAGCACGCTATTGCTTTCTAGATTCTCTAAGACAGCAGTAAATCTGAGTGTGCCCAGAACAAAAGAACGGTGTTTCCTACACATATGGACCATATCTAGTCCAACTCTTCTTCTGAAACTGATACAAAGCACTGGTCCTCTAACATCCAATGCTGTCAATTAAGATGAGAAACGTGTGAGCTTCGTGAATAATGTAGTTCATTTGAGCAGAAAAGTGACTGCCCTTACCTGAAACGAAGTCTTGCTTGTAGTAAGACACAGAGCCTGGGATTTAAGTCCATTTCAGAAGGGAAACACACAGCATAGTTCTCATCCATGGATCACACTCTGCTTTAGAGCGAGAAGCACACTCTTGCTTTCTAGAGTCTCTAAGACAGCAGGAAATCTGAGTGTGCCCAGAACAAAAGAACGGTGTTTACTACACATACGGACTATATGCTGTCCAAATCTTCTTCTGAAACTGATAGAATGCACTGGTCCTCTAACATCCAGTGCTTGTCAGTTAAGATGAGAAACGTGTGAGCTTTGTGAATGATGTAGTTCCTTTGAACTGATAAGTGACTGCCCTTACCTGAAATGAAGTCTTGCTTGTAGTAAGACCCAGAGCCTGGGATTTAAGTCCATTTCTGAAGGGAAACACACAGCATAGTTCTCATCCATGGATCACACTCTGCTTTAGAGGGAGAAGCACACTCTAGCTTTCTAGACTCTCTAATACAGCAGGAAATCTGAGTGTGCCCAGAACAAAAGAACGGTGTTTCCTACACATATGGACCATATGTAGTCCAAATCTGCTTCTGAAACTGATACAAAGCACTGACCCTCTAACATCCAATGCTTGTCAGTTAAGATGAGAAATGTGTGAGCTTCGTGAACGATGTAGTTAGTTTGAGCAGAAAAGTGACAGCCCTTACCTGAATTTAAGTCTTGCTTGTAGTAAGACTCAGAGCCTGGGATTTAACTCCATTTCTGAAGTAAAGCACACAGCAGTGTAATCATCCATTGATCACACTCTGCTTTAGAACAACAATCACGCTCTTGCTTTCTAGAGTCTCTAAGACAGCAGGAAACGTGAGTGTGCTGAGAACAAAAGAACGGTTTTTCCTACACATACGGACAATATCTAGTCCAACTCTGCTTCTGAAACTGATACAAAGCACTGGTCCTCTAACATCCAATGCTTGTCTGTTAAGATGAGAAATGTGTGAGCTCAGTGAAAGATGTAGTTCGTTTGAGCTGAAAAGTGACTGCCCTTACATGAAACGAAGTCTTGCCTGTAGGAAGAAACAGAGTCTGGGATTTAACTCCATTTCTGAAGGGAAACATACAGCATAGTTCTCATCAATGGATCACACTCTGCTTTAGAGCAAGAAGCACGGTCTTGCTTTCTAGAGTCTCTAATAGAGCAGGAAATCTGATTGTGCCTAGAACAAAAGAATGGTGTTTCCGACACATACGGACTATATGTAGTCCAAATCTTCTTCTGAAATTGACACAATGCACTGGTCCTCTAACATCCAATGCTTGTCTGTTAAGATGAGAAACGTGTGAGCTCAATGAACGATGCAGTTCGTTTGAGCTGAAAAGTGACTGCCCTTACCTGAAACGAAGTCTTGCTTGTAGGAAGACACAGAGCCTGGGATTTAACTCCATTTCTGAAGGGAAACACACAGCATAGTTCTCATCCATGGATCACACTCTGCTTTAGAGCGAGAAGCACACTCTTGCTTTGTAGAGTCTCTAATACAGCAGGAAATCTGAGTGTGCCCAGAACAAAAGAACGGTGTTTCCTACACATACGGACTATATGTAGTCCAAATATTCTTCTGAAACTGATGCAATGCACTGGTCCTCTAACATCCAATGCTTGTCAGTTAAGATGAGAAACGTGTGAGCTTCGTGAACGATGTAGTTCCTTTGAGCAGAAAAGTGACTGCCCTTTCCTGAAATGAAGTCTTGCTTGTATGGAGACTCAGAGCCTGGGATTTAACTCCATTTCTGAAGTGAAACACACAGCATTGTCTCATCCATTGATGACACTCTGCTTTAGAACAAGAATCACGCTCTTGCTTTCTAGAGTCTCTAAGACAGCAGGAAACGTGAGTGTGCTGAGAACAAAAGAACGGTGTTTCCTACACATACGGACAATATCTAGTCCAACTCTGCTTCTGAAACTGATACAAAGCACTGGTCCTCTAACATCCAATGCTTGTCTGTTAAGAAGAGAAATGTGTGAGCTCAGTGAACGATGTAGTTCGTTTGAGCTGAAAAGTGACTGCCCTTACCGGAAACGAAGTCTTGCCTGTAGGAAGACTCAGAGCCTGGGATTTAACTCCATTTCTGAAGTGAAGCACACAGCATAGTTCTCATCCATGGATCACACTCTGATTTAGAGCAAGAAGCACACTCTTGCTTTCTAGAGTCTCTAAGACAGCAGGAAATCTGAGTGTGCCCAGAACAAAAGAACGGTCTTTCCTACACATACGGACTATATGTAGTCCAAATCTTCTTCTGAAACTGATACAATGCACTGGTCCTCTAACATCCAGTGCTTGTCAGTTAAGATGAGAACCGTGTGAGCTTTGTGAATGATGTAGTTCCTTTGAACTGAAAAGTGACTGCCCTTACCTGAAACGAAGTCTTGCTTGTAGTAAGACACAGAGCCTGGGATTTAAGTCCATTTCTGAAGGGAAACACACAGCATAGTTCTCATCCATGGATCACACTCTGCTTTAGAGCGAGAAGCACGCTCTTGCTTTCTAGAATTTCTAATACAGCAGGAAATCTGAGTGTGCCCAAAACAATGAACGGTGTTTCCTACACATATGGAAAATATCTATTCCAACTCTTCTTCTGAAACTGATACAAAGCACTGGTCCTCTACCATCCAATGTTTGTCAATTAAGATGAGAAACGTGTGAGCTTCGTGAATGATGTAGTTCATTTGAGCAGAAAAGTGACTGCCCTTACCTGAAACGAAGTCTTGCTTGTAGTAAGACACAGAGCCTGGGATTTAAGTCCATTTCTGAAGTGAAACACACAGCATAGTTCTCATCCATGGATCACACTCTGCTTTAGAGCAAGAAGCACGCTCTTGCTTTCTAGAGTATCTAATACAGCAGGAAATCTGATTGTGCCCAGAACAAAAGAACGGTGTTTCCTACACATACGGACTATATGTAGTCCAAATCTTCTTCTGAAACTGATACAATGCACTGGTCCTCTAACATCCAATGCTTGTCAGTTAAGATGAGAAACGTGTGAGCTTCGTGAATGATGTAGTTCCTTTGAGCAGAAAAGTGACTGCCCTTACCTGAAACGAAGTCTTGCTTGTAGGGAGACTCAGAGCCTGGGATTTAACTCCATTTCTGAAGGGAAACACACAGCATAGTTCTCATCCATGGATCACACTCTGCTTTAGAACAAGAAGCACGCTCTTGCTTTCTAAAGTCTCTAAGACAGCAGGAAACGTGAGTGTGCTGAGAATAAAAGAACGGTGTTTCTTACACATACGGATCATATCTAGTCCAACTCTGCTTCTGAAACTGATACAAAGCACTGGTCCTCTAACATCCAATGCTTGTCAGTTAAGATGAGAAACGTGTGAGCTTCGTGAACGATGTAGTTCCTTTGAGCAGAAAAGTGACTGCCCATACCTGAAACGAAGTCTTGCTTGTAGGGAGACTCAGAGCCTGGGATTTAACTCCATTTCTGAAGGGAAACACACAGCATAGTTCTCATCCATGGATCACACTCTGCTTTAGAACAAGAAGCACGCTATTGCTTTCTAGATTCTCTAAGACAGCAGGAAATCTGAGTGTGCCCAGAACAAAAGAACAGTGTTTCCTACACATATGGACCATATCTAGTCCAACTCTTCTTTTGAAACTGATACAAAGCACTGGTCCTCTAACATCCAATGCTTGTCTGTTAAGATGAGAAATGTGTGAGCTCAGAGAATGATGTAGTTCATTTGACCTGAAAAGTGACTGCCCTTACCTGAAACGAAGTCTTGCTTGTAGGAAGACACAGAGCCTGGGATTTAAGTCCATTTCTGAAGGGAAACATACAGCATAGTTCTCATCAATGGATCACACTCTGCTTTAGAGCAAGAAGCACACTCTTGCTTTCTAGAGTCTCTAATAGAGCAGGAAATCTGATTGTGCCCAGAACAAAAGAACGGTGTTTCCGACACATACGGACTATATGTAGTCCAAATCTTCTTCTGAAACTGATACAAAGCACTGGTCCTCTAACATCCAATGCTTGTCTGTTAAGATGAGAACCGTGTGAGCTTTGTGAATGATGTAGTTCCTTTGAACTGAAAAGTGACTGCCCTTACCTGAAACGAAGTCTTGCTTGTAGTAAGACACAGAGCCTGGGATTTAAGTCCATTTCTGAAGGGAAACACACAGCATAGTTCTCATCCATGGATCACACTCTGCTTTAGAGCGAGAAGCACGCTCTTGCTTTCTAGAATTTCTAATACAGCAGGAAATCTGAGTGTGCCCAAAACAATGAACGGTGTTTCCTACACATATGGAAAATATCTATTCCAACACTTCTTCTGAAACTGATACAAAGCACTGGTCCTCTACCATCCAATGTTTGTCAATTAAGATGAGAAACGTGTGAGCTTCGTGAATGATGTAGTTCATTTGAGCAGAAAAGTGACTGCCCTTACCTGAAACGAAGTCTTGCTTGTAGTAAGACACAGAGCCTGGGATTTAAGTCCATTTCTGAAGGGAAACACACAGCATAGTTCTCATCCATGGATCACACTCTGCTTTAGAGGAAGAAGCACGCTCTTGCTTTCTAGAGTATCTAATACAGCAGGAAATCTGATTGTGCCCAGAACAAAAGAACGGTGTTTCCTACACATACGGACTATATGTAGTCCAAATCTTCTTCTGAAACTGATACAATGCACTGGTCCTCTAACATCCAATGCTTGTCAGTTAAGATGAGAAACGTGTGAGCTTCGTGAACGATGTAGTTCCTTTGAGCAGAAAAGTGACTGCCCTTACCTGAAACGAAGTCTTGCTTGTAGGGAGACTCAGAGCCTGGGATTTAACTCCATTTCTGAAGGGAAACACACAGCATAGTTCTCATCCATGGATCACACTCTGCTTTAGAACAAGAAGCACGCTCTTGCTTTCTAAAGTCTCTAAGACAGCAGGAAACGTGAGTGTGCTGAGAAGAAAAGAACGGTGTTTCTTACACATACGGATCATATCTAGTCCAACTCTGCTTCTGAAACTGATACAAAGCACTGGTCCTCTAACATCCAATGCTTGTCAGTTAAGATGAGAAACGTGTGAGCTTCGTGAACGATGTAGTTCCTTTGAGCAGAAAAGTGACTGCCCATACCTGAAACGAAGTCTTGCTTGTAGGGAGACTCAGAGCCTGGGATTTAACTCCATTTCTGAAGGGAAACACACAGCATAGTTCTCATCCATGGATCACACTCTGCTTTAGAACAAGAAGCACGCTATTGCTTTCTAGATTCTCTAAGACAGCAGGAAATCTGAGTGTGCCCAGAACAAAAGAACAGTGTTTCCTACACATATGGACCATATCTAGTCCAACTCTTCTTTTGAAACTGATACAAAGCACTGGTCCTCTAACATCCAATGCTTGTCTGTTAAGATGAGAAATGTGTGAGCTCAGAGAATGATGTAGTTCATTTGACCTGAAAAGTGACTGCCCTTACCTGAAACGAAGTCTTGCTTGTAGGAAGACACAGAGCCTGGGATTTAAGTCCATTTCTGAAGGGAAACATACAGCATAGTTCTCATCAATGGATCACACTCTGCTTTAGAGCAAGAAGCACACTCTTGCTTTCTAGAGTCTCTAATAGAGCAGGAAATCTGATTGTGCCCAGAACAAAAGAACGGTGTTTCCGACACATACGGACTATATGTAGTCCAAATCTTCTTCTGAAACTGATACAAAGCACTGGTCCTCTAACATCCAATGCTTGTCTGTTAAGATGAGAACCGTGTGAGCTTTGTGAATGATGTAGTTCCTTTGAACTGAAAAGTGACTGCCCTTACCTGAAACGAAGTCTTGCTTGTAGTAAGACACAGAGCCTGGGATTTAAGTCCATTTCTGAAGGGAAACACACAGCATAGTTCTCATCCATGGATCACACTCTGCTTTAGAGCGAGAAGCACGCTCTTGCTTTCTAGAATTTCTAATACAGCAGGAAATCTGAGTGTGCCCAAAACAATGAACGGTGTTTCCTACACATATGGAAAATATCTATTCCAACTCTTCTTCTGAAACTGATACAAAGCACTGGTCCTCTACCATCCAATGTTTGTCAATTAAGATGAGAAACGTGTGAGCTTCGTGAATGATGTAGTTCATTTGAGCAGAAAAGTGACTGCCCTTACCTGAAACGAAGTCTTGCTTGTAGTAAGACACAGAGCCTGGGATTTAAGTCCATTTCTGAAGGGAAACACACAGCATAGTTCTCATCCATGGATCACACTCTGCTTTAGAGCAAGAAGCACGCTCTTGCTTTCTAGAGTATCTAATACAGCAGGAAATCTGATTGTGCCCAGAACAAAAGAACGGTGTTTCCTACACATACGGACTATATGTAGTCCAAATCTTCTTCTGAAACTGATACAATGCACTGGTCCTCTAACATCCAATGCTTGTCAGTTAAGATGAGAAACGTGTGAGCTTCGTGAACGATGTAGTTCCTTTGAGCAGAAAAGTGACTGCCCTTACCTGAAACGAAGTCTTGCTTGTAGGGAGACTCAGAGCCTGGGATTTAACTCCATTTCTGAAGGGAAACACACAGCATAGTTCTCATCCATGGATCACACTCTGCTTTAGAACAAGAAGCACGCTCTTGCTTTCTAAAGTCTCTAAGACAGCAGGAAACGTGAGTGTGCTGAGAAGAAAAGAACGGTGTTTCTTACACATACGGATCATATCTAGTCCAACTCTGCTTCTGAAACTGATACAAAGCACTGGTCCTCTAACATCCAATGCTTGTCAGTTAAGATGAGAAACGTGTGAGCTTCGTGAACGATGTAGTTCCTTTGAGCAGAAAAGTGACTGCCCATACCTGAAACGAAGTCTTGCTTGTAGGGAGACTCAGAGCCTGGGATTTAACTCCATTTCTGAAGGGAAACACACAGCATAGTTCTCATCCATGGATCACACTCTGCTTTAGAACAAGAAGCACGCTATTGCTTTCTAGATTCTCTAAGACAGCAGGAAATCTGAGTGTGCCCAGAACAAAAGAACAGTGTTTCCTACACATATGGACCATATCTAGTCCAACTCTTCTTTTGAAACTGATACAAAGCACTGGTCCTCTAACATCCAATGCTTGTCTGTTAAGATGAGAACCGTGTGAGCTTTGTGAATGATGTAGTTCCTTTGAACTGAAAAGTGACTGCCCTTACCTGAAACGAAGTCTTGCTTGTAGTAAGACACAGAGCCTGGGATTTAAGTCCATTTCTGAAGGGAAACACACAGCATAGTTCTCATCCATGGATCACACTCTGCTTTAGAGCGAGAAGCACGCTCTTGCTTTCTAGAATTTCTAATACAGCAGGAAATCTGAGTGTGCCCAAAACAATGAACGGTGTTTCCTACACATATGGAAAATATCTATTCCAACACTTCTTCTGAAACTGATACAAAGCACTGGTCCTCTACCATCCAATGTTTGTCAATTAAGATGAGAAACGTGTGAGCTTCGTGAATGATGTAGTTCATTTGAGCAGAAAAGTGACTGCCCTTACCTGAAACGAAGTCTTGCTTGTAGTAAGACACAGAGCCTGGGATTTAAGTCCATTTCTGAAGTGAAACACACAGCATAGTTCTCATCCATGGATCACACTCTGCTTTAGAGCAAGAAGCACGCTCTTGCTTTCTAGAGTATCTAATACAGCAGGAAATCTGATTGTGCCCAGAACAAAAGAACGGTGTTTCCTACACATACGGACTATATGTAGTCCAAATCTTCTTCTGAAACTGATACAATGCACTGGTCCTCTAACATCCAATGCTTGTCAGTTAAGATGAGAAACGTGTGAGCTTCGGGAACGATGTAGTTCCTTTGAGCAGAAAAGTGACTGCCCTTACCTGAAACGAAGTCTTGCTTGTAGGGAGACTCAGAGCCTGGGATTTAACTCCATTTCTGAAGGGAAACACACAGCATAGTTCTCATCCATGGATCACACTCTGCTTTAGAACAAGAAGCACGCTCTTGCTTTCTAAAGTCTCTAAGACAGCAGGAAACGTGAGTGTGCTGAGAAGAAAAGAACGGTGTTTCTTACACATACGGATCATATCTAGTCCAACTCTGCTTCTGAAACTGATACAAAGCACTGGTCCTCTAACATCCAATGCTTGTCAGTTAAGATGAGAAACGTGTGAGCTTCGTGAACGATGTAGTTCCTTTGAGCAGAAAAGTGACTGCCCATACCTGAAACGAAGTCTTGCTTGTAGGGAGACTCAGAGCCTGGGATTTAACTCCATTTCTGAAGGGAAACACACAGCATAGTTCTCATCCATGGATCACACTCTGCTTTAGAACAAGAAGCACGCTATTGCTTTCTAGATTCTCTAAGACAGCAGGAAATCTGAGTGTGCCCAGAACAAAAGAACAGTGTTTCCTACACATATGGACCATATCTAGTCCAACTCTTCTTTTGAAACTGATACAAAGCACTGGTCCTCTAACATCCAATGCTTGTCTGTTAAGATGAGAAATGTGTGAGCTCAGAGAATGATGTAGTTCATTTGACCTGAAAAGTGACTGCCCTTACCTGAAACGAAGTCTTGCTTGTAGGAAGACACAGAGCCTGGGATTTAAGTCCATTTCTGAAGGGAAACATACAGCATAGTTCTCATCAATGGATCACACTCTGCTTTAGAGCAAGAAGCACACTCTTGCTTTCTAGAGTCTCTAATAGAGCAGGAAATCTGATTGTGCCCAGAACAAAAGAACGGTGTTTCCGACACATACGGACTATATGTAGTCCAAATCTTCTTCTGAAACTGATACAAAGCACTGGTCCTCTAACATCCAATGCTTGTCTGTTAAGATGAGAACCGTGTGAGCTTTGTGAATGATGTAGTTCCTTTGAACTGAAAAGTGACTGCCCTTACCTGAAACGAAGTCTTGCTTGTAGTAAGACACAGAGCCTGGGATTTAAGTCCATTTCTGAAGGGAAACACACAGCATAGTTCTCATCCATGGATCACACTCTGCTTTAGAGCGAGAAGCACGCTCTTGCTTTCTAGAATTTCTAATACAGCAGGAAATCTGAGTGTGCCCAAAACAATGAACGGTGTTTCCTACACATATGGAAAATATCTATTCCAACTCTTCTTCTGAAACTGATACAAAGCACTGGTCCTCTACCATCCAATGTTTGTCAATTAAGATGAGAAACGTGTGAGCTTCGTGAATGATGTAGTTCATTTGAGCAGAAAAGTGACTGCCCTTACCTGAAACGAAGTCTTGCTTGTAGTAAGACACAGAGCCTGGGATTTAAGTCCATTTCTGAAGTGAAACACACAGCATAGTTCTCATCCATGGATCACACTCTGCTTTAGAGCAAGAAGCACGCTCTTGCTTTCTAGAGTATCTAATACAGCAGGAAATCTGATTGTGCCCAGAACAAAAGAACGGTGTTTCCTACACATACGGACTATATGTAGTCCAAATCTTCTTCTGAAACTGATACAATGCACTGGTCCTCTAACATCCAATGCTTGTCAGTTAAGATGAGAAACGTGTGAGCTTCGTGAACGATGTAGTTCCTTTGAGCAGAAAAGTGACTGCCCTTACCTGAAACGAAGTCTTGCTTGTAGGGAGACTCAGAGCCTGGGATTTAACTCCATTTCTGAAGGGAAACACACAGCATAGTTCTCATCCATGGATCACACTCTGCTTTAGAACAAGAAGCACGCTCTTGCTTTCTAAAGTCTCTAAGACAGCAGGAAACGTGAGTGTGCTGAGAAGAAAAGAACGGTGTTTCTTACACATACGGATCATATCTAGTCCAACTCTGCTTCTGAAACTGATACAAAGCACTGGTCCTCTAACATCCAATGCTTGTCAGTTAAGATGAGAAACGTGTGAGCTTCGTGAACGATGTAGTTCCTTTGAGCAGAAAAGTGACTGCCCATACCTGAAACGAAGTCTTGCTTGTAGGGAGACTCAGAGCCTGGGATTTAACTCCATTTCTGAAGGGAAACACACAGCATAGTTCTCATCCATGGATCACACTCTGCTTTAGAACAAGAAGCACGCTATTGCTTTCTAGATTCTCTAAGACAGCAGGAAATCTGAGTGTGCCCAGAACAAAAGAACAGTGTTTCCTACACATATGGACCATATCTAGTCCAACTCTTCTTTTGAAACTGATACAAAGCACTGGTCCTCTAACATCCAATGCTTGTCTGTTAAGATGAGAAATGTGTGAGCTCAGAGAATGATGTAGTTCATTTGACCTGAAAAGTGACTGCCCTTACCTGAAACGAAGTCTTGCTTGTAGGAAGACACAGAGCCTGGGATTTAAGTCCATTTCTGAAGGGAAACATACAGCATAGTTCTCATCAATGGATCACACTCTGCTTTAGAGCAAGAAGCACACTCTTGCTTTCTAGAGTCTCTAATAGAGCAGGAAATCTGATTGTGCCCAGAACAAAAGAACGGTGTTTCCGACACATACGGACTATATGTAGTCCAAATCTTCTTCTGAAACTGATACAAAGCACTGGTCCTCTAACATCCAATGCTTGTCTGTTAAGATGAGAACCGTGTGAGCTTTGTGAATGATGTAGTTCCTTTGAACTGAAAAGTGACTGCCCTTACCTGAAACGAAGTCTTGCTTGTAGTAAGACACAGAGCCTGGGATTTAAGTCCATTTCTGAAGGGAAACACACAGCATAGTTCTCATCCATGGATCACACTCTGCTTTAGAGCGAGAAGCACGCTCTTGCTTTCTAGAATTTCTAATACAGCAGGAAATCTGAGTGTGCCCAAAACAATGAACGGTGTTTCCTACACATATGGAAAATATCTATTCCAACTCTTCTT
The DNA here is from genome assembly GCA_949786385.1 of Onychomys leucogaster. Lineage (NCBI taxonomy): Eukaryota > Metazoa > Chordata > Mammalia > Rodentia > Cricetidae > Onychomys > Onychomys leucogaster. Next base: position 4,130,315 of record CATKUP010000029.1, read on the forward strand.
CTGAAACTGATACAAAGCACTGGTCCTCTACCATCCAATGTTTGTCAATTAAGATGAGAAACGTGTGAGCTTCGTGAATGATGTAGTTCATTTGAGCAGAAAAGTGACTGCCCTTACCTGAAACGAAGTCTTGCTTGTAGTAAGACACAGAGCCTGGGATTTAAGTCCATTTCTGAAGGGAAACACACAGCATAGTTCTCATCCATGGATCACACTCTGCTTTAGAGCAAGAAGCACGCTCTTGCTTTCTAGAGTATCTAATACAGCAGGAAATCTGATTGTGCCCAGAACAAAAGAACGGTGTTTCCTACACATACGGACTATATGTAGTCCAAATCTTCTTCTGAAACTGATACAATGCACTGGTCCTCTAACATCCAATGCTTGTCAGTTAAGATGAGAAACGTGTGAGCTTCGTGAACGATGTAGTTCCTTTGAGCAGAAAAGTGACTGCCCTTACCTGAAACGAAGTCTTGCTTGTAGGGAGACTCAGAGCCTGGGATTTAACTCCATTTCTGAAGGGAAACACACAGCATAGTTCTCATCCATGGATCACACTCTGCTTTAGAACAAGAAGCACGCTCTTGCTTTCTAAAGTCTCTAAGACAGCAGGAAACGTGAGTGTGCTGAGAAGAAAAGAACGGTGTTTCTTACACATACGGATCATATCTAGTCCAACTCTGCTTCTGAAACTGATACAAAGCACTGGTCCTCTAACATCCAATGCTTGTCAGTTAAGATGAGAAACGTGTGAGCTTCGTGAACGATGTAGTTCCTTTGAGCAGAAAAGTGACTGCCCATACCTGAAACGAAGTCTTGCTTGTAGGGAGACTCAGAGCCTGGGATTTAACTCCATTTCTGAAGGGAAACACACAGCATAGTTCTCATCCATGGATCACACTCTGCTTTAGAACAAGAAGCACGCTATTGCTTTCTAGATTCTCTAAGACAGCAGGAAATCTGAGTGTGCCCAGAACAAAAGAACAGTGTTTCCTACACATATGGACCATATCTAGTCCAACTCTTCTTTTGAAACTGATACAAAGCACTGGTCCTCTAACATCCAATGCTTGTCTGTTAAGATGAGAAATGTGTGAGCTCAGAGAATGATGTAGTTCATTTGACCTGAAAAGTGACTGCCCTTACCTGAAACGAAGTCTTGCTTGTAGGAAGACACAGAGCCTGGGATTTAAGTCCATTTCTGAAGGGAAACATACAGCATAGTTCTCATCAATGGATCACACTCTGCTTTAGAGCAAGAAGCACACTCTTGCTTTCTAGAGTCTCTAATAGAGCAGGAAATCTGATTGTGCCCAGAACAAAAGAACGGTGTTTCCAAAACATACGGACTATATGTAGTCCAAATCTTCTTCTGAAACTGATACAAAGCACTGGTCCTCTAACATCCAATGCTTGTCTGTTAAGATGAGAAATGTGTGAGCTCAGAGAATGATGGAGTTCGTTTGAGCTGAAAAGTGACTGCCCTTACCTGAAACGAAGTCTTGCTTGTAGGAAGACACAGAGCCTGGGATTTAACTCCATTTCTGAAGGGAAACACACAGCATAGTTCTCATCCATGGATCACACTCTGCTTTAGAGCGAGAAGCACGCTCTTGCTTTCTAGAATTTCTAATACAGCAGGAAATCTGAGTGTGCCCAGAACAATGAACGGTGTTTCCTACACATATGGATAATATCTAGTCCAACTCTTCTTCTGAAACTGATACAAAGCACTGCTCCTCTACCATCCAATGCTTGTCAATTAAGATGAGAAACGTGTGAGCTTCGTGAACGATGTAGTTCATTTGAGCAGAAAAGTGACTGCCCTTACCTGAAACGAAGTCTTGCTTGTAGTAAGACACAGAGCCTGGGATTTAAGTCCATTTCTGAAGGGAAACACACAGCATAGTTCTCATCCATGGATCACACTCTGCTTTAGAGCGAGAAGCACACTCTTGCTTTGTAGAGTCTCTAATACAGCAGGAAATCTGAGGATGCCCGGAACAAAAGAACGGTGTTTCCTACACATATGGACCATATGTAGTCCAAATCTGCTTCTGAAACTGATACAAAGCACTGACCATCTAACATCCAATGCTTGTCAGTTAAGATGAGAAACGTGTGAGCTTCATGCACCTTGTAGTTCGTTTGAGCAGAAAAGTGACTGCCCTTACCTGAAACGAAGTCTTGCCTGTAGGAAGACTCAGAGCCTGGGATTTAACTCCATTTCTGAAGTGAAGCACACAGCATAGTTCTCATCCATGGATCACACTCTGCTTTAGAGCAAGAAGCACACTCTTGCTTTCTAGAGTCTCTAAAACAGCAGGAAATCTGAGTGTGCCCAGAACAAAAGAACGGTGTTTCCTACACATACAGACTATATGTAGTTCAAATCTTCTTCTGAAACTGATAGAATGCACTGGTCCTCTAACATCCAGTGCTTGTCGGTTAAGATGAGAAACGTGTGAGCTTTGTGAATGATGTAGTTCCTTTGAACTGAAAAGTGACTGCCCTTACCTGAAACGAAGTCTTGCTTGTAGTAAGACACAGAGCCTGGGATTTAAGTCCATTTCTGAAGGGAAACACACAGCATAGTTCTCATCCATGGATCACACTCTGCTTTAGAGCGAGAAGCACACTCTAGCTTTCTAGACTCTCTAATACAGCAGGAAATCTGAGTGTGCCCAGAACAAAAGAACGGTGTTTCCTACACATATGGACCATATGTAGTCCAAATCTGCTTCTGAAACTGATACAAAGCACTGACCCTCTAACATCCAATGCTTGTCAGTTAAGATGAGAAATGTGTGAGCTTCGTGAACGATGTAGTTAGTTTGAGCAGAAAAGTGACAGCCCTTACCTGAATTTAAGTCTTGCTTGTAGTAAGACTCAGAGCCTGGGATTTAACTCCATTTCTGAAGTAAAACACACAGCAGTGTAATCATCCATTGATCACACTCTGCTTTAGAACAACAATCACGCTCTTGCTTTCTAGAGTCTCTAAGACAGCAGGAAACGTGAGTGTGCTGAGAACAAAAGAACGGTTTTTCCTACACATACGGACAATATCTAGTCCAACTCTGCTTCTGAAACTGATACAAAGCACTGGTCCTCTAACATCCAATGCTTGTCTGTTAAGATGAGAAATGTGTGAGCTCAGTGAAAGATGTAGTTCGTTTGAGCTGAAAAGTGACTGCCCTTACCTGAAATGAAGTCTTGCCAGTAGGAAGAAACAGAGTCTGGGATTTAACTCCATTTCTGAAGGGAAACATACAGCCATAGTTCTCATCAATGGATCACACTCTGCTTTAGAGCAAGAAGCACGGTCTTGCTTTCTAGAGTCTCTAATAGAGCAGGAAATCTGATTGTGCCTAGAACAAAAGAATGGTGTTTCCGACACATACGGACTATATGTAGTCCAAATCTTCTTCTGAAACTGACACAATGCACTGGTCCTCTAACATCCAATGCTTGTCTGTTAAGATGAGAAACGTGTGAGCTCTGTGAACGATGTAGTTCGTTTGAACTGAAAAGTGACTGCCCTTACCTGAAACGAAGTCTTGCTTGTAGGAAGACACAGAGCCTGGGATTTAACACCATTTCTGAAGGGAAACAGACAGCATAGTTCTCATCCATGGATAACACTCTGCTTTAGAGCAAGAAGCACACTCTTGCTTTGTAGAGTCTCTAATACAGCAGGAAATCTGAGTGTGCCCGGAACAAAGAATGGTGTTTCCTACACATATGGACCATATGTAGTCCAAATCTGCTTCTGAAACTGATACAAAGCACTGACCATCTAACATCCAATGCTTGTCAGTTAAGATGAGAAACGTGTGAGCTTCATGAACGATATAGTTCGTTTGAGCAGAAAAGTGACTGCCCTTACATGAAACGAAGTCTTGCTTATAGTAAGATACAGAGCCTGGGATTTAAGTCCATTTCTGAAGTGAAACACACAGCATAGTTCTCATCCATGGATCACACTCTGCTTTAGAGCAAGAAGCATGCTCTTGCTTTCTAGAGTATCTAATACAGCAGGAAATCTGATTGTGCCCAGAACAAAAGAACGGTGTTTCCTACACATACGGACTATATGTAGTCCAAATCTTCTTCTGAAACTGATACAATGCACTGGTCCTCTAACATCCAATGCTTGTCAGTTAAGATGAGAAACGTGTGAGCTTCGTGAACGATGTAGTTCCTTTGAGCAGAAAAGTGACTGCACATACCTGAAACGAAGTCTTGCTTGTAGGGAGACTCAGAGCCTGGGATTTAACTCCATTTCTGAAGGGAAACACACAGCATAGTTCTCATCCATGGATCACACTCTGCTTTAGAACAAGAAGCACGCTATTGCTTTCTAGATTCTCTAAGACAGCAGGAAATCTGAGTGTGCCCAGAACAAAAGAACAGTGTTTCCTACACATATGGACCATATCTAGTCCAACTCTTCTTTTGAAACTGATACAAAGCACTGGTCCTCTAACATCCAATGCTTGTCTGTTAAGATGAGAAATGTGTGAGATCAGAGAATGATGGAGTTCGTTTGACCTGAAAAGTGACTGCCCTTACCTGAAACGAAGTCTTGCTTGTAGGAAGACACAGAGCCTGGGATTTAACTCCATTTCTGAAGGGAAACACACAGCATAGTTCTCATCCATGGATCACACTCTGCTTTAGAGCGAGAAGCACGCTCTTGCTTTCAAGAATTTCTAATACAGCAGGAAATCTGAGTGTGCCCAGAACAATGAACGGTGTTTCCTACACATATGGAAAATATCTAGTCCAACTCTTCTTCTGAAACTGATACAAAGCACTGGTCCTCTACCATCCAATGCTTGTCAATTAAGATGAGAAACGTGTGAGCTTCGTGAACGATGTAGTTCATTTGAGCAGAAAAGTGACTGCCCTTACCTGAAACGAAGTCTTGCTTGTAGTAAGACCCAGAGCCTGGGATTTAAGTCCATTTCTGAAGGGAAACACACAGCATAGTTCTCATCCATGGATCACACTCTGCTTTAGAGCGAGAAGCACACTCTTGCTTTGTAGAGTCTCTAATACAGCAGGAAATCTGAGGATGCCCGGAACAAAAGAACGGTGTTTCCTACACATATGGACCATATGTAGTCCAAATCTGCTTCTGAAACTGATACAAAGCACTGACCATCTAACATCCAATGCTTGTCAGTTAAGATGAGAAACGTGTGAGCTTCATGCACGATGTAGTTCGTTTGAGCAGAAAAGTGACTGCCCTTACCTGAAACGAAGTCTTGCCTGTAGGAAGACTCAGAGCCTGGGATTTAACTCCATTTCTGAAGTGAAGCACACAGCATAGTTCTCATCCATGGATCACACTCTGCTTTAGAGCAAGAAGCACACTCTTGCTTTCTAGAGTCTCTAAGACAGCAGGAAATCTGAGTGTGCCCAGAACAAAAGAACGGTCTTTCCTACACATACAGACTATATGTAGTCCAAATCTTCTTCTGAAACTGATAGAATGCACTGGTCCTCTAACATCCAGTGCTTGTCAGTTAAGATGAGAACCGTGTGAGCTTTGTCAATGATGTAGTTCCTTTGAACTGAAAAGTGACTGCCCTTACCTGAAACGAAGTCTTGCTTGTAGTAAGACCCAGAGCCTGGGATTTAAGTCCATTTCTGAAGGGAAACACACAGCATAGTTCTCATCCATGGATCACACTCTGCTTTAGAGCGAGAAGCACGCTCTTGCTTTCTAGAATTTCTAATACAGCAGGAAATCTGAGTGTGCCCAGAACAATGAACGGTGTTTCCTACACATATGGAAAATATCTAGTCCAACTCTTCTTCTGAAACTGATACAAAGCACTGGTCCTCTACCATCCAATGTTTGTCAATTAAGATGAGAAACGTGCGAGCTTCGTGAATGATGTAGTTCATTTGAGCAGAAAAGTGACTGCCCTTACCTGAAACGAAGTCTTGCTTGTAGTAAGACACAGAGCCTGGGATTTAAGTCCATTTCTGAAGTGAAACACACAGCATAGTTCTCATCCATGGATCACACTCTGCTTTAGAGCAAGAAGCACGCTCTTGCTTTCTAGAATATCTAATACAGCAGGAAATCTGATTGTGCCCAGAACAAAAGAACGGTGTTTCCTACACATACGGACTATATGTAGTCCAAATCTTCTTCTGAAACTGATACAATGCACTGGTCCTCTAACATCCAATGCTTGTCAGTTAAGATGAGAAACGTGTGAGCTTCGTGAACGATGTAGTTCCTTTGAGCAGAAAAGTGACTGCCCTTACCTGAATTGAAGTCTTGCTTTTAGGGAGACTCAGAGCCTGGGATTTAACTCCATTTCTGAAGTGAAACACACAGCATTGTCTCATCCATTGATCACACTCTGCTTTAGAACAAGAAGCACGCTATTGCTTTCTAGAGTCTCTAAGACAGCAGGAAACGTGAGTGTGCTGAAAACAAAAGAACGGTGTTTCCTACACATATGGACAATATCTAGTCCAACTCTGCTTCTGAAACTGATACAAAGCACTGGTCCTCTAACATCCAATGCTTGTCTGTTAAGATGAGAAATGTGTGAGCTCAGTGAAAGATGTAGTTCGTTTGAGCTGAAAAGTGGCTGCCCTTACCTGAAACGAAGTCTTGCCTGTAGGAAGACACAGAGTCTGGGATTTAACTCCATTTCTGAAGGGAAACATACAGCATAGTTCTCATCAATGGATCACACTCTGCTTTAGAGCAAGAAGCACGCTCTTGCTTTCTAGAGTCTCTAATAGAGCAGTAAATCTGATTGTGCCGAGAACAAAAGAACGGTGTTTCCGACACATATGGACTATATGTAGTCCAAATCTTCTTCTGAAAATGATACAATGCACTGGTCTTCTAACATAAAATTCTTGTCTGTTAAGATGAGAAACGTGTGAGCTCAGTGAACGATGTAGTTCGTTTGAGCTGAAAAGTGACTGCCCTTACCTGAAAGGAAGTCTTGCTTGTAGGAAGATACAGAGCCTGGGATTTAACTCCATTTCTGAAGGGAAACACACAGCATAGTTCTCATAAATGGATCACACTCTGATTTAGAGCGAGAAGCACGCTCTTGCTTTCTAAAGTCTCTAAGACAGCAGGAAACGTGAGTGTGCTGACAAGAAAAGAACGGTGTTTCTTACACATACGGACCATATCTAGTCCAACTCTGCTTCTGAAACTGATACAAAGCACTGGTCGTCTAACATCCAATGCTTGTCTGTTAAGATGAGAAACGTGTGAGCTCAGTGAACGATGTAGTTCTTTTGAGCTGAAAAGTGACTGCCCTTACCTGAAAGGAAGTCTTGCCTGTAGGAAGACACAGAGCCTGGGATTTAACTCCATTTCTGAAGTGAAACACACAGCATTGTCTCATCCATTGATCACACTCTGCTTTAGAACAAGAAGCACGCTATTGCTTTCTAGATTCTCTAAGACAGCAGTAAATCTGAGTGTGCCCAGAACAAAAGAACGGTGTTTCCTACACATATGGACCATATCTAGTCCAACTCTTCTTCTGAAACTGATACAAAGCACTGTTCCTCTAACATCCAATGCTTGTCAGTTAAGATGAGAAATGTGTGAGCTTCGTGAACGATGTAGTTAGTTTGAGCAGAAAAGTGACAGCCCTTACCTGAATTTAAGTCTTGCTTGTAGTAAGACTGAGAGCCTGGGATTTAACTCCATTTCTGAAATAAAACACACAGCAGTGTAATCATCCATTGATCACACTCTGCTTTAGAACAACAATCACGCTCTTGCTTTCTAGAGTCTCTAAGACAGCAGGAAACGTGAGTGTGCTGAGAACAAAAGAACGGTTTTTCCTACACATACGGACAATATCTAGTCCAACTCTGCTTCTGAAACTGATACAAAGCACTGGTCCTCTAACATCCAATGCTTGTCTGTTAAGATGAGAAATGTGTGAGCTCAGTGAAAGATGTAGTTCGTTTGAGCTGAAAAGTGACTGCCCTTACCTGAAACGAAGTCTTGCCTGTAGGAAGAAACAGAGTCTGGGATTTAACTCCATTTCTGAAGGGAAACATACAGCCATAGTTCTCATCAATGGATCACACTCTGCTTTAGAGCAAGAAGCACCCTCTTGCTTTCTAGAGTCTCTAATAGAGCAGGAAATCTGATTGTGCCTAGAACAAAAGAATGGTGTTTCCGACACATACGGACTATATGTAGTCCAAATCTTCTTCTGAAACTGACACAATGCACTGGTCCTCTAACATCCAATGCTTGTCTGTTAAGATGAGAAACGTGTGAGCTCAGTGAACGATGTAGTTCGTTTGAGCTGAAAAGTGACTGCCCTTACCTGAAACGAAGTCTTGCTTGTAGGAAGACACAGAGCCTGGGATTTAACTCCATTTATGAAGGGAAACACACAGCATAGTTCTCATCCATGGATCACACTCTGCTTTAGAGCGAGAAGCACACTCTTGCTTTGTAGAGTCTCTAATACAGCAGGAAATCTGAGTGTGCCCGGAACAAAGAACGGTGTTTCCTACACATATGGACCATATGTAGTCCAAATCTGCTTCTGAAACTGATACAAAGCACTGACCATCTAACATCCAATGCTTGTCAGTTAAGATGAGAAACGTGTGAGCTTCATGAACGATTTAGTTCGTTTGAGCAGAAAAGTGACTGCCCTTACATGAAACGAAGTCTTGCTTATAGTAAGATACAGAGCCTGGGATTTAAGTCCATTTCTGAAGTGAAACACACAGCATAGTTCTCATCCATGGATCACACTCTGCTTTAGAGCAAGAAGCACGCTCTTGCTTTCTAGAGTATCTAATACATCAGGAAATCTGATTGTGCCCAGAACAAAAGAACGGTGTTTCCTACACATACGGATTATATGTAGTCCAAATCTTCTTCTGAAACTGATACAATGCACTGGTCCTCTAACATCCAATGCTTGTCAGTTAAGATGAGAAACGTGTGAGCTTCGTGAACGATGTAGTTCCTTTGAGCAGAAAAGTGACTGCCCTTACCTGAAACGAAGTCTTGCCTGTAGGAAGACTCAGAGCCTGGGATTTAACTCCATTTCTGAAGTGAAGCACACAGCATAGTTCTCATCCATGGATCACACTCTGCTTTAGAGCAAGAAGCACACTCTTGCTTTCTAGAGTCTCTAAAACAGCAGGAAATCTGAGTGTGCCCAGAACAAAAGAACGGTGTTTCCTACACATACAGACTATATGTAGTTCAAATCTTCTTCTGAAACTGATAGAATGCACTGGTCCTCTAACATCCAGTGCTTGTCGGTTAAGATGAGAAACGTGTGAGCTTTGTGAATGATGTAGTTCCTTTGAACTGAAAAGTGACTGCCCTTACCTGAAACGAAGTCTTGCTTGTAGTAAGACACAGAGCCTGGGATTTAAGTCCATTTCTGAAGGGAAACACACAGCATAGTTCTCATCCATGGATCACACTCTGCTTTAGAGCGAGAAGCACACTCTAGCTTTCTAGACTCTCTAATACAGCAGGAAATCTGAGTGTGCCCAGAACAAAAGAACGGTGTTTCCTACACATATGGACCATATGTAGTCCAAATCTGCTTCTGAAACTGATACAAAGCACTGACCCTCTAACATCCAATGCTTGTCAGTTAAGATGAGAAATGTGTGAGCTTCGTGAACGATGTAGTTAGTTTGAGCAGAAAAGTGACAGCCCTTACCTGAATTTAAGTCTTGCTTGTAGTAAGACTCAGAGCCTGGGATTTAACTCCATTTCTGAAGTAAAACACACAGCAGTGTAATCATCCATTGATCACACTCTGCTTTAGAACAACAATCACGCTCTTGCTTTCTAGAGTCTCTAAGACAGCAGGAAACGTGAGTGTGCTGAGAACAAAAGAACGGTTTTTCCTACACATACGGACAATATCTAGTCCAACTCTGCTTCTGAAACTGATACAAAGCACTGGTCCTCTAACATCCAATGCTTGTCTGTTAAGATGAGAAATGTGTGAGCTCAGTGAAAGATGTAGTTCGTTTGAGCTGAAAAGTGACTGCCCTTACCTGAAATGAAGTCTTGCCAGTAGGAAGAAACAGAGTCTGGGATTTAACTCCATTTCTGAAGGGAAACATACAGCCATAGTTCTCATCAATGGATCACACTCTGCTTTAGAGCAAGAAGCACGGTCTTGCTTTCTAGAGTCTCTAATAGAGCAGGAAATCTGATTGTGCCTAGAACAAAAGAATGGTGTTTCCGACACATACGGACTATATGTAGTCCAAATCTTCTTCTGAAACTGACACAATGCACTGGTCCTCTAACATCCAATGCTTGTCTGTTAAGATGAGAAACGTGTGAGCTCTGTGAACGATGTAGTTCGTTTGAACTGAAAAGTGACTGCCCTTACCTGAAACGAAGTCTTGCTTGTAGGAAGACACAGAGCCTGGGATTTAACACCATTTCTGAAGGGAAACAGACAGCATAGTTCTCATCCATGGATAACACTCTGCTTTAGAGCAAGAAGCACACTCTTGCTTTGTAGAGTCTCTAATACAGCAGGAAATCTGAGTGTGCCCGGAACAAAGAATGGTGTTTCCTACACATATGGACCATATGTAGTCCAAATCTGCTTCTGAAACTGATACAAAGCACTGACCATCTAACATCCAATGCTTGTCAGTTAAGATGAGAAACGTGTGAGCTTCATGAACGATATAGTTCGTTTGAGCAGAAAAGTGACTGCCCTTACATGAAACGAAGTCTTGCTTATAGTAAGATACAGAGCCTGGGATTTAAGTCCATTTCTGAAGTGAAACACACAGCATAGTTCTCATCCATGGATCACACTCTGCTTTAGAGCAAGAAGCATGCTCTTGCTTTCTAGAGTATCTAATACAGCAGGAAATCTGATTGTGCCCAGAACAAAAGAACGGTGTTTCCTACACATACGGACTATATGTAGTCCAAATCTTCTTCTGAAACTGATACAATGCACTGGTCCTCTAACATCCAATGCTTGTCAGTTAAGATGAGAAACGTGTGAGCTTCGTGAACGATGTAGTTCCTTTGAGCAGAAAAGTGACTGCACATACCTGAAACGAAGTCTTGCTTGTAGGGAGACTCAGAGCCTGGGATTTAACTCCATTTCTGAAGGGAAACACACAGCATAGTTCTCATCCATGGATCACACTCTGCTTTAGAACAAGAAGCACGCTATTGCTTTCTAGATTCTCTAAGACAGCAGGAAATCTGAGTGTGCCCAGAACAAAAGAACAGTGTTTCCTACACATATGGACCATATCTAGTCCAACTCTTCTTTTGAAACTGATACAAAGCACTGGTCCTCTAACATCCAATGCTTGTCTGTTAAGATGAGAAATGTGTGAGATCAGAGAATGATGGAGTTCGTTTGACCTGAAAAGTGACTGCCCTTACCTGAAACGAAGTCTTGCTTGTAGGAAGACACAGAGCCTGGGATTTAACTCCATTTCTGAAGGGAAACACACAGCATAGTTCTCATCCATGGATCACACTCTGCTTTAGAGCGAGAAGCACGCTCTTGCTTTCAAGAATTTCTAATACAGCAGGAAATCTGAGTGTGCCCAGAACAATGAACGGTGTTTCCTACACATATGGAAAATATCTAGTCCAACTCTTCTTCTGAAACTGATACAAAGCACTGGTCCTCTACCATCCAATGCTTGTCAATTAAGATGAGAAACGTGTGAGCTTCGTGAACGATGTAGTTCATTTGAGCAGAAAAGTGACTGCCCTTACCTGAAACGAAGTCTTGCTTGTAGTAAGACCCAGAGCCTGGGATTTAAGTCCATTTCTGAAGGGAAACACACAGCATAGTTCTCATCCATGGATCACACTCTGCTTTAGAGCGAGAAGCACACTCTTGCTTTGTAGAGTCTCTAATACAGCAGGAAATCTGAGGATGCCCGGAACAAAAGAACGGTGTTTCCTACACATATGGACCATATGTAGTCCAAATCTGCTTCTGAAACTGATACAAAGCACTGACCATCTAACATCCAATGCTTGTCAGTTAAGATGAGAAACGTGTGAGCTTCATGCACGATGTAGTTCGTTTGAGCAGAAAAGTGACTGCCCTTACCTGAAACGAAGTCTTGCCTGTAGGAAGACTCAGAGCCTGGGATTTAACTCCATTTCTGAAGTGAAGCACACAGCATAGTTCTCATCCATGGATCACACTCTGCTTTAGAGCAAGAAGCACACTCTTGCTTTCTAGAGTCTCTAAGACAGCAGGAAATCTGAGTGTGCCCAGAACAAAAGAACGGTCTTTCCTACACATACAGACTATATGTAGTCCAAATCTTCTTCTGAAACTGATAGAATGCACTGGTCCTCTAACATCCAGTGCTTGTCAGTTAAGATGAGAACCGTGTGAGCTTTGTCAATGATGTAGTTCCTTTGAACTGAAAAGTGACTGCCCTTACCTGAAACGAAGTCTTGCTTGTAGTAAGACCCAGAGCCTGGGATTTAAGTCCATTTCTGAAGGGAAACACACAGCATAGTTCTCATCCATGGATCACACTCTGCTTTAGAGCGAGAAGCACGCTCTTGCTTTCTAGAATTTCTAATACAGCAGGAAATCTGAGTGTGCCCAGAACAATGAACGGTGTTTCCTACACATATGGAAAATATCTAGTCCAACTCTTCTTCTGAAACTGATACAAAGCACTGGTCCTCTACCATCCAATGTTTGTCAATTAAGATGAGAAACGTGCGAGCTTCGTGAATGATGTAGTTCATTTGAGCAGAAAAGTGACTGCCCTTACCTGAAACGAAGTCTTGCTTGTAGTAAGACACAGAGCCTGGGATTTAAGTCCATTTCTGAAGTGAAACACACAGCATAGTTCTCATCCATGGATCACACTCTGCTTTAGAGCAAGAAGCACGCTCTTGCTTTCTAGAATATCTAATACAGCAGGAAATCTGATTGTGCCCAGAACAAAAGAACGGTGTTTCCTACACATACGGACTATATGTAGTCCAAATCTTCTTCTGAAACTGATACAATGCACTGGTCCTCTAACATCCAATGCTTGTCAGTTAAGATGAGAAACGTGTGAGCTTCGTGAACGATGTAGTTCCTTTGAGCAGAAAAGTGACTGCCCTTACCTGAATTGAAGTCTTGCTTTTAGGGAGACTCAGAGCCTGGGATTTAACTCCATTTCTGAAGTGAAACACACAGCATTGTCTCATCCATTGATCACACTCTGCTTTAGAACAAGAAGCACGCTATTGCTTTCTAGAGTCTCTAAGACAGCAGGAAACGTGAGTGTGCTGAAAACAAAAGAACGGTGTTTCCTACACATATGGACAATATCTAGTCCAACTCTGCTTCTGAAACTGATACAAAGCACTGGTCCTCTAACATCCAATGCTTGTCTGTTAAGATGAGAAATGTGTGAGCTCAGTGAAAGATGTAGTTCGTTTGAGCTGAAAAGTGGCTGCCCTTACCTGAAACGAAGTCTTGCCTGTAGGAAGACACAGAGTCTGGGATTTAACTCCATTTCTGAAGGGAAACATACAGCATAGTTCTCATCAATGGATCACACTCTGCTTTAGAGCAAGAAGCACGCTCTTGCTTTCTAGAGTCTCTAATAGAGCAGTAAATCTGATTGTGCCGAGAACAAAAGAACGGTGTTTCCGACACATATGGACTATATGTAGTCCAAATCTTCTTCTGAAAATGATACAATGCACTGGTCCTCTAACATAAAATTCTTGTCTGTTAAGATGAGAAACGTGTGAGCTCAGTGAACGATGTAGTTCGTTTGAGCTGAAAAGTGACTGCCCTTACCTGAAAGGAAGTCTTGCTTGTAGGAAGATACAGAGCCTGGGATTTAACTCCATTTCTGAAGGGAAACACACAGCATAGTTCTCATAAATGGATCACACTCTGATTTAGAGCGAGAAGCACGCTCTTGCTTTCTAAAGTCTCTAAGACAGCAGGAAACGTGAGTGTGCTGACAAGAAAAGAACGGTGTTTCTTACACATACGGACCATATCTAGTCCAACTCTGCTTCTGAAACTGATACAAAGCACTGGTCGTCTAACATCCAATGCTTGTCTGTTAAGATGAGAAACGTGTGAGCTCAGTGAACGATGTAGTTCTTTTGAGCTGAAAAGTGACTGCCCTTACCTGAAAGGAAGTCTTGCCTGTAGGAAGACACAGAGCCTGGGATTTAACTCCATTTCTGAAGTGAAACACACAGCATTGTCTCATCCATTGATCACACTCTGCTTTAGAACAAGAAGCACGCTATTGCTTTCTAGATTCTCTAAGACAGCAGTAAATCTGAGTGTGCCCAGAACAAAAGAACGGTGTTTCCTACACATATGGACCATATCTAGTCCAACTCTTCTTCTGAAACTGATACAAAGCACTGTTCCTCTAACATCCAATGCTTGTCAGTTAAGATGAGAAATGTGTGAGCTTCGTGAACGATGTAGTTAGTTTGAGCAGAAAAGTGACAGCCCTTACCTGAATTTAAGTCTTGCTTGTAGTAAGACTGAGAGCCTGGGATTTAACTCCATTTCTGAAATAAAACACACAGCAGTGTAATCATCCATTGATCACACTCTGCTTTAGAACAACAATCACGCTCTTGCTTTCTAGAGTCTCTAAGACAGCAGGAAACGTGAGTGTGCTGAGAACAAAAGAACGGTTTTTCCTACACATACGGACAATATCTAGTCCAACTCTGCTTCTGAAACTGATACAAAGCACTGGTCCTCTAACATCCAATGCTTGTCTGTTAAGATGAGAAATGTGTGAGCTCAGTGAAAGATGTAGTTCGTTTGAGCTGAAAAGTGACTGCCCTTACCTGAAACGAAGTCTTGCCTGTAGGAAGAAACAGAGTCTGGGATTTAACTCCATTTCTGAAGGGAAACATACAGCCATAGTTCTCATCAATGGATCACACTCTGCTTTAGAGCAAGAAGCACCCTCTTGCTTTCTAGAGTCTCTAATAGAGCAGGAAATCTGATTGTGCCTAGAACAAAAGAATGGTGTTTCCGACACATATGGACTATATGTAGTCCAAATCTTCTTCTGAAACTGACACAATGCACTGGTCCTCTAACATCCAATGCTTGTCTGTTAAGATGAGAAACGTGTGAGCTCAGTGAACGATGTAGTTCGTTTGAGCTGAAAAGTGACTGCCCTTACCTGAAACGAAGTCTTGCTTGTAGGAAGACACAGAGCCTGGGATTTAACTCCATTTATGAAGGGAAACACACAGCATAGTTCTCATCCATGGATCACACTCTGCTTTAGAGCGAGAAGCACACTCTTGCTTTGTAGAGTCTCTAATACAGCAGGAAATCTGAGTGTGCCCGGAACAAAGAACGGTGTTTCCTACACATATGGACCATATGTAGTCCAAATCTGCTTCTGAAACTGATACAAAGCACTGACCATCTAACATCCAATGCTTGTCAGTTAAGATGAGAAACGTGTGAGCTTCATGAACGATTTAGTTCGTTTGAGCAGAAAAGTGACTGCCCTTACATGAAACGAAGTCTTGCTTATAGTAAGATACAGAGCCTGGGATTTAAGTCCATTTCTGAAGTGAAACACACAGCATAGTTCTCATCCATGGATCACACTCTGCTTTAGAGCAAGAAGCACGCTCTTGCTTTCTAGAGTATCTAATACATCAGGAAATCTGATTGTGCCCAGAACAAAAGAACGGTGTTTCCTACACATACGGATTATATGTAGTCCAAATCTTCTTCTGAAACTGATACAATGCACTGGTCCTCTAACATCCAATGCTTGTCAGTTAAGATGAGAAACGTGTGAGCTTCGTGAACGATGTAGTTCCTTTGAGCAGAAAAGTGACTGCCCTTACCTGAAACGAAGTCTTGCTTGTAGGAAGACTCAGAGCCTGGGATTTAACTCCATTTCTGAAGTGAAACACACAGCATAGTTCTCATCCATGGATCACACTCTGCTTTAGAGCGAGAAGCACGCTCTTGCTTTCTAGAGTCTCTAAGACAGCAGGAAATCTGAGTGTGCCCAGAACAAAAGAACGGTGTTTCCTACACATACGGACTATATGTAGTCCAAATCTTCTTCTGAAACTGATACAATGCACTGGTCCTCTAACATCCAATGCTTGTCAGTTAAGATGAGAAACGTGTGAGCTTCGTTAACGATGTAGTTCCTTTGAGCAGAAAAGTGACTGCCCTTACCTGAAACGAAGTCTTGCTTGTAGGGAGACTCAGAGCCTGGGATTTAAGTCCATTTCTGAAGGGAAACACACAGCATAGTTCTCATCCATGGATCACACTCTGCTTTAGAGCGAGAAGCACGGTCTTGCTTTCTAGAGTCTCTAATAGAGCAGGAAATCTGATTGTGCCCAGAACAAAAGAACGGTGTTTCCGACACATACGGACTATATGTAGTCCAAATCTTCTTCTGAAACTGATACAAAGCACTGGTCCTCTAAAATCCAATGCTTGTCTGTTAAGATGAGAAATGTGTGAGCTCAGAGAATGATGGAGTTCGTTTGAGCTGAAAAGTGACTGCCCTTACCTGAAACGAAGTCTTGCTTGTAGGAAGACACAGAGCCTGGGATTTAACTCCATTTCTGAAGGGAAACACACAGCATAGTTCTCATCCATGGATCACACTCTGCTTTAGAGCGAGAAGCACGCTCTTGCTTTCTAGAATTTCTAATACAGCAGGAAATCTGAGTGTGCCCAGAACAATGAACGGTGTTTCCTACACATATGGAAAATATCTAGTCCAACTCTTCTTCTGAAACTGATACAAAGCACTGGTCCTCTACCATCCAATGCTTGTCAATTAAGATGAGAAACGTGTGAGCTTCGTGAACGATGTAGTTCATTTGAGCAGAAAAGTGACTGCCCTTACCTGAAACGAAGTCTTGCTTGTAGTAAGACACAGAGCCTGGGATTTAAGTCCATTTCTGAAGGGAAACACACAGCATAGTTCTCATCCATGGATCACACTCTGCTTTAGAGCGAGAAGCACACTCTTGCTTTGTAGAGTCTCTAATACAGCAGAAAATCTGAGGATGCCCGGAACAAAAGAACGGTGTTTCCTACACATATGGACCATATGTAGTCCAAATCTGCTTCTGAAACTGATACAAAGCACTGACCATCTAACATCCAATGCTTGTCAGTTAAGATGAGAAACGTGTGAGCTTCATGCACGATGTAGTTTTTTTGAGCAGAAAAGTGACTGCCCTTACCTGAAACGAAGTCTTGCCTGTAGGAAGACTCAGAGCCTGGGATTTAACTCCATTTGTGAAGTGAAGCACACAGCATAGTTCTCATCCATGGATCACACTCTGCTTTAGAGCAAGAAGCACACTCTTGCTTTCTAGAGTCTCTAAGACAGCAGGAAATCTGAGTGTGCCCAGAACAAAAGAACGGTCTTTCCTACACATACGGACTATATGTAGTCCAAATCTTCTTCTGAAACTGATAGAATGCACTGGTCCTCTAACATCCAGTGCTTGTCAGTTAAGATGAGAACCGTGTGAGCTTTGTGAATGATGTAGCTCCTTTGAACTGAAAAGTGACTGCCCTTACCTGAAACGAAGTCTTGCTTGTAGGAAGACACAGAGCCTGGGATTTAAGTCCATTTCTGAAGGGAAACACACAGCATAGTTCTCATCCATGGATCACACTCTGCTTTAGAGCGAGAAGCACGCTCTTGCTTTCTAGAATTTCTAATACAGCAGGAAATCTGAGTGTGCCCAGAACAATGAACGGTGTTTCCTACACATATGGAAAATATCTAGTCCAACTCTTCTTCTGAAACTGATACAAAGCACTGGTCCTCT
Organism: Onychomys leucogaster; assembly: GCA_949786385.1. NCBI lineage: Eukaryota > Metazoa > Chordata > Mammalia > Rodentia > Cricetidae > Onychomys > Onychomys leucogaster. The sequence continues at coordinate 4,148,169 of CATKUP010000029.1, forward strand.
ACCATCCAATGTTTGTCAATTAAGATGAGAAACGTGTGAGCTTCGTGAATGATGTAGTTCATTTGAGCAGAAAAGTGACTGCCCTTACCTGAAACGAAGTCTTGCTTGTAGTAAGACACAGAGCCTGGGATTTAAGTCCATTTCTGAAGTGAAACACACAGCATAGTTCTCATCCATGGATCACACTCTGCTTTAGAGCAAGAAGCACGCTCTTGCTTTCTGGAGTATCTAATACAGCAGGAAATCTGATTGTGCCCAGAACAAAAGAACGGTGTTTCCTACACATACGGACTATATGTAGTCCAATTCTTCTTCTGAAACTGATACAATGCACTGGTCCTCTAACATCCAATGCTTGTCAGTTAAGATGAGAAACGTGTGAGCTTCGTGAATGATGTAGTTCCTTTGAGCAGAAAAGTGACTGCCCTTACCTGAATTGAAGTCTTGCTTGTAGGGAGACTCAGAGCCTGGGATTTAACTCCATTTCTGAAGTGAAACACACAGCATTGTCTCATCCATTGATCACACTCTGCTTTAGAACAAGAAGCATGCTATTGCTTTCTAGAGTCTCTAAGACAGCAGGAAACGTGAGTGTGCTGAAAACAAAAGAACGGTGTTTCCTACACATACGGACAATATCTAGTCCAACTCTGCTTCTGAAACTGATACAAAGCACTGGTCCTCTAACATCCAATGCTTGTCTGTTAAGATGAGAAATGTGTGAGCTCAGTGAAAGATGTAGTTCGTTTGAGCTGAAAAGTGGCTGCCCTTACCTGAAACGAAGTCTTTCCTGTAGGAAGACACAGAGTCTGGGATTTAACTCCATTTCTGAAGGGAAACATACAGCATAGTTCTCATCAATGGATCACACTCTGCTTTAGAGCAAGAAGCACGCTCTTGCTTTCTAGAGTCTCTAATAGAGCAGTAAATCTGATTGTGCCCAGAACAAAAGAACGGTGTTTCCGACACATACGGACTATATGTAGTCCAAATCTTCTTCTGAAAATGATACAATGCACTGGTCCTCTAACATAAAATGCTTGTCTGTTAAGATGAGAAACGTGTGAGCTCAGTGAACGATGTAGTTCGTTTGAGCTGAAAAGTGACTGCCCTTACCTGAAAGGAAGTCTTGCTTGTAGGAAGATACAGAGCCTGGGATTTAAGTCCATTTCTGAAGGGAAACACACAGCATAGTTCTCATAAATGGATCACACTCTGATTTAGAGCGAGAAGCACGCTCTTGCTTTCTAAAGTCTCTAGGACAGCAGGAAACGTGAGTGTGCTGACAAGAAAAGAACGGTGTTTCTTACACATACGGACCATATCTAGTCCAACTCTGCTTCTGAAACTGATACAAAGCACTGGTCGTCTAACATCCAATGCTTGTCTGTTAAGATGAGAAACGTGTGAGCTCAGTGAACGATGTAGTTCTTTTGAGCTGAAAAGTGACTGCCCTTACCTGAAAGGAAGTCTTGCCTGTAGGAAGACACAGAGCCTGGGATTTAACTCCATTTCTGAAGTGAAACACACAGCATTGTCTCATCCATTGATCACACTCTGCTTTAGAACAAGAAGCACGCTATTGCTTTCTAGATTCTCTAAGACAGCAGTAAATCTGAGTGTGCCCTGAACAAAAGAACGGTGTTTCCTACACATATGGACCATATCTAGTCCAACTCTTCTTCTGAAACTGATACAAAGCACTGGTCCTCTAACATCCAATGCTTGTCAATTAAGATGAGAAACGTGTGAGCTTCGTGAACGATGTTGTTCGTTTGAGCTGAAAAGTGACTGCCCTTACCTCAAATGAAGTCTTGCCTGTAGGAAGACACAGAGTCTGGGATTTAACTCCACTTCTGAAGGGAAACATACAGCATAGTTCTCATCAAAGGATCACACTCTGCTTTAGAGCAAGAAGCACGCTCTTGTTTTCTAGAGTCTCTAATAGAGCAGGAAATCTGATTGTGCCCAGAAATAAGAACGGTGTTTCCTACACATACGGACTATATGTAGTCCAAATCTTCTTCTGAAACTGATAGAATGCACTGGTCCTCTAACATCCAGTGCTTGTCAGTTAAGATGAGAAACGTGTGAGCTTTGTGAATGATGTAGTTCTTTTGAACTGAAAAGTGACTGCCCTTACCTGAAACGAAGTCTTGCTTGTAGTAAGACACAGAGCCTGGGATTTAAGTCCATTTCTGAAGGGAAACACACAGCATAGTTCTCATCCATGGATCACACTCTGCTTTAGAGCGAGAAGCACACTCTAGCTTTCTAGACTCTCTAATACAGCAGGAAATCTGAGTGTGCCCAGAACAAAAGAACGGTGTTTCCTACACATATGGACCATATAGTCCAAATCTGCTTCTGAAACTGATACAAAGCACTGACCCTCTAACATCCAATGCTTGTCAGTTAAGATGAGAAATGTGTGAGCTTCGTGAACGATGTAGTTAGTTTGAGCAGAAAAGTGACAGCCCTTAACTGAATTTAAGTCTTGCTTGTAGTAAGACTCTGAGTCTGGGATTTAACTCCATTTCTGAAGTAAAACACACAGCAGTGTAATCATCCATTGATCACACTCTGCTTTAGAACAAAAATCACGCTCTTGCTTTCTAGAGTCTCTAAGACAGCAGGAAACGTGAGTGTGCTGAGAACAAAAGAACGGTTTTTCCTACACATACGGACAATATCTAGTCCAACTCTGCTTCTGAAACTGATACAAAGCACTGGTCCTCTAACATCCAATGCTTGTCTGTTAAGATGAGAAATGTGTGAGCTCAGTGAAAGATGTAGTTCGTTTGAGCTGAAAAGTGACTGCCCTTACCTGAAACGAATTCTTGCCTGTAGGAAGAAACAGAGTCTGGGATTTAACTCCATTTCTGAAGGGAAACATACAGCCATAGTTCTCATCAATGGATCACACTCTGCTTTAGAGCAAGAAGCACCCTCTTGCTTTCTAGAGTCTCTAATAGAGCAGGAAATCTGATTGTGCCTAGAACAAAAGAATGGTGTTTCCGACACATACGGACTATATGTAGTCCAAATCTTCTTCTGAAACTGACACAATGCACTGGGCCTCTAACATCCAATGCTTGTCTGTTAAGATGAGAAACGTGTGAGCTCAGTGAACGATGCAGTTCGTTTGAGGTGAAAAGTGACTGCCCTTACCTGAAACGAAGTCTTGCTTGTAGGAAGACACAGAGCCTGGGATTTAACTCCATTTCTGAAGGGAAACACACAGCATAGTTCTCATCCATGGATCACACTCTGCTTTAGAGCGAGAAGCACACTCTTGCTTTGTAGAGTCTCTAATACAGCAGGAAATCTGAGTGTGCCCGGAACAAAGAACGGTGTTTCCTACACATATGGACCATATGTAGTCCAAATCTGCTTCTGAAACTGATACAAAGCACTGACCATCTAACATCCAATGCTTGTCAGTTAAGATGAGAAACGTGTGAGCTTCATGAACGATGTAGTTCGTTTGAGCAGAAAAGTGACTGCCCTTACATGAAACGAAGTCTTGCTTATAGTAAGATACAGAGCCTGGGATTTAAGTCCATTTCTGAAGAGAAACACACAGCATAGTTCTCATCCATGGATCACACTCTGCTTTAGAGCAAGAAGCACGCTCTTGCTTTCTAGAGTATCTAATACAGCAGGAAATCTGATTGTGCCCAGAACAAAAGAACGGTGTTTCCTACACATACAGATTATATGTAGTCCAAATCTTCTTCTGAAACTGATACAATGCACTGGTCCTCTAACATCCAATGCTTGTCAGTTAAGATGAGAAACGTGTGAGCTTCGTGAACGATGTAGTTCCTTTGAGCAGAAAAGTGACTGCCCTTACCTGAAACGAAGTCTTGCTTGTAGGAAGACTCAGAGCCTGGGATTTAACTCCATTTCTGAAGTAAAACACACAGCAGTGTAATCATCCATTGATCACACTCTGCTTTAGAACAAGAAGCATGCTCTTGCTTTCCAGAGTCTCTAACACAGCAGGAAATGTGCGTGTGCTGAGAACAAAAGAACGGTGTTTCCTACACTTACGGACATTATATAGTCCAACTCTGCATCTGAAACGGGTACAATGCACTGGTCCTCTAAAAACCAATGCTTGTCTGTTAAGATGAGAAACGTGTGAGCTTCGTGAACGATGTAGTTCGTTTGAGCTGAAAAGTGACTGCCCTTACCTGAAATGAAGTCTTGCCTGTAGGAAGACACAGAGTCTGGGATTTAACTCCACTTCTGAAGGGAAACATACAGCATAGTTCTCATCAAAGGATCACACTCTGCTTTAGAGCAAGAAGCACGCTCTTGTTTTCTAGAGTCTCTAATAGAGCAGGAAATCTGATTGTGCCCAGAAATAAGAACGGTGTTTCCTACACATACGGACTATATGTAGTCCAAATCTTCTTCTGAAACTGATAGAATGCACTGGTCCTCTAACATCCAGTGCTTGTCAGTTAAGATGAGAAACGTGTGAGCTTTGTGAATGATGTAGTTCTTTTGAACTGAAAAGTGACTGCCCTTACCTGAAACGAAGTCTTGCTTGTAGTAAGACACAGAGCCTGGGATTTAAGTCCATTTCTGAAGGGAAACACACAGCATAGTTCTCATCCATGGATCACACTCTGCTTTAGAGCGAGAAGCACACTCTAGCTTTCTAGACTCTCTAATACAGCAGGAAATCTGAGTGTGCCCAGAACAAAAGAACGGTGTTTCCTACACATATGGACCATATAGTCCAAATCTGCTTCTGAAACTGATACAAAGCACTGACCCTCTAACATCCAATGCTTGTCAGTTAAGATGAGAAATGTGTGAGCTTCGTGAACGATGTAGTTAGTTTGAGCAGAAAAGTGACAGCCCTTACCTGAATTTAAGTCTTGCTTGTAGTAAGACTCAGAGCCTGGGATTTAACTCCATTTCTGAAGTAAAACACACAGCAGTGTAATCATCCATTGATCACACTCTGCTTTAGAACAACAATCACGCTCTTGCTTTCTAGACTCTCTAAGACAGCAGGAAACGTGAGTGTGCTGAGAACAAAAGAACGGTTTTTCCTACACATACGGACAATATCTAGTCCAACTCTGCTTCTGAAACTGATACAAAGCACTGGTCCTCTAACATCCAATGCTTGTCTGTTAAGATGAGAAATGTGTGAGCTCAGTGAAAGATGTAGTTCGTTTGAGCTGAAAAGTGACTGCCCTTACCTGAAACGAATTCTTGCCTGTAGGAAGAAACAGAGTCTGGGATTTAACTCCATTTCTGAAGGGAAACATACAGCCATAGTTCTCATCAATGGATCACACTCTGCTTTAGAGCAAGAAGCACCCTCTTGCTTTCTAGAGTCTCTAATAGAGCAGGAAATCTGATTGTGCCTAGAACAAAAGAATGGTGTTTCCGACACATACGGACTATATGTAGTCCAAATCTTCTTCTGAAACTGACACAATGCACTGGTCCTCTAACATCCAATGCTTGTCTGTTAAGATGAGAAATGTGTGAGCTCAGAGAATGATGGAGTTCGTTTGAGCTGAAAAGTGACTGCCCTTACCTGAAACGAAGTCTTGCTTGTAGGAAGACACAGAGCCTGGGATTTAACTCCATTTCTGAAGGGAAACACACAGCATAGTTCTCATCCATGGATCACACTCTGCTTTAGAGCGAGAAGCACACTCTTGCTTTGTAGAGTCTCTAATACAGCAGGAAATCTGAGTGTGCCCGGAACAAAGAACGGTGTTTCCTACACATATGGACCATATGTAGTCCAAATCTGCTTCTGAAACTGATACAAAGCACTGACCATCTAACATCCAATGCTTGTCAGTTAAGATGAGAAACGTGTGAGCTTCATGAACGATGTAGTTCGTTTGAGCAGAAAAGTGACTGCCCTTACATGAAACGAAGTCTTGCTTATAGTAAGATACAGAGCCTGGGATTTAAGTCCATTTCTGAAGAGAAACACACAGCATAGTTCTCATCCATGGATCACACTCTGCTTTAGAGCAAGAAGCACGCTCTTGCTTTCTAGAGTATCTAATACAGCAGGAAATCTGATTGTGCCCAGAACAAAAGAACGGTGTTTCCTACACATACGGATTATATGTAGTCCAAATCTTCTTCTGAAACTGATACAATGCACTGGTCCTCTAACATCCAATGCTTGTCAATTAAGATGAGAAACGTGTGAGCTTCGTGATCGATGTAGTTCCTTTGAGTAGAAAAGTGACTGCCCTTACCTGAAACGAAGTCTTGCTTGTAGGAAGACTCAGAGCCTGGGATTTAACTCCATTTCTGAAGTAAAACACACAGCAGTGTAATCATCCATTGATCACACTCTGCTTTAGAACAAGAAGCATGCTCTTGCTTTCCAGAGTCTCTAACACAGCAGGAAATGTGCGTGTGCTGAGAACAAAAGAACGGTGTTTCCTACACTTACGGACATTATATAGTCCAACTCTGCATCTGAAACGGGTACAAAGCACTGGTCCTCTAAAAACCAATGCTTGTCTGTTAAGATGAGAAACGTGTGAGCTTCGTGAACGATGTAGTTCGTTTGAGCTGAAAAGTGACTGCCCTTACCTGAAATGAAGTCTTGCCTGTAGGAAGACACAGAGTCTGGGATTTAACTCCACTTCTGAAGGGAAACATACAGCATAGTTCTCATCAAAGGATCACACTCTGCTTCAGAGCAAGAAGCACGCTCTTGTTTTCTAGAGTCTCTAATAGAGCAGGAAATCTGATTGTGCCCAGAAATAAGAACGGTGTTTCCTACATATACGGACTATATGTAGTCCAAATCTTCTTCTGAAACTGATACAATGCACTGGTCCTCTAACATCCAATGCTTGTCTGTTAAGATGAGAAACGTGTGAGCTCAGTGAACGATGTAGTTCGTTTGAGCTGAAAAGAGACTGCCCTTACCTGAAACGAAGTCTTGCTTGTAGGAAGACACAGAGCCTGGGATTTAACTCCATTTCTGAAGTGAAACACACAGCATAGTTCTCATCCATGGATCACACTCTGCTTTAGAGCGAGAGGTACGCTCTTGCTTTCTAGAGTCTCTAAGACAGCAGGAAATCTGAGTGTGCCCAGAACAAAGAACGGTGTTTCCTACACATTCGGACTATATGTAGTCCAAATCTTCTTCTGAAACTGATAGAATGCACTGGTCCTCTAACATCCAATGCTTGTCAGTTAAGATGAGAAACGTGTGAGCTTTGCGAATGATGTAGTTCCTTTGAACTGAAAAGTGACTGCCCTTACCTGAAATGAAGTCTTGCTTGTAGGAAGACACAGAGCCTGGGATTTAAGTCCATGTCTGAAGGGAAACACACAGCATAGTTCTCATCCATGGATCACACTCTGCTTTAGAACAATAAGTACGCTCTTGCTTTCTAGAGTCTCTAAAACAGCAGGAAACGTGAGTGTGCTGAAAACAAAAGAACGGTGTTTCCTACACATACGGACCATATCTAGTCCAACTCTGCTTCTGAAACTGATACAAAGCACTGGTCCTCTAACATCCAATGCTTGTCTGTTAAGATGAGAATGTGTGAGCTCAGTGAACGATGTAGTTCGTTTGAGCTGAAAAGTGACAGCCCTTACCTGAAACGAAGTCTTGCTTGTAGGAAGACACAGAGCCTGGGATTTAACTCCATTTCTGAAGGGAAACACACAACATAGTTCTCATCTATGGATCACACTCTGCTTTAGAGCGAGAAGCACACTCTTGCTTTCTAGAGTCTCTAATACAGTAGGAAATCTGAGTGTGCCCAGAACAAAAGAACGGTGTTTCCTACACATATGGACCATAGCTAGTCCAACTCTTCTTCTGAAATTGATATGAAGCAATGATCCTCTAACATCCAAAGCTTGACAATTAAGATGAGAAACGTGTGAGCTTCGTGAATGATGTAGTTCATTTGAGCAGAAAAGTGACGGCCCTTACGTGAAACGAAGTCTTGCTTGTAGTAAGACACAGAGCCTGGGATTTAAGTCCATTTCTGAAGGGAAACACACAGCATATTTCTCATCCATGGATCACACTCTGCTTTAGAGCGAGAAGCACACTCTTGCTTTGTAGAGTCTGTAATACAGCAGGAAATCTGAGTGTGCCCGGAACAAAAGAACGGTGTTTCCTACACATATGGACCATATGTAGTCCAAATCTGCTTCTGAAACTGATACAAAGCACTGGTCTTCTAACATCCAATGGTTGTCAGTTAAGATGAGAAACGTGTGAGGTTCGTGAAGGATGTAGTTCCTTTGAACAGAAAAGTGACAGCCCTTACCTGAAACGAAGTCTTGCTTGTAGGGAGACTCAGAGCATGGGATTTAACTACATTTCTGAAGAGAAACACACAATATTGTCATATCCATTGATCACACTCTGCTTTAGAACAAGAAGCATGCTCTTGCTTTCTAGAGTCTCTAAGACAGCAGGAAACATGAGTGTGCTGAGAAGAAAAGAACGGTGTTTCCTACACATATGGACCATATCTAGTCCAACTCTGCTTCTGAAACTGATACAAAGCACTGGTCCTCTAACATCCAACGCTTGTCTGTTAAGATGAGAAACGTGTGAGCTCAGTGAACGATGTAGTTCCTTTGAGCTGAAAAGTGTCTGCACTTACATGAAACGAAGTCTTGCTTGTAGGAAGACTCAGAGCATGGGATTTAACTCCATTTCTGAAGTGAAACACACAGCAGTGTTCTCATCCATTGATCACACTCTGCTTTAGAACAAGAAGCACGATCGTGCTTTCTAGAGTCTCCAAGACAGCAGGAAATGTGAGTTTGCTGAGAACAAAAGAACATTGTTTCCTACACATACGGACCATATCTAGTCCAATTCTGCTTCTGAAAGTGATACAAAGCACTGGTCCGCTAACATCCAATGCTTGTCAGTTAAGATGAGAAACGTGTGAGCTTAGTAAACAATGTAGTTCGTTTGAGTTGAAAAGTGACTGCCCTTACCTGAAACGAAGTCTTGCTCGTAGTAAGACACAGAGCCTGGGATTTAAGTCCATTTCTGAAGGGAAACACATAGCATAGTTCTCATCCATGGATCACACTCTGCTTTAGAGCGAGAAGCACACTCTTGCTTTCTAGATTCTCTAATACAGCAGGAAATCTGAGTGTGCCCAGAAAAAAAGAAGGGTGTTTCCTACACATATTTACCATATGTAGTCCAAATCTGCTTCTGAAACTGAAAAAAAGCACTGACCATCTTACATCCAATTCTTGTCAGTTAAGATGAGAAACGTGTGAGCTTCGTGAACGGTGTAGTTCGTTTGAGCAGAAAAGTGACTGCCCTTACCTGAATTGAAGTCTTCCTTGTAGGAAGACTCAGAGCCTGGGATTTAACTCCATTTCTGAAGTAAAACTCACAGCCGTGTAATCATCCATTGATCAAACTCTGCTTTAGAACAAGAAGCACGCTCTTGCTTTCTAGAGTCTCTAAGACATCAGGAAATGTGAGTGTGTTGAGAAGAAAAGAACAGTGTTTCCTACCCTTACGGACATTATATAGTCCAACTCTGCCTCTGAAACTGATACAAAGCACTGGTCCTCTAAAATCCAATGCTTGTCTGTTACTATGAGAAACGCGTGAGCTTCGTGAATGATGTAGTTCGTTTGAGCGGAAAAGTGACTGCCCTTACCTGAAATGAAGTCTTGCCTGTAGGAAGACACAGAGTCTAGGATTTAACTCCATTTCTGAACGGAAACATACAGCATAGTTCTCATCCATAGTTCACACTGTGCTTTAGAGCGAGAAGCACGTTCTTGCTTTCTAAAGTCTCTAAGCCAGCAGGAAACGTGAGTGTGCTGAGAACAAAAGAATGGTGTTCCTACACATACGGACCATATCTAGTCCAACACTGCTTCTGAAAGTGATACAAAGCATTGGTCCTCTAACATCCAATGCTTGTCAGTTAAGATGAGAAACGTGTGAGCTTAGTGAATGATGTAGTTCCTTTGAACTGAAAAGTGACTGCCCTTACCTGAAACGAAGTCTTGCTTGTAGTAAGACACAGAGCCTGGGATTTAAGTCCATTTCTGAAGGGAAACACACAGCACAGTTCTCATCCATGGATCACACTCTGCTTTAGAGCGAGAAGCACACTCTTGCTTTCTAGATTCTCTAATACACCAGGAAATCTGAGTGTGCCCAGAACAAAAGAAGGGTGTTTCCTACACATATGGCCCATATGTAGTCCAAATCTTCTTCTGAAACTGATACAATGCACTGGTCCTCTAACATCCAATGCTTGTCTGTTAAGATGAGAAACGTGTGAGCTCAGTGAAGGATGTAGTTCGTTTGAGCTGGAAAGTGACTGCCCTTACCTGAAACGAAGTCTTGCTTGTAGGAAGACTCAGAGCCTGAGATTTAACTCCGTTTCTGAAGTGAAACACACAGCATAGTTCTCATCCATGGATCACACTGTGCTTTAGAGCGAGAAGCACACTCTTGCTTTGTAGAGTCTCTAATACAGCAGGAAATCTGAGTGTGCCCGGAACAAAAGAACGGTGTTTCCTACACATATGGACAATATGTAGTCCAAATCGGCTTCTGAAACTGATACAAAGCACTGACCATCTAACATCCAATGCTTGTCAGTTAAGATGAGAAACGTGTGAGCTTCGTGAAAGATGTAGTTCGTTTGAGCAGAAAAGTGACTGCCCTTACCTGAAACAAAGTCTTGCTTGTAGGAAGACACAGAACCTGGGATTTAACTCCTTTTCTGAAGGGAGACACACAGCATAGTTCTCATCCATGGATCACACTCTGCTTTAGAGCGAGAAGCACGCTCTTGCTTTCTACAGTCTCTAAGACAGCAGGAAACGTGAGTGTGCTGAGAACAAAAGAAGGGGTTTCCTACACATACGGACCATATCTAGTCCAACTCTGCTTCTGAAAGTGATACAAAGCACTGGTCCTCTAACATCCAATGCTTGTCAGTTAAGATGAGAAACGTGTGAGCTTAGTGAATGATGTAGTTCCTTTGAACTGAAAAGTGACTGCCCTTACCTGGAACGAAGTCTTGCTTGTAGTAAGAAAAAGAGACTGGGATTTAACTCCATTTCTGAATGGAAACACACAGCATAGTTCTCATCCATGGATCACACTCTGCTTTAGAGCGAGAAGCACACTCTTTCTTTCTAGATTCTCTAATACAGCAGGAAATCTGAGTGTGCCCAGAACAAAAGAATCGTGTTTCCTACACACATGGACCTTATGTAGTCCAAATCTGCTTCTGAAACTGACACAAAGCACTGACCATCTTACATCCAATGCTTGTCAGTTAAGATGAGAAACGTGTGAGCCTCGTGAACGGTGTAGTTCGTTTGAGCAGAAAAGTGACTGCCCTTACCTGAATTGAAGTCTTGCTTGTATGAAGACTCAGAGCCTGGTATTTAACTCCATTTCTGAAGTAAAACACACAGCCGTGTAATCATCCATTGATCAAACTCTGCTTTAGAACAAGAAGCACGCTCTTGCTTTCTAGATTCTCTAAGACAGCAGGAAATGTGAGTGTGCTGAGAACAAAAGAACGGTGTTTCCTACCCTTACGGACATTATATAGTCCAACTCTGCATCTGAACCTGATACAAAACACTGGTCCTCTAAAATCCAATGTTATTCTGTTAAGATGAGAAACGTTTGAGCTTCGTGAACGATATAGTTCGTTTGAGCAGAAAAGTGACTGCCCTAACCTGAAACGAAGTCTTGCCTGTAGGAAGACACAGAGCCTGGGATTTAACTCCATTTCTGAAGGGAAACACACATCATAGTTCTCATCCATGGATCACACTCTGCTTTAGAGCAAGAAGCACCCTCTTACTTTCTAGATTCTCTAATACAGCAGGAAATCTGAGTGTGCCCAGAACAAAAGAACGGTGTTTCCTACACATACGGACTATATGTAGTCCAAATCTTCTTCTGAAACTGATACAATGCACTGGTCCTCTAACATCCAATGGTTGTCAGTTAAGATGAGAAACGTGTGAGCTTCGTGAAAGATGTAGTTCCTTTGAGCAGAAAAGTGACAGCCCTTACCTGAAACAAAGTCTTGCTTGTAGGGAGACTCAGAGCATGGGATTTAACTACATTTCTGAAGTGAAACACACAACATTGTCTCATCCATTGATCACAATCTGCTTTAGAGCGAGAAGCACACTCTTGCTTTATAGAGTCTCTAATACAGCAGGAAAACTGAGTGTGCCTAGAACAAAAGAACGGTGTTTCCTACACATAAGGACAATATGCAATCCAAATCTTCTTCTGAAACTGATAGAATGCACTGGTCCTCTAACATCCAATGCTTGTCAGTTAAGATGAGAAACGTGTGAGCTTCGTGAAAGATGTAGTTCGTTTGAGCAGAAAAGTGACTGCCCTTACCTGAAATGAAGTTTTGCTTGTAGGAAGACTCAGAGCATGGGATTTAACTCCATTTCTGAAGTGAAACACACAGCAGTGTTCTCATCCATTGATCACACTCTGCTTTAGAACAACAAGCACGATCGTGCTTTCTAGAGTCTCTAAGACAGCAGGAAACGTGAGTTTGCTGAGAACAAAAGAACGGTGTTTCCTACACATACGGACCATATCTAGTCCAACTCTGCTTCTGAAACTGATACAAAGCACTGGTCCTCTAACAGCCAATGCTTGTCTGTTAAGATTAGAAACGTGTGAGCTCCGTGAATGATGTAGTTCGTTTGAGCTGAAAAGTGACTGCCCTTACCTGAAAAAAAGTCTTGCTTGTAGGAAGACACAGAGCCTGGGATTTAACTCCTTTTCTGAAGGGAGACACACAGCATAGTTCTCATCCATGGATCACTCTCTGCTTTAGAGCGAGAAGCACGCTCTTGCTTTCTACAGTCTCTAAGACAGCAGGAAACGTGAGTGTGCTGAGAACAAAAGAACGGGGTTTCCTACACATACGGACCATATCTAGTCCAACTCTGCTTCTGAAAGTGATACAAAGCACTGGTCCTCTAACATCCAATGCTTGTCAGTTAAGATGAGAAACGTGTGAGCTTAGTGAATGATGTAGTTCCTTTGAACTGAAAAGTGACTGCCCTTACCTGGAACGAAGTCTTGCTTGCAGTAAGAAAAAGAGCCTGGGATTTAAGTCCATTTCTGAATGGAAACACACAGCATAGTTCTCATCCATGGATCACACTCTGCTTTAGAGCGAGAAGCACACTCTTTCTTTCTAGATTCTCTAATACAGCAGGAAATCTGAGTGTGCCCAGAACAAAAGAATCGTGTTTCCTACACACATGGACCTTATGTAGTCCAAATCTGCTTCTGAAACTGACACAAAGCACTGACCATCTTACATCCAATGCTTGTCAGTTAAGATGAGAAACGTGTGAGCCTCGTGAACGGTGTAGTTCGTTTGAGCAGAAAAGTGACTGCCCTTACCTGAATTGAAGTCTTGCTTGTATGAAGACTCAGAGCCTGGGATTTAACTCCATTTCTGAAGTAAAACACACAGCCGTGTAATCATCCATTGATCAAACTCTGCTTTAGAACAAGAAGCACGCTCTTGCTTTCTAGATTCTCTAAGACAGCAGGAAATGTGAGTGTGCTGAGAACAAAAGAACGGTGTTTCCTACCCTTACGGACATTATATAGTCCAACTCTGCATCTGAAACTGATACATAACACTGGTCCTCTATAATCCAATGTTTGTCTGTTAAGATGAGAAACGTTTGAGCTTCGTGAACGATGTAGTTCGTTTGAGCAGAAAAGTGACTGCCCTTACCTGAAACGAAGTCTTGCCTGTAGGAAGACACAGAGCCTGGGATTTAACTCCATTTCTGAAGGGAAACACACAGCATAGTTCTCATCCATGGATCACACTCTGCTTTAGAGCAAGAAGCACCCTCTTACTTTCTAGATTCTCTAATACAGCAGGAAATCTGAGTGTGCCCAGAACAAAAGAACGGTGTTTCCTACACACACGGACTACATGTAGTCCAAATCTTCTTCTGAAACTGATACAATGCACTGGTCCTCTAACATCCAATCGTTGTCAGTTAAGATGAGAAACGTGTGAGCTTCGTGAAGGATGTAGTTCCTTTGAGCAGAAAAGTGACAGCCCTTACCTGAAACAAAGTCTTGCTTGTAGGGAGACTCAGAGCATGGGATTTAACTACATTTCTGAAGTGAAACACACAACATTGTCTCATCCATTGATCACAATCTGCTTTAGAGCGAGAAGCACACTCTTGCTTTATAGAGTCTCTAATACAGCAGGAAAACTGAGTGTGCCTAGAACAAAAGAACGGTGTGTCCTACACATAAGGACAATATGTAATCCAAATCTTCTTCTGAAACTGATAGAATGCACTGGTCCTCTAACATCCAATGCTTGTCAGTTAAGATGAGAAACGTGTGAGCTTCGTGAAAGATGTAGTTCGTTTGAGCTGAAAAGTGACTGCCCTTACCTGAAACAAAGTCTTGCTTGTAGGAAGACACAGAGCCTGGGATTTAACTCCTTTTCTGAAGGGAGACACACAGCATAGTTCTCATCCATGGATCACACTCTGCTTTAGAGCGAGAAGCACGCTCTTGCTTTCTACAGTCTCTAAGACAGCAGGAAACGTGAGTGTGCTGAGAACAAAAGAACGGTGTTTCCTACACATATGGACCATATGTAGTCCAAATCTGCTTCTGAAACTGATACAAACACTGACCATCTAATATCCGATGCTTGTCAGTTAAGATGAGAAACGTGTGAGCTTCATGAACGATGTAGTTCGTTTGAGCAGAAAAGTGACTGCCCTTACCTGAAACGAAGTCTTGCCTGTAGGAAGACTCAGAGCCTGGGATTTAACTCCATTTCTGAAGTCAAGCACACAGCATAGTTCTCATCCATGGATCACACTCTGCTTTAGAGCAAGAAGCACACTCTTGCTTTCTAGAGTCTCTAAGACAGCAGGAAATCTGAGTGTGCCCAGAACAAAAGAACGGTGTTTCCTAAACATACGGACTATATGTAGTCCAAATCTTCTCCTGAAACTGATAGAATGCACTGTTCCTCTAACATCCAATGCTTGTCAGTTAAGATGAGAAACGTGTGAGCTTCGTGAACGATGTAGTTTATTTGAGCAGAAAAGTGACTGCCCTTACCTGAATTGAAGTCTTGCTTGTAGGAAGATTCAGAGCCTGGGATTTAACTCCATTTCTGAAGTAAAACACACAGCAGTGTAATCATCCATTGATCACACTCTGCTTTAGAACAAGAAGCACGTCCTTGCTTTCTAGAGTCTCTAAGACAGCAGGAAATGTGAGTGTGCTGAGAACAAAAGAACGGTGTTTCCTACAATTACGGACATTATATAGTCCAACTCTGCATCTGAAACTGATACAAAGCACTGGTCCTCTAAAATCCAATGCTTGTCTGTTAAGATGAGAAACGTGTGAGCTTCGTGAATGATGTAGTTCGTTGAGCTGAAAAGTGACTGCCCTTACCTGAAACGAAGTCTTGCCTGTAGGAAGACACAGAGTCTGGGATTTAAATCCATTTCTGAAGGGAAACCTACAGCATGGTTCTCATCAATGGATCACACTCTGCTTTAGAGCAAGAAGCACGCTCTTGCTTTCTAGAGTCTCTAATACTGCAAGAAATCTGAGTGTGCCCAGAACAAATGAACGGTGTTTCCTAAACATACGGACCATATCTAATCGAACTCTGCTTCTGAAAGTGATACAAAGCACTGGTCCTCTAAGATCCAATGCTTGTCAGTTAAGATGAGAAACGTGTGAGCTTAGTGAATGATGTAGTTCCTTTGAACTGAAAAGTGATTGCCCTTACCTGAAACGAAGTCTTGCTTGTAGGAAGACTCAGAGCCTGAGATTTAACTCCATTTCTGAAGTGAAACACACAGAATAGTTCTCATCCATGGATCACACTCTGCTTTAGAGCGAGAAGCACACTCTTGCTTTATAGAGTCTCTAATACAGCAGGAAATCTGAGTGTGCCCAGAACAAAATAACGGTGTTTCCTACACATAAGGACAATATGTAATCCAAATCTTCTTCTGAAACTGATAGAATGCACTGTTCCTCTAACATCCAATGCTTGTCAGTTAAGATGAGAAACGTGTGAGCTCAATGAACGATGTAGTTCGTTTGAGCTGAAAAGTGACTGCCCTTACCTGAAACGAAGTCTTGCTTGTAGGAAGTCACAGAGCCTGGGATTTAACTCCTTTTCTGAAGGGAAACACACAGCATAGTTCTCATCCATGGATCACACTCTGCTTTAGAGCGAGAAGCACGCTCTTGCTTTCTACAGTCTCTAAGACAGCAGGAAACGTGAGTGTGCTGAGAACAAAAGAACGGTGTTTCCTACACATACGGACCATATCTAGTCCAACTCTGCTTCTGAAAGTGATACGAAGCACTGGTCCTCTAACATCCAATGCTTGTCAGTTAAGATGAGAAACGTGTGAGCTTAGTGAATGATGTAGTTCCTTTGAACTGAAAAATGACTGCCCTTACCTGAAACGAAGTCTTGCTTGTAGTAAGACACAGAGCCTGGGATTTAAGTCCATTTCTGAAGGGAAACACACAGCATAGTTCTCATCCATGGATCACACTCTGCTTTAGAGCGAGAAGCACACTCTTGCTTTCTAGATTCTCTAATACAACAGGAAATCTGAGTGTGTCCAGAACAAAAGAAGGGTGTTTCCTACACATATGGCCCATATGTAGTCCAAATCTTCTTCTGAAACTGATACAATGCACTGGTCCTCTAACATCCAATGCTTTTCTGTTAAGATGAGAAACGTGTGAGCTCAGTGAAGGATGTAGTTCGTTTGAGCTGGAAAGTGACTGCCCTTACCTGAAACGAAGTCTTGCTTGTAGGAAGACTCAGAGCCTGAGATTTAACTCCATTTCTGAAGTGAAACACACAGCATAGTTCTCATCCATGGATCACACTCTGCTTTAGAACAAGAAGCACGATCGTGCTTTCTAGAGTCTCTAAGACAGCAGGAAACGTGAGTTTGCTGAGAACAAAAGAACGCTGTTTCCTACACATACGGACCATATCTAGTCCAACTCTGATTCTGAAAGTGATACAAAGCACTGGTCCTCTAACATCCAATGCTTGTCATTTAAGATGAGAAACGTGTGAGCTTAGTGAATGATGTAGTTCCTTTGAACTGAAAAGTGACTGCACTTACCTGGAACGAAGTCTTGCTTGTAGTAAGAAACAGAGCCTGGGATTTAAGTCCATTTCTGAATGGAAACACACAGCATAGTTCTCATCCATGGATCACACTCTGCTTTAGAGCGAGAAGCAAACTTTTTCTTTCTAGATTCTCTAATATAGCAGGAAATCTGAGTGTGCCCAGAACAAAAGAACGGTGTTTCCTACACATATGGACCTTATGTAGTCCAAATCTGCTTCTGAAACTGATACAAAGCACTGACCATCTTACATCCAATGCTTGTCAGTTAAGATGAGAAACGTGTGAGCCTCGTGAACGGTGTAGTTCGTTTGAGCAGAAAAGTGACTGCCCTTACCTGAATTGAAGTCTTGCTTGTAGGAAGACTCAGAGCCTGGGATTTAACACCATTTCTGAAGTAAAACACACAGCCGTGTAATCATCCATTGATCAAACTCTGCTTTAGAACAAGAAGCACGCTCTTGCTTTCTAGATTCTCTAAGACAGCAGGAAATGTGAGTGTGCTGAGAACAAAAGAACGGTGTTTCCTACCCTTACAGACATTATATAGTCCAACTCTGCATCTGAAACTGATACAAAACACTGGTCCTCTAAAATCCAATGCTTGTCTGTTAAGATGAGAAACGTGTGAGCTTCGTGAATGATGTAGTTCGTTTGAGCTGAAAAGTGACTGCCCTTACCTGAAAGGAAGTCTTGCCTGTAGGAAGACACAGAGTCTGGGATTTAACTCCATTTCTGAACGGAAACATACAGCATAGGTCTCATCCATGGTTCACACTCTACTTTAGAGCGAGAAGCACGCTCTTGCTTTCTAAAGTCTCTAAGCCAGCAGGAAACGTGAGTGTGCTGAGAACAAAAGAACAGTGTTCCTACACATACGGACCATATCTAGTCCAACTCTGCTTCTGAAAGTGATACAAAGCACTGGTCCTCTAACATCCAATGCTTGTCAATTAAGATGAGAAACGTTTGAGCTTCGTGAACGATGTACTTCGTTTGAGCAGAAAAGTGACTGCCCTTACCTGAAACGAAGTCTTGCCTGTAGGAAGACACAGAGCCTGGGATTTAACTCCATTTCTGAAGGGAAACACACAGCATAGTTCTCATCCATGGATCACACTCTGCTTTAGAGCGAGAAGCACGCTCTTGCTTTCTACAGTCTCTAAGACAGCAGGAAACGTGAGTGTGCTGAGAACAAAAGAACGGTGTTTCCTACACATATGGACCATATGTAGTCCAAATCTGCTTCTGAAACTGATACAAACACTGACCATCTGATATCCGATGCTTGTCAGTTAAGATGAGAAACGTGTGAGCTTCATGAACGATGTAGTTCGTTTGAGCAGAAAAGTGACTGCCCTTACCTGAAACGAAGTCTTGCCTGTAGGAAGACTCAGAGCCTGGGATTTAACTCCATTTCTGAAGTCAAGCACACAGCATAGTTCTCATCCATGGATCACACTCTGCTTTAGAGCAAGAAGCACACTCTTGCTTTCTAGAGTCTCTAAGACAGCAGGAAATCTGAGTGTGCCCAGAACAAAAGAACGGTGTTTCCTAAACATACGGACTATATGTAGTCCAAATCTTCTCCTGAAACTGATAGAATGCACTGTTCCTCTAACATCCAATGCTTGTCAGTTAAGATGAGAAACGTGTGAGCTTCGTGAACGATGTAGTTTGTTTGAGCAGAAAAGTGACTGCCCTTACCTGAATTGAAGTCTTGCTTGTAGGAAGATTCAGAGCCTGGGATTTAACTCCATTTCTGAAGTAAAACACACAGCAGTGTAATCATCCATTGATCACACTCTGCTTTAGAACAAGAAGCACGTCCTTGCTTTCTAGAGTCTCTAAGACAGCAGGAAATGTGAGTGTGCTGAGAACAAAAGAACGGTGTTTCCTACAATTACGGACATTATATAGTCCAACTCTGCATCTGAAACTGATACAAAGCACTGGTCCTCTAAAATCCAATGCTTGTCTGTTAAGATGAGAAACGTGTGAGCTTCGTGAATGATGTAGTTCGTTGAGCTGAAAAGTGACTGCCCTTACCTGAAACGAAGTCTTGCCTGTAGGAAGACACAGAGTCTGGGATTTAACTCCATTTCTGAAGGGAAACCTACAGCATGGTTCTCATCAATGGATCACACTCTGCTTTAGAGCAAGAAGCACGCTCTTGCTTTCTAGAGTCTCTAATACTGCAGGAAATCTGAGTGTGCCCAGAACAAATGAACGGTGTTTCCTAAACATACGGACCATATCTAATCGAACTCTGCTTCTGAAAGTGATACAAAGCACTGGTCCTCTAAGATCTAATGCTTGTCAGTTAAGATGAGAAACGTGTGAGCTTAGTGAATGATGTAGTTCCTTTGAACTGAAAAGTGATTGCCCTTACCTGAAACGAAGTCTTGCTTGTAGGAAGACTCAGAGCCTGAGATTTAACTCCATTTCTGAAGTGAAACACACAGAATAGTTCTCATCCATGGATCACACTCTGCTTTAGAGCGAGAAGCACACTCTTGCTTTATAGAGTCTCTAATACAGCAGGAAATCTGAGTGTGCCCAGAACAAAAGAACGGTGTTTCCTACACATAAGGACAATATGTAATCCAAATCTTCTTCTGAAACTGATAGAATGCACTGGTCCTCTAACATCCAATGCTTGTCAGTTAAGATGAGAAACGTGTGAGCTTAGTGAATGATGTAGTACCTTTGAACTGAAAAACGACTGCCCTTACCTGAAAGGAAGTCTTGCCTGTAGGAAGACACAGAGTCTGGGATTTAACTCCATTTCTGAACGGAAACATACAGCATAGGTCTCATCCATGGTTCACACTCTGCTTTAGAGCGAGAAGCACGCTCTTGCTTTCTAAAGTCTCTAAGCCAGCAGGAAACGTGAGTGTGCTGAGAACAAAAGAACAGTGTTCCTACACATACGGACCATATCTAGTCCAACTCTGCTTCTGAAAGTGATACAAAGCACTGGTCCTCTAACATCCAATGCTTGTCAATTAAGATGAGAAACGTTTGAGCTTCGTGAACGATGTACTTCGTTTGAGCAGAAAAGTGACTGCCCTTACCTGAAACGAAGTCTTGCCTGTAGGAAGACACAGAGCCTGGGATTTAACTCCATTTCTGAAGGGAAACACACAGCATAGTTCTCATCCATGGATCACACTCTGCTTTAGAGCAAGAAGCACCCTCTTTCTTTCTAGATTCTCTAATACAGCAGGAAATCTGAGTGTGCCCAGAACAAAAGAACGGTGTTTCCTACACATACGGACTATATGTAGTCCAAATCTTCTTCTGAAACTGATACAATGCACTGGTCCTCTAACATCCAATGGTTGTCAGTTAAGATGAGAAACGTGTGAGCTTCGTGAAGGATGTAGTTCCTTTGAGTAGAAAAGTGACAGCCCTTACCTGAAACAAAGTCTTGCTTGTAGGGAGACTCAGAGCATGGGATTTAACTACATTTCTGAAGTGAAACACAAAACATTGTCTCATCCATTGATCACACTCTGCTTTAGAGCGAGAAGCACACTCTTGCTTTATAGAGTCTCTAATACAGCAGGAAAACATGAATGTGCCTAGAACAAAAGAACGGTGTTTCCTACACGTAAGGACAATATGTAATCCAAATCTTCTTCTGAAACTGATAGAATGCACTGGTCCTCTAACATCCAATGCTTGTCAGTTAAGATGAGAAACGTGTGAGCTTCGTGAAAGATGTAGTTCCTTTGAGCAGAAAAGTGACTGCCCTTACATGAAACGAAGTCTTGCTTGTAGGAAGACTCAGAGCATGGGATTTAACTCCATTTCTGAAGTGAAACACACAGCAGTGTTCTCATCCATTGATCACACTCTGCTTTAGAACAAGAAGCATGATCGTGCTTTCTAGAGTCTCTAAGACAGCAGGAAACGTGAGTTTGCTGAGAACAAAAGAACGGTGTTTCCTTCACATACGGACCATATCTAGTCGAACTCTGCTTCTGAAACTGATACAAAGCACTGGTCCTCTAACAGCCAATGCTTGTCTGTTAAGATGAGAAACGTGTGAGCTCCGTGAATGATGTAGTTCGTTTGAGCTGAAAAGTGACTGCCCTTACCTGAAACGAAGTCTTGCTTGCAGGAAGACACAGATCCTGGGATTTAAGTCCATTTCTGAAGGGAAAAACACAGCATAGTTCTCATCCATGGATCACACTCTGCTTTAGAGCGAGAAGCACACTCTTGCTTTGTAGAGTCTCTAATACAGCAGGAAATGTGAGTGTGCCCGGAACAAAAGAACGATGTTTCCTACAAATATGGACCATATGTAGTCCAAATCTGCTTCTAAAACTGATACAAAGCACTGACCATCTAACACCCAATGCTTGTCAGTTAAGATGAGAAACGTGTGAGCTTCATGAACGATGTAGTTCATTTGAGCAGAAAAGTGACTGCCCTTACCTGAAACGAACTCTTGCCTGTAGGAAGACTCAGAGCCTGGTATTTAACTCCATTTCTGAAGTTAAGCACACAGCATAGTTCTCATCCATGGATCACAGTCTGCTTTAGAACAAGAGGCACGCCCTTGCTTTCTAGAGTCTCTAAGACAGCAGGAAATGTGAGTGTGCTGAGAACAAAAGAACGGTGTTTCCTACCCTTACGGACATTATATACTCCAACTCTGCATCTGAAACTGATACAAAACACTGGTCCTCTAAAATCCAATGCTTGTCTGTTAAGATGAGAAACGTGTGAGCTTCGTGAATGATGTAGTTCGTTTGAGCTGAAAAGTGACTGCCCTTACCTGAAAGGAAGTCTTGCGTGTAGGAAGACACAGAGTCTGCGATTTAACTCCATTTCTGAACGGAATCATACAGCATAGTTCTCATCCATGGTTCACACTCTGCTTTAGAGCGAGAAGCACGCTCTTGCTTTCTAAAGTCTCTAAGCCAGCAGGAAACATGAGTGTGCTGAGAACAAAAGAACGGTGTTCCTACACATACGGACCATATCTAGTCCAACTCTGCTTCTGAAAGTGATACAAAGCACTGGTCCTCTAACATCCAATGCTTGTCAGTTAAGATGAGAAACGTGTGAGCTTAGTGAATGATGTAGTTCCTTTGAACTGAAAAATGACTGCCCTTACCTGAAACGAAGTCTTGCTTGTAGTAAGACACAGAGCCTGGGATTTAAGTCCATTTCTGAAGGGAAACACACAGCATAGTTCTCATCCATGGATCACACTCTGCTTTAGAGCGAGAAGCACACTCTTGCTTTCTAGATTCTCTAATACACCAGGAAATCTGAGTGTGTCCAGAACAAAAGAAGGGTGTTTCCTACACATATGGCCCATATGTAGTCCAAATCTTCTTCTGAAACTGATACAATGCACTGGTCCTCTAACATCCAATGCTTTTCTGTTAAGATGAGAAACGTGTGAGCTCAGTGAAGGATGTAGTTCGTTTGAGCTGGAAAGTGACTGCCCTTACCTGAAACGAAGTCTTGCTTGTAGGAAGACTCAGAGCCTGAGATTTAACTCCATTTCTGAAGTGAAACACACAGCATAGTTCTCATCCATGGATCACACTCTGCTTTAGAACAAGAAGCACGATCGTGCTTTCTAGAGTCTCTAAGACAGCAGGAAACGTGAGTTTGCTGAGAACAAAAGAACGCTGTTTCCTACACATACGGACCATATCTAGTCCTACTCTGCTTCTGAAAGTGATACAAAGCACTGGTCCTCTAACATCCAATGCTTGTCAGTTAAGATGAGAAACGTGTGAGCTTAGTGAATGATGTAGTTCCTTTGAACTGAAAAGTGACTGCCCTTACCTGGAACGAAGTCTTGCTTGTAGTAAGAAACAGAGCCTGGGATTTAAGTCCATTTCTGAATGGAAACACACAGCATAGTTCTCATCCATGGATCACACTCTGCTTTAGAGCAAGAAGCACCCTCTTGCTTTCTAGATTCTCTAATACAGCAGGAAATCTGAGTGTGCCCAGAACAAAAGAACGGTGTTTCCTACACATACGGACTATATGTAGTCCAAATCTTCTTCTGAAACTGATACAATGCACTGGTCCTCTAACATCCAATGGTTGTCAGTTAAGATGAGAAACGTGTGAGCTTCGTGAAGGATGTAGTTCCTTTGAGCAGAAAAGTGACAGCCCTTACCTGAAACAAAGTCTTGCTTGTAGGGAGAGTCAGAGCATGGGATTTAACTACATTTCTGAAGTGAAACACACAACATTGTCTCATCCATTGATCACACTCTGCTTTAGAGCGAGAAGCACACTCTTGCTTTATAGAGTCTCTAATACAGCAGGAAAACATGAATGTGCCTAGAACAAAAGTACGGTGTTTCCTACACATAAGGACAATATGTAATCCAAATCTTCTTCTGAAACTGATAGAATGCACTGGTCCTCTAACATCCAATGCTTGTCAGTTAAGATGAGAAACGTGTGAGCTTCGTGAAAGATGTAGTTCCTTTGAGCAGAAAAGTGACTGCCCTTACATGAAACGAAGTCTTGCTTGTAGGAAGACTCAGAGCATGGGATTTAACTCCATTTCTGAAGTGAAACACACAGCAGTGTTCTCATCCATTGATCACACTCTGCTGTAGAACAAGAAGCACAATTGTGCTTTCTAGAGTCTCTAAGACAGCAGGAAACGTGAGTTTGCTGAGAACAAAAGAACGGTGTTTCCTACACATACGGACCATATGTAGTCCAAATCTGCTTCTGAAACTGATACAAAGCACTGACCATCTAACATCCAATGCTTGTCTGTTAAGATGAGAAACGTGTGAGCTCCGTGAATGATGTAGTTCGTTTGAGCAGAAAAGTGACTGCCCTTACCTGAAACGAAGTCTTGCCTGTAGGAAGACTCAGAGCCTGGGATTTAACTCCATTTCTGAAGTTAAGCACACAGCATAGTTCTCATCCATGGATCACAGTCTGCTTTAGAGCAAGAAGCACACTCTTGCTTTCTAGAGTCTCTAAGACAGCAGGAAATCTGAGTGTGCCCAGAACAAAAGAATGGTGTTTCCTAAACATACGGACTCTATGTAGTCCAAATCTTCTTCTGAAACTGATAGAATGCACTGGTCCTCTAACATCCAATGCTTGTCAGTTAAGATGAGAAACGTGTGAGCTTCGTGAATGATGTAGTTCGTTTGAGCTGAAAAGTGACTGCCCTTACCTGAAAGGAAGTCTTGCCTGTAGGAAGACACAGAGTCTACGATTTAACTCCATTTCTGAACGGAATAATACAGCATAGTTCTCATCCATGGTTCACACTCTGTGTAAGAGTGAGAAGCACGCTCTTGCTTTCTAAAGTCTCTAAGCCAGCAGGAAACATGAGTGTGCTGAGAACAAAAGAACGGTGTTCCTACACATACGGACCATATCTAGTCCAACTCTGCTTCTGAAAGTGATACAAAGCACTGGTCCTCTAACATCCAATGCTTGTCAGTTAAGATGAGAAACGTGTGAGCTTAGTGAATGATGTAGTTCCTTTGAACTGAAAAATGACTGCCCTTACCTGAAACGAAGTCTTGCCTGTAGGAAGACACAGAGTCTGGGATTTAACTCCATTTCTGAACGGAAACATACAGCATAGGTCTCATCCATGGTTCACACTCTGCTTTAGAGCGAGAAGCACGCTCTTGCTTTCTAAAGTCTCTAAGACAGCAGGAAACGTGAGTGTGCTGAGAACAAAAGAACAGTGTTCCTACACATACGGACCATACCTAGTCCAACTCTGCTTCTGAAAGTGATACAAAGCACTGGTCCTCTAACATCCAATGCTTGTCAATTAAGATGAGAAACGTTTGAGCTTCGTGAACGATGTAGTTCGTTTGGCAGAAAAGTGACTGCCCTTACCTGAAACGAAGTCTTGCCTGTAGGAAGACACAGAGTCTGGGATTTAACTCCATTTCTGAAGGGAAACACACAGCATAGTTCTCATCCATGGATCACACTCTGCTTTAGAGCGAGAAGCACGCTCTTGCTTTCTACAGTCTCTAAGACAGCAGGAAACGTGAGTGTGCTGAGAACAAAAGAACGGTGTTTCTTACACATACGGACCATATCTAGTCCAACTCTGCTTCTGAAACTGATAGAATGCACTGGTCCTCTAACATCCAATGCTTGTCAGTTAAGATGAGAAACGTGTGAGCTTAGTGAATGATGTAGTACCTTTGAACTGAAAAATGACTGCCCTTACCTGAAACGAAGTCTTGCTTGTAGTAAGACACAGAGCCTGGGATTTAAGTCCATTTCTGAAGGGAAACACACAGCATAGTTCTCATCCATGGATCACACTCTGCTTTAGAGCGAGAAGCACACTCTTGCTTTCTAGATTCTCTAATACACCAGGAAATCTGAGTGTGTCCAGAACAAAAGAAGGGTGTTTCCTACACATATGGCCCATATGTAGTCCAAATCTTCTTCTGAAACTGATACAATGCACTGGTCCTCTAACATCCAATGCTTTTCTGTTAACATGAGAAACGTGTGAGCTCAGTGAAGGATGTAGTTCGTTTGAGCTGGAAAGTGACTGCCCTTACCTGAAACGAAGTCTTGCTTGTAGGAAGACTCAGAGCCTGAGATTTAACTCCATTTCTGAAGTGAAACACACAGCATAGTTCTCATCCATGGATCACACTCTGCTTTAGAACAAGAAGCACGATCGTGCTTTCTAGAGTCTCTAAGACAGCAGGAAACGTGAGTTTGCTGAGAACAAAAGAACGCTGTTTCCTACACATACGGACCATATCTAGTCCAACTCTGCTTCTGAAAGTGATACAAAGCACTGGTCCTCTAACATCCAATGCTTGTCATTTAAGATGAGAAACGTGTGAGCTTAGTGAATGATGTAGTTCCTTTGAACTGAAAAGTGACTGCCCTTACCTGGAACGAAGTCTTGCTTGTAGTAAGAAGCAGAGCCTGGGATTTAAGTCCATTTCTGAATGGAAACACACAGCATAGTTCTCATCCATGGATCACACTCTGCTTTAGAGCGAGAAGCAAACTTTTTCTTTCTAGAGTCTCTAAGACAGAAGGACATCTGAGTGTGCCCAGAAGAAAAGAACGGTGTTTCCTAAACATACGGACTCTATGTAGTCCAAATCTTCTTCTGAAACTGATACAATGCACTGGTCCTCTAACATCCAATGGTTGTCAGTTAAGATGAGAAACGTGTGAGCTTCGTGAAGGATGTAGTTCCTTTGAGCAGAAAAGTGACAGCCCTTACCTGAAACAAAGTCTTGCTTGTAGGGAGAGTCAGAGCATGGGATTTAACTACATTTCTGAAGTGAAACACACAACATTGTCTCATCCATTGATCACACTCTGCTTTAGAGCGAGAAGCACACTCTTGCTTTATAGAGTCTCTAATACAGCAGGAAAACATGAATGTGCCTAGAACAAAAGTACGGTGTTTCCTACACATAAGGACAATATGTAATCCAAATCTTCTTCTGAAACTGATAGAATGCACTGGTCCTCTAACATCCAATGCTTGTCAGTTAAGATGAGAAACGTGTGAGCTTCGTGAAAGATGTAGTTCCTTTGAGCAGAAAAGTGACTGCCCTTACATGAAACGAAGTCTTGCTTGTAGGAAGACTCAGAGCATGGGATTTAACTCCATTTCTGAAGTGAAACACACAGCAGTGTTCTCATCCATTGATCACACTCTGCTGTAGAACAAGAAGCACAATTGTGCTTTCTAGAGTCTCTAAGACAGCAGGAAACGTGAGTTTGCTGAGAACAAAAGAACGGTGTTTCCTACACATACGGACCATATGTAGTCCAAATCTGCTTCTGAAACTGATACAAAGCACTGACCATCTAACATCCAATGCTTGTCTGTTAAGATGAAAAACGTGTGAGCTCCGTGAATGATGTAGTTCGTTTGAGCAGAAAAGTGACTGCCCTTACCTGAAATGAAGTCTTGCCTGTAGGAAGACTCAGAGCCTGGGATTTAACTCCATTTCTGAAGTTAAGCACACAGCATAGTTCTCATCCATGGATCACAGTCTGCTTTAGAGCAAGAAGCACACTCTTGCTTTCTAGAGTCTCTAAGACAGCAGGAAATCTGAGTGTGCCCAGAACAAAAGAATGGTGTTTCCTAAACATACGGACTCTATGTAGTCCAAATCTTCTTCTGAAACTGATAGAATGCACTGGTCCTCTAACATCCAATGCTTGTCAGTTAAGATGAGAAACGTGTGAGCTTCGTGAATGATGTAGTTCGTTTGAGCTGAAAAGTGACTGCCCTTACCTGAAAGGAAGTCTTGCCTGTAGGAAGACACAGAGTCTACGATTTAACTCCATTTCTGAACGGAATAATACAGCATAGTTCTCATCCATGGTTCACACTCTGTGTAAGAGTGAGAAGCACGCTCTTGCTTTCTAAAGTCTCTAAGCCAGCAGGAAACATGAGTGTGCTGAGAACAAAAGAACGGTGTTCCTACACATACGGACCATATCTAGTCCAACTCTGCTTCTGAAAGTGATACAAAGCACTGGTCCTCTAACATCCAATGCTTGTCAGTTAAGATGAGAAACGTGTGAGCTTAGTGAATGATGTAGTTCCTTTGAACTGAAAAATGACTGCCCTTACCTGAAACGAAGTCTTGCCTGTAGGAAGACACAGAGTCTGGGATTTAACTCCATTTCTGAACGGAAACATACAGCATAGG
Organism: Onychomys leucogaster; assembly: GCA_949786385.1. Taxonomy (NCBI): domain Eukaryota; kingdom Metazoa; phylum Chordata; class Mammalia; order Rodentia; family Cricetidae; genus Onychomys; species Onychomys leucogaster. Next base: position 4,176,092 of record CATKUP010000029.1, read on the forward strand.
TCTCATCCATGGTTCACACTCTGCTTTAGAGCGAGAAGCACGCTCTTGCTTTCTAAAGTCTCTAAGACAGCAGGAAACGTGAGTGTGCTGAGAACAAAAGAACAGTGTTCCTACACATACGGACCATACCTAGTCCAACTCTGCTTCTGAAAGTGATACAAAGCACTGGTCCTCTAACATCCAATGCTTGTCAATTAAGATGAGAAACGTTTGAGCTTCGTGAACGATGTAGTTCGTTTGGCAGAAAAGTGACTGCCCTTACCTGAAACGAAGTCTTGCCTGTAGGAAGACACAGAGTCTGGGATTTAACTCCATCTCTGAAGGGAAACACACAGCATAGTTCTCATCCATGGATCACACTCTGCTTTAGAGCGAGAAGCACGCTCTTGCTTTCTACAGTCTCTAAGACAGCAGGAAACGTGAGTGTGCTGAGAACAAAAGAACGGTGTTTCTTACACATACGGACCATATCTAGTCCAACTCTGCTTCTGAAACTGATAGAATGCACTGGTCCTCTAACATCCAATGCTTGTCAGTTAAGATGAGAAACGTGTGAGCTTAGTGAATGATGTAGTACCTTTGAACTGAAAAATGACTGCCCTTACCTGAAACGAAGTCTTGCTTGTAGTAAGACACAGAGCCTGGGATTTAAGTCCATTTCTGAAGGGAAACACACAGCATAGTTCTCATCCATGGATCACACTCTGCTTTAGAGCGAGAAGCACACTCTTGCTTTCTAGATTCTCTAATACAACAGGAAATCTGAGTGTGTCCAGAACAAAAGAAGGGTGTTTCCTACACATATGGCCCATATGTAGTCCAAATCTTCTTCTGAAACTGATACAATGCACTGGTCCTCTAACATCCAATGCTTTTCTGTTAACATGAGAAACGTGTGAGCTCAGTGAAGGATGTAGTTCGTTTGAGCTGGAAAGTGACTGCCCTTACCTGAAACGAAGTCTTGCTTGTAGGAAGACTCAGAGCCTGAGATTTAACTCCATTTCTGAAGTGAAACACACAGCATAGTTCTCATCCATGGATCACACTCTGCTTTAGAACAAGAAGCACGATCGTGCTTTCTAGAGTCTCTAAGACAGCAGGAAACGTGAGTTTGCTGAGAACAAAAGAACGCTGTTTCCTACACATACGGACCATATCTAGTCCAACTCTGCTTCTGAAAGTGATACAAAGCACTGGTCCTCTAACATCCAATGCTTGTCATTTAAGATGAGAAACGTGTGAGCTTAGTGAATGATGTAGTTCCTTTGAACTGAAAAGTGACTGCCCTTACCTGGAACGAAGTCTTGCTTGTAGTAAGAAACAGAGCCTGGGATTTAAGTCCATTTCTGAATGGAAACACACAGCATAGTTCTCATCCATGGATCACACTCTGCTTTAGAGCGAGAAGCAAACTTTTTCTTTCTAGAGTCTCTAAGACAGCAGGACATCTGAGTGTGCCCAGAAGAAAAGAACGGTGTTTCCTAAACATACGGACTCTATGTAGTCCAAATCTTCTTCTGAAACTGATAGAATGCACTGGTCCTCTAACATCCAATGCTTGTCAGTTAAGATGAGAAACGTGTGAGCTTCGTGAACGATGTAGTTTGTTTGAGCAGAAAAGTGACTGCCCTTACCTGAATTGAAGTCTTGCTTGTAGGAAGATTCAGAGCCTGGGATTTAACTCCATTTCTGAAGTAAAACACACAGCAGTGTAATCATCCATTGATCACACTCTGCTTTAGAATAAGAGGCACGCCCTTGCTTTCTAGAGTCTCTAAGACAGCAGGAAATGTGAGTTTGCTGAGAACAAAAGAACGGTGTTTCCTACCCTTACGGACATTATATACTCCAACTCTGCATCTGAAACTGATACAAAACACTGGTCCTCTAAAATCCAATGCTTGTCTGTTAAGATGAGAAACGTGTGAGCTTCGTGAATGATGTAGTTCGTTTGAGCTGAAAAGTGACTGCCCTTACCTGAAAGGAAGTCTTGCGTGTAGGAAGACACAGAGTCTGGGATTTAACTCCATTTCTGAACGGAATCATACAGCATAGTTCTCATCCATGGTTCACACTCTGCTTTAGAGCGAGAAGCACGCTCTTGCTTTCTAAAGTCTCTAAGCCAGCAGGAAACATGAGTGTGCTGAGAACAAAAGAACGGTGTTCCTACACATACGGACCATATCTAGTCCAACTCTGCTTCTGAAAGTGATACAAAGCACTGGTCCTCTAACATCCAATGCTTGTCAGTTAAGATGAGAAACGTGTGAGCTTAGTGAATGATGTAGTTCCTTTGAACTGAAAAATGACTTCCCTTACCTGAAACGAAGTCTTGCTTGTAGTAAGACACAGAGCCTGGGATTTAAGTCCATTTCTGAAGGGAAACACACAGCATAGTTCTCATCCATGGATCACACTCTGCTTTAGAGCGAGAAGCACACTCTTGCTTTCTAGATTCTCTAATACACCAGGAAATCTGAGTGTGTCCAGAACAAAAGAAGGGTGTTTCCTACACATATGGCCCATATGTAGTCCAAATCTTCTTCTGAAACTGATACAATGCACTGGTCCTCTAACATCCAATGCTTTTCTGTTAAGATGAGAAACGTGTGAGCTCAGTGAAGGATGTAGTTCGTTTGAGCTGGAAAGTGACTGCCCTTACCTGAAACGAAGTCTTGCTTGTAGGAAGACTCAGAGCCTGAGATTTAACTCCATTTCTGAAGTGAAACACACAGCATAGTTCTCATCCATGGATCACACTCTGCTTTAGAACAAGAAGCACGATCGTGCTTTCTAGAGTCTCTAAGACAGCAGGAAACGTGAGTTTGCTGAGAACAAAAGAACGCTGTTTCCTACACATACGGACCATATCTAGTCCTACTCTGCTTCTGAAAGTGATACAAAGCACTGGTCCTCTAACATCCAATGCTTGTCAGTTAAGATAAGAAACGTGTGAGCTTAGTGAATGATGTAGTTCCTTTGAACTGAAAAGTGACTGCCCTTACCTGGAACGAAGTCTTGCTTGTAGTAAGAAGCAGAGCCTGGGATTTAAGTCCATTTCTGAATGGAAACACACAGCATAGTTCTCATCCATGGATCACACTCTGCTTTAGAGCAAGAAGCACCCTCTTGCTTTCTAGATTCTCTAATACAGCAGGAAATCTGAGTGTGCCCAGAACAAAAGAACGGTGTTTCCTACACATACAGACTATATGTAGTCCAAATCTTCTTCTGAAACTGATACAATGCACTGGTCCTCTAACATCCAATGGTTGTCAGTTAAGATGAGAAACGTGTGAGCTTCGTGAAGGATGTAGTTCCTTTGAGCAGAAAAGTGACAGCCCTTACCTGAAACAAAGTCTTGCTTGTAGGGAGAGTCAGAGCATGGGATTTAACTACATTTCTGAAGTGAAACACACAACATTGTCTCATCCAATGATCACACTCTGCTTTAGAGCGAGAAGCACACTCTTGCTTTATAGAGTCTCTAATACAGCAGGAAAACATGAATGTGCCTAGAACAAAAGTACGGTGTTTCCTACACATAAGGACAATATGTAATCCAAATCTTCTTCTGAAACTGATAGAATGCACTGGTCCTCTAACATCCAATGCTTGTCAGTTAAGATGAGAAACGTGTGAGCTTCGTGAAAGATGTAGTTCCTTTGAGCAGAAAAGTGACTGCCCTTACATGAAACGAAGTCTTGCTTGTAGGAAGACTCAGAGCATGGGATTTAACTCCATTTCTGAAGTGAAACACACAGCAGTGTTCTCATCCATTGATCACACTCTGCTGTAGAACAAGAAGCACGATCGTGCTTTCTAGAGTCTCTAAGACAGCAGGAAACGTGAGTTTGCTGAGAACAAATGAACGGTGTTTCCTACACATACGGACCATATGTAGTCCAAATCTGCTTCTGAAACTGATACAAAGCACTGACCATCTAACATCCAATGCTTGTCTGTTAAGATGAGAAACGTGTGAGCTCCGTGAATGATGTAGTTCGTTTGAGCAGAAAAGTGACTGCCCTTACCTGAAACGAAGTCTTGCCTGTAGGAAGACTCAGAGCCTGGGATTTAACTCCATTTCTGAAGTTAAGCACACAGCATAGTTCTCATCCATGGATCACAGTCTGCTTTAGAGCAAGAAGCACACTCTTGCTTTCTAGAGTCTCTAAGACAGCAGGAAATCTGAGTGTGCCCAGAACAAAAGAATGGTGTTTCCTAAACATACGGACTCTATGTAGTCCAAATCTTCTTCTGAAACTGATAGAATGCACTGGTCCTCTAACATCCAATCCTTGTCAGTTAAGATGAGAAACGTGTGAGCTTCGTGAATGATGTAGTTCGTTTGAGCTGAAAAGTGACTGCCCTTACCTGAAAGGAAGTCTTGCCTGTAGGAAGACACAGATTCTACGATTTAACTCCATTTCTGAACGGAATAATACAGCATAGTTCTCATCCATGGTTCACACTCTGTGTAAGAGTGAGAAGCACGCTCTTGCTTTCTAAAGTCTCTAAGCCAGCAGGAAACATGAGTGTGCTGAGAACAAAAGAACGGTGTTCCTACACATACGGACCATATCTAGTCCAACTCTGCTTCTGAAAGTGATACAAAGCACTGGTCCTCTAACATCCAATGCTTGTCAGTTAAGATGAGAAACGTGTGAGCTTAGTGAATGATGTAGTTCCTTTGAACTGAAAAATGACTGCCCTTACCTGAAATGAAGTCTTGCCTGTAGGAAGACACAGAGTCTGGGATTTAACTCCATTTCTGAACGGAAACATACAGCATAGGTCTCATCCATGGTTCACACTCTGCTTTAGAGCGAGAAGCACGCTCTTGCTTTCTAAAGTCTCTAAGACAGCAGGAAACGTGAGTGTGCTGAGAACAAAAGAACAGTGTTCCTACGCATACGGACCATACCTAGTCCAACTCTGCTTCTGAAAGTGATACAAAGCACTTGTCCTCTAACATCCAATGCTTGTCAATTAAGATGAGAAACGTTTGAGCTTCGTGAACGATGTAGTTCGTTTGGCAGAAAAGTGACTGCCCTTACCTGAAACGAAGTCTTGCCTGTAGGAAGACACAGAGTCTGGGATTTAACTCCATTTCTGAAGGGAAACACACAGCATAGTTCTCATCCATGGATCACACTCTGCTTTAGAGCGAGAAGCACGCTCTTGCTTTCTACAGTCTCTAAGACAGCAGGAAACGTGAGTGTGCTGAGAACAAAAGAACGGTGTTTCCTACACATACGGACCATATCTAGTCCAACTCTGCTTCTGAAAGTGATATAAAGCACTGGGCCTCTACCATCCAATGCTTGTCAGTTAAGATGAGAAATGTGTGAGCTTAGTGAATGATGTAGTTCCTTTGAACTGAAAAGTGACTGCACTTACCTGAAACGAAATCTTGCTTGTAGTAAGACACAGAGCCTGGGATTTAAGTCCATTTCTGAAGGGAAAAACACAGCATAGTTCTCATCCATGGATCACACTCTGCTTTAGAGCGAGAAGCACACTCTTGCTTTGTAGAGTCTCTAATATAGCAGGGAATGTGAGTGTGCCCGGAACAAAAGAAGGGTGTTTCCTACACATATGGCCCATATGTAGTCCAAATTTTCTTCTGAAACTGATACAATGCACTGGTCCTCTAACATCCAATGCTTTTCTGTTAAGATGAGAAACGTGTGAGCTCAGTGAAGGATGTAGTTCGTTTGAGCTGGAAAGTGACTGCCCTTACCTGAAACGAAGTCTTGCCTGTAGGAAGACACAGAGCCTGGGATTTAACTCCATTTCTGAAGGGAAACACACAGCATAGTTCTCATCCATGGATCACACTCTGCTTTAGAGCGAGAAGCAAACTTTTTCTTTCTAGATTCTCTAATATAGCAGGACATCTGAGTGTGCCCAGAAGAAAAGAACGGTGTTTCCTACACATATGGACCTTATGTAGTCCAAATCTGCTTCTGAAACTGATACAAAGCACTGACCATCTTACATCCAATGCTTGTCAGTTAAGATGAGAAACGTGTGAGCCTCGTGAACGGTGTAGTTCGTTTGAGCAGAAAAGTGACTGCCCTTACCTGAATTGAAGTCTTGCTTGTAGGAAGACTCAGAGCCTGGGATTTAACTCCATTTCTGAAGTAAAACACACAGCCATGTAATCATCCATTGATCAAACTCTGCTTTAGAACAAGAAGCACGCTCTTGCTTTCTAGATTCTCTAAGACAGCAGGAAATGTGAGTGTGCTGAGAACAAAAGAACGGTGTTTCCTACCCTTACGGACATTATATAGTCCAACTCTGCATCTGAAACTGATACAAAACACTGGTCCTCTAAAATCCAATGCTTGTCTGTTAAGTTGAGAAACGTGTGAGCTTCGTGAATGATGTAGTTCGTTTGAGCTGAAAAGTGACTGCCCTTACCTGAAAGGAAGACTTGCCTGTAGGAAGACACAGAGTCTGGGATTTAACTCCATTTCTGAACGGAAACATACAGCATAGGTCTCATACCTGGTTCACACTCTGCTTTAGAGCGAGAAGCACGCTCTTGCTTTCTAAAGTCTCTAAGACAGCAGGAAACGTGAGTGTGCTGAGGACAAAAGAACAGTGTTCCTACACATACGGACCATATCTAGTCCAACTCTGCTTCTGAAAGTGATACAAAGCACTGGTCCTCTAACATCCAATGCTTGTCAATTAAGATGAGAAACGTTTGAGCTTCGTGAACGATGTAGTTCGTTTGAGCAGAAAAGTGACTGCCCTTACCTGAAACGAAGTCTTGCCTGTAGGAAGACACAGAGCCTGGGATTTAACTCCATTTCTGAAGGGAAACACACAGCATAGTTCTCATCCATGGATCACACTCTGCTTTAGAGCAAGAAGCACCCTCTTGCTTTCTAGATTCTCTAATACAGCAGGAAATCTGAGTGTGCCCAAAACTAAAGAACTGTGTTTCCTACACATACGGACTATATGTAGTCCAAATCTTCTTCTGAAACTGATACAATGCACTGGTCCTCTAACTGCCAATGGTTGTCAGTTAAGATGAGAAACGTGTGAGCTTCGTGAAGGATGTAGTTCCTTTGAGCAGAAAAGTGACAGCCCTTACCTGAAACAAAGTCTTGCTTGTAGGGAGACTCAGAGCATGGGATTTAACTACATTTCTGAAGTGAAACACACAACATTGTCTCATCCATTGATCACACTCTGCTTTAGAGCGAGAAGCACACTCTTGCTTTATAGAGTCTCTAATACAGCAGGAAAACATGAATGTGCCTAGAACAAAAGAACGGTGTTTCCTACACATATGGCCCATATGTAGTCCAAATCTTCTTCTGAAACTGATACAATGCACTGGTCCTCTAACATCCAGTGCTTTTCTGTTAAGATGAGAAACGTGTGAGCTCAGTGAAGGATGTAGTTCGTTTGAGCTGGAAAGTGACTGCCCTTACCTGAAACGAAGTATTGCTTGTAGGAAGACTCAGAGCCTGAGATTTAACTCCATTTCTGAAGTGAAACACACAGCATAGTTCTCATCCATGGATCACACTCTGCTTTAGAATAAGAAGCACGATCGTGCTTTCTAGAGTCTCTAAGACAGCAGGAAACGTGAGTTTGCTGAGAACAAAAGAACGCTGTTTCCTACACATACAGACCATATCTAGTCCAACTCTGCTTCTGAAAGTGATACAAAGCACTGGTCCTCTAACATCCAATGCTTGTCAGTTAAGATGAGAAACGTGTGAGCTTAGTGAATGATGTAGTTCCTTTGAACTGAAAAGTGACTGCCCTTACCTGGAACGAAGTCTTGCTTGTAGTAAGAAACAGAGCCTGGGATTTAAGTCCATTTCTGAATGGAAACACACAGCATAGTTCTCATCCATGGATCACACTCTGCTTTAGAGCGAGAAGCAAACTTTTTCTTTCTAGATTCTCTAATATAGCAGGAAATCTGAGTGTGCCCAGAACAAAAGAACGGTGTTTCCTACACATATGGACCTTATGTAGTCCAAATCTGCTTCTGAAACTGATACAAAGCACTGACCATCTTACATCCAATGCTTGTCAGTTAAGATGAGAAACATGTGAGCCTCGTGAACGGTGTAGTTCGTTTGAGCAGAAAAGTGACTGCCCTTACCTGAATTGAAGTCTTGCTTGTAGGAAGACTCAGAGCCTGGGATTTAACTCCATTTCTGAAGTAAAACACACAGCCGTGTAATCATCCATTGATCAAACTCTGCTTTAGAACAAGAAGCACGCTCTTGCTTTCTAGATTCTCTAAGACAGCAGGAAATGTGAGTGTGCTGAGAACAAAAGAACGGTGTTTCCTACCCTTACGGACATTATATAGTCCAACTCTGCATCTGAAACTGATACAAAACACTGGTCCTCTAAAATCCAATGCTTGTCTGTTAAGATGAGAAACGTGTGAGCTTCGTGAATGATGTAGTTCATTTGAGCTGAAAAGTGACTGCCCTTACCTGAAAGGAAGTCTTGCCTGTAGGAAGACACAGAGTCTGGGATTTAACTCCATTTCTGAACGGAAACATACAGCATAGGTCTCATCCATGGTTCACACTCTGCTTTAGAGCGAGAAGCACGCTCTTGCTTTCTAAAGTCTCTAAGACAGCAGGAAACGTGAGTGTGCTGAGAACAAAAGAACAGTGTTCCTACACATACGGACCATATCTAGTCCAACTCTGCTTCTGAAAGTGATACAAAGCACTGGTCCTCTAACATCCAATGCTTGTCAGTTAAGATGAGAAACGTTTGAGCTTCGTGAACGATGTAGTTCGTTTGAGCAGAAAAGTGACTGCCCTTACCTGAAACGAAGTCTTGCCTGTAGGAAGACACAGAGCCTGGGATTTAACTCCATTTCTGAAGGGAAACACACAGCATAGTTCTCATCCATGGATCACACTCTGCTTTAGAAGGAGAAGCAAACTTTTTCTTTCTAGATTCTCTAATATAGCAGGACATCTGAGTGTGCCCAGAAGAAAAGAACGGTGTTTCCTACACATATGGACCTTATGTAGTCCAAATCTGCTTCTGAAACTGATACAAAGCACTGACCATCTTACATCCAATGCTTGTCAGTTAAGATGAGAAACGTGTGAGCCTCGTGAACGGTGTAGTTCGTTTGAGCAGAAAAGTGACTGCCCTTACCTGAATTGAAGTCTTGCTTGTAGGAAGACTCAGAGCCTGGGATTTAACTCCATTTCTGAAGTAAAACACACAGCCGTGTAATCATCCATTGATCAAACTCTGCTTTAGAACAAGAAGCACGCTCTTGCTTTCTAGATTCTCTAAGACAGCAGGAAATGTGAGTGTGCTGAGAACAAAAGAACGGTGTTTCCTACCATTACGGACATTATATAGTCCAACTCTGCATCTGAAACTGATACAAAACACTGGTCCTCTAAAATCCAATGCTTCTCTGTTAAGATGAGAAACGTGTGAGCTTCGTGAATGATGTAGTTCGTTTGAGCTGAAAAGTGACTGCCCTTACCTGAAAGGAAGTCTTGCCTGTAGGAAGACACAGAGTCTGGGATTTAACTCCATTTCTGAACGGAAACATTCAGCATAGGTCTCATCCCTGGTTCACACTCTGCTTTAGAGCGAGAAGCACGCTCTTGCTTTTTAAAGTCTCCAAGACAGCAGGAAACGTGAGTGTGCTGAGGACAAAAGAACAGTGTTCCTACACATACGGACCATATCTAGTCCAACTCTGCTTCTGAAAGTGATACAAAGCAGTGGTCCTCTAACATCCAATGCTTGTCAATTAAGATGAGAAACGTTTGAGCTTCGTGAACGATGTAGTTCGTTTGAGCAGAAAAGTTACTGCCCTTACCTGAAACGAAGTCTTGCCTGTAGGAAGACACAGAGCCTGGGATTTAACTCCATTTCTGAAGGGAAACACACAGCATAGTTCTCATCCATGGATCACACTCTGCTTTAGAGCAAGAAGCACCCTCTTGCTTTCTAGATTCTCTAATACAGCAGGAAATCTGAGTGTGCCCAGAAAAAAAGAAAGGTGTTTCCTACACATACGGACTATATGTAGTCCAAATCTTCTTCTGAAACTGATACAATGCACTGGTCCTCTAACTGCCAATGGTTGTCAGTTAAGAAGAGAAACGTGTGAGCTTCGTGAAGGATGTAGTTCCTTTGAGCAGAAAAGTGACAGACCTTACCTGAAACAAAGTCTTGCTTGTAGGGAGACTCAGAGCATGGGATTTAACTACATTTCTGAAGTGAAACACACAACATTGTCTCATCCATTGATCACATTCTGCTTTAGAGCGAGAAGCACACTCTTGCTTTATAGAGTCTCTAATACAGCAGGAAAACATGAATGTGCCTAGACCAAAAGAACGGTGTTTCCTAATCATAAGGACAATATGTAATCCAAATCTTCTTCTGAAACTGATAGAATGCACTGGTCCTCTAACATCCAATGCTTGTCAGTTAAGATGAGAAACGTGTGAGCTTCGTGAAAGATGTAGTTCGTTTGAGCAGAAAAGTGAATGCCCTTACATGAAACGAAGTCTTGCTTGTAGGAAGACTCAGAGCATGGGATTTAACTCCATTTCTGAAGTGAAACACACAGCAGTGTTCTCATCCATTGATCACACTCTGCTTTAGAACAAGAAGCACGATCGTGCTTTCTAGAGTCTCTAAGACAGCAGGAAACGTGAGTTTGCTGAGAACAAAAGAACGGTGTTTCCTACACATACAGACCATATCTAGTCCAAATCTGCTTCTGAAACTGATACAAAGCACTGGTCCTCTAACAGCCAATGCTTGTCTGTTAAGATGAGAAACGTGTGAGCTTCATGAATGATGTAGTTCGTTTGAGCAGAAAAGTGACTGCCCTTACCTGAAACGAAGTCTTGCCTGTAGGAAGACTCAGAGCCTGGGATTTAACTCCATTTCTGAAGTCAAGCACACAGCATAGTTCTCATCCATGGATCACACTCTGCTTTAGAGCAAGAAGCACACTCTTGCTTTCTAGAGTCTCTAAGACAGCAGGAAATCTGAGTGTGCCCAGAACAAAAGAACAGTGTTTCCTACACATACGGACTATATGTAGTCCAAATCTTCTTCTGAAACTGATAGAATGCACTGGTCCTCTAACATCCAGTGCTTGTCATTTAAGGTGAGAAACGTGTGAGCTTCGTGAATGATGTAGTTCATTTGAGCAGAAAAGTGACTGCCCTTACCTGAAACGAAGTCTTGCTTGTAGGGAGACTCAGAGCCTGGGATTTAAGTCCATTTCTGAAGTGAAACACACAGCATAGTTCTCATCCATGGATCACACTCTGCTTTAGAGCAAGAAGCACGCTCTTGCTTTCTAGAGTCTCTAAGACAGCAGGAAACGTGAGTTTGCTGAGAACAAAAGAACGCTGTTTCCTACACATACAGACCATATCTAGTCCAACTCTGCTTCTGAAAGTGATACAAAGCACTGGTCCTCTAACATCCAATGCTTGTCAGTTAAGATGAGAAACGTGTGAGCTTAGTGAATGATGTAGTTCCTTTGAACTGAAAAGTGACTGCCCTTACCTGGAACGAAGTCTTGCTTGTAGTAAGAAACAGAGCCTGGGATTTAAGTCCATTTCTGAATGGAAACACACAGCATAGTTCTCATCCATGGATCACACTCTGCTTTAGAGCGAGAAGCAAACTTTTTCTTTCTAGATTCTCTAATATAGTAGGAAATCTGAGTGTGCCCAGAACAAAAGAACGGTGTTTCCTACACATATGGACCTTATGTAGTCCAAATCTGCTTCTGAAACTGATACAAAGCACTGACCATCTTACATCCAATGCTTGTCAGTTAAGATGAGAAACATGTGAGCCTCGTGAACGGTGTAGTTCGTTTGAGCAGAAAAGTGACTGCCCTTACCTGAATTGAAGTCTTGCTTGTAGGAAGACTCAGAGCCTGGGATTTAACTCCATTTCTGAAGTAAAACACACAGCCGTGTAATCATCCATTGATCAAACTCTGCTTTAGAACAAGAAGCACGCTCTTGCTTTCTAGATTCTCTAAGACAGCAGGAAATGTGAGTGTGCTGAGAACAAAAGAACGGTGTTTCCTACCCTTACGGACATTATATAGTCCAACTCTGCATCTGAAACTGATACAAAACACTGGTCCTCTAAAATCCAATGCTTGTCTGTTAAGATGAGAAACGTGTGAGCTTCGTGAATGATGTAGTTCGTTTGAGCTGAAAAGTGACTGCCCTTACCTGAAAGGAAGTCTTGCCTGTAGGAAGACACAGAGTCTGGGATTTAACTCCATTTCTGAACGGAAACATACAGCATAGGTCTCATCCATGGTTCACACTCTGCTTTAGAGCGAGAAGCACGCTCTTGCTTTCTAAAGTCTCTAAGACAGCAGGAAACGTGAGTGTGCTGAGAACAAAAGAACAGTGTTCCTACACATACGGACCATATCTAGTCCAACTCTGCTTCTGAAAGTGATACAAAGCACTGGTCCTCTAACATCCAATGCTTGTCAATTAAGATGAGAAACGTTTGAGCTTCGTGAACGATGTAGTTCGTTTGGCAGAAAAGTGACTGCCCTTACCTGAAACGAAGTCTTGCCTGTAGGAAGACACAGAGCCTGGGATTTAACTCCATTTCTGAAGGGAAACACACAGCATAGTTCTCATCCATGGATCACACTCTGCTTTAGAAGGAGAAGCAAACTTTTTCTTTCTAGATTCTCTAATATAGCAGGACATCTGAGTGTGCCCAGAAGAAAAGAACGGTGTTTCCTACACATATGGACCTTATGTAGTCCAAATCTGCTTCTGAAACTGATACAAAGCACTGACCATCTTACATCCAATGCTTGTCAGTTAAGATGAGAAACGTGTGAGCCTCGTGAACGGTGTAGTTCGTTTGAGCAGAAAAGTGACTGCCCTTACCTGAATTGAAGTCTTGCTTGTAGGAAGACTCAGAGCCTGGGATTTAACTCCATTTCTGAAGTAAAACACACAGCCGTGTAATCATCCATGGATCAAACTCTACTTTAGAACAAGAAGCACGCTCTTGCTTTCTAGATTCTCTAAGACAGCAGGAAATGTGAGTGTGCTGAGAACAAAAGAACGGTGTTTCCTACCCTTACGGACATTATATAGTCCAACTCTGCATCTGAAACTGATACAAAACACTGGTCCTCTAAAATCCAATGCTTGTCTGTTAAGATGAGAAACGTGTGAGCTTCGTGAATGATGTAGTTCGTTTGAGCTGAAAAGTGACTGCCCTTACCTGAAAGGAAGTCTTGCCTGTAGGAAGACACAGAGTCTGGGATTTAACTCCATTTCTGAACGGAAACATACAGCATAGGTCTCATCCCTGGTTCACACTCTGCTTTAGAGCGAGAAGCACGCTCTTGCTTTTTAAAGTCTCCAAGACAGCAGGAAACGTGAGTGTGCTGAGGACAAAAGAACAGTGTTCCTACACATACGGACCATATCTAGTCCAACTCTGCTTCTGAAAGTGATACAAAGCACTGGTCCTCTAACATCCAATGCTTGTCAATTAAGATGAGAAACGTTTGAGCTTCGTGAACGATGTAGTTCGTTTGAGCAGAAAAGTGACTGCCCTTACCTGAAACGAAGTCTTGCCTGTAGGAAGACACAGAGCCTGGGATTTAACTCCATTTCTGAAGGGAAACACACAGCATAGTTCTCATCCATGGATCACACTCTGCTTTAGAGCAAGAAGCACCCTCTTGCTTTCTAGATTCTCTAATACAGCAGGAAATCTGAGTGTGCCCAGAAAAAAAGAAAGGTGTTTCCTACACATACGGACTATATGTAGTCCAAATCTTCTTCTGAAACTGATACAATGCACTGGTCCTCTAACTGCCAATGGTTGTCAGTTAAGAAGAGAAACGTGTGAGCTTCGTGAAGGATGTAGTTCCTTTGAGCAGAAAAGTGACAGCCCTTACCTGAAACAAAGTCTTGCTTGTAGGGAGACTCAGAGCATGGGATTTAACTACATTTCTGAAGTGAAACACACAACATTGTCTCATCCATTGATCACATTCTGCTTTAGAGCGAGAAGCACACTCTTGCTTTATAGAGTCTCTAATACAGCAGGAAAACATGAATGTGCCTAGACCAAAAGAACGGTGTTTCCTACACATAAGGACAATATGTAATCCAAATCTTCTTCTGAAACTGATAGAATGCACTGGTCCTCTAACATCCAATGCTTGTCAGTTAAGATGAGAAACGTGTGAGCTTCGTGAAAGATGTAGTTCGTTTGAGCAGAAAAGTGAATGCCCTTACATGAAACGAAGTCTTGCTTGTAGGAAGACTCAGAGCATGGGATTTAACTCCATTTCTGAAGTGAAATACACAGCAGTGTTCTCATCCATTGATCACACTCTGCTTTAGAACAAGAAGAACGATCGTGCTTTCTAGAGTCTCTAAGACAGCAGGAAACGTGAGTTTGCTGAGAACAAAAGAACGGTGTTTCCTACACATACAGACCATATCTAGTCCAAATCTGCTTCTGAAACTGATACAAAGCACTGGTCCTATAACAGCCAATGCTTGTCTGTTAAGATGAGAAACGTGTGAGCTTCATGAATGATGTAGTTCGTTTGAGCAGAAAAGTGACTGCCCTTACCTGAAACGAAGTCTTGCCTGTAGGAAGACTCAGAGCCTGGGATTTAACTCCATTTCTGAAGTCAAGCACACAGCATAGTTCTCATCCATGGATCACACTCTGCTTTAGAGCAAGAAGCATACTCTTGCTTTCTAGAGTCTCTAAGACAGCAGGAAATCTGAGTGTGCCCAGAACAAAAGAACAGTGTTTCCTACACATACGGACTATATGTAGTCCAAATCTTCTTCTGAAACTGATAGAATGCACTGGTCCTCTAACATCCAGTGCTTGTCAGTTAAGGTGAGAAACGTGTGAGCTTCGTGAATGATGTAGTTCATTTGAGCAGAAAAGTGACTGCCCTTACCTGAAACGAAGTCTTGCTTGTAGGGAGACTCAGAGCCTGGGATTTAAGTCCATTTCTGAAGTGAAACACACAGCATAGTTCTCATCCATGGATCACACTCTGCTTTAGAGCAAGAAGCACGCTCTTGCTTTCTAGAGTCTCTAAGACAGCAGGAAACGTGAGTTTGCTGAGAACAAAAGAACGCTGTTTCCTACACATACAGACCATATCTAGTCCAACTCTGCTTCTGAAAGTGATACAAAGCACTGGTCCTCTAACATCCAATGCTTGTCTGTTAAGATGAGAAACGTGTGAGCTTCGTGAATGATGTAGTTCGTTTGAGCTGAAAAGTGACTGCCCTTACCTGAAACAAAGTCTTGCCTGTAGGAAGACACAGAGTCTGGGATTTAACTCCATTTCTGAACGGAAACATACAGCATAGGTCTCATCCATGGTTCACACTCTGCTTTAGAGCGAGAAGCACGCTCTTGCTTTCTAAAGTCTCTAAGACAGCAGGAAACGTGAGTGTGCTGAGAACAAAAGAACAGTGTTCCTACACATACGGACCATATCTAGTCCAACTCTGCTTCTGAAAGTGATACAAAGCACTGGTCCTCTAACATCCAATGCTTGTCAATTAAGATGAGAAACGTTTGAGCTTCGTGAACGATGTAGTTCGTTTGAGCAGAAAAGTGACTGCCCTTACCTGAAACGAAGTCTTGCCTGTAGGAAGACACAGAGCCTGGGATTTAACTCCATTTCTGAAGGGAAACACACAGCATAGTTCTCATCCATGGATCACACTCTGCTTTAGAGCGAGAAGCAAACTTTTTCTTTCTAGATTCTCTAATATAGCAGGACATCTGAGTGTGCCCAGAAGAAAAGAACGGTGTTTCCTACACATATGGACCTTATGTAGTCCAAATCTGCTTCTGAAACTGATACAAAGCACTGACCATCTTACATCCAATGCTTGTCAGTTAAGATGAGAAACGTGTGAGCCTCGTGAACGGTGTAGTTCGTTTGAGCAGAAAAGTGACTGCCCTTACCTGAATTGAAGTCTTGCTTGTAGGAAGACTCAGAGCCTGGGATTTAACTCCATTTCTGAAGTAAAACACACAGCCGTGTAATCATCCATTGATCAAACTCTGCTTTAGAACAAGAAGCACGCTCTTGCTTTCTAGATTCTCTAAGACAGCAGGAAATGTGAGTGTGCTGAGAACAAAAGAACGGTGTTTCCTACCCTTACGGACATTATATAGTCCAACTCTGCATCTGAAACTGATACAAAACACTGGTCCTCTAAAATCCAATGCTTGTCTGTTAAGTTGAGAAACGTGTGAGCTTCGTGAATGATGTAGTTCGTTTGAGCTGAAAAGTGACTGCCCTTACCTGAAAGGAAGTCTTGCCTGTAGGAAGACACAGAGTCTGGGATTTAACTCCATTTCTGAACGGAAACATACAGCATAGGTCTCATCCCTGGTTCACACTCTGCTTTAGAGCGAGAAGCACGCTCTTGCTTTCTAAAGTCTCTAAGACAGCAGGAAACGTGAGTGTGCTGAGGACAAAAGAACAGTGTTCCTACACATACGGACCATATCTAGTCCAACTCTGCTTCTGAAAGTGATACAAAGCACTGGTCCTCTAACATCCAATGCTTGTCAATTAAGATGAGAAACGTTTGAGCTTCGTGAACGATGTAGTTCGTTTGAGCAGAAAAGTGACTGCCCTTACCTGAAACGAAGTCTTGCCTGTAGGAAGACACAGAGCCTGGGATTTAACTCCATTTCTGAAGGGAAACACACAGCATAGTTCTCATCCATGGATCACACTCTGCTTTAGAGCAAGAAGCACCCTCTTGCTTTCTAGATTCTCTAATACAGCAGGAAATCTGAGTGTGCCCAAAACAAAAGAACTGTGTTTCCTACACATACGGACTATATGTAGTCCAAATCTTCTTCTGAAACTGATACAATGCACTGGTCCTCTAACTGCCAATGGTTGTCAGTTAAGATGAGAAACGTGTGAGCTTCGTGAAGGATGTAGTTCCTTTGAGCAGAAAAGTGACAGCCCTTACCTGAAACAAAGTCTTGCTTGTAGGGAGACTCAGAGCATGGGATTTAACTACATTTCTGAAGTGAAACACACAACATTGTCTCATCCATTGATCACACTCTGCTTTAGAGCGAGAAGCACACTCTTGCTTTATAGAGTCTCTAATACAGCAGGAAAACATGAATGTGCCTAGAACAAAAGAACGGTGTTTCCTACACATATGGCCCATATGTATTCCAAATCTTCTTCTGAAACTGATACAATGCACTGGTCCTCTAACATCCAATGCTTTTCTGTTAAGATGAGAAACGTGTGAGCTCAGTGAAGGATGTAGTTCGTTTGAGCTGGAAAGTGACTGCCCTTACCTGAAACGAAGTATTGCTTGTAGGAAGACTCACAGCCTGAGATTTAACTCCATTTCTGAAGTGAAACACACAGCATAGTTCTCATCCATGGATCACACTCTGCTTTAGAACAAGAAGCACGATCGTGCTTTCTAGAGTCTCTAAGACAGCAGGAAACGTGAGTTTGCTGAGAACAAAAGAACGCTGTTTCCTACACATACAGACCATATCTAGTCCAACTCTGCTTCTGAAAGTGATACAAAGCACTGGTCCTCTAACATCCAATGCTTGTCAGTTAAGATGAGAAACGTGTGAGCTTAGTGAATGATGTAGTTCCTTTGAACTGAAAAGTGACTGCCCTTACCTGGAACGAAGTCTTGCTTGTAGTAAGAAACAGAGCCTGGGATTTAAGTCCATTTCTGAATGGAAACACACAGCATAGTTCTCATCCATGGATCACACTCTGCTTTAGAGCGAGAAGCAAACTTTTTCTTTCTAGATTCTCTAATATAGCAGGAAATCTGAGTGTGCCCAGAACAAAAGAACGGTGTTTCCTACACATATGGACCTTATGTAGTCCAAATCTGCTTCTGAAACTGATACAAAGCACTGACCATCTTACATCCAATGCTTGTCAGTTAAGATGAGAAACATGTGAGCCTCGTGAACGGTGTAGTTCGTTTGAGCAGAAAAGTGACTGCCCTTACCTGAATTGAAGTCTTGCTTGTAGGAAGACTCAGAGCCTGGGATTTAACTCCATTTCTGAAGTAAAACACACAGCCGTGTAATCATCCATTGATCAAACTCTGCTTTAGAACAAGAAGCACGCTCTTGCTTTCTAGATTCTCTAAGACAGCAGGAAACGTGAGTGTGCTGAGAACAAAAGAACGGTGTTCCTACACATACGGACCATATCTAGTCCAACTCTGCTTCTGAAAGTGATACAAAGCACTGGTCCTCTAACATCCAATGCTTGTCAATTAAGATGAGAAACGTTTGAGCTTCGTGAACGATGTAGTTCGTTTGAGCAGAAAAGTGACTGCCCTTACCTGAAACGAAGTCTTGCCTGTAGGAAGACACAGAGCCTGGGATTTAACTCCATTTCTGAAGGGAAACACACAGCATAGTTCTCATCCATGGATCACACTCTGCTTTAGAAGGAGAAGCAAACTTTTTCTTTCTAGATTCTCTAATATAGCAGGACATCTGAGTGTGCCCAGAAGAAAAGAACGGTGTTTCCTACACATATGGACCTTATGTAGTCCAAATCTGCTTCTGAAACTGATACAAAGCACTGACCATCTTACATCCAATGCTTGTCAGTTAAGATGAGAAACGTGTGAGCCTCGTGAACGGTGTAGTTCGTTTGAGCAGAAAAGTGACTGCCCTTACCTGAATTGAAGTCTTGCTTGTAGGAAGACTCAGAGCCTGGGATTTAACTCCATTTCTGAAGTAAAACACACAGCCGTGTAATCATCCATTGATCAAACTCTGCTTTAGAACTTGAAGCACGCTCTTGCTTTCTAGATTCTCTAAGACAGCAGGAAATGTGAGTGTGCTGAGAACAAAAGAACGGTGTTTCCTACCCTTACGGACATTATATAGTCCAACTCTGCATCTGAAACTGATACAAAACACTGGTCCTCTAATATCCAATGCTTGTCAGTTAAGATGAGAAACGTGTGAGCTTCGTGAACGATGTAGTTCCTTTGAGCAGAAAAGTGACTGCCATTACCTGAAACGAAGTCTTGCTTGTAGGGAGACTCAGAGCCTGGGATTTAACTCCATTTCTGAAGTGAAACACACTGCATTGTCTCATCCACTGATGACACTCTGCTTTAGAACAAGAAGCACGCTCTTGCTTTCTAGAGTCTCTAAGACAGCAGGAAACGTGAGTGTGCTGAGAAAAAAAGAAAGGTGTTTCCTACACATACGGACAATATCTAGTCCAACTCTGCTTCTGAAACTGATACAAAGCACTGGTCCTATAACATCCAATGCTTGTCTGTTAAGATGAGAAATGTGTGAGCTCAGTGAACGATGTAATTCGTTTGAGCTAAAAAGTGACTGCCCTTACCTGAAACGAAGTCTTGCCTGTAGGAAGACACAGAGCCTGGGATTTAACTCCATTTCTGAAGTCAAGCACACAGCATAGTTCTGAACCATGGATCACACTCTGCTTTAGAGCAAGAAGCACACTCTTGCTTTCTAGAGTCTCTAAGACAGCAGGAAATCTGAGTGTGCCCAGAACAAAAGAACGGTGTTTCCTACACGTATGGACCATATGTAGTCCAAATCTTCTTCTGAAACTGATAGAATGCACTGGTCCTCTAACATCCAGTGCTTGTCAGTTAAGAAGAGAAACGTGTGAGCTTTGTGAATGATGTAGTTCCTTTGAACTGAAAAGTGACTACCCTTTCCTGAAACGAAGTCTTGCCTGTAGGAAGACACAGAGCCTGGGATTTAACTCCATTTCTGAAGTGAAACACACAGCATTGTCTCATCCATTGATCACACTCTGCTTTAGAACAAGAAGCACGCTATTGCTTTCTAGATTCTCTAAGACAGCAGGAAATCTGAGTGTGCCCAGAACAAAAGAACGGTGTTGCCTACACATATGGACCATATCTAGTCCAACTCTTCTTCTGAAACTGATACAAAGCACTGGTCCTCTAACATCCAATGCTTGTGAATTAAGATGAGAAACGTGTGAGCTTCGTGAATGATGTAGTTCCTTTGAACTGAAAAGTGACTGCCCTTACCTGAAACGAAGTCTTGCGTGTAGTAAGACACAGAGCCTGGGATTTAAGTCCATTTCTGAAGGGAAACACACAGCATAGTTCTCATCCATGGATCACACTCTGCTTTAGAGCGAGAAGCACACTCTAGCTTTCTAGACTCTCTAATACAGCAGCAAATCTGAGTGTGCCCAGAACAAAAGAACGGTGTTTCCTACACATATGGACCATATGTAGTCCAAATCTGCTTCTGAAACTGATACAATGCACTGACCCTCTAACATCCAATGCTTGTCAGTTAAGATGAGAAATGTGTGAGCTTCGTGAACGATGTAGTTAGTTTGAGCAGAAAAGTGACTACCCTTACCTGAATTTAAGTCTTGCTTGTAGGAAGACTCAGAGCCTGGGATTTAACTCCATTTCTGAAGTAAAACACACAGCAGTGTAATCATCCATTGATCAAACTCTGCTTTAGAGCGAGAAGCACGCTCTTGCTTTCTAGAATTTCTAATACAGCAGGAAATCTGAGTGTGCCCAGAACAAAAGAACGGTGTTTCCTACACATATGGACCATATCTAGTCCAACTCTTCTTCTGAAACTGATACAAAGCACTGGTCCTCTAAAATCCAATGCTTGTCAATTAAGATGAGAAACGTGTGAGCTTCGTGAATGATGTAGTTCATTTGAGCAGAAAAGTGACTGCCCTTACCGGAAACCAAGTCTTGCTTGTAGTAAGACACAGAGCCTGGGATTTAAGTCCATTTCTGAAGTGAAACACACAGCATAGTTCTCATCCATGGATCACACTCTGCTTTAGAGCAAGAAGCACGCTCTTGCTTTCTAGAGTATCTAATACAGCAGGAAATCTGATTGTGCCCAGAACAAAAGAACGGTGTTTCCTACACATACGGACTATATGTATCTAAATCTTCTTCTGAAACTTATACAATGCACTGGTCCTCTAACATCCAATGCTTGTCAGTTAAGATGAGAAACGTGTGAGCTTCGTGAACGATGTGGTTCCTTTGAGCAGAAAAGTGACTGCCCTTACCTGAAACGAAGTCTTGCTTGTAGGGAGACTCAGAGCCTGGGATTTAACTCCATTTCTGAAGTGAAACACACTGCATTGTCTCATCCATTGATGACACTCTGCTTTAGAACAAGAAGTACGCTCTTGCTTTCTAGAGTCTCTAAGACAGCAGGAAACGTGAGTGTGCTGAGAAAAAAGAAAGGTGTTTCCTACACATACGGACAATATCTAGTCCAACTCTGCTTCTGAAACTGATACAAAGCACTGGTCCTATAACATCCAATGCTTGTCTGTTAAGATGAGAAATGTGTGAGCTCAGTGAACGATGTAGTTCGTTTGAGCTGAAAAGTGACTGCCTATCCCTGAAACGAAGTCTTGCCTGTAGGAAGACACAGAGCCTGGGATTTAACTCCATTTCTGAAGTCAAGCACACAGCATAGTTCTGAACCATGGATCACACTCTCCTTTAGAGCAAGAAGCACACTCTTGCTTTCTAGAGTCTCTAAGACAGCAGGAAATCTGAGTGTGCCCAGAACAAAAGAACGGTGTTTCCTACACGTACGGACCATATGTAGTCCAAATCTTCTTCTGAAACTGATAGAATGCACTGGTCCTCTAACATCCAGTGCTTGTCAGGTAAGATGAGAAACGTGTGAGCTTTGTGAATGATGTAGTTCCTTTGAACTGAAAAGTGACTACCCTTACCTGAAACGAAGTCTTGCCTGTAGGAAGACACAGAGCCTGGGATTTAACTCCATTTCTGAAGTGAAACACACAGCATTGTCTCATCCATTGATCACACTCTGCTTTAGAACAAGAAGCACGCTATTGCTTTCTAGATTCTCTAAGACAGCAGGAAATCTGAGTGTGCCCAGAACAAAAGAACGGGGTTTCCTACACATATGGACCATATCTAGTCCAACTCTTCTTCTGAATCTCATACAAAGCACTGGTCCTCTAACATCCAATGCTTGTGAATTAAGATGAGAAACGTGTGAGCTTCGTGAATGATGTAGTTCCTTTGAACTGAAAAGTGACTGCCCTTACCTGAAACGAAGTCTTGCTTGTAGTAAGACACAGAGCCTGGGATTTAAGTCCATTTCTGAAGGGAAACACACAGCATAGTTCTCATCTATGGATCACACTCTGCTTTAGAGCGAGAAGCACACTCTAGCTTTCTAGACTCTCTAATACAGCAGGAAATCTGAGTGTGCCCAGAACAAAAGAACGGTGTTTCCTACACATATGGACCATATGTAGTCCTAATCTGCTTCTGAAACTGATAAAATGCACTGACCCTCTAACATCCAATGCTTGTCAGTTAAGATGAGAAATGTGTGAGCTTCGTGAACGATGTAGTTAGTTTGAGCAGAAAAGTGACTACCCTTACCTGAATTTAAGTCTTGCTTGTAGGAAGACTCAGAGCCTGGGATTTAACTCCATTTCTGAAGTAAAACACACAGCAGTGTAATCATCCATTGATCAAACTCTGCTTTAGAGCGAGAAGCACGCTCTTGCTTTCTAGAATTTCTAATACAGCAGGAAATCTGAGTGTGCCCAGAACAAAAGAACGGTGTTTCCTACACATACGGACTATATGTAGTCTAAATCTTCTTCTGAAACTGATACAATGCACTGGTCCTCTAACATCCAATGCTTGTCAGTTAAGATGAGAAACGTGTGAGCTTCGTGAACGATGTAGTTCCTTTGAGCAGAAAAGTGACTGCCCTTACCTGAAACGAAGTCTTGCTTGTAGGGAGACTCAGAGCCTGGGATTTAACTCCATTTCTGAAGTGAAACACACTGCATTGTCTCATCCATTGATGACACTCTGCTTTAGAACAAGAAGCACGCTCTTGCTTTCTAGAGTCTCTAAGACAGCAGGAAACGTGAGTGTGCTGAGAAAAAAGAAAGGTGTTTCCTACACATACGGACAATATCTAGTCCAACTCTGCTTCTGAAACTGATACAAAGCACTGGTCCTATAACATCCAATGCTTGTCTGTTAAGATGAGAAATGTGTGAGCTCAGTGAACGATGTAGTTCGTTTGAGCTGAAAAGTGACTGCCCTTACCTGAAACGAAGTCTTGCCTGTAGGAAGACACAGAGCCTGGGATTTAACTCCATTTCTGAAGTCAAGCACACAGCATAGTTCTGAACCATGGATCACACTCTGCTTTAGAGCAAGAAGCACACTCTTGCTTTCTAGAGTCTCTAAGACAGCAGGAAATCTGAGTGTGCCCAGAACAAAAGAACGGTGTTTCCTACACGTACGGACCATATGTAGTCCAAATCTTCTTCTGAAACTGATAGAATGCACTGGTCCTCTAACATCCAGTGCTTGTCAGTTAAGATGAGAAACGTGTGAGCTTTGTGAATGATGTAGTTCCTTTGAACTGAAAAGTGACTACCCTTACCTGAAACGAAGTCTTGCCTGTAGGAAGACACAGAGCCTGGGATTTAACTCCATTTCTGAAGTGAAACACACAGCATTGTCTCATCCATTGATCACACTCTGCTTTAGAACAAGAAGCACGCTATTGCTTTCTAGATTCTCTAAGACAGCAGGAAATCTGAGTGTGCCCAGAACAAAAGAACGGTGTTTCCTACACATATAGACCATATCTAGTCCAACTCTTCTTCTGAAACTGATACAAAGCACTGGTCCTCTAACATCCAATGCTTGTGAATTAAGATGAGAAACATGTGAGCTTCGTGAATGATGTAGTTCCTTTGAACTGAAAAGTGACTGCCATTACCTGAAACGAAGTCTTGCTTGTAGTAAGACACAGAGCCTGGGATTTAAGTCCATTTCTGAAGGGAAACACACAGCATAGTTCTCATCCATGGATCACACTCTGCTTTAGAGCGAGAAGCACACTCTAGCTTTCTAGACTCTCTAATACAGCAGGAAATCTGAGTGTGCCCAGAACAAAAGAACAGTGTTTTCTACACATATGGACCATATGTAGTCCAAATCTGCTTCTGAAACTGATACAATGCACTGACCCTCTAACATCCAATGCTTGTCAGTTAAGATGAGAAATGTGTGAGCTTCGTGAACGATGTAGTTAGTTTGAGCAGAAAAGTGACTACCCTTACCTGAATTTAAGTCTTGCTTGTAGGAAGACTCAGAGCCTGGGATTTAACTCCATTTCTGAAGTAAAACACACAGCAGTGTAATCATCCATTGATCACACTCTGCTTTACAGCGAGAAGCACGCTCTTGCTTTCTAGAATTTCTAATACAGCAGGAAATCTGAGTGTGCCCAGAACAAAAGAACGGTGTTTCCTACACATATGGACCATATCTAGTCCAAATCTTCTTCTGAAACTGATACAAAGCACTGGTCCTCTACCATCCAATGCTTGTCAATTAATATGTGAAACGTGTGAGCTTCGTGAATGATGTAGTTCATTTGAGCAGAAAAGTGACTGCCCTTACCGGAAACGAAGTCTTGCTTGTAGTAAGACACAGAGTCTGGGATTTAAGTCCATTTCTGAAGTGAAACACACAGCATAGTTCTCATCCATGGATCACACTCTGCTTTAGAGCAAGAAGCACGCTCTTGCTTTCTAGAGTATCTAATACAGCAGGAAATCTGATTGTGCCCAGAACAAAAGAACGGTGTTTCCTACACATACAGACTATATGTAGTCTAAATCTTCTTCTGAAACTGATACAATGCACTGGTCCTCTAACATCCAATGCTTGTCAGTTAAGATGAGAAACGTGTGAGCTTCGTAAACGATGTAGTTCCTTTGAGCAGTAAAGTGACTGCCCTTACCTGAAACGAAGTCTTGCTTGTAGGGAGACTCAGAGCCTGGGATTTAACTCCATTTCTGAAGTGAAACACACTGCATTGTCTCATCCATTGATGACACTCTGCTTTAGAACAAGAAGCACGCTCTTGCTTTCTAGAGTCTCTAAGACAGCAGGAAACGTGAGTGTGCTGAGAAAAAAGAACGGTGTTTCCTACACATACGGACAATATCTAGTCCAACTCTGCTTCTGAAACTGATACAAAGCACTGGTCCTATAACATCCAATGCTTGTCTGCTAAGATGAGAAATGTGTGAGCTCAGTGAACGATGTAGTTCGTATGAGCTGAAAAGTGACTGCCCTTACCTGAAACGAAGTCTTGCCTGTAGGAAGACACAGAGCCTGGGATTTAACTCCATTTCTGAAGTGAAGCACACAGCATAGTTCTCTTCCATGGATCACAATCTGCTTTAGAGCAAGAAGCACACTCTTGCTTTCTAGAGTCTCTAAGACAGCAGGAAATCTGAGTGTGCCCAGAACAAAAGAACGGAGTTTCCTACACATACGGACCATATGTAGTCCAAATCTTCTTCTGAAACTGATAGAATGCACTGGTCCTCTAACATCCAGTGCTTGTCAGTTAAGATGAGAAACGTGTGAGCTTTGTGATTGATGTAGTTCCTTTGAACTGAAAAGTGACTACCCTTACCTGAAACGAAGTCTTGCCTGTAGGAAGACACAGAGCCTGGGATTTAACTCCATTTCTGAAGTAAAACACACAGCAGTGTAATCATTCATTGATCACACTCTGCTTTACAGCGAGAAGCATGCTCTTGCTTTCTAGAATTTCTAATACAGCAGGAAATCTGAGTGTGCCCAGAACAAAAGAACGGTGTTTCCTACACATATGGACCATATCTAGTCCAACTCTTCTTATGAAACTGATACAAAGCACTGGTCCTCAACCATCCAATGCTTGTCAATTAAGATGAGAAACGTGTGAGCTTCGTGAACGATGTAATTCCTTTGAGCAGAAAAGTGACTGCCCTTACCTGAAACGAAGTCTTGCTTGTAGGGAGACTCAGAGCCTGGGATTTAACTCCATTTCTGAAGTGAAACACACTGCATTGTCTCATCCATTGATGACACTCTGCTTTAGAACAAGAAGCACGCTCTTGCTTTCTAGAGTCTCTAAGACAGCAGGAAACGTGAGTGTGCTGAGAACAAAAGAACGGTGTTTCCTACACATAGGGACAATATCTAGTCCAACTCTGCTTCTGAAACTGATAGAAAGCACTGACCCTCTAACATCCAATGCTTGTCTGTTAAGATGAGAAACGTGTGAGCTTCGTGAACGATGTAGTTCGTTTGAGCTGAAAAGTGACTGCCCTTAACTGAAACGAAGTCTTGCTTGGAGTAAGACACAGAGCCTGGGATTTAACTCCATTTCTGAATGGAAACACACAGCATAGTTCTCATCCATGGATCACACTCTGCTTTAGAACGAGAAGCACACTCTTTCTTTCTAGATTCTCTAATACAGCAGGAAATCTGAGTGTGCCCAGAACAAAAGAAGGGTGTTTCCTACACATATGGACCTTAAGTAGTCCAAATCTGCTTCTGAAACTGATACAAAGCACTGACCATCTTACATCCAATGCTTGTCAGTTAAGATGAGAAACGTGTGAGCTTAGTGAATGATGTAGGTCCTTTGAACTGAAAAGTGACTGCCCTTACCTGAATTGAAGTCTTGCTTGTAGGAAGACTCAGAGCCTGGGATTTAACTCCATTTATGAAGTAAAACACACAGCAGTGTAATCATCCATTGATCAAACTCTGCTTTAGAACAAGAAGCACGCTCTTGCTTTCAAGATTCTCTAAGACAGCAGGAAACGTGAGTGTGCTGAGAACAAAAGAACAGTGTTTCCTACACATACGGACCATATCTAGTCCAACTCTGCTTCTGAAACAGATACAAAGCACTGGTCCTCTAACATCCAATGATTGTCAGTTAAGATGAGAAACGTGTGAGCTTCGTGAACCATGTAGTTCCTTTGAGCAGAAAAGTGACTGCCCTTACCTGAAAAGAAGTCTTGCTAGTGGGGAGACACAGTTCATGGGATTTAACTCCATTTCTGAAGTGAAACACACAGCATAGTCTCATCCATGGATCACACTCTGTTTTAGAGCGAGAAGCACGCTCTTCCTTTCTAGAGTTTCTAAGACAGCAGGAAACGTGAGTGTGCACAGAACAAAAGATGGGTGTTTCCTACACGTATGGACCATATGTAGTCCAAATCTGCTTCTGAAACTGATACAAAGCACTGACCCTCTAACATCCAATGCTTGTCTGTTAAGTTGAGAAACGTGTGAGCTTCGTGAATGATGTAGTTCGTTTGAGCAGAAAACTGACTGCCCTTACCTGAAACGAAGTCTGGCTTGTAGGAAGACTCAGAGCCTGGGATTTAACTCCATTTCTGAAGTGAAACACACAGCAGTTTTCTCGTCCATTGATCACTCTGCATTTGAACAAGAAGCATGCTCTTCTTTCTAGAGTCTCTAAGACAGCAGGAAACGTGAGTTTGCTGAGAACAAAAGAACGGTGTTTCATACACATATGGACCATATCTAGTCCAACTCTGCTTCTGAAACTGATACAAAGCACTGGTCCTCTAACATCCAATGCTTGTCTGTTAAGATGAGAAACGTGTGAGGTCCGTGAACGATGTAGTTCGTTTGAGCTGAAAAGTGACTGCCCTTACCTGAAACGAAGTCTTGCTTTTAGGAAGACTCAGAGCCTGGGATTTAACTCCTTTTCTGAAGTAAAACACACAGCAGTGTAATCATCCATTGATCACACTCTGCTTTAGAACAAGAAGCACGCTCTTGCTTTCTAGAGTCTCTAAGACACCAGGAAATCTGAATGTGCCCAGAACAAAGGAACGGTGTTTCCTACACATACTGACTATATGTAGTCCAAATCTTCTTCTGAAACTGATGCAATGCACTGGTCCTCTAACATCCAATGCTTGTCTGTTAAGATGAGAAACGTGTGAGCTCAGTGAACGATGTAGTTCGTTTGAGCTGATAAGTGACTGCCCTTACCTGAAACGAAGTCTTGCTTGTAGGAAGACACACAGCCTGGGATTTAACGCCATTTCTGAAGGGAAACACACAGCATAGTTCTCATCCATGGATCACACTCTGCTTTAGAGCGAGAAGCACGCTCTTGCTTTCTAAAGTCTCTAAGCCAGCAGGAAACGTGAGTGTGCTGAGAACAAAAGAACGGAGATTTCTACACATATGGACGATATCTAGTCCAACTCTTCTTCTGAAACTGATACAAAGCACTGGTCCTCTAACATCCAATGCTTGTCAATTAAGATGAGAAACGTTTGAGCTTCGTGAACGATGTAGTTTGAGCAGAAATGTGACTGCCCTTACCTGAAACGAATTCTTGCGTGTAGGAAGACACAGAGCCTGGGATTTAACTCCATTTCTGAAGGGAAACACACAGCATATTTCTCATCCATGGATCACACTCTACTTTAGAGCAAGAAGCACGCTCTTGCTTTCTAGATTCTCTAATACAGGAGGAAATCTGAGTGTGCCCAGAACAAAAAAACGGTTTTTCCTACACATACGGACTATAGGTAGTCCAAATCTTCTTCTGAAACTGATACAATGCACTGGTCCTCTAAAATCCAATGGTTGTCAGTTAAGATGAGAAACGTGTGAGCTTCGTGAAGGATGTAGTTCCTTTGAGCAGAAAAGTGTCTGCCCTTACCTGAAACGAAGTCTTGCTTGTAGGAAGACTCAGAGCATGGGATTTAACTCCATTTCTGAAGGGAAACACACAGCATAGTTCTCATCCATGGATCACACTCTGCTTTAGAGCGAGAAGCATGCTCTTGCTTTGTACAGTCTCTAACACAGCAGGAAACGTGAGTGTGCTGAGAACAAAAGAACAGTGTTTCCTACATATACGGACCATATCTAGTCCAACTCTGCTTCTGAAAGTGATACAAAGCACTGGTCCTCTAACATCCAATGCTTGTCAGTTAATATGAGAAACGTGTGAGCTTAGTGAATGATGTAGGTCCTTTGAACTGAAAAGTTACTGCCCTTACCTGAATTGAAGTCTTGCTTGTAGGAAGACTCAGAGTCTGGGATTTAACTCCATTTCTGAAGTAAAACACACAGCAGTGTAATCATCCATTGATCAAACTCTGCTTTAGAACAAGAAGCACGCTCTTGCTTTCTAGATTCTCTAAGACAGCAGGAAACGTGAGTGTGCTGAGAACAAAAGAACGGTGTTTCCTTCCCTTACGTACATTATATAGTCCAACTCTGCATCTGAAACTGATACAAAGCACTTGTCCTCTAAAATCCAATGCTTGTCTGTTAAGGTGAGAAACGTGTGAGCTTCGTGAACGATGTAGTTCATTTGAGCAGAAAAGTGACTGCCCTTACCTGAATTGAAGTCTTGCTTGTAGGAAGACTCAGAGCCTGGGATTTAACTCCATTTCTGAAGTAAAACACACAGCAGTGTAATCATCCATTGATCACACTCTGCTTTAGAACAAGAAGCATGCTCTTGCTTTCTAGAGTCTCTAAGACAGCTGGAAACGTGAGTATGCTGAGAACAAAAGAACGGAGTTTCCTACACCTACGGACCATATCTAGTCGAACTCTTCTTCTGAAACTGATACAAAGCACTGGTCCTCTAACATCCAATGCCTGTCTGTTAAGATGAGAATTGTGTGAGCTCGTGAAAGATGTAGTTCGTTTGAGCTGAAAAGTGACTGCCCTTACCTGAAACGAAGTCTTGCTTGTAGGAAGACATAGAGCCTGGGATTTAACTACTTTTCTGAAGGGAAACACACAGCATAGGTTTCATCCATGGATCACACTCTTCTTTAGAGTGAGAAGCACACTCTTGCTTTCTAGAGTCTCTAAGACAGCAGGAAATCTGAGTGTGCCCAGAATAAAAGAACGGTGTTTCCTACACATATGGACCATATCTACTCCAAATTTCCTTCTGAATCTGATACAAAGCACTGACCCTCTAAATTCCAATGCTTGTCAGTTAAGATGAGAAACGTGTGAGCTCAGTGAACGATGTAGTTCGTTTGAGCAGAAAAGTAACTGCCCTTACCTGATACGAAGTCTTGCTTGTAGGAAGACTCAGGTCCTGGGATTGAACTCCATTTCTGAAGTGAAACACACAGCAGTGTTCTCATCCATGGATCACACTCTCCTCTAGAGCGAGAAGTATGCTCTTGCTTTCTAGAGTCTCTAAGACAGCAAGAAACGTGAGTGTGCTGAGAACAAAAGAACGGTGTTTCCTACACATACGGACCATATCTAGTCCAACTCTGCTTCTGAAACTGATACAAATCACTGGTCCTCTAACATCCAATGCTTGTCAGTTAAGATGAGAAACGTGTGAGCTTTGTGAACGATGTAGTTCGTTTGAGCAGAAAAGTAACTGCCCTTACCAAAAACGAAGTCTTGCTTGTAGGAAGACTCAGAGCCTGGGATTTATCTCCATTTCTGAAGGGAAACACACAGCATAGTTCTCATCCATGGATCACACTCTGCTTTAGAGCAAGAAGCACACTCTAGCTTTCTAGAGTCTCTAATACAGCAGGAAATCTGAGTGTGCCCAGAACAAAAGAACGGTGTTTCCTACACATATGGACCATATGTAGTGCAAATCTGCTTCTGAAACTGATACAAAGCACTGACCCTCTAACATCCAATGCTTGTCAGTTAAGATGAGAAACGTGTGAGCTTCGTGAACGATGTAGTTAGTTTGAGCAGAAAAGTGACAGCCCTTAACTGAATTTAAGTCTTGCTTGTAGTAAGACTCAGAGCCTGGGATTTAACTCCATTTCTGAGGTAAAACACACAGCAGTGTAATCATCCATTGTTCACACTCTGCTTTAGAACAAGAAGCACGCTCTTGATTTCTAGATTCTCTAAGACAGCAGGAAATCTGAGTGTGCAGAGAACAAAAGATCGGTGTTTCCTACACATATGGACCATATCTAGTCCAAATCTCCTTCTGAAACTGATACAAAGCACTGACCCTCTAACCTCCAATGCTTGTCAGTTAAGATGAGAAACGTGTGAGCTCAGTGAACGATGTAGTTCGTTTGAGCAGAAAAGTGACTGCCCTTACCTGAAACGAAGTCTTGCTTGTAGGAAGACTCAGAGCCTGGGATTTAACTCCATTTCTGAAGGGAAACACACAGCATAGTTCTCATCCATGGATCACTCTCTGCTTTAGAAAGAAGCAGGCTCTTGCTTTCTAGAGTCTCTAAGACAGCAGGAAACGTGAGTGTGCTGAGAACAAAAGAACGGTGTTTCCTACACATACGGACCATATCTAGTCCAACTCTTCTTATGAAACTGATACAAAGCACTGGTCCTCTAAAATCCAATGCTTGTCAGTTAAGATGAGATACGTGTGAGCTTCGTGAAAGATGTAGTTCGTTTGAGCAGAAAAGTGACTGCCCTTACCTGAAACGAAGTCTTGCTTGTAGGAAGACTCAGAGCCTGGGATTTAACTCATTTTCTGAAGGGAACACACAGGATAGTTCTCATCCATGGATCACACTCTGCTTTAGAGCGAGAAGCACGCTCTTGCTTTCTACAGTCTCTAAGACAGAAGGAAACGTGAGTGTGCTGAGAAAAAAAAACGGTGTTTCCTACACATATGGACCATATCTAGTCTAACTCTGCTTCTGAAAGTGATACAAAGCAGTGGTCCTCTAACATCCAATGCTTGTCAGTTAAGATGAGAAACGTGTGAGCTTAGTGTATGATGTAGTTACTTTGAACTGAAAAGTGACTGCCCTTACCTGAAACGAAGTCTTGCTTGTAGGAAGACACAGAGCCTGTGATTTCAGTCCATTTCTGAAGGGAAACCCACAGCATAGTTCTCATCCATGGATCACACTCTGCTTTAGAACAAGAAGCACGCTATTGCTTTCTAGATTCTCTAAGACAGCAGGAAATCTGAGTGTGCCCAGAACAAAAGAACGGTGTTTCCTACACATATAGACCATATCTAGTCCAACTCTTCTTCTGAAACTGATACAAAGCACTGGTCCTCTAACATCCAATGCTTGTGAATTAAGATGAGAAACATGTGAGCTTCGTGAATGATGTAGTTCCTTTGAACTGAAAAGTGACTGCCATTACCTGAAACGAAGTCTTGCTTGTAGTAAGACACAGAGCCTGGGATTTAAGTCCATTTCTGAAGGGAAACACACAGCATAGTTCTCATCCATGGATCACACTCTGCTTTAGAGCGAGAAGCACACTCTAGCTTTCTAGACTCTCTAATACAGCAGGAAATCTGAGTGTGCCCAGAACAAAAGAACAGTGTTTTCTACACATATGGACCATATGTAGTCCAAATCTGCTTCTGAAACTGATACAATGCACTGACCCTCTAACATCCAATGCTTGTCAGTTAAGATGAGAAATGTGTGAGCTTCGTGAACGATGTAGTTAGTTTGAGCAGAAAAGTGACTACCCTTACCTGAATTTAAGTCTTGCTTGTAGGAAGACTCAGAGCCTGGGATTTAACTCCATTTCTGAAGTAAAACACACAGCAGTGTAATCATCCATTGATCACACTCTGCTTTACAGCGAGAAGCACGCTGTTGCTTTCTAGAATTTCTAATACAGCAGGAAATCTGAGTGTGCCCAGAACAAAAGAACGGTGTTTCCTACACATATGGACCATATCTAGTCCAAATCTTCTTCTGAAACTGATACAAAGCACTGGTCCTCTACCATCCAATGCTTGTCAATTAATATGTGAAACGTGTGAGCTTCGTGAATGATGTAGTTCATTTGAGCAGAAAAGTGACTGCCCTTACCGGAAACGAAGTCTTGCTTGTAGTAAGACACAGAGTCTGGGATTTAAGTCCATTTCTGAAGTGAAACACACAGCATAGTTCTCATCCATGGATCACACTCTGCTTTAGAGCAAGAAGCACGCTCTTGCTTTCTAGAGTATCTAATACAGCAGGAAATCTGATTGTGCCCAGAACAAAAGAACGGTGTTTCCTACACATACAGACTATATGTAGTCTAAATCTTCTTCTGAAACTGATACAATGCACTGGTCCTCTAACATCCAATGCTTGTCAGTTAAGATGAGAAACGTGTGAGCTTCGTGAACGATGTAGTTCCTTTGAGCAGTAAAGTGACTGCCCTTACCTGAAACGAAGTCTTGCTTGTAGGGAGACTCAGAGCCTGGGATTTAACTCCATTTCTTAAGTGAAACACACTGCATTGTCTCATCCATTGATGACACTCTGCTTTAGAACAAGAAGCACGCTCTTGCTTTCTAGAGTCTCTAAGACAGCAGGAAACGTGAGTGTGCTGAGAAAAAAGAACGGTGTTTCCTACACATACGGACAATATCTAGTCCAACTCTGCTTCTGAAACTGATACAAAGCACTGGTCCTATAACATCCAATGCTTGTCTGCTAAGATGAGAAATGTGTGAGCTCAGTGAACGATGTAGTTCGTATGAGCTGAAAAGTGACTGCCCTTACCTGAAACGAAGTCTTGCCTGTAGGAAGACACAGAGCCTTGGATTTAACTCCATTTCTGAAGTGAAGCACACAGCATAGTTCTCTTCCATGGATCACAATCTGCTTTAGAGCAAGAAGCACACTCTTGCTTTCTAGAGTCTCTAAGACAGCAGGAAATCTGAGTGTGCCCAGAACAAAAGAACGGAGTTTCCTACACATACGGACCATATGTAGTCCAAATCTTCTTCTGAAACTGATAGAATGCACTGGTCCTCTAACATCCAGTGCTTGTCAGTTAAGATGAGAAACGTGTGAGCTTTGTGATTGATGTAGTTCCTTTGAACTGAAAAGTGACTACCCTTACCTGAAACGAAGTCTTGCCTGTAGGAAGACACAGAGCCTGGGATTTAACTCCATTTCTGAAGTAAAACACACAG